>CM065590.1:565886497-566541497 GCA_033119425.1 Bufotes viridis | reverse complement strand
CCAGCCCAGGCCCTGCCTCTCCCCAGGGAGGTGGTGGGGTCCTGGGCAATGAAGCGACTGAAGACCCAGGATCCTACTTCCCGGGTAGGCCGGCGGGAGGTAGGGGAGGTGAGCTACCGCCTCAGTTCCATCTTCCGCCCGGGGGTCAGGAAGATCTTCCAGGAGTCGTGGTGTAGCGGCCCCTGCAGCCCCCGGAGGTGAAGCCGTGTCCATCGCCGGCAGTTCCAGGAGGGCGGACGGTAGCCCTCCAAGAGGTACGCAGAGTGCTCCTGGGGGTGGGCCGGGCTCGGTTGAGGCTGACTGGGGCACCATGAAGTCCCAGGAACTAATCACCGTTTACAGCTCCCGGATCACGGCCTACCTCCGGGAGTATGAGGAAGCGAACAGGACCCTCAAGAAGATTAGGGAGAACCTGAAGCTTGAGAGGGCGAAGGTGGACAAAGCGGCGAGGAAAAACAGGCCAGAAATAACTAATAAAATAAAAGGCCTAAAAGCCATAATTAAAGAGCTGAAAGAAAGAATGGCGGCCATTCTGGAAAACAGCGGTCCCTTTAAGGAAAAGCTCAAGAACGACGCAAGGTTTAATGAAATGTCTGTAAGCCAAAAACAGCAAGAAGATGACTCCACAAGTGAGGAGGAAGAGTCGGACATGGGGGGGCAACCTGCTGGAACAGGTATCACCACAGGTATCCCCGCAGAGCAGGTATGCCTGCCCCCCACTAGTTCCGATGAGGAAGGGGAGTTCTGTGAGAGCAGCGGAGTTGGGGGGCAACTTATGGCTGAAATACGCCACCTGGAGTCCCCCAAAATACGTGATGACATCTGTTTTGGTAATGAACTACCTGAAGATGAGCCGATGGGAAAGAGGAGGAAGAAAAAGCCAGTGAAGCCAGAGGTGAGGTATGTCTATGTGACCCACCCTGCGTGCCCTGGGCAAAGTGAAAAGCCAGCTCAGGGCACGAACCCCACCATCCTCCCTGGCCCGGTCTCTGCTGTGGGACCGGTGCGTAGGAGTGGGGAGAAAGATGCGACAAAGATGGCGCAGGAAGCCGTCCCTGTTTGCGGTAACAGGGGCGGTGAGGAGAAGCAGGAGGGGTCAGACAGGAAGGCTCCCAGGACGGGCGGCGAAGGGGACATGGCTGGTGGTCAGGTGGCTCCGACCACCTCTGCTAGTGCACTGGACAAGTGCCAGGTGGAGGCTGGAAAGACTGTTAAAAATGTGTCCAGCATGAAGATGCCGGACAAAACTAATAGTGTGACCTCTGTCCCCTCTGGCCCAGTAGTGTGTGTGGGGAGGGGAGAGTGTGACAGTGGCCACTGAAGAAGTGGTCACTTCTAGTAGTGTAAATGCTGTTTCTGTTAGTGGTGTTGCTCCGGGCCCTGATGGAGGGGTGAATGTTGGAGGTCGGCCGGCCACTGTACAAGTGGCTGGTGCGCCTCATGTAGCCCCTTTAGAGGGGTCTGGAGTGGCACCTGCTGTAGATAGGTCTGGGGGTGGGGTGGGCCCGGTCCGGCTGCCCCTCCTGCGCCGGTTACGCCTGGCAGAGGTTATGCTGGTGTGGTCGCCGGCGCAGGGGGAGGGGCGGTCCCCATTGTCCTCCCCATTACCAATGTCTGGTGACGGTAACTTGCAGCGGCAACTTCTAGAGGCTCTAAGGAGAGGGGAGAATTCCATTACAGTAGGGGGCAGCAGGTGGATCTATCCTTCTGGATAGACAGGCATGGCGTGCGTGCCTTCCGAGAGCAAGGCGGGGCGAGACCACCTGGTCCTCACCCACAACCGGCCCCGGGTCAACCAGACGGAATGTTGTCTGTCTGAAATGGAGAGGCAATGAAGCGTGCCCTACCAGGAAGAGGGTGGCAGAGCTTCTCTTTCAGATGGGCATCAGGGCATGTGACATCTTTGCCCTGATACATCCGTATGGCACCCGGGAGTTTGATGTCAGTTTTGCCCGGCCAGAGGGTCTTGAACTTTTCTGGTCTGGGTATGAACTGGCAAAAGACCAGCCGGACTGGCAGGGGTTTTTCGTGCAAGCGATAACCCGCCAGAATGAGGTCAAGAAAGTGACCGTTCTGACCCGTAACGAGTCACTTTCTTGTGTTGACATCTTGACCTGGTTGAGCAGGTACGGGACGCCCAGGGTCTTCCTAGCAAGAACCTGGATGAGTTTGGCATCTGGTCGGGTGCCTGGACGTTTCAGATTAAGTTGAAACATTCAGGGGGTCGGTTTCCCACATACCATCATCTGCTTTCCTTGGTCGGGATAGGATCATGGTGTTCTACAGGGGGCAGCCTAAGCTGTGTTACAAGTGCGGCAGCCCTTCGCACTTCAGCGCCAGCTGCCAAGTGCAGAGGTGCGCTGCAGCGGGGGTGAAGGCCATCTAGCTGCATCTTGTGGGCAGATTAGATGCAACCTGTGTGGTGAGCTAGGGCACCCGCTCAGTCGCTGCCCACGCTCTGTCGCCAACGTGGCTCGTGCACGCGCGGAGGTGAGCCGGGAGGCCCCCACCGCCGAGGCGAGTGCTGGCGAAGGTGACAGGGCAGTGGGGTCGATGAAGAGAAAGACGGCCCGTCCCAGCAGAGACGGAGGGAGAGGCGTCAAATGGAGAGGGGACAGGTGGAACCCCGTCCTGGGGTGATGCCTGCGCCTCCCAAGAGAATGCCTCTCCTAGAGCTGAGACCCTGGGGGATAACGAGGTGAATGAGGAACTCAGGAGACTAGACCGTCCCGAGGTGACTCTGTCCTCTTGCTACGAGAGTGCAACAGAGGGGAGTGTGACAGAGTCTAAAAGAACAAGAAGGAAACGTCTGACCAAAAAAAAATCTAGCCCGACCAGAGTGGCTGCGGAAGGCGAAGCCAGCTCCCCCTTGGACCTCTCTAATCCTGACTCTCTTCCCTGGATCTTTCCAACCGGTACCTCATCTTGATGAGATCTCCGCCTCCTCTTCTTCTGGGGAGGAGGTCGAAGGTGGGGAGCCGGAGGGGCAAGAGAAGGAGCCTCTGAAGGGCCCGCGCCTCTCCGGTGAGGATGCAAAGTCCTCGGGAGGTGGGGCGGGTCCAGACACTGCGAATGGGAATGACAAGGGTGGTGCGAAGGGGGAGGCGGTGGTGACTAATGAGATGGACACCACTGTCTCTCTCAAAAGAAATCGTGCCACCTTAGGGGTAGCCCCGGGAGGGGTAAGAAGAAGAATGGGAAGGGAAGGAAGAAGGCCGTCTAACTTAATCACTCTGTATGGCGGCACTCACTCGTTGACCCTGGCGACCATTAATGTCGCCAGTATTAAATCGGATGCGGCTAGGTTTGCAGCCTTTGATTTTCTCAGCCGGGTTGAAGCTGATATTTTATTTTTGCAAGAGACCAGGCTGCCAGATTTGGCGGCTGTATATAAAGCAAAAAGGAGTGGAGGTGTGGTCCATCATATTGGTCTCTTGCGGCTGAGCCGTATAGCGGAGTGGCGGTCCTTTTACCGCACCAGTAGAAAGCCGACGAGTGATTGAGTTAGAAATGGGGAGGTGTTTGATTTTAGATGTCCTCATGAAGGGTCAAGAGCTTCGCCTGATAAACATCTATGGTCCCCAAACCAAGCGGGATCGGAAGCATCTCTTTTTGAGGATCAAACCTTTCCTTTTTACGAGTCGGCAGGTGGTCTTTGGCGGGACTTTAATACAGTCACAAGGTCCCAAGACCGGGAGGCGCCAGAGACCGGCTGGCTTATGATAGTGTATCCCTGAATAGCATAGCTAGCGAGGCTCGCCTGGTGGATGTCCACATTCGGCACACCTCAGGCCACGGGGGTTTCACTTATTATAGAGGTAGTCAGATTAGGTCTAGAATAGACAGGTTTTATTTAAAGGAGGAGACTACTTTTTCACCTTTAAAGGTGGTAGAGGTGGAATTCTCCGATCACTGTATGATTATGTTCTCTTTGAATGTTGCAGAATCCCCCAAATGGGAAGAGGCTATTGGAAGCTAAATTCGGCCCTCCTGGAGGAAGCAGAGGTGAGACAATCCTTTGAGGACTTCCTTCAGACTCAGGTAGAGTTGCTGGATCTTTGTGACACTAAGTCGGAGTGGTGGGAGATATTCAAAGATCGGGTGGCAAAATTCTTCCGCCAGCTCTCGAGCCTCAGGTCCCTGGACAAGTATCGCTTGTATCAGGGTCTGAGGAGGAAACTCGAACAACTGGTCTCGACTGGAGGTAGCCGAGAGGATATCTCCAGGGTGAAATCTTTGCTTAAGAGGTGCCAGTACGATAGGCACACATCTTTGGTTTTTGAGAGGGATTTCGGAAGTACCGCTCGCCCGACCCTTACAGAAACTGTAAGATGTCAGTGAAAAGTAAGTTGGTGACGGGACTGGTCGATGGTACGGGATCTCTGGATAGGTCCAGATCAGGGATCTTGAAATCGTCAAGTCCTTCTACTCGTGCCTCTTGAGGAAGAAGGATCTGAATCGGGACAGGATTTCGGCTTTCCTGGCTGAAACCATCCCTGAGTCAAGAGTAGACCTTTCTCTTGGCGTTTTGATAGAAGAAATCAGAGAAGAGGAAGTCAGCCTGGCGATCGAAGGGCTTGCCCTAAAGAAGTCGCCAGGCCCGGATGGCTTAACATCCGAGTTTTATAAGACCTTTAAGGACTTCTTGGTTCCCTCTTGACTAAGGTATTAAATGAGTGCCTATCCTCGGGTGCTCTGCCGAGGTCAATGAGGAGGTCAGCTCTGATCCTTATATCAAAGGGTAAAGATCCGAGCCGTATTGAGAATTGGCGTCCCATAGCGCTTCTCAGTACGGACAGAAAGATCCTGGCCAAGATACTGTTTAATCGGTTGGTGCAGTTTGCACCCCGGCTCCTTTCGGAGACCCAACATTGCTCAGTTCCAGGCCGAAGCACGTTTAGTGCTGTACTCGGTGTCCGAGAGGCAGTGGAGCAGGGTAGGGCGGGTAACTGGAAGGGGTACATGCTGGCCTTAGATCAGGCAAAGGCTTTTGATCGGGTTAACCACGAGTACCTCTGGTCAGTCCTTCTGAAATATGGCCTGCCGGGGGTTTGTTGATTGGTTAAAGATCTTGTATGCAGGGGCAGAGAGTTTCCCGCTGGTGAACGGTTGGTCTGGCAGCCCTTTGAGGTCGGGTCTGGAGTCCGCCAGGGTTGTCCATTGAGCCCGCTCTTATACGTGTTTGCGATTGATCCTTTTATTAGGAGGATTGATCGTGGGCCGTTAGCGGGAGTCAGGATGAGTCTGGAGGAGCCAGAAGCCACTCTGAGGGTGGTGGCTTATGCCGATGACGTCACTGTTTTCGTGTCCTCGGGAGGGGAGGCGGAATACGTGATGTCGGAGGTAGAACGCTACTCGGAAGTCTCCGGGTCCGTGATTAACCGGGATAAGTGTGAGAGTCTCTGGCTGGGAGGGGTGATCCATCTTTCGGTCTCCCGGACACCCTCCCAGAGCCCCAGTCGTCAGCCAAAGTCCTAGGCGTTCAATTCGGCCATGGGGATTATCCCACCCAAAATTGGGATAGCAGGCTTAAGATCGCCGCTCAGAAGGTTGACCAGTGGAAGGGTTGGTCTTTGACCCTCAGGGAAAGGGTGAGCCTGATCAAGACTTACCTTCTCCCTTTGCTTATCTATTTGGCCAGTGTATGTGTCTTGCCAGAACCTCTCTGGACTCGGGTTTACAGTCTGTTCTTCCAACTGTTATGGGGGAATAGGCTGAACCTAGTCAAGAGAGAGGTGACATACCGCACGAGGAGACTAGGGGGTTGGGTATGGTCAACCCCGTGGTGTTCCTTGTGAACACCTTTGTTAAGATCAACCTGGCAAACCTCTGGAAAGAGAGGGCTCCTCCGTGGGTAGTCTCTTGCAGGGGTTGGTTTCGGCCTTTCTTCCAGGAGTGGGAGACAGGAGGGCAAGTGAAGGATTTGCGTACACCTCATGGATATCTTCCGGCTTATGTCACCCCGATTCTGAAGGTGATCCGCCAGTGGGGTTTGGGAGTGAGGGAGATCAGGACCCAGTCAAGGAGATCCCTTGACGAGAGGGTCTTGTTGACCCACTTCCAAAAGCCCCTGGCCCTTAAGGATTGCCCAAGCCGGGATCTAGACAAGGGGTTACAGTTGTTAAATTCGGCAAGGATCCCCTTGAAGTTTTGGGACTTGGCTTGGCGCTGCTTTCACGGGAAGCTGTATGTAAGGGGCAACTTGAGGTATAGGAACTCTGATGAAAGGGGTTGTCCCCGGGAGGAGTGTGGCGACATACTGGAAAGTATGGAGCACTTCCTGCTTCAGTGTCCCTTTAATGCAGAGGTATACAAACGGGTGGGTGCATCCATTGGCTGGCCTAGGCTAGCCAACCTCTCCTATGCGGAGTGGGCTTATGGAGCGTTCAAAGGTTTGGGAAGAAGGGACCCATGCACAGCTTTTATAGTTAGCATAGTGGTCAGGTACTTCACATGGAACGCACGGTGTTTAGTTTCAACCCAGCAGAAAGTCCTCCCTGTGGAAGAGGTGTGTAGGAACATTCTAGGTGACCTGGTGAAGGTTCGCTCTCTCGAGTGCGAAAGGGTGGGTACGGATGGGGTCTCTTACCTCTGGAGAGGCTTCACCTTCGATGTGCCTTAGCCTCAGTAGCACTTTTCCTGGTGTTGGGCTGAGGCTTTCACACTAGGTTTTTGTTTTGTATTTAAGATGAGTTTTTGAAGAAAGGTTTGCAAATGACTGAACTTGGGCCTTCGGGTGGATTTTGATATTGGTTTGTATAGATTGATATGTTTGTTATAAGTTGTATATATTGTATGATAGGGTAAGTGGGTGTAGTTAGGTTGGGTGGGATGGGGTGGGGGGGGTGGGTTCATATTTTTGTGTGGGGAGTCCTGCATCCAGCCCTGGACTATGCGGACATAGGAGGACATGAGGCGAGGGGCTGGGTGTGGGTGGTGGAGGAAGGGCTGGCCTCATGGAGGGACAAGAGGCGGAGGTTGGCCCTGGGTGAAGGTGATGGGATAGATAGATTGGTAGGGGTAGTATAGGTTTGTATTATTGTGTGTTTAAAAAAAAAAAATAATATATAAAAAAAAAAAAAAAAAATTTAAATTAAATTAAAAAAAAATGTATTGTTATCTCATATTTATATTATGATTATTTAATTTGTGTTTATTATTATTTATTGTGACAAGTTGTCATTTATTTTCTGTTAGAAACAATTTGTATATAGTCGGGGTTCAGCCGGATCGGATGTTTAGGTTCGGCTAGGTTTCATTTTCTCTTTTGTAGTAGGTATGAATGAGAGTCTGCATGTAGCTGGGCCAGTAGGGTGAGTGTATATACTTTATTCATTGTTTGGAAATTTTTATAGCAAAGTTTTTGTATTTTTGTATAAAATTAATAAAGAGTTCCTCAGTATCTGATCTTATTCTGTATATATGGACACTGCACAGTACCACTTCTCCTGTCCTGTATACAGGGTGTAATCCTCAGTATCTGATCTTACACTGGGTTCAGACCTGAGCGTTTAGAAGCCTAGCGTTTTTGGTGCGTTCAAGACTGGCGTGTAGGCGCGTTTTTTCAAGCGTTTGGGTAAATAGTGTAGGCGCGTTTGACGCGCGTTTATGTGATTGACTGCATAGTTGGCCAATGACCAAACAGCCCTCCCTATATAGTTTGGCCAATCTGAGGTGTGAATTTTGAAAAACGCGCGTCCATAGGCGCGCTTTACGCTGCACAAACGCCCGAACAACACGCCTATCGCGTTTCCCATTGAAGTCTATTAGCACCAAACGCTCGAAAAAAGCCCAAATTAACGCGAACATACTTGCTTATGCGTCGGACGTTTATAGGCGCCTATGAACGCGCATAAAAATGCGCAAGTGTGAACCACCCTCATTGGAATGCATGGTTCCTTTACTGTTGTGCGTTTTTATGTGCGTTCAAAAGCGGCGTTTTACGCGAAAGTGTGAACTGAGTGTTATTCTGTATATATGGACACTGCACAGTACCACTTCTCCTGTCCTGTATACAGGGTGTAATCCTCAGTATCTGATCTTATTCTGTATACATGGACAATGCACAGTACCACTTCTCCTGTCCTGTATACTGGGTGTAATCCTCAGTATCTGCTCTCATTCTGTATATATGGACACTGCACAGTACCACTTCTCCTGTCCTGTATACTGGGTGTAATCCTCAGTATCTGCTCTTATTCTGTATATAAGGACACTATACAGTACCACTTCTCCTGTCCTGCATACTGGGTGTAATCCTCAGTATACTGGAGCCAGTCGACGGGTGTGGTTGTGTTTGGAGGAGCTCCTGCTAATTGCTGACAAGCTACCAGGGATTTTTCCACCTTTCCCAGCCCAGGCCCTGCCTCTCCCCAGGCAGGTGGTGGGGTCCTGGGCAATGAAGCGACTGAAGACCCAGGATCCTACTTCCCGGGGTAGGCCGGCGGGAGGTAGGGAAGGTGAGCTACCGGCCTCAGTTCCATCTTCTGCCCCGGTGGTCAGAAGATCTTCCAGGAGTCGTGGTGTAGCGGCCCCTGCAGCCCCCGGAGGTGAAGCCGTGACCATCGCCGGCAGTTCCAGGAGGGCGGACGATAGCCCTCCAAGAGGTACGCAGAGTGCTCCTGGGGGTGGGCCGGGCTCGGTTGAGGCTGACTGGGGCACCATGAAGTCCCAGGAACTAATCGCCGTTTACAGCTCCCGGATCACGGCCTACCTCAGGGAGTATGAGGAAGCGAATAGGACCCTCAAGAAGCTTAGGGAGAACTTGAAGCTTGAGAGGGGGAAGGTGCACAAAGCGGCAAGAAAAAACAGGCCAGAAATATCAAATAAAATAAAAAGCCTAAAAGAAATCCTTAAAGAGCTGGAAGAAAGAAGGGCGTCCATTCTGGAAAACAGCGGTCCCTTTAAGGAAAAGCTCAAGAACGACAAAAGGTTCAATGAAATGGCTGGAAGCCAAAAACAGCAAGAAGATGACTCCACTAGTGAGGAGGAAGAGTCGGACATGGGGGGGCAACCTGCGGTAACTGGTATCACCACAGGTATCACCGCAGAGCAGGTATGCTTGCCCCCCACCAGTTCTGATGAGGAAGGGGAGTACTGTGAGAGCAGCAGAGTTGGGGGGCAACTTATGGCCGAAATACGCCACCTGGAGTCCCCCAAAATTCGTGAGGACATCTGCTTTGGTAATGAATTACCTGAAGATGAACCAATGGGAAAGAGGAGAAAGAAAAAGACAGTAAAGCCAGAGGTGAGGTATGTGTATGTGACCCACCCTGCGTGCCCTGGGCCAACTGAAAAGCCAAAAGGGCACGAACCCCGCCATCCTCCCTGGCCCGGTCTCTGCTGTGGGACCGGTGCGTAGGAGTGGGGAGAAAGACGTGGCAAAGATGGCGCAGGACGCCGCCCCTGTTTGCGGTGACAGGGGTGGTGAAGAGAAGCAGGAGGGGTCAGACAGGAAGGCTCCCGAGACGGGCGGCGAGGGGGACATGGCTGGTGGTCGGGTAGCTCCGCCCACCTCTGCTAGGGCACTGGACAAGTGCCAGGTGGAGGTGCGGCGGGACGATGTGGCTGCCACTGCCCCCCTTGCAAAGGTTGTTGCCGGGATCCCTGTCCTAGGGTCTGCGTCCTCTGCCCCGGTTTACTTCGCCGCTCCAATGCGCCCTGCAGTCCCCTCTGCCGGTTTTGGCATGGCGGCAGGGGTGGTGGAGGTGGCTGTGGGTGGAGGGAGTGGGGCCGCGGGTACAGCGGCGTCCCTATCCGAAGTTGCAGGGGGCGGGTGCGAGGTGGCTGCCTCCGCCCCTCCTAAGTTGTGTGCCCGGGTCCTTGCCGGTGCTCCGGTCTCCTCCGCTGCACTGATGCTCTCTTCGGTCCCTTCCTCTGGTGTCGCTGTGACGGCGGGGAGTAGAGGCGCAGTGGGAGTGGTCAGGGGTGGAGGGGGCGGGGCTTCAGATGTTCAGAAGGGAGCTCAAAGCAGTGTGTCTGTAGGCAGAGAGGGAGGGGGCGGTCCGGATGCGAGTGTGGTGCGCAACGCCCCTCCCTCCTGCACTGTCCATCAATTGGATAAGGCCGGCGTGGCTGGGACCAGTGGTTCTACAGCCTGCCGGCCCGAAAAATCTAGAAAGACTGTTAAAAATGTGTCCAGCATGAAGATGCTGGACAAAACTAATAATGTGACCTCTGTCCCCTCTGGCCCAGCAGTGTGTGTGGGGGGAGGGGAGAGTGTGACAGTGGCCACTGAAGAAGTGGTCACTTCTAGTAGTGTAAATACAGTTTCTGATAGTGGTGTTGCCCCAGGCCCTGATGGAGGGGTGAATGTTGGAGGTCGGCTGGCCACTGTACAAGTGGCCGGTGCGCCTCATGTAGCCCCTTCAGAGGGGTCTAGAGTGGCACCTGCTGTAGATAGGTCTGGGGTGGGGGATGGGGGGGCTCGGTTCGGTTACGCCTGGCAAAATTTATGCTGGTGTGGTCGCCGGCGCAGGGGGGGAGGGGCGGTCCCCATTGTCCTCCCCATTACCAATGTCTGGTGACGGTAACTTGCAGCGGCAACTTCTAGAGGCTCTAAGAAGAGGGGAGAATTCCATTACAGTAGGGGGGCAGCAGGTGGATCTATCCTTCTGGATAGACAGGCATGGCCTGCGTGCCTTCCGAGAGCAAGGCGGGGGCGAGACCACCTGGTCCTCACCCACAACCGGCCCCGGGTCAACCAGACGGAATGTTGTCTGTCTGAAATGGAGAGGCAATGAAGCGTGCCCTACCAGGAAGAGGGTGGCAGAGCTTCTCTTTCAGATGGGCATCAGGGCATGTGACATCTTTGGCCTGATACATCCGTATGGCACTCGGCAGTTTGATGTCAGTTTTGCCCAGCCAGAGGGCACGGGTATGAACTGGCAAAAGACCAGCCAGACTGGCAGGGGTTTTTCGTGCAAGCGATAACCCGCCAGAATGAGGTCAAGAAAGTGACCGTTCTGACCCGTAACGAGTCACTTTCTTGTGTTGACATCTTGACCTGGTTGAGCAGGTACGGGGACGTTCAGGGTCTTCCTAGCAAGAACCTGGATGAGTTTGGCATCTGGTCGGGTGCCTGGATGTTTCAGATTAAGTTGAAACATTCAGGGGGGTCGGTTTCCCACATACCATAATCTGCTTTCCTTGGTCGGGATAGGGTCATGGTGTTCTACAGGGGGCAGCCTAAGCTGTGTTACAAGTGCGACAGCCCTTCGCACTTCCGCACCAGCTGCCAAGTGCAGAGGTGCGCTTTGTGCAGGGGTGAAGGCCATCTAGCTGCATCTTGTGGGCAGATTAGATGCAACCTGTGTGGTGAGCTAGGGCACCCGTTCAGTCGTTGCCCTCGCTCTGTCGCCAACGTGGCTCGTGCACGTGCGGAGGCGAGTCGGGAGGCCCCCATCGCCGAGGCGAGTGCTGGTGAAGGCGACAGGGCAGTGGGGTCAATGAAGAGAAAAGACGGCCCGTCCCAGCAGAGACAGAGGGAGAGGCGTCAAATGGAGAGGGGGCAGGTGGAACCCCGTGCTGGGGTGATGCCTATGCCCTCCCAAGAGAATGCCTCTCCTAGAGCTGAGACCCTGGGGGATAATGAGGTGAATGAGGAACTCAGGAGACTAGACCGTTCCGAGGTGACTCTGTCCTCTTGCTATGAGAGTGCAACAGAGGGGAGTGTGACAGAGTCTAAAAGAACAAGAAGGAAACGTCTGACCAAAAAAAGATCTAGCCCGACCAGAGTGGCTGCGGAAGGCGAAGCCAGCTTCCCACTGGACCTCTCTAATCCTAACTCTCTTCCCCTGGATCATTCCAACCGGTACCTCACCTTGGATGAAATCTTCGCCTCCTCTTCTTTTGGGGAGGAGGTCGAAGGTGGGGAGCCAGAGGGCAAGAAAAGGAGCCTCTGGAAGGGCCCACGCCTCCCTCCGGTGAGGATGCAAGGTCTTCGGGAGGTGGGGCGGGTCCAGACACTGGGAATGGGAATGGGGAGGCGGTGGTGACTAATGAGATGGATACCACTGTCTCTCTCAAAAGAAATCATGCCACCTTAGGGGTTAGCCCCGGGAGGAGTAAGAAGAAGAATGGGAAGGGAAGGAAGAAGGCCGTCTAACTTAATCACTCTGTATGGCGGCACTCACTTCGTTGACCCTGGCGACCATTAATGTCGCCAGTTTATAAATCGGATGTGGCTAGGTTTGCAGCCTTTGCTTTTCTCAGCCAGGTTAAAGCTGACATTTTATTTTTGCAAGAGACCAGGCTGCCAGATTTGGCGGCTGTATATAAAGCAAAAAAGGAGTGGAGGTGTGGTCTATCATATTGGTCACTTGCGGCTGAGTCGTATAGCGGAGTGGCGGTCCTTTTTACCGCACCAGTAGAAAGCCGACGAGTGATTGAGTTAGAAATGGGGAGGTGTTTGATTTTAGATGTCCTCATGAAGGGTCAAGAGCTTCATCTAATAAACATCTATGGTCCCCAAACCAAGCGGGATCGGAAGCATCTCTTTTTGAGGATCAAACCTTTCCTTTTTACAAGTCGGCAGGTGGTCTTTGGCGGGGACTTTAATACAGTCACAAGGTCCCAAGACCGGGGAGGTGCCAGAAACCGTCTGGCTTATGATAGTGTATCCCTGAATAGCTTAGCTAGCGAGGCTCGCCTAGTGGATGTCCACATTAGGCACACCTCAGGCCACAGGGGTTTCACTTATTATAGAGGTAGTCAGATTAGGTCTAGAATAGACAGGTTTTATTTAAAGGAGGAGACTAATTTTTCACCTTTAAAGGTGGTAGAGGTGGAATTCTCCGATCACTGTATGATTATGTTCTCTTTGAATGTTGCAGAATCCCCCCAAATGGGAAGAGGCTATTGGAAGCTAAATTCGGCCCTCCTGGAGGAAGCAGAGGTGAGACAATCCTTTGAGGACTTCCTTCAGAGTCAGGATGCTGGATCTTTGTGACACTAAGTCGGAGTGGTGGGAGATATTCAAAAATCGGGTGGCAAAATTCTTCTGCCAGCTCTCGAGCCTGATACAAGTACCGCTTGTATCAGGGTCTGAGGAGGAAACTCGAACAACTGGTCTCGACTGGAGGTAGCTGAGAGGATATCTCCAGGGTGAAATCTTTGCTTAAGAGGTGCCAGTACGATAGGCACACATCTTTGGTTTTTGAGAAGGATTTCGGGAAGTACCGCTCGCCCGACCCTTACAGAAATTGTAAGATGTCAGTGAAAAGTAAGTTGGTGACGGCAATGGAAGTTGGTACGGGATCTCTGGATAGGTCCAAATCAGGGATCTTGGAAATCGTCAAGTCCTTCTACTCGTGCCTCTTACGGAAGAAGGATCTGAATCGGGAAAGGATTTTGGCTTTCCTGGCTGAAACCATCCCTGAGTCAAGAGTAGACCGTTCTCTTGGCGTTTTGATAGAAGAAATAAGAGAAGAGGAAGTCAGCCTGGCGATCGAAGGGCTTGCCCTAAAGAAGTCGCCAGGCACAGGATGGCTTAACATCCGAGTTTTATAAGACCTGGAAGGGGTACATGCTGGCCTTAGATCAGGCAAAGGCTTTTGATCGGGTTAACCACGAGCATCTCTGGTCAGTCCTTCTGAAATATGACCTGTCGGGGGGGGGGGGGGGGTTTGTCGATTGGTTAAAGATCTTGTATGCAGGGGCAGAGAGTTTCTCACTGGTGAACGGTTGGTCTGGCAGCCCTTTTGAGGTCAAATCTGGAGTCCGCCAGGGTTGTCCATTGAGCCCGCTCTTATACGTGTTTGCGATTGATCCTTTTATTAGGAGGATTAATCATGGGCCGTTAGCGGGAGTCAGGATGAGTCTGGAGGAACCAGAAGCCACTCTGAGGGTGGTGGCTTATGCCGATGACGTTACTGTTTTCGTGTCCTCGGGAGGGGAGGCGGAATACGTGATGTCGGAGGTAGAACGCTACTCAGAAGTCTCCGGGTCCATGATTAACCGGGATAAGTGTGAGAGTCTCTGGCTGGGAGGGGGTGATCCATCTTTCGGTCTCCCGGACACCCTCCCAGAGTCCCAGTCATCAGCCAAAGTCCTAGGCGTTCAATTCAGCCATGGGGATTATCCCACCCAAAATTGGGATAGCAGGCTCAAGATCGCCGCTCAGAAGGTTGACCAGTGGAAGGGTTGGTCTTTGACCCTCAGGGAAAGGGTGAGCCTGATCAAGACTTACCTTCTCCCTTTGCTTATCTATTTGGCCAGTGTATGTGTCTTGCCAGAACCTCTCTGGACTCGGGTTTACAGTCTGTTCTTTCAACTGTTATGGGGGAATAGGCTGAACCTAATCAAGAGAGAGGTGACATACCGTACGAGGAGACTAGGGGGTTTGGGTATGGTCAACCCCGTGGTGTTCCTTGTGAACACCTTTGCTAAGATCAACCTGGCAAACCTCTGGAAAGAGAGGGCTCCTCCGTGGGTAGTCTCTTGCAGGGGTTGGTTTCAGCCTTTCTTTCAGGAGTGGGAGACAGGAGGGCAAGTGAAGGATTTGCGTACACCTCACGGATATCTTCCGGCTTATGTCACCCCGATTCTGAAGGTGATCCGCCGGTGGGGTTTGGGAATGAGGGAGATCAGGACCCAGTCAAGGAGATCCCTTGACGAGAGGGTCTTGTTGACCCACTTCCAAAAGCCCCTGGTCCTTAAGGATTGCCCAAGCCGGGATCTAGACAAGGGTTACAGTTGTTAAATTCGGCAAGGATCCCCTTGAAGTTTTGGGACTTGGCTTGGCGCTGCTTTCACGGGAAGCTGTATGCAAGGGACAATTTGAGGTATAGGAACTCTGATAAAAGGGGTTGTCCCCGGGAGGAGTATGGTGACATACTGGAAAGTATGGAGCACTTCCTGCTTCAGTGTCAGTTTAATACAGAGGTATACAAACGGATGAGCGCATCTATTGACTGGCCTAGGCTAGCCAACCTCTCCTATGCGGATTGGTGCATTCAAGATTTGGGAAGAAGGGACCCATGCACAGCTTTTATAGTTAGAATAGTGGTCAGGTACTTCACATGGAACGCACAGTGTTTACTGTATTTTCAACCCAGCAGAAAGTCCTCCCTGTGGAAAAGGTGTGTAGGAACATTCTAGGTTACCTGGTGAAGGTTCGCTCTCTTAAATGTGAAAGGGTGGGTACGGATGGGGTCTCTTACCTCTGGAGAGGCTTCACCTTTGATGTGCCTTAGCCTCAGTAGCACTTTTCCTGGTGTTGGGTTTTATTTTGTATTTAAGATGAGTTTTTGAAGAAAGGTCTGCAAATGACTGAACTTGGGCCTCCGGGTGGATTTTGATATTGGTTTGTATAGATTGATATGGTTGTTATAAGTTGTATATATTGTATGATAGGGTAAGGCTACATGCACACGGCCATTGGTGTTTTGCGGACCGCAAACCGCGGATCCTCAAAACACGGAAGCTGTTTCGCGTTCCGTTATGCAATTTGCGGAATGGAACGCGGCCCATTATAGAAATGCCTATTCTTGTCCGCAAAACGGACAAGAATAGGACGTGCTCTATTTTTTTTGAGGTGGCACGGAACGGAGCAACCGATGCGGACAGCACATGGAGTGCTGTCCGCATCTTTTGCGGCCCCTCTGAAGTGAATGGGTCCGCGCCCGAGCCGCAAATTATGCGGCTCGGACGCGTACCCCAACAACGGCCGTGTGCATGAGGCCTAAGTGTGGTGTAGTTAGGTTGGGTGGGATGGGGTGGGGGGTTCATATTTTCATGTGGGGAGGCCTGCATCCAGCCCTGGACTATGTAGACATAAGAGGACATGAGGCGAGGGGCTGGGTGTGGGTGGTGGAGGAAGGGCTGGCCTCATGGAGGGACAAGAGGCAGAGGTTGGCCCTAGGTGAAGGTGATGGGATAGATAGATTGGTAGGGATAGTATAGGTTTGTGTTTTCTCATAAATGTGTTTTCTCATAAATGTGTTTTCTCATAAATGTGTGTGGAAAAAAATAAATAAAATTGTTATTTGATATTTCTTTTATGATTTCTATTATGATTATTGAGTTTGTGTTTATTATTATTTATTGTGACAAGTTGTAATTTATTTTCTGTTCTGAGCAATTTGTATAAATTTGTATATAGTCGGGGTTCAGCCGGATCGGATGTTTAGGTTAGGCTAGGTTTCGTTTTCTCTTTTTAGTAGGTATGAATGAGATAGTCTGCATGTAGCTGGGACAGTAGGGTGAGTGTATATACGTTATATCTTGTTTTATATCTTGTTTGGAAAATTTTCTGGCAAAGTTTTTTTATTTTTGTATAAAATTAATAAAAAGAGTTCCTCAGTATCTGCTCTTATTCTGTATATATTGTGGTAAGGTGCAAGGTACCGTTGTCGACGGGAGGTATGTGTCACCGAGGTTCCTGGCCTCGGTGAGGTAAGAGCCGGGTTTTTGTGTCAGCAGCAGCTAGTGCTGCTTGACAATTTGATACTTAGTTTGGCTGCAAAGCCAATCCGGGCCGGCTCTTACTGGGAGTAGGCAAAGAGTTGGGTGGGTGCCTACTCCCCACGGTCCAGGCCGGACTTTATCCGGGCCTTTAAAAGGCAGCCTCCTCAGCAGCTGAGGGTGTGATTGTCCTGGAGCTGCTGTAAGGCTGCGGAATCATTTGAGTTTGGGAGTTCTCTGGGCTGGAAGCAAGAGCCCAGCAAGGAGGAGTGCAGACGGCCTGGAAGCCTGACGTCGCTTGTCTTGCGGCTGGACTGATAGCCAGGTGCGAACCTGCACCTAAAACCTCCCAGGTGACTGGAGCCTGTTTTGGACTGTCTTGTTTTTCCTCATGATTTCTTATGTGTGTGAACTAACACCAAGAGACTGTTTATTGTTTATTTTGTGCAAAGTGTGAATAAAACACTGGTTATTGCACTTTCTGGACTCCTTGTTTGCCTCTGTACTGCACCCGCACCGCTATCTACCAGAGCGACTCCCCACATTTGGTGTCGGATGCGGGCATGCGCAGTGAGGCTGGCGTGAACGCCGAAAATTTTTGTTTCTGCTGGGCACGACTGGATGTCCTATATTAGGCCGGCAAAGTTGCAGCCTGTGTTCCCTGACACAATGGAGGCAGTTGTAAAAGCCCTTGTGGAGGCTAACCTGCAGCAGCAGGAGACCAACCAGCTACTGCTACAGCACGTGATGGCGTTAAAAGCTGCAGGAGCATCCCACCACGACCATGATGCCCGGAAGCGGTCCGTGCGGCGATCCCAAAGATGACCCCTTCGGACGACGTGGAGACGTATCTGGCGGTCTTTGAGAAGGTAGCCGTGAGGGAGAAGTTACCCGTGACCAGTGGGCCGAGGTGGTCGCTCCGTTCCTGGCATCCGGACCCCAGCAGGTTTTTTGACCTATCAGATGACCAGGCTGCTGATTACCCCACGGTGAAGGGGGAGATCCTGGCCAGACTGGGGGTAAACGTGTTGGTCCGGGCTCAGTGGGTCCACCAGTGGGACTTTAAAACGGCTGAACCCGCCAGGCCGCAGTACTATGAGTTGCTGCACAGGTTGCAAAAGTGGCTGCAGCCTGAGGTTCTAAGTCCGGCTGCTATGCCGGACCGTCTGCTGGCCGACATCTTTTGGAGGGCCCTGCCTTATCCCCTCCAGCACTGGGTCGGCCAGGCGTCTCCGGTATGTGCGCTGGAGATGGTCGACCTGGTGGAGCGTTACGAGGCCACCAGAAACCTGCAGGGGAGTCTTGCTGGGAAGGGGTCAGTCAAACCCCAGAGGCCTCCACCCCAGTTCCGACGTCCGGCGACAGAGAGGCCTGCACGGAATGTACCCCCTGCGGATCCGCCTCCCGTGGTATGCTGGAGGTGTCAGGAGCCAGGCCACATCAGGGCCGACTGTCCGCATCGGGGTGAGCCTATGGAAGGGAACTACGGCTATCGCCACTCCCTGTATGCACGGAAGCTGTGTGCAACTGGCACCCGTGAGGTGCAGGACAATAACCATCTGTGTCAGGTAGAGGTGGGAGATTCTCTGGCGGTGGCCCTGCTGGACTCCGGGAGTCTAGTCTCCCTGGTAAGGGCTGCCCTGGTACGGCCTGTGGAGTATACCGGCCGTAAAATCGGGGTCCTGTGCATCCACGGAGACCTAAAAGACTACCCCACTGCACTAGTGACTTTGTCCACAGCGGCTGGTAAGTGGACCAACGAGGTGGCTGTCGCTACTAAACTCCCACATGAACTGATACTTGGGAGGGACTTCCCAGGTTTCCCGGCGCTGTGGCCGGCAATAAAAGTATCTGATGGACCCGAGACAGGGGTAACCCTAGTAGAGTGGCCTGATACCACTGGAAGGCCAGAACCCTGGGAGCCCGAATCTGAAGGGCCAGCGGTAGGGTGACCACTGCTCCAGCGGTAGAGGGGAGGCAACCCCACTGAGGGTAATGGTGGGAGACACGGAGGACTTGCCACCGGGACCTGAGTTGGCAGACCTCAATGTCTCCGGGGAAAATTTTGGGACCGCACAACACGGGACCAAACCCTAACCAGGGCCTGGGAAAGTGTTGTAATGATTGATGGTAAACCCCAGAAACCTGGGGCTGAATTAATGTTTCCGCGATTTATTGTTCTTCAGGATATGTTGTATCGGGTGAACCAAATCCGAGGTGAGCCAGTGGAACAGTTGGTGGTGCCCACCGCATACCGCAAGCTTGTTATGGAGCTTGCCCACCAACATGTTCTTGGGGACACATGGGGTGGCAGAAAACGCAGGACCGCGTACTACAGCGATTTTACTGGCCCGGTTTGTTTAAGGAAGTAGAGGAGTTCTGTAAGTCCTGTCCGACCTGTCAGGTAAATAGCCCCCAGCCGCATTACAGAAGTCCCTGGTCCCTCTCCCAATAATTGAGGTCCCATTCGAGCGTATTGCCATGGATCTGGTTGGACCCGTACCGAAGTCTGCTAGGGGTCACCAACATATCCTGGTGATTCTGGACTATGCTACTCGATATCCAGAGGCGGTGTCTCTGCGACATACCTCGGCTAAGCTCATTGCAAAAGAGTTAATGGAAATGTTTTCCCGTGTGGGCCTGCCAAAAGAGATTCTGACCGACCAAGGGACCCCTTTTATGTCCAAAGTTATGAGGGAACTGTGTAAATTGTTGCGTATAAAGCAGTTACGGACGTCCGTTTACCATCCGCAAACAGACGGTCTTGTCGAAAGGTTTAACCAAACTCTAAAAATATGTTAAAAAGGGTGGTGTCCAGAGATGGGAAGGACTGGGACCTGCTTCTGCCCTATCTCATGTTCGCCGTGCGAGAGGTGCCCCAGGCCTCTACTGGGTTCTCGCCCTTCGAACTGCTTTATGGCAGACACCCTCGGGGCCTGTTGGATATCGCCAAGGAAGCGTGGGAACAACAGCCTGTCCCCACAAAAGTGTCATTGAGTATGTCACCCAGATGCAGGAACGGATGGAAAGGGTGTTGCCGCTGGTCCAGGAGCATATGGAGGCAGCGCAGCAAGCCCAGAGTAGGGTGTATAATCGCCAGGCTCGGGTACAGGACTTCAATCCGGAGATCGGGTTTTGGTTCTGGTACCCACCCTTGACAGCAAGTTCCTAGCTAGGTGGCAGGGCCCCTATGAGGTTAGAGAAAGTAGGGGAAGTAAATTACAAAAGTACACCAGCCGGGGCGGCGCAGGCGGAGGCAGGTGTACCGCGTGAACCAAATCCGAGGTGAGCCAGTGGAACAGTTGGTGGTGCCCACCGCATACCGCAAGCTTGTTATGGAGCTTGCCCACCAACATGTTCTTGGGGGACACATGGGGTGGCAGAAAGCGCAGGACCGCGTACTACAGCGATTTTACTGGCCCGGTTTGTTTAAGGAAGTAGAGGAGTTCTGTAAGTCCTGTCCGACCTGTCAGGTAAATAGCCCCCAGCCGCATTACAGAAGTCCCTGGTCCCTCTCCCAATAATTGAGGTCCCATTCGAGCGTATTGCCATGGATCTGGTTGGACCCGTACCGAAGTCTGCTAGGGGTCACCAACATATCCTGGTGATTCTGGACTATGCTACTCGATATCCAGAGGCGGTGTCTCTGCGACATACCTCGGCTAAGCTCATTGCAAAAGAGTTAATGGAAATGTTTTCCCGTGTGGGCCTGCCAAAAGAGATTCTGACCGACCAAGGGACCCCTTTTATGTCCAAAGTTATGAGGGAACTGTGTAAATTGTTGCGTATAAAGCAGTTACGGACGTCCGTTTACCATCCGCAAACAGACGGTCTTGTCGAAAGGTTTAACCAAACTCTAAAAATATGTTAAAAAGGGTGGTGTCCAGAGATGGGAAGGACTGGGACCTGCTTCTGCCCTATCTCATGTTCGCCGTGCGAGAGGTGCCCCAGGCCTCTACTGGGTTCTCGCCCTTCGAACTGCTTTATGGCAGACACCCTCGGGGCCTGTTGGATATCGCCAAGGAAGCGTGGGAACAACAGCCTGTCCCCCACAAAAGTGTCATTGAGTATGTCACCCAGATGCAGGAACGGATGGAAAGGGTGTTGCCGCTGGTCCAGGAGCATATGGAGGCAGCGCAGCAAGCCCAGAGTAGGGTGTATAATCGTCAGGCTCGGGTACAGGACTTCAATCCGGGAGATCGGGTTTTGGTTCTGGTACCCACCCTTGACAGCAAGTTCCTAGCTAGGTGGCAGGGCCCCTATGAGGTTAGAGAAAGTAGGGGAAGTAAATTACAAAGTACACCAGCCAGGGCGGCGCAAGCCGGAGCAGGTGTACCACGTGAATTTACTGAAGCCGTGGAAAGACAGGGACACGGCCGACGACAACAGCCCCTGGCCAGGGCTTCTAGGTGACAAGGGTCCAGCCCCACAGTTCGAGGCCTGCGAGCGGTAGCCACGGTAAAATTGCAGACAGCCTGTCTTCCAAACAAGTTCAGGAAGTCAGGGAGTTCGTCAGTCGGAACACGGATGTGTTCTCGGACCTCCCTGGCCGCACGTCTCTCATCCAACATGACATCGTCACTGAGCCTCAGGCCAAAATCCGGTTAAAACCATACCGGGTACCCGAGGCTCGGCGACGGGCCATCGCGGAGGAAGTGCAATTAATGTTGAAGCTTGATGTCATTGAGGAATCGAAAAGTGAGTGGGCCAGTCCCATAGTTCTAATACCCAAGCCGGATGGGACGTTGCGGTTCTGCAACGATTTTCATAAATTAAATGAAGTGTCCAAGTTCGATGCGTATCCCATGCCCGGGTAGACGAGCTTGTTGAGAATTTAGGGCAAGCCCGTTATTTTTCTGTGCTAGACCTCACTAAAGGATACTGGCAAGTACCCTTAACGGAGCGGCCAAGGAAAAAACCGCTTTTGTTACCCGCAGGGCCTGTATCATTACAAGGTGTTACCCTTTGGCCTGCATGGCGCCCCCGCCACCTTCCAAAGGTTAATGGATATTGTGCTGCGACCTCATCGTCGGTACGCCTCGGCCTACTTAGATGATGTAATCATCCACAGCACTGACTGGGAAAGCCATTTGCCCAAAGTGCAGGCGGTAGTGGATGCCCTGAGGAAAGCTGGTCTAACCGCCAATCCAAAGAAGTGTGCGATTGGGTTGGAAGAGACCAAATATCTGGGATATGTTATTGGGCGCGGAGTCATCAAACCTCAGGTAACTAAGGTAGAGGCCATTCGTAATTGGCCCCGACCGGTCACCACCAGGCAGGTAAAGTCCTTCCTGGGAATTGTAGGGTACTACATGCGGTTTGTGCCCCACTTTGCCACAATAGCAGCGCCGTTGACAGACCTGTTGAAGGGGCGAAAGACGGGGAAGGTTAGCTGGAATGAGAAGGCGGAGGAGGCTTTCTCCGCGTTGAAGTCGGTCCTGTGTGGGTCCCCGGTTTTGGTGACACCCGACTTCAACAGGGAGTTCGTCGTTCAGACGGATGCCTCGGAGGTAGGCCTCGGTGCGGTACTGTCTCAGGAGGTCAATGGGGAAGAACATCCCGTTGTCTTCCTGAGCCGTAAACTCACCCCAGCCGAGACCAGGTATAGTATAGTGGAGAGGGAGTGCCTGGCCATCAAGTGGGCACTCGAATCTCTCCGCTATTACCTGTTAGGGAGGAGGTTCCGTCTGGTGACCGACCATTCCCCTCTCAAGTGGATGAGCCAGGCCAAGGAGAGGAATGCTCGGGTCACCAGGTGGTTCCTGTCCTTGCAAAATTTCAAATTTTCGGTGGAACACAGGGCAGGCCGCTTGCAGGGTAACACAGATGCCCTGTCCCGCATCCACTGCCTCACATGTGTTCACCCCCTCAGGGTTGAACAAAGGGGGGGGGTATGTGGTAAGGTGCAAGGTACCGTTGTCGACGGGAGGTATGTGTCACCGAGGTTCCTGGCCTCGGTGAGGTAAGAGCCGGGTTTTGTGTCAGCAGCAGCTAGTGCTGCTTGACAATTTGATACTTAGTTTGGCTGCAAAGCCAATCCGGGCCGGCTCTTACTGGGAGTAGGCAAAGAGTTGGGTGGGTGCCTACTCCCCACGGTCCAGGCCGGACTTTATCCGGGCCTTTAAAAGGCAGCCTCCTCAGCAGCTGAGTGTGTGATTGTCCTGGAGCTGCTGTAAGGCTGCGGAATCATTTGAGTTTGGGAGTTCTCTGGGCTGGAAGCAAGAGCCCAGCAAGGAGGAGTGCAGACGGCCTGGAAGCCTGACGTCGCTTGTCTTGCGGCTGGACTGACAGCCAGGTGCGAACCTGCACCTAAAACCTCCCAGGTGACTGGAGCCTGTTTTGGACTGTCTTGTTTTTCCTCATGATTTCTTATGTGTGTGAACTAACACCAAGAGACTGTTTATTGTTTATTTTGTGCAAAGTGTGAATAAAACACTGGTTATTGCACTTTCTGGACTCCATGTTTGCCTCTGTACTGCACCCGCACCGCTATCTACCAGAGCGACTCCCCACAATATGGACACTGCACAGGAGATGTGGCTCTGAAGCCGATGCAGGCCGGTGCCCTGGATAGGCTTATGGGAGCAGCGATGCAGACAGGGATAAATGCCCGGCCCTGTTAGTCTGGTGGGCGCTTTTTCACCTGCGAGGACAGCCCCCACCCACAGGTGAAGAAGCGCTGCTGATGAGACAAATCGATTTGTTCATCCTTAGTGTATAAGTGTGGGTATATACTGTGTAGATGTATGTGTTGTATATGTGTGAATAGAGGCGGTATATACTATGTATGTATCTGTATACGTTGTTTCTGCGTGTCGACAGTTCCCATGAGTGTTAGTGATCACACACCCGTGTGTATTGCAGGATCCCTGTCAGTCCCTGCCCGCCAAGTCACAGACCAGTGATTGAGGCACCGGACCGCGCTGGAGATTAAGGAGGTAACAGCTAGACACCAGGGGGTCATTTATGGATTAGATATAAACCGCTTTTTGCCATATATCTGTCGCAGATTTTGGTGCAAAGGTTATTTGCTGCAAAATCTGCAACTTTTGACGCCCTAACGCCGCTCACGTCAGTGTCGAAAAAAGGGGCGTGGCATGGGTATGTAAGAGGGTTGGCTGGCAGGCCTGTCTCATTCATATTTTTCTACACCAGTTTTTGGCATAGAAAACAACTTAAATCTATGCCAGCAAGGGAGCTGGCATAGATTTAAAGGGGTTGTCTCAATTCAGCAAGTGGCGTTTATCACGTAGATAAGGTGAATACAAGGCGCTTACTAATGTATTGTGATTGTCCATATTGCTTCCTTTGCTGGCTGGATTCATTTTTCCATCACATTATACACTGCTTGTTTCCATGGTTATGACCACCCTGTAATCCATCAGTGGTGGTCGTGCTGGCACACTGTAGGAAAAAGCACTGCACTCCCGCGGTCCTGGCCACCATAGAGGCCGGCAAGTTCTCCAACAGTGCGCTAGCACGACCACCACTGCTGAAGTACAGGGTGGTCATAACCATGGAGACGAGCAGAGTATAACCTGAAGGATAAATTATTCGAGCCAGCAAAGGAGACAATATGGACCTTTAACCTCCCTAAGAACCAACCCCAAAGATCCAGATCCACAGCAAAATTCAAATGTGTTACCTTGGGTTTTGCCATAAAGTTTTCCCTGAATTTGACAACTGATTTTAGACTTTGCACTGCAGATCGGCACCAACGTTCTGGAACAAAAGACATTTTTCTCTTTTTTATGAGTTTGACATTTTCCCCATTGGAAATCTGCAACATTGAGGGTGAAGGACGGGGGTATTTCATTATTCGCATCAGGCAGCATGAAGGCTAGGTGCACCCCTGACTGTATGCCTCTAAAACAACAGAAAACACAGATAAAGACCACAGACAGTCAACAGAAATGTGTCATGTTCTAGAGTCCATGTAATAGAGCATAGAGCCTACCTATCCCAGAGACCATGTAATAGAGCATAGACCCTACCTATCCCAGAGACCATGTAATAGAGCATAGACCTTACCTATCCCAGAGACCATGTAATAGAGCATAGACCCTACCTATCCCAGAGACCATGTAATAGAGC
This sequence comes from Bufotes viridis, assembly GCA_033119425.1. Lineage (NCBI taxonomy): Eukaryota > Metazoa > Chordata > Amphibia > Anura > Bufonidae > Bufotes > Bufotes viridis. The sequence continues at coordinate 566,516,999 of CM065590.1, read as the reverse complement.
ATAGACCTTACCTATTCCAGAGACCATGTAATAGAGCATAGAGCCTACCTATCCCAGAGACCATGTAATAGAGCATAGACCCTACCTATCCCAGAGACCATGTAATAGAGAATAGACCTTACCTATCCCAGAGACCATGTAATAGAGCATAGACCCTACCTATCCCAGAGACCATGTAATAGAGCATAGACCCTACCTATCCCAGAGACCATGTAATAGAGAATAGACCTTACCTATCCCAGAGACCATGTAATAGAGCATAGAGCCTACCTATCCCAGAGACCATGTAATAGAGCATAGACCCTACCTATCCCAGAGAACATGTAATAGAGCATAGAGCCTACCTATCCCAGAGACCATGTAATAGAGCATAAACCCTCCCTATCCCAGAGACCATGTAATAGAGCATAGACCCTACCTATCCCAGAGACCATGTAATAGAGCATAGACCTTACCTATCCCAGAGACCATAGAGAGAGTCCAGAAATTCTTACTGCATTCAAGACCACACTATGGACAGCATCCAGAGACAATTGACAGTCGCCAACACTCTACCTGGACTAAAGAACATAGATAAAAAATGGAAACCTTAATTTTAAGGGGCCATAGACCGTGATCAGAGATTCTACATGGTCTAGGAAGGGACTACAGAGATAGATAATAAAAGAGATTCTACCTGCTGCAGAGACCACACAATAGATGGTGAACAGTGACTGCATCATCTCCAGACATGACAGAGAGTGATCAGAGGATCTATTAGCTCTGGAGATCACACAACACAAATTAACCGGAGACCCTGCCTCTCCTAGAGACCACACAATAGACATTGACCTAATACTCCACCTCTCCTAGAAACCACACAATAGACATTGACCTGAGACTCCACCTCTCCTAGAGACCACACAATAGACATTGACCTGAGACTCCACCTCTCCTAGAGACCACACAATAGACATTGACCTGAGACTCCACCTCTCCTAGAGACCACACAATAGACATTGACCTGAGACTCCACCTTTCCTAGAGTCAACACTAGACATTGACCTGAGACTCCACTTCTCCTAGAGACCACACAATAGACATTGACCTGATACTCTACCTCTCCTAGAGACCACACAATAGACATTGACCTGAGACTCTACCTCTCCTAGAGACCACACAATAGACATTGACCTGAGACTCTACCTCTCCTAGAGACCACACAATAGACATTGACCTGAGACTCCTACTTCTCCTAGAGACCACACAATAGACATTGACCTGATACTCTACCTCTCCTAGAGACCACACAATAGACATTGACTTGAGACTCCACCTCTCCTCTCCAGGGAGAGCACCATTTATGAGACGAGGCCAGACAGTATCCAGATACTATACTTGTTCCAGATATCAGAGAATCACCAACAACTCTCTGTTCTAGAGATGAAACATTAGACACTGGCCAGATACTCTCTCTGTTTTAGAGTCCATTAAGTACAAGGTGACCACTTAGTGATCACATTAAAGACAGTGACCATAAACTCCACTTGTTCGAGAAATCATACTGACAGTGACTAGAGATGGTAACTGTGCCAAAGTCCATAAACAGTGACCAGAGACCCTACTTGTTTCTGAAACCATAGACAGTGAACATAAGGTTGACCTGTTCAAGTGATTATACAATACATATTGACCAGAGACTCTACCTGTTTTAGAGGTCACAAAATACAAAGTGACCAGACATTTTACCAGTTCTACGACTCATACAAGAGACCAGAGACTCTGTCTATTCCAGAGACCATAGACAGTGACCTGACCAGACACTCTACCTACTCTACTTACACTATAAACATTGACCAGAGATTCTATGGTACCTGGTCTAGAGGTCATACAATATACACACAACTATAGACTTTGGACAGTGATCTATGATTTATCTGCCGTAGACATCACTCAATAGACACTGACCAAAAACACTGATCTGAAAAGAAATTACCTGTACTAACAATCACACTCTATACAGTGACTCCACCTGTTGTAGACATCATAAAATGCAGAATAACCGGAGACTCTGGATAGTGACCCAAGAATCTCTCTGCTCTAGAGACCAGGCAACAGACAATCAGCAGAGATTGTATTTGTTCTAGAGACCATAAAAACTAGAAAATAATATCAAGGCGGCACTTTATTGTATTATTTTATTGTATTTTTTACTTAGCTCTTTGGTAGTGGGAGTTTTGGCTGTGCACTCGGTGTCTACGTAGCTCTACCATTTCTAATGACTATAGACAGTGACAAGAGGCCTTACCTGTACTGGAGACCACACTATAGACAGTAGAAACATGCTGCCTGGTTCAGAGGCCACACAAAACACCGTCACCAGGTACTCTATTTGTTCCAGAGACCATAGATAGATATTACATACAGGACATGTTCCAGAAATCATAGACATGGACTATAAAGGAGAAAATTGACAGAGACCAAGACTACATAGCCATTGACCACAGACTTCATCTGTTCTAGAGACTTGTTATATAATGTGGATCGGCTTTGGGGCTACTCATAAGGGTGTTAATAAGTCGGCACATTTAATATTCACCCCTTAGCCCCTATACAGTCATCTGGACTCCACTCTGTTTAAGTGACTGCTGACCCATGGGGGTCAAGAGACACCCGTGTGGAGCACCAAGAGATCAGGAAAAACTGTAGTCAGGGACAGACTCAGGTCAGGACAGGCAGAGCTCGTGAAATCAAGGAAAACAGTCCAAGGTCAGGGAAGACAGCTCAGGAGATCAGGGAGAGGTCAGGTTATGCAGCTGTCGAAACCAGGAGACAGGCAGAAGTCAGTATACGGGAAGACAAACATAGAACAGCACATCTTAGCTGGGCATCAGCAAACTAGAACCTATTGCTCAGGCATCCTATCACAGGGGAAGGTTCCTTAAGTACCCCTGTGTGGCTGGGCATAGGCTGGGGGAGATCAGGGTGCATGTGATTAGATTGTGCATCCCCCCTACAGGCAGTGAGAGGCACTAATGGCAAGAATCAGGCATACTAAGCTACTGCGAGGCTGGGCCTGCTGAGAAGGAGTAGAGAAGGCTGGAGCACAGGAGCAGCACCTGAAAAGGGAGAGTAGTGGCCGCCATCATAACAAGATATCTCAATAGACATTTTTTCATAGTCCACAGACAGTGACAAAAGTCCCGATCTGTTTTACTGACAATACACAGGAACTAGAGACTCTGCCTGTGCTAGAAAACACAAAGACCACAACGGAAAGTGACCAGAATCTCCGCCTTTTCTAGAGACCAAACAATAGATGATGACCACAAGCTCTCTCACTCAATACACAGTGAGTAGACACTTCACCTATTTCCAAGACCTGAAACCATAGGCCGTGACCGGAAACTCTACTTGTTCTGTAAACCACACAACAGTGACCAGGCTCATTACCCGTTCTAGAGATCATACAATGACCATGACCAGAAACCTGACTTGTTCTAGTCACACATTGACCAGAGACTCTCCCCATTCTAGAGACCACACAGTACAAAATGACCAGACACTGTGTCCGTTCCAGAGATCACACAATACAAAATAACCAGAGACTCTGGATTCCACCTTTTTCATAGACAGTAATCAGATACCCAATATACAGGGACCAGAGACTCCGCCAGTTCCAAAGACCACAGACAATGACGATAATCGCTACCTGTTCCAAAAGACTAGACCCCGTAGACAGTGAGCAGTGACTATACCTATGCAATGACCATAAACAGTGACCTGAGGATATCCGATATGTGTAGTGGGATATATGCAGTATATGATATACACAGTCACTACCGTGTGATACCGTATTACGTATATACAGTGTATTAGAATGGTATGATATGTTCAGTGCATAATATATCATGTGGAGACACTGCTGTGTGATATACTGTATGTGTGCATAATACAGTATATGATGTGGAGACAGAGTGCTGTGTGATATGTGTAGAACCTCTGATATAGCACAAAGAGTATGGTATGATATGTGCAGAGCATTATATATGATGTGGAGACAGAGACTGCTGTGTGATATGTGTGTATAATAGAGTATCTGATGTGGAGACAGACTGCTGTGTGATATGTGTAATGTGTATTATATGATGTGGAGAGACTGCTGTGTGATATGTGTGTGTATAATACAGTATATGAAGTGGAGACAGAGACTGCTGTGTGATATGTGTGTATAATATAGTTTATGATGTGGAGACAGACTGCTGTGTGATATGTGTAATGTATATTATATGATGTGGAGAGACTGCTGTGTGATATGTGTGTATAATACAGTATATGAAGTGGAGACAGAGACTGCTGTGTGATATGTGTGTATCATATAGTTTATGATGTGGAGACAGACTGCTGTGTGATATATGTAGTGTATCATATATGACATGGAGACAGAGACTGCTGTACGATATGCAGCACCTGTTGTGTGAAATATGCCTACTGTTCTATATAAGATGTAGACAGATATTGCTGTGTAAAATGTATGATTTATAATATAGACTCCAGAAACAGGCAGCTGTATGCTATATGCACTGTGTGATACACGCTGCAGACAATTGCTGCTGGGTGATATGTGCAGTGTAGAACAGATGATGTCGAGTGTGATATGTGGGGAACGTAGCATGCATAGTACAAATAGAGACTGCTGTGGGATACAGTATGTGTGATATATACTCTATGGTATATGATATAGACAGAGGATGTCAGTTCACGTGTTTCTAGTTATTTTTTGACTTATCCACTAAAAATATAGAAACCTAATGTGTCACATATGAGGAGCGCAGGGCAGGGTATATTGGAGGTGATAAGATTCTAATAGCAGTGGATACTGTATACTGGATATTATACTAGTACAGTATGTAGGAGGAAGCTCTGCCCTGCACACCTGAAAAAAACCTGTCCCTATGGGTATCCTCACCCTAGATGAGGCGGCTGTGATACGCCAGGGACCTAGCAACATTCATTAGGTCCAACATTATAGAGAGCTGTGTAAGATATTGTGGAGGGGCAGAGACTGCACGGCGCAGCATTCCTGCCCATCCCTCTAGTTAGATGTTTTGCATTGGATAGGTGAATGCTGGATTTCTAATAAATACTAAGAAAAAGGAAGGTTCTGAATTCTGCTCTAATAAAAGGTGAACGGGTCCTAGCAAGCTGGTGGGAAATGCTCTGTGTGATGGTCAGTGAGATGCAGAAAGAGACTGCAGGGTGATATGCTGTATGATACTGGTAAAAACTGCTGTGTGATATGTGTACAGTATAATAGAGGATGTGGACAGAGGCTGCAGTGTGATATATGTACAATATAATATAGGATGTAGAGAGACTGCTGTGTGATATGTGTAAAGTACAATATAGGATGTAGACCAGGGGTGCACAACCTTTTCTGGTTGGGGGCCACATTGTCAGCCTCAACCAATTCCAAGGGCCGAAAATAAAACTTAAAGGGGTATTATCAACTGAAATACTGTATTTTTGGCATATTGAACATACAGTATATACTATAAATGTCTGGTTACAGTTCTAGGACTCCCATCTAATAGGAGAATATATGACAGATACATGTAAGAAGCCATGAGACATAGACCTACATGTCTTTTACCAGATGTTTGCGGGCCACACAGAATGGTATCGGGGGCCGCATGTGGCCCCCAGGCCGCAGGTTGTTCATCCCTGATGTAGAGAGAGACTGCTGTGTAAAAAGTTGAGTGTATAGTATTTAATATGATGTAAACAGAGGCTGATGTGTGATATGTGTACAGTATAATATAGGATGTAGAGAGACTGCTATGCAAAAAGTAGAGTGTATAATATTTGGTATGAAGTGGACAGAGACTGCCATGTGATATGTGGAGCATATAATAGTATCATGTGGACAGAGGGTGCCGTGTAATATGTGGAGCATATAATAGCATCATGTGGACAGAGGATGCTGTGTGATATGTGGAGCATAGAATATAGGGTGTAAAGGGAGGCTGCTGTGTGATATGTGTGCAGTACAATATAGAATGTACAGAGAGGATGCTGCGTAATAAGTAGAGTGTATCCTAATTGTTATGGAGTGGACAGAGGCTGCCATGTGATATGTGGAATATAAAATATGGGGTGTAAAGAGAGGCTGCTGTTTGATATGTAGAGCCTATAATAGTTGGTATGATGTGGCCATAGGCTGCTGTGTGATATGTGGAGTATATAATATGGGAAGTAAAGAGAAACTGCTGTGTGATATGTGTACAGTATAATATAGGATGTAGAGAGAGAATGCGGTGTTCAAATCCAGTGCTGAGCCACGCCCCCTGCACTGATCACATGACGGTGACGTCACCCCAGGTCCTTCGGCTGTTCAACAGTTCGGGTTGGTGGCAGCCGCCCCTTATGGATTCCATATGCCGCTATAGTGGAATCCATAACGGGATGCGCGACTTACCACAACCTGAACGCCGAACAACGGACTTTTTTTTAAAGTTCGCTCATCTCTAGAGGTAGACAGAGATTGCTTTGTGATATGTGTAATGAATGATATATGATGTAGATATAGGCTGCTGTGTGATGTCTGTAGGTATAGGGTGTGCACAGAGACTTCCTTGTAATATGTGTAGCATATAATATGATAATATACAATATATAATCTAGACAGAGAAGTCTGTGTGTCTCTGTAATTTATAGTATACAGTATTTTGTGCAAGGAGACTGCTGTGTGATATGTGTAGTAATATATACTGTAATATAGACAGAGGCTACTGTGTGATGTTTGTAGTTCATTATATATGATGTAGATAGATGTGTAGTGTATTGTATCTAATGTAGAAAAAACCTGTGTGATACGTGTAGGATATATGATGAATGTATATGGTGCTGATAAAAACAGCTGTATGATATGTTTAGTATAATTTATGATGTTTACTGTATATATATTCTGAGCCAAAACCAGGACTGGAGCCTCCACAGACATAAGGTATAACGGCGAGATCTGCAGCGGTTCTGTCTTTAGAGCCGCACCAGGTTTTGGCTCAAGATCACTGACCGAACACTGACGTGTAAATGAGGCTTTAGGCTGATACATGTAGTGTGTGATATGTGTAGTGTGTGATATATGCTGGTTACACAAGTTGATACGTGAACTGTGTGATATGTGATGATTACACAGGCAGATACGTGTAGTGTGTGATATGTGCTGTTTACACAGGCTGATATGTTTAGTGAATAGTATGTGATATAAGCTGATTACACAGGCTGATACGTGTAGTGTGGAATATGTGATGATTACACAAGCTGATATGTGCAGTGTGTGATATATGCTGATTACATAGGCTGATATGTGTAGTGTGTGATATATGCTGATATGTGTAGTGTACAATGTGTGATATATGCTGATTACACAGGTTGTTACGTTTAGTGTGTGATATATGTTGATTACACAGGCTGATATGTGTAGTGTGTGATATATGCTGATATGTGTAGTGTGCGATATATGCTGATATGTGTAGTGTGCGATATATGCTGATATGTGTAGTGTGCGATATATGCTGATACGTGTAATGTGTTATACAGGGTGATGTGTACAGTATGTGATACAGGCTGATATGTGATATGATGATGTGTACAGTGTGTGATACAAGCAGTATAATACAGTATGTGATATGTGTAGTGTGAGATACAGGCTGATATGTGTAGTGTTTGATATATGCTGATATGTGTAGTGTGCGATATATGCTGATATGTGTAGTGTGCGATATATGCTGATATGTGTAGTGTGCGATATATGCTGATACGTGTAGTGTGCGATATATGCTGATACGTGTAATGTGTTATACAGGGTGATGTGTACAGTATGTGATACAGGCTGATATGTGATATGCTGATGTGTACAGTGTGTGATACAAGCAGTATAATACAGTATGTGATATGTGTAGTGTGAGATACAGGCTGATATGTGTAGTGTTTGATATATGCTGATATGTGTAGTGTGTGATATATGCTGATATGTGTAGTGTGCGATATATGCTGATATGTGTAGTGTGCGATATATGCTGATACGTGTAGTGTGCGATATATGCTGATACGTGTAATGTGTTATACAGGGTGATGTGTACAGTATGTGATACAGGCTGATATGGGATATGCTGATGTGTACAGTGTGTGATACAAGTAGTATAATACAGTATGTGATATGTGTAGTGTGAGATACAGGCTGATATGTGTAGTGTTTGATATATGCTGATATGTGTAGTGTTTGATATATGCTGATATGTGTAGTGTTTGATATATGCGGATATGTGTAGTGTTTGATATATGCTGATATGTGTAGTGTACAGTGTGTGATATATGCTGGTGTGTACAGTGTGTGATATAGGCTGATATGTGATATGTGCAATGTGTGATATAGGCTGATATGTGTGATATGTGTGGTGTACAGTGTGTGATATGTGTACTGTGTGTGATATAGGCTGATGTCTACAGTATTTGATATGTGTACAGTGTGTGATACAGGCTGATGTGTACAGTGTGTGATATGTAATATGTACAGTGTGTGGTATAGGCTGATGTGTACAGTATGTGATATGTACAGTGTGTGATACAGGCTGATATGTGATATGTACAGTGTGTGATACAGGCTAATGTGTACAGTGTGTGATATAGGCTGATATGTGTAGTGTAGAGTTTAAGATATGTGATATGTACAGTGCGTTATACAGGCTTATGTATACAGTGTGTGATACAGGCTGATATGTGATATGTACAGTGTGTGGTTTGGATGATGTTTACAGTGTGTGATATATGCTGATATGTGATTGTACATATCAGCCTGTATCACACACTGTACATATCACATATCACACACTGTACACATCAGCCTGTATCACACACTGTACATATCACATATCAGCCTGTATCACACACTGTACACATAAGCCTGTATAACGCACTGTACATGTCTGTGATATGTGCAGTGTGTGATATGTACAGTGTGTGATACAGGCTGATGTTTACAGTGTGTGATATATGCTAATATGCGATATGTACAGTGTGTGATACAGGCTGATATGTACAATCACATATCAGCATATATCACACACTGTAAACATCAGCCTATATCACACACTGTACACATCAGCCTGTATCACACACTGTATATATCACATATCACTCACTGTACACTACACATATGAGCACATATCACACACTGTACACATAAGCCTGTATCACGCACTGTACATATCACATATCAGCCTGTATCACACACTGTACACATCAGCCTGTATCACACACTGTACATGTGTGTGATATGTACAGCGTGTGATATGTGATATGTACAGCGTGTGATATGTGATATGTACAGTGTGTGATGTGTACGGTGTGTGATATGTGTAGTGCACAGTGTGTGATATGTGTAGTGTACAGTGTGTGATATGTGTAGTGCACAGTGTGTGATACAGGTGATGTGTACAGTGTGTGATATGCACACTGTGTGATACAGGCTGATGTGTACAGTGTGTGATACAGGCTGATGTGTACAGTGTGTGATATGTACACTGTGTGATACAGGCTGATGTGTACAGTGTGATATGTGTAGTGTACAGTGTGTGATACAGGCTGATGTGTACAGAGTGTGATATGCAGAGATTCGGGATCTGACCGCTGCCTGCTATTTGCTCTCTCCCGTCTTCAGCCCATTACCGCCTGTCTACATGATGCGCATTTCACAGACATTCCGCTCCCGCCTGGTATCCGCTGCTCCCCTAATCCTGTCCCAGTGCCCCTGCCCCCCCGATCCCCAATCCCCCCCCCCCTCTCCCTGATCCCCAATCCTCCCCCCTTCTCCCCTCACACCCCGTCTCTTCCCCGCGCCCATCTCTCCGCTAATGTCGCTCTAGTTCCTGGTAACTTATAAAAGGCTTTTCCAATGCGCCTTTTTACTCCGACATTCTCCCTCTGAAGCAGAGCCCCCCCTTACAAACCTCCTGATCTCCGTTCACACTTATCCCAGACGGCGGCTGAACTCCAGCGTCTCCTCCAGATGCCACAGTTCTCCGCCCGGAGCGGGTGAGGCTGGAGCCGGGGCTCGGAGGAGCAGAGGAGCCTTCCTCTTGGCTGCTCAAAGTCACGAATTGTGAGGGAACTCCAGCTCCGGCCGTGACGCAGCTCCGAGCAGTCACGACGCGGCCCCGCCCTCCGCTCCCCTCCCCCACCGCCTGCCATTCACCGAGAGCAGGCAGCGGGAGGGGGCCCCAACAGACCGAGTTGCAGGGCCAAGAGGGGGGCCCCAACTGTAAGACAGAGGATGGGGGCTCAGCACCAGGAGGGGGACAGCTCCATATACTGGATGAGGGGGACAGCTCCAGGAGGGGGACAGCTCCATATACTAGATGGGGGGCTCAGCACCAGAAGGGGGACAGCTCCATATACTGGATGGGGGCTCAGCACCAGGCGGGGGACAGCTCCATATACTGGATGGGGGGCTCAGCACCAGGGAGGGAGAGCTCCATATACTGGATGGGGGGGCTCAGCACTAAGAGGGGGACAGCTCCATATACTGGATGGGGGGCTCAGCACCAGGGAGGGAGAGCTCCATATACTGGATGGGGGGGCTCAGCACTAAGAGGGGGACAGCTCCATATACTGGATGGGGGGCTCAGCACCAGGAGGGGGACAGCTCCATATACTGTATGGGGGCTCAGCACCAGGAGGGGTACAGCTCCATATACTGGATGGGGGCTCAGCACCAGGAGGTGACAGCTCTATATACTGGATGGGGGCTCAGCACCAGGAGGTGACAGCTCCATATACTAGATGTAGGGGCTCATCACCAGGAGGGGGACGGCTCCCTATACTGGATGGGGGGCTCAGCACCAGGAGGGGGACAGCTCCATATACTGGATCCCCCATCAGGGATGGGGGCTCAGCACCAGGAAGGGGACAGCTCCATATACTGGATAGGGGCCTCAGCACCAGGAGGGGACAGCTCCATATACTGTATGGGGGCTCAGCACCAGGAGGTGACAGCTCCATATACTGGATGGGGGGCTCAGCACCAGGAGGGGGAGAGCTCTATATACTGGATGGGGGGCTCAGCACCAGGAGGTGACAGCTCCATATACTGGATGGGGGCTCAGCACCAGGAGGGGTACAGCTCCATATACTGGATGGGGGCTCAGCACCAGGAGGTGACAGCTCTATATACTGGATGGGGGCTCAGCACCAGGAGGTGACAGCTCCATATACTAGATGTAGGGGCTCATCACCAGGAGGGGGACGGCTCCCTATACTGGATGGGGGGCTCAGCACCAGGAGGGGGACAGCTCCATATACTGGATGGGGGGCTCAGCACCAGGAAGGGGACAGCTCCATATACTGGATAGGGGCCTCAGCACCAGGAGGGGACAGCTCCATATACTGTATGGGGGCTCAGCACCAGGAGGTGACAGCTCCATATACTGGATGGGGGGCTCAGCACCAGGAGGGGGAGAGCTCTATATACTGGATGGGGGGCTCAGCACCAGGAGGTGACAGCTCCATATACTGGATGGGGGGCTCAGCACCAGGATGGGGGGGACATCTCCATATACTGGATGGGGGGGCTCATCACCAGGAGGTGACAGCTCCATATACTGGATGGGGGGGGGCTCATCACCAGGAGGTGATAGCTCCATATACTGGATGGGGGGGCTCATCACCAGGAGGTGACAGCTCCATATACTGTATGGGGGCTCATCACCAGGAGGGGGACAGCTTCATATACTGGATGGGGGGCTCAGCACCAGGAGGGGGAGAGCTCTATATACTGGATGGGGGGCTCAGCACCAGGAGGGGGACAGCTCCATATACTGGATGGGGGGCTCAGCACCAGGAGGGGGACAGCTCCATATACTGAATGGGGGCTCAGCACCAGGAGGGGGACAGCTCCATATACTAGATGGGGGGGCAGCTCTATATAAATGTTTTGCTACTAATTGTATAATGACTACTCCCGCGTGTGTGCAGTGTAACACCTGTACTATAGGAGTGTACACACTGTAATCTTTATCATCATTTTTTGGCTAATTTGAGTCAGCTCATACACAGAAGACGGTTTTCCAGCCCGTGGAGCCCCCGCCTCGCTCTCCTCCTCGCACATTACCCAGCGCTGGGAGTAGATGCTATTTCTGACCACGGCTGCTATTTTTAGCTGGTTCTGCAGAGCTCCAAGGCTCCAGCAGAATGAGAGTCACACATTCTCCATCAGGCGATTGGTGCAGATCATTATCACAATACACAGACTGCCACAAATGCAAGGCGGTGACAGAACGACCCAACGCAGAGGTGAGGCCTCCTGAAGGAATCAGATATGTCCTCTTAAAAAAAAACACACCATAGATCCTGCAGGAGGAGAAGCTGCAGAAGAAGGTGCCGTCTCCAGAGATTTCCGTTCCGTATGATGGAGGGGAGGGAGACATTATTCATTATAAATTAGAACTGCACGCGCTCGTCTGTGTGCCGGGATATTAGCACAACGATACAAGGCAAGAGTCAAAATATGATATTAAGAGATTGTTCTATATACGATGAAAGTCAATGCATGATATACTCATGTTTAGAGATGAAGGAATTTCTCAAAAATTCGATTCAGTCGGTTCACCGAATTTTTCCATAAAGATTCGATTCGATCCGAATTTTTCTTGGCGAATCATGTTAAAAAACAGCTATTTCCTGGCTGCAGAGAGCCTGTATAGCGGTGTAGAACACTGTGCCTTGAAGTAACACACAAATGAAGTCTGCTGTGGTAGTGAAACAATACTGTGAGTAAGTATGACATGCAGATGACAGGCGTCATTCGTAGAATCACTGCACACTTCATTTATTTGGGCAGTCACGGGGCCAAAACTGACCAAATATCTCAAGTGTGAACTCAGTCTTACAGGTCGATGTTAGTGCCAGGAATAAAGAACCGTGCAGAGGACCAAGATCCTACTATAGTGTGAAAGAGTGCACTCCTTTTACACCGTCATCAGCTGATTCCACATTGATGTCTGCAGAACCTGTTCTATTAAATGCTTATGCAAGTAGAGCCCCCCGACAGATTGGAGAGGGCGTCAGCAGTAAGTTCGTGTTGACGTCACTGATTATTTTGCCCTTCCTCTAATCCGTCAGAACAATAACCCTCCAAAAAATGGATCCTGTCTGTGGAGCATCCACCGTCACTCATTCAGCATTTGGTCACTAATCCATCAGTATTGCTAAAGCCAAAAAAAACAGGAGTGGATCCAAGAGATGACATGTGAATGGAATATTTGCGTGTCTTCTGTGTTTTGTACCCACTCCTGCTTTTGGCTACCAAATCATAAGCCAATTCTTACGCAAAATAGGGACCATGTGATACAGGCCTTACAGCTGCTACATAGACATGATCCGTGGTGTGTCTGATTTTTCCTTCCTTCTGGCAGATCAGAAGAAGGGTCAAATAAATGATAATGTCAACCAGGCCAAAAAGACAAAATAGTGGCCCAGTCATGGAGTGGGGAGGGTGGGAACAGTATGAGAAGTCTATAAAGTGGCCCAATGACAGAGTGGTGATGTGGCAGCAGCATGAGGAGACCACAGAGTGGTGAGGGGACAGCAGCAACATGAGGAGAGCACAGGGTGACAGAGTGGGGAGGTGGCAGCAGCATGAGGACATCACAGAGGGGTGAAGTGGCAGCAGCATGATTAGACCACAGAGTGGCTCAATGACATAGTGGTAACATGGTAGCAGCATGAGGAGACCACAGAGTGGTGAGGTGGCAGCAGCATGAGGAGACCACAGAGTGGCCCAGTGACATAGTGGTGAGGTGGCAGCAGCATGATAAGACCACAGAGTGGTGAGGTGGCAGGAGCAGCATGAGACCACAGAATGGCCAAGTGACAGGGTGTGGGGGGGTGGGGGCAATACCAGTACCAGCTGAAGATGGTGGGTGGCAGTAGGATGTGGCATCAGGTGGATGGCAGCAATCGGAATAGTAGCTGAAGCAGGTAGGCAGAGGAAACAGGCCTCTTTTGTCAAAGTGTAGGTGTGCCACCATGGATGATCTAGTCTGATGCATCAGGCACTGGTGTTTGAAAATCCTGGCTGATCCACGTCTGACTCATCTTCACAATGGTAGTTTCTCTACATTTTGGGTGGACATGCTAATTATCCTTCAGGTATCTATGGCCCCTGCTGGACTAAACACCCGCTCTGATTCCACACTGCTGGCGGTGCAAAAAAGCTTGCCCAGGGCAAAGTTGCGGGTACAAATCGAGTTTGGCTGCCCAGTAGGGTGCACTACAAGTATGCCACAACCTGCTGGTTCAGGTTCTGCTCTATGTCTACCTGCTGCTGGTGAGTAGTCTCTTCAGTAGTCAGGTGAAGAAAAGTCTACAGTCGTTGATGAGCAGTAAAGTTTCTGCTGATGGAGCTGGAACCACCCCGCACCCCCAGCTGCCATGGCAGTGGAACATGAGTGGAGAGGGCCCCCCGGTCAGACCTGCGGGAAGATGGGCGCGGGCGCTGGCTCACAAAGGCAGCGGCCAACTGACTACATAGGATGCCTCGATAGTAATTCAGTTTATCCTTTCTCTCTGCGAGAGTAAAAAAGGCCCCCATTTTGGACTGGTAGTGAGCATCTAACATGGTGGAGAGCCAGTAGTCATCCCTCTGCTAAATGGTGACAATTCGGCTGTCCTCGTCTCTGTGTGACGTCAGGACGACAGTGCAGTGCACGGAGAAGCGCGCACCAACCGGCTGCTGGAGACTAGGAGCAGAGATGGTGGCACTGGGGGAACTGAGGGCACGCTTGCATCGGAGGGTATGATGGCATGGAGGACTCATGGCATTGGGGACAGATGGCACAGAGGATTGATGGCACTGGGGGAGCTCTTGGCACTGGGGGACTAATGGCATGGGGGAGCTGATGGCACAGAGGATTGATGGCACGGTGGGGTGATGGCACTGGTGGGAGCTGATAGCATAGAGAACTGATGGCACTGAGTGGGGGCTGAAGGTATGGGGGGAGCTGATGGTACTGGGGGATTGATGGCAGAGAGGATTGATTGCATGGGGGTTGCTGATGGCACTGGGGGGGGATTGATGGCATGGGGGAGCTGATGGCACAGAGGACTCATGGCATGGGGGGAGCTGATGACACAGAGGATGGATGGCAAATGGGGGGTGATGGCACTGGGGGAGCTGGTGGCACAGAGGACTGATGGCACTGAGGGGGGGTTGATGGCATGGGGGAGCTGATGGCACAAGCGACTGATGGCAGGGGGGTCTGATGATGACACAGGGGTCTGATGATGGCACGGGGTTCTGATGACATTTTATAAAGAAAAACCTTCTTTTTTATAAGTTTTTTCTTTTTAGAGTACTCTATTAATCATTGGATTTTCAGGATGTCTTGCATGTAGGGCGCGTGGCTAAGCCCTCCTTGACGCAGCTCTGACACCATGTTCTTCCCATTGGCGGTCACTATGGTTCCGATTTTGAGTTGTCGAGGAGAAAGCCAGGATTTCATTTCTTGATGAAGGACACGGGGCAGTTCCTCCCCTGTGTGACTCTGCTCACCCAGGCAAACTAGGTGCAGAACAGCGTGACACCGCTGTGCCTTGCACATGTTGTATACTGGAGGAGCACTGTGAATTGTCCATGCAGTGGAGGCTGAGAACACGTTGGAGGATGAGGAGGCAGAGACGGACATTGTAGCAGGACCAATGGCTTGAGATCATGGAGGCGGAAGCAGCGTCACCTGGCCAAGTTGCTGGTGTGGCTGTGCAGGAACCACATTTACCCAGTGGGCCGTATAGGACATATACTGTCCTTGACCGTAGTTATAGCTCCACATGTCGGCGCTGCCTTGCACTTTGGCAGACACCGACAGGCTCAAGGACTGGCCCCACCTTCTGTTCTTTTTTTTTTTTAATCAGAAATCATTTTTATTAAGAGAATAACAAAAACACAGGAAATATATGCAAAGCCAGAAGTAAAAGTACACCACATCAGTAGCAAGGAACAATGATCAGTCAAGAACACCGATACAGAAAATACAGTAAATCTTGTGTAATCAGATATCAGAATATATAAATTAGCATACAATAACAGTATACCATATCCATATAACTGTACAATTCCCCAATTCCCCCACCCCCAAAACTAGGCCATACACAGAAAGAAAACATAGCAGAATAAAAGTGAGTGTTACCAATAGTGTTGAGCGAACAGTTCGAGAATAGTTCGGGTTCGTACCGATTTTTGGGGTGTCCGTGACACGGACCCGAACCCGGACATTTTCAAAAAAGTTCGGGTTCGAGTTCGGAGTTCGGCATGTTCTCTCGGCGCATTTTGAAAGTACTATATAGCAGAATAGTACAGGCTTAAAGCTGAAATCGCATTGCGATTACAACTTTGAGCTACCGATCACCATGGGAACGCCTCCTACAGTAGAATGTACTGTAGGATGTTTGAATTACGTTGAAATCGCAATGCGATTCTTATATATTTGCTTAATCGCATTGCGATTTCAACTTCTCAAATCCGCCAGTACATTCTAGCATTGTTCCCATGGTGATGTAGACGCTCCATTAGCACGGAATCCGGCTGAAGCAGAAATCGCAATGCGATTCTTAGAACTCAAATAAATCGCATCTCACTACACGTTCTAATTGCATTCGATTTTAACTTTACTGTTTGGTTTTGTATCGCGATAATACAAAATTTGAATAATCGTGTGCGTGCTGTTCTAGCACGCAGTGCTATTCGTATCCCACTATTAAGTTCTAATCGCATTCGATGTTAACTTATGCATTTTTTTTTTTTTGCCAGGCATCAGCAGTAAGTTAAAATAGAATGCGATGCCTGTCAAAAAAAAAGCATAAGTTAAAATCGAATGCGATTAGAACTTAAGAGTGGGATACGAATAGCACTAGTGTTGTTTAGCGCACATTTCGAGAATAGTTCCGGTCTACAGAATTTTGGGGTGTTCGTGACAGGACCCGAACCCGAACATTTTCATAAAAATTCGGGTTCGGTTTTGTAGTTCGTCATTTTTTGTGGCGCATTTTGAAAGGCTGCAAAGCAGCCAATCAACATGCATCATACTACTTGCCCTAAGATGCCATCGCAGCCATGCCTACTATTGGCAAGGCTGTGATTGGCCAAGTGCAGCATGTGACTCAGCCTCTTTATAAGCTTGTGCGCACGTCGCGATGTGCTCACTCCCGCTGTGATTAGACCAGGGATAGATGCAGCTGCTGTGAGGGCGAGATAGGCAGGGATAATTGAGGAAGAAAACCTGATAAGAAGTGAATGATCTAAACCTGTGCATCAGAACAACTCAGCTGAGCTGTTCACTGAAAGTTTATTTTTTTTTACACTGGCCAGATCGATTTTTACCGGCACATGTAACTGGGCTGACCGGCGGCGGCCATTTTGGAACCTGTGGTGCTCCAAAGAATTGAAAAATCTACTCCTGTGACACAGAACAACAGCGATTCAGCTGCTCAGTCAAAGTCAATTTTTTTTCTGGCTGGGCAGACCATTTTCTGGCATATGTTACTGGGCTGATAGGCGGCGGCCATTTTGGGACTTGTGGTGCTACAGCAAATGCTGCCACAGCGTCCATTAATCTCATGTAATAGTCGATTTTTTCATAGATATACTACATCAGGGGTTTGGCTGTGCTTGTGTCACCCCTACTAACTGCCAATATATTTAATATATCAGTGGTGAAACTGAAAGTAACCCACTTGGATAGCAAATCCCATGAATGTGCTGTTCCAGCTAGGCTAGCCAGTGTCACTACAGCCAGGTCCAATACTGTCAGCCAGAAATTAATTTTATTTTATTTTTGCCAGAAATATAAATTAAAAAAATCTTTCCCTGTAACAAACATAATTCTGGTGTTAGACCAGAAGAAGCACTCCTTCAGTAAATAATACTGTAAAAGGTTTAGGCAATAATTCTCCCAGTGTGGGCAATTTATGTACCAAAACGAGCATTTTAAAAATTCCGGTGTTCTGAAATACCAGCAGTCCTCTTGTAATTAATACCAGAAAAGGCATTATAGTGTCCAGTGTTGTCATTTTGGTTCCAAAAAGGCCAATTTAATCAATCTGGTGTTGGTGACACCCGAAATAGTAGGCCGCACGTTGTTACTCCTGTAAAAGGAAATAGTTCTCCCACTGTGGGAATTCATTTAACATAAGTAGCATTTAAAAATTCTGGTGTCCAATTTGCAGCAGTCTTCTTGTAATTAATACCAGAAAAAGGCATTATAGTGTCCAGTGTTGTCATTTTGGTTCCAAAAAGGCCAATTTAATCAATCTGGTGTTGGTGACACCCGAAATAGTAGGCCGCACGTTGTTACTCCTGTAAAAGGAAATAGTTCTCCCACTGTGGGAATTCATTTAACATAAGTAGCATTTAAAAATTCTGGTGTCCAATTTGCAGCAGTCTTCTTGTAATTAATACCAGAAAAAGGCATTATAGTGTCCAGTGTTGTCATTTTGGTTCCAAAAGGCCAATTTAATCAATCTGGTGTTGGTGACACCGAAATAGTAGGCCGCACGTTGTTACTCCTTTAAAAGGAAATACTTCTCCCACTGTGGGAATTCATTTAACATAAGTAGCATTTAAAAAATTCTGGTGTCCAATTTGCAGCAGTCTTCTTGTAATTAATACCGGAAAAAGGAATTACGGTATATCTTCCAGTGTGTGAATTTTGGGGCTAAAAAATAATATATTTTATTGTGGTGCGAGTTGAATCGCAACAATGAGAAAACATTCTATTAAGGGACGAGGACGCGGTCGTGGTGGGGTCCGTGGAGTCTCTGTTGCTGGCAGAGGACGTGGCCGTTCGGCCTCAGGCGCACAAAGTAGTGAACCAACTCCCTCAAGTAGCCGGCAGAATTTACAGCGATATTTGGTGGGGCCCAATGCCGTTATGAGGATGGTAAGGCCTGAGCAGGTACAGGCATTAGTCGATTGGGTGGCCGACAGTGCTTCCAGCACGTTCACCACATTGTCTTCCGCCCAGTCTTCTGCGGAAAGCGCACAGGTGGCACCGGAAAACCAAGCCCATCAGTCTGTCACATCACCCCCATGCATATCAGGGAAACTGTCCGAGCCTCAAGTTATGCAGCAGTCTCTTCTTCTGTTTGAAGACTCTGCTGGCAGGGGTTCCCAGGGGCGTCCACCTAGCCCTTCCCTAGCGGTGGAAGACATACCATGCACTGACGCACAACCACTTATGTATCCAGATGATGAGGACATGGGAATACCACCACAGCAGAGTGACCGAGTGTCTGATGATGACGAAACACAGGTGCCCACTGCCGCGTCTTATTGCAGTGTGCAGACTGAACAGGAGGAGGTCAGGGAGGAAGACTGGGTGGAAGACGATGCAGAGGACGATGAGGTCTTAGACCCCACATGGACTGAAGGTCGTGCCGCTGACTTAAATAGTTCAGAGGAAGAGGCAGTGGTGAGACCGAGACAACAGCGAAGCCAAAGAGGGAGCAGGGGGCAAAAGCAGAACACCCGCCGTCCCGAGAGTTCGCCTGCTATTGGCCAGCGCCAACAGGGACCCAGCACCCCAAAGGCATCTTCAAGGAGTTCCCTGGCATGGCACTTCTTCAAACAATGTGCTGAGGACAAGACCAGAGTGGTTTGCACGCTGTGCCATCAGACCCTGAGGCGAGGCATTAACGTTCTTAACCTGAGCACCACCTGCATGATCAGGCATCTACATGCAAAGCATGAACTGCAGTGGAGTGCACACCTCAAAAACAAGGAACCCGCTCAGGCTCCCCTGCTCCCTCTACCGCTGCTGCCTCGGCTTCCGCCTCGAGAGGAATGTTGCCACCTGCCGAGCAGCAAACAGAGGATGTGCCACCGACACCACCACCACCACCGCCACCGTCACCTTGCGTCTCCACTATTTCACACAGCAGCGTTCAGCTCTCCATCTCTCAAACCTTGAGAGGAAGCGCAAATTCCCACCTAGTCACCCTCGAGGCCCTTGGCCTGAATGCCAGCATTTCTAAACTACTGGCCTTTGAAATGCTGTCATTCCGGCTGGTGGACACAGACAGCTTCAAACAGCTGATGGCCATGGCTGTCCCCCAGTATGTGGTTCCCAGCCGCCACTACTTCTCCAAGACAGCCGTGCCTTCCCTGCACATGCAAGTGTCCGATAAAATCAAGTGTGCACTGCGCAACGCCATTTGTGCCAAGGTCCACCTAACCACAGATACGTGGACCAGTAAGCACGGCCAAGGCGCTATATCTCACTAACTGCACACTGGGTGAATGTAGTGGCGGCTGGGCCCCAGGCGGAGAGTTCCTTGGCGCACGTCCTTCCGCCACCTAGGATCGCAGGGCATCATTCTCTGCCTCCTGTAGCCTCCTCCTCCTACTCGGCTTCCTCCTCCTCTGCTTCCACCAGCTCCTCCTGTCAGCCACACACCTTCACCACCAACTTCAGCACAGCCCGGGTAAACGTCAGCAGGCCATTCTGAAACTCTTATGTTTGGGGGACAGGCCCCACACCGCGCAGGAGTTGTGGCGGGGTATTGAACAACAGACGGACGAGTGGTTGCTGCCGGTGGGCCTCAAGCCAGGCCTGGTGGTATGCGATAATGGGCGAAATCTCGTGGCAGCTCTGGGACTAGCCGGTTTGACGCACATCCCTTGCCTGGCGCATGTGCTGAATTTGGTGGTGCAGAGGTTCATTCACCACTACCCCAACATGTCAGAGCTGCTGCATAAAGTGCGGGCCGTCTGTGCGCGCTTCGGCGTTCACATCCTGCCGCTGCTCGCCTGTCTGCGCTACAGCGGAACTTCGGCCTTCCCGCTCACCGCCTCATATGCGACGTGCCCACCCGGTGGAACTCCACCTTGCACATGCTGGAGAGACTGTGCGAGCAGCAGCAGGCCATAGTGGAGTTTCAGCTGCAGCACGCTCGCGTCAGTCGTACTGCGGAACGGCACCACTTCACCACCAATGATTGGGCCTCCATGCGAGACCTGTGTGCCCTGCTGCACTGCTTTGAGTACTCCACCAAAATGGCCAGTGGCGATGACACTGTTATCAGCGTTACAATACCAATTCTATGTCTCCTAGAGAAAACGCTTAGGGCAATGATGGAAGAGGAGGTGGCCCAGGAGGAGGAGGAGGAGGAGGTGGCCCAGGAGGAGGAGGAGGAGGAGGAGGAGGGCTCGTTTCTAAGACTTTCAGGCCAGTCTGTTAGAAGTAGCTCAGAGGGAGGTTTTTTGAAGCAGCAGAGGGCAGGTTCACAAGTCGCCAGCCAAGGCACTCTAATGGAGGACGAGGAGGATGAGGAGGAGGTGGAGGAGGACGAGGATGAAGCAGGTTCACAGCAGGGTGGCAGCTCACACAGCTCAGGCCCATCACTAGTGCGTGGCTGGGGGGATACGGTGGACGATGACGATACGCCTCCCACAGAGGACAGCTTGTCCTTACCTCTGGGGAGCCTGGCACACATGAGCGATTACATGCTGCAGTGCCTGCGCAACGACAGCAGAGTTGCCCACATTTTAACGTGTGCTGACTACTGGGTGGCCACTCTGCTGGATCCCTGGTACAAAGACAATGTGCCCACTTTACTTCCTGCACTGGAGCGTGATAGGAAGATGCGCGAGTACAAGCGCACGCTGGTAGACGCGCTCCTGAGAGCATTCCCAACTGTCACAGGGGAACAGGTGGAAGGCCAAGGCCAAGGCAGAGGAGGAGCTAGAGGTCGCCCATGCAGCAGTATCACGGCTAGCTCCTCTGAGGGCAGGGTTAGCATGGCAGAAATGTGGACAAGTTTTGTCTCCACGCCACAGCTAACTGCGCCACCACCTGATACGGAACGTGTTAGCAGGAGGCAGCATTTCACTAACATGGTTGAACAGTATGTCTGCACACCCCTCCACGTACTGATGGACGGTTCGGCCCCATTCAACTTCTGGGTTTCAAAATTGTCCACGTGGCCAGAGTTAGCATGTTATGCCTTGGAGGTGCTTTCCTGCCCGGCGGCCAGCGTTTTATCAGAACGCGTATTCAGCACGGCGGGGGGCGTCATTACTGACAAGCGCAGCCGTCTGTCCACAGCCAATGTGGACAAGCTGACGTTCATAAAGATGAACCAGGCATGGATCCCACAGGACCTGTCCCTCCCTTGTGCAGAGTAGTCCTTAATAACTGCCTAAAACATGTCTTGTTGTACTACGGGCCACTTCTTTATTTAATACAAATTTTATGTAACCCACAGTTGAATGAAACTCTCCTCTGTCTGGGCGCCGGGGCCTAACTAGATGAAAGTGGCCTGTTAAACTATCGGGTGACATAAAGCCATAACCTCTGCCATGCTACCTCTGTCCTCTGTCTGGGTGCTGAGGCCTAAGTCAAATAAAGCGGTCTTCTGCTGTGCTGGGGGATATGAAGCTAATCTCTGACCTCTCTCCTCTGTCTGGGTCCAAAGGCCTAAGTCACTGAAAGAGGCCTTCTCCTGTGGTGTGTGATATGATGCCTGAATATGTGCTGTGGGGCCTCTCCTCTGTTTGGGTGAAGGGGTCAAAGTAACTTTATGGTGGCTTCTCCTGTGGTGGTTGATATTATGCCTGATTCTCTGCTGTGGAACCTCTCCTCTTCCTGGGTGCAGGGGTCAAAGTATCTAAAAGTGTCCTTCTCTTGCGGTGGTTGATATGATGCCTGAATATGTGCTGTGTGGCCTCTCTCCTCTGTCTGGGTGAAGGGGTCAAAGTAACTAAATGGTGGCCTACTCCTGTGGTGGTTGATATGATGCCTGAATATGTGCTGTGGGGCCTCTCTCCTCTGTTTGGGTGAAGGGGTCAAAGTAACTTTATGGTGGCTTCTCCTGTGGTGGTTGATATTATGCCTGATTCTCTGCTGTGGAACCTCTCTCCTCTTCCTGGGTGCAGGGGTCAAAGTATCTAAAAGTGTCGTTCTCTTGCGGTGGTTGATATGATGCCTGAATATGTGCTGTGTGGCCTCTATCCTCTGTCTGGGTGAAGGGGTCAAAGTAACTAAATGGTGGCCTACTCCTGTGGTGGTTGATATGATGCCTGAATATGTGCTGTGGGGCCTCTCTCCTCTGTTTGGGTGAAGGGGTCAAAGTAACTTTATGGTGGCTTCTCCTGTGGTGGTTGATATTATGCCTGATTCTCTGCTGTGGAACCTCTCTCCTCTTCCTGGGTGCAGGGGTCAAAGTATCTAAAAGTGTCCTTCTCTTGCGGTGGTTGATATTATGCCTGATTCTCTGCTGTGGAACCTCTCTCCTCTGTCTGGGTGAAGGGGTCAAAGTAACTAAATGGTGGCCTACTCCTGTGGTGGTTGATATGATGCCTGAATATGTGCTGTGGGGCCTCTCTCCTCTGTCTGGGTGGAGGGGTCAAAGTAACTAAATGGTGGCCTACTCCTGTGGTGGTTGATATGATGCCTGAATATGTGCTGTGGGGCCTCTCTCCTCTTTCTGGGTGCAGGGGTCAAAGTAACTAAAAGTGGCCTTCTCCTGTGCTGGATGGTATAAATGTAATGCTTGTGCTATCTGACATGTCTCCTCTGTCTGGGTGCTAAGGCCTAAGTCACTGAAAGTGGCCTTCTCCTGTGGTGGTTGATATGATGCCAGATTCTCTGCTATGGGACCTCTCTCCTTTGTCTGGATGCTGGGGTCGAAATAATAGTAAGCGACCTTCTCCATTGGTGGGTGATTTGAAGGCTGATTCTGTGCTATGGGACCTAACTCCAATTAATATTGGTTAATTTTATTTTATTTTATGTTAAGTCATCATTTCCCTATCTACATTTGTTTGCAGGGGATTTACCTACATTTTGCTGCCTTTTGCAGCCCTCTAGCCCTTTCCAGGAGTCTTTTACAGCATTTTTAGTGCCCAAAAGTTCGGGTCCCCATTGACTTCTATGGGGTTCGGGTTCGGGATGAAGTTCGGGTTGAGTTCGGATCACGAACCCGGACATTTTCCGGAAGTTCGGCCGAACCTCTCGAACCCGAACATCCAGGTGTTCGCTCATCTCTAGTTAGCAACCATCAGAACACGTGTTGTCAAAGCATAGATGCATAGGGGTCCTGAGAGCTATCGAAAACCCTCCACTTCAACTATCTCAAAGTCCATCACGAGCCCCATCAATCAGAGCAAGCGCCACAGGGAGGACATCCAATCAGTCATACATTCCATCGCCAGTATCGGAGACACTAAGCCAGAGGACTCCAACCACCCCTGCCACAGAGTCGTATACTTATTAGGGCATTTTCTCTTGATGTAAACCCCCCTCTCCAGGCGCAGAATACCATTCATTCTATTAATAAATTCCTGTATAGTAGGCGGACTAGCACATATCCAATTTTTAGCAATTAGAACTCTCGCTTGAAACAAGAGTCTTTGTATACAAATGGAGACTTTATCGTCCACATCTGGAGGGTCCAGCACTCCCAGTATACAGGTCCTGGGATCCCCAGGCAAGCGAATCTTGGTCACATCTTTAATAACATCACGAACGCCTCGCCAAAAGGACAGAAGACAGGGGCAGTCCCACATCATGTGTAACAAGGTCGCATCAGGCAACCCACACCTCGGGCAGTCAGAGTCACCACGCACCCCACCTTCTGTTCTACATATGTGTGCAGGGCTGGTACAGTCTTTTTTGCAAAGAAATGACTGCTTTGGACTCTCCACCTTGGCTTGGCAGGAGCACGTTCAGCTTCTTCACTGTTGGATATGTGCACATACAGTATACTGTTGTCTCTTGGCAATCGCTTTGGTGATCGATTGCTGACGGAATGACTGACGAGGAGGAGCAGGAGCATCAGGACCAGCAGATGATAGGAAGGACAGACAGCTCCCTTCTGCTGAGGTGGTGGAGCCTTGACTGTATGAAATTGGGAGCATGCCACTGGGTGATGCAGCGGTTGCTGCGGCAGGCTAACCCACCACATCGGAGGCACGGTTCTCCCATGCCACTTTATGGTGACGCTGCATGGGTTGATGCAGGGCCGTAGTGCCAACATTCACACCCTGGCCACACTTGACCTTCTGCCCACAAATCCAGCAAATGGCCATGTTCACCTCTTCCGGCGGCCTAACAAAAAATTGACACACCGCCGAGTATGGCATTTTCCCACCAACACTTTGCACTGACTGCCTACTACCGCTGCCTTCGTGAACCCCTGCACCGTTACTTTCCGGCCAGGTAGGCTCCTGAGAAGTGAGTGGTCTACCCCGGGCATGTTTGGCTCCCGACCTTCCACTGTTGCCACCCTGCTGACTCCTGGCCACGCTACCACCTTGCTTCCTTTTTTCCTAATGATGATGATGAAGCCGTTTCTTCACCCGGCTTCCAAGTGCGATTGGCTTCATCATCATCCACTACTGCATGGCACTGATGTCCCTCTCAACGGTGTCAGGGCCAGAAGCATGACCGCTCGCAACACCAGCTCCCACGAGACTCTCCTCATCACTACTTGCCCGCCTACCGGAGGAAGCGGCGGATGTCTCCTCCAGATCTTGGCTGGGCAGTAGCTGCTGACTGTCCTCTAGTAGCTCGTCCTCGCTGAAAAGTGGAGCCGAGCCTACGGCATATAATACTTCTCCCGTTAAGGGAACAGAAAATGACAGAGGCAGGTTGAGGACAGTTTGGGGCACAGGGCCTACTCTCGGGCCATGCCAACTAAGCGTCGTGTTAGAGGAACCCACCGACTCTTGGCTGTGGGTGTCTAATGTCACTTGCGACAAACTCGAAGACCGAGTCAACCATTCAAGCACCGCTGGGCTGCTGGTCAAGACATGACTGGTAGATGACACCGAGAGCTCAGGCCTCTCGCTGCGACTTCTGCTGCCCATCTTCTGATGCCCACGACAGAAACATTTTGGCCACTTCCTGTTCCCTTTGAAGGGCCTTTCACCTCTCTGTCTGACATACTGTATAATAAAAGAATTACGTTAAAATTAAAATAATACCGCCCTAAAAAGGCTGTAGTACAATGTAACGTCACTGCTGAATAGCAATTAAGACACATATATATATTTTTCTGATTAATAACCCCCCCCAAAAAAAAAAAACTAAACAATTACAATTCAACGCATAACAGATACAGTAATAGAAAATATGTTTATTTCCCTTCAATACACCCCGCAAATGGCTGTAGTACAATGTAAATTCACCGCAGAACGGCAATTAAGATGTATTCTTTTTCCTAGTAATAAACCCCCAAAAAAGAAATAGTGTATAACAATCACAATTCACCGCAGAACGGCTAATGGAACGTATGTATATTTCCTCTTAAGATATCCTGTAAATGGCTGTAGTACAATGTAACGTCACCACTGAACGGCAATTAAGACATATATATATTTTTTTCTGATTAATAAACTCCGCCCCCCACCAAAAAAACAAAATAACAATTACAATTTACTGCAGAACAGATATTAGGAAATAGGTTTATTTCCCTTCAATACACTCCGTAAATGGCTGTAGTACAATGTAACTTCACCGCTGAACGGCAATTAAGACATATATTTTTTCCTTTTTTTTTACTATTAATACACCCCCCCAAAAAATGTAAAACAATATAAAATCAATGCAGAACAGGACACATGTATCTTTTCTATTAATATACCCCGTAAATGGCATTATCACACAGCGCTTAATCTTTCCTTGAACTTGTAAATTGTTTTTTCAGCACAATGAAGTCTTTCCTAGCACTTTCCCTAGCGCCTGCTGACGTCTCTCCCTGCACTAAGTACACTGGCTGAATCCAAGATGGCTGAGGCTATTAATAGGGCTGTGACATCACAGGTCTGGCTGTTGATTCGCTGCATGCAGGGCATTGTGGGTGATCCCTCGTTCCCAGAGTTCTTTGCTCTGTGTCCTAAGCCTACTTTCACACTTGCATTTTTGCTGGATCTGTCAGGGTTCAACAAAAACGCTTTTGTTACTGATAATACAGCCATCTGCATCTGTTATGAATGGATCCGGTTGTATTATCTTTAACATGGCCAAGATGGATCCGTCATGAACTTCATTGAAAGTCAACGGGAGACGGATCCGTTTTCTATTGTGTCAGATTGTGATCGCAAAACGGATCTGTCCCTATTGACTTGCATTGTGGGTCATGACTGATCCGTTTTGCTCCGCATCCCAGGACTGAGAGCAAACCGCAGCATGCTGCGGTTTGCGCTCTGGTATGAGAATGCAACCAAACAGAACAGAATGCATTTTAGAGCACTCCGTTCTGTTCAGTTACGTTTTGTCCGCATTGACAATGAATCGGGACAAAACAGAAGCGTTTTTTCTGGTATTGAGACCCTATGACGGATCTCAATACCGTAAAATACTAACGCTAGTGTGAAAGTAGCCGAACATTTGTGGCAGCCATTTTAGGAAAAAATTCGTTCATTACCCCGAAGCGTGAGGAAATTCGGCTTCAGTGCGATCAAATTTTTCCTGAAATTCGGATCGAATTCCACTTCGTCAACTTCAATTCGCTCATCTCTACTCATGTTGTATACAGGGCGAGTGTCAGTATACAATGCTAGCTTTTGCCCTGTATTGATGTTATGAGCTTGGTTCTGGTGCTGTATTTATCTACTAAGCTTGGTTCTAGTGCTACACATATATGTACCAAGCTTAGCTTTCATCCTATAGTTATGTTACGAGCTTGGTTCTTGTGCTGTATTTATGTTACTAGCATGGCTATCGTGCTGTATTTATCTGCTAAGCTTGGTTCTAGTGCTACACATATATGTAATACCAAGCTTGGCTTTCATCCTATATTTATGTTATGAGTTTGGTTCTGGTACTGTATTTATCTGCTAAGCTTGGTTCTAGTGCTACACATATATGTAATACCAAGCTTGGCTTTCATCCTATATTTATGTTATGAGTTTGGTTCTGGTGCTGTATGTATCTGCTAAGCTTGGTTCTAGTGCCATACATATATTTTTCAAGCTTAATTTTAGTCCAGTATATGTTATGAACTTGGTTCCGGTGCTCTAATAAGCTTAGTATGGCATCATATCTATGCTACTAATGTATCTGAAATAGTACATTATCTATGCCCTATCATGTAAGTCTCACCCAACAGAAGGTGAGGGTCAGTACATGATATAATGAGGATGATGGACAGAAGGTGGGGGTCAGTACATGATATAATAAAGATGTTAGAAGGTGAGGGTCAGTACATGATATAATTAAGATGTAGGACAGAAGGTGAGGGTCAGTACATAATATAATGAGGATGTAGGACAGAAGGTGAGGGTCAGTACATGATATAATGAGGATGATGGACAGAAGGTGGGGGTCAGTACATGATATAATAAGGATGTTAGAAGGTGAGGGTCAGTACATGATATAATAAGGATGTAGGACAGAAGGTGAGGGTCAGTACATGATATAATAAGGATGTAGGACAGAAGGTGAGGGTCAGTACATAATATAATGAGGATGTTGGACACAAGGTGAGGGTCAGTACATGATATAATAAGGATGTAGGACAGAAGGTGAGGGTCAGTACATGATATAATAAGGATGTTAGAAGGTGAGGGTCAGTACATGATATAATAAGGATGTAGGACAGAAGGTGAGGGTCAGTACATGATATAATAAGGATGTAGGACAGAAGGTGAGGGTCAGTACATGATATAATGAGGATGTAAGACAGAAGGTGAGGGTCAGTACATGATATAATGAGGATGATGGACAGAAGGTGAGGGTCAGTACATGATATAATGAGGACATTAGAAGGTGAGGGTCAGTACATGATATAATGAGGACATTAGAAGGTGAGGGTCAGTACATGATATAATAAGGATGTTAGAAGGTGAGGGTCAATGCATGATATAATGAGGATGTAAGACAGAAGGTGAGGGTCAGTACATGATATAATAAGGATGTAGGACAGAAGGTGAGGGTCAATGCATGATATAATAAGGATGTAGGACACAAGGTGAGAGTCAGTACATGATATAATAAGGATGTAGGACAGAAGGTGAGGGTCAGGTACATGATATAATAAGTATGTTAGAAGGTGAGGGTCAATGCATGATATAATAAGGATGTAGGACGGAAGGTGAGGATCAGTACATGATATAATGAGGATGTAGAACAGAAGGTGAGGGTCAATGCATGATATAATGAGGATGTTAGAAGGTGAGGGTCAGTACATGATATAGTGAGGATCTTGGAAACAAGATGAGGGTTAGTTCATGATATAATGAGGACGTGGACAGAAGGTAAGGGTCAGGTACATGATATAATGAAGACATTAGAAGGTGAGGGTCAGTACATGATATAATAAGAATGTTAGAAGGTGAGGGTCAATGCATGATATAATGAGGATCTTGGAAACCAGATGAGGGTTAGTTTGTAATATAATGAGGATGTGGACAGAAGGTGAGTACATTACATAAAGTGGATGTAGGACACAAGTTGGAGGTAAGTACATGATACAATGAGGATGTTGGACCCAAAGTGAGGGTCAGTACATCATATAATGAAGATGTTGGACAGAAGGTGAGGGTCAGTACATGATATAATGAGGAAGTTAGACAGAAGGTGAGGGTCAGTACATGATATAATGAGGATGTAGGACGGAAGGTGAGGGTCAGTACATGATATAATAAGGATGTAGGACACAAGGTGAGAGTCAGTACATGATATAATGAGGATGTAGGACAGAAGGTGAGGGTCAGGTACATGATATAATAAGGATGTTAGAAGGTGAGGGTCAATGCATGATATAATAAGGATATAGGACGGAAGGTGAGGATCAGTACATGATATAATGAGGATGTAGGACAGAAGGTGAGGGTCAGGTACATGATATAATAAGGATGTTAGAAGGTGAGGGTCAATGCATGATATAATAAGGATGTAGGACGGAAGGTGAGGATCAGTACATGATATAATGAGGATGTAGGACACAAGGTGAGGATCAGTACATGATATAATGAGGATGTAGAACAGAAGGTGAGGGTCAATGCATGATATAATGAGGATGTTAGAAGGTGAGGGACAGTACATGATATACAGTATTAAGGATGTTAGAAGGTGAGGGTCAATGCATGATATAATGAGGATCTTGGAAACCAGATGAGGGTTAGTTTGTAATATAATGAGGATGTGGACAGAAGGTGAGTACATTACATAAAGTGGATGTAGGACACAAGTTGGAGGTAAGTACATGATACAATGAGGATGTTGGACCCAAAGTGAGGGTCAGTACATCATATAATGAAGATGTTGGACAGAAGGTGAGGGTCAGTACATGATATAATAAGGATGTAAGACGGAAGGTGAGGGTCAGTACATGATATAATGAGGATGTAGGACAGAAGGTGAGGGTCAGTACATGATATAATAAGGATGTAGGACAGAAGGTGAGGGTCAGTACATGATATAATGAGGATGATGGACAGAAGGTGAGGGTCAGTACATGATATAATGAGGATGTAGGACACAAGGTGAGGGTCAGTACATGATATAATGAGGATGATGGACAGAAGGTGAGGGTCAGTACATGATATAATGAGGATGTAGGACAGAAGGTGAGGGTCAGTACATGATATAATGAGGATGATGGACAGAAGGTGAGGGTCAGTACATGATATAATGAGGATGTAGGACAGAAGGTGAGGGTCAGTACATGATATAATGAGGATGATGGACAGAAGGTGAGGGTCAGTACATGATATAATGAGGATGTAGGACACAAGGTGAGGGTCAGTACATGATATAATGAGAATGATGGACAGAAGGTGAGGGTCAGTACATGATATAATGAGGATGTTAGAAGGTGAGGGTCAGTACATGATATAATGAGGATGTAGGAGTGAAGGTGAGGGTCAGTACATGATATAATAAGGATGTAGGACGGAAGGTGAGGGTCAGTACATGATATAATGAGGATGTAGGACAGAAGGTGAGGGTCAGTACATGATATAATGAGGATGTAGGACAGAAGGTGAGGGTCAGTACATGATATAATGAGGATGTAGGACAGAAGGTGAGGGTCAGTACATGATATAATGAGGATGTAGGACAGAAGGTGAGGGTCAGTACATGATATAATGAGGATGTTAGATGGTAAGGGTCAGTACATGATATAATGAGGATGTAGGAGTGAAGGTGAGGGTCAGTACATGATATAATAAGGATGTAGGAGTGAAAGTGAGGGTCAGTACATGATATAATGAGGATGTAGGACACAAGGTGAGGGTCAGTACATGATATAATAAGGATGTAGGACAGAAGGTGAGGGTCAGTACATGATATAATGAGGATGTAGGAGTGAAGGTGAGGGTCAGTACATGATATAATGAGGATGTAGGACAGAAGGTGAGGGTCAGTACATGATAAAATAAGGATGTAGGACGGAAGGTGAGGGTCAGTACATGATATAATGAGGATGTTGGACAGAAGGTGAGGGTCAGTACATGATATAATGAGGATGTAGGACAGAAGGTGAGGGTCAGTACATGATATAATGAGGATGTTAGATGGTAAGGGTCAGTACATGATATAATGAGGATGTAGGAGTGAAGGTGAGGGTCAGTACATGATATAATAAGGATGTAGGAGTGAAAGTGAGGGTCAGTACATGATATAATGAGGATGTAGGACAGAAGGTGAGGGTCAGTACATGATATAATGAGGATGTAGGAGTGAAGGTGAGGGTCAGTACATGATATAATGAGGATGTAGGACAGAAGGTGAGGGTCAGTACATGATATAATAAGGATGTAGGAGTGAAAGTGAGGGTCAGTACATGATATAATGAGGATGTAGGACACAAGGTGAGGGTCAGTACATGATATAATGAGGATGTAGGAGTGAAGGTGAGGGTCAGTACATGATATAATGAGGATGTAGGACAGAAGGTGAGGGTCAGTACATGATATAATAAGGATGTAGGACGGAAGGTGAGGGTCAGTACATGATATAATGAGGATGTTGGACAGAAGGTGAGGGTCAGTACATGATATAATAAGGATGTAGGACGGAAGATGAGGGTCAGTACATGATATAATAAGGATGTAGGACGGAAGATGAGGGTCAGTACATGATATAATGAGGACATTAGAAGGTGAGGGTCAGTACGTGATATAATGAGGACATTAGAAGGTGAGGGTCAGTACATGACATAATCCGGATGTAGAACACAAGGTGAGGGTCAGTACATGATATAATAAGGATGTAGGACAGAAGGTGAGGGTCAGTACGTGTTATAACACAGTTGTTGTACAAAAGGTTTTGGTCAGCATATAATATAGTGAGGCTGGGCACAATCTGGGGGTCAGCATATGGTATAACTAGGTTAGGAGAATTCCCGATACCCAGAGACAGCTGTGAGAGAAGCAGAAAGGAGAAGTGTTGATGTGTTTGCAGGGTTATCCGCTGTCATGTGAGATGATTGGGGAGAAGGTGACTGAGAGATACTGGTAGTAATGAAATGCTGATTATTCCTCAATGATCTCCATCCCCCAGCCCTCCTAGCTCCTCTAGTGCTCAGTGATCTTCATTGACGTCAGAGCATCATTAGGTTGCCTAGCAACAGGGAACTAAATATAAATAGTAACAAATGAATGCAACGAGCCCCGGTGACTTCACAAAGTGACACACAGACACAAGACGCAATGTGGACGACCGCCATGCACATCAGATACGGATCTGCAGACCACTGGCAGAACCAGCTCAATTCGGTCGTACACATAAAATGATGTTACTACTGTGCAATAAGCTTGGCCATGAGCTTTATGTCATTTTTCTCTCCTCCATACACATGCACACTTGGCTGAGCCAATAGTGCATGTGTTCTGAATGAGGAGCGGGGAGTAATCTGTTGCCAGACTTCTCTGGAGGCATCTTATCTCCATATAGAACAAAAGGATCATGCATGTAGACGTCCTGCAGCCTGATCCTCCTCTACCTTGACAACCAGTACCAGGGGAGAGTCAAGAGACCCCCATACACATCAGGAGAGCCCGCCCTGCTTAAATTAGCGGGTTTGACCAACATCTAATAGAATCTAATGTGTATGGGCAGCTTAATCCAATGGTGTACAGATAAATATCCCACGTGTTTGGCCAGCGCTAATCTGTCCATACGCCATGGATGTTTGTCCAAACCTGACGACCATCTACTATGGTCTCCCCGGGCCTCCCTGATGCCCCATGTTGACTGAGAGAATGATTGAGCTGTTGGATTGAGCCAAGCATGCATGTGTATTGGGAGGTCAGAAGAGATAGCTGTCATGTGCAGTCAACAGCTATCTAATGTGTATGTCCAGCTGGGTTAGCTATTCCTTTTCGACCCCTCCATGAAGGATGCATGGATTCCCAAAAGGTAAAAGGGGAGCAAACCAAGGTCAGACATCTCAAGCGACGGCTTATCTCCCTTGAGAACTAAAGGATGGGGCATACTGAAATCCATCAGCCTGATATTTCTTTTCCTCAACATTTGATTTGAGAAGAAAGTCAACACCCTCATGCACATTAGATGTCGGGTGGCGTCTCTGAAATCAATGCGCTTTACCACTGGAACATCAACCACTGGAAGTGTCCTTTCATGTGATCCAATGAAGCAGGAGCATTATCAGTTCTGGTGTCGGATATGCTATGGAGATGTTACCCAGCAAAGTTTAGGTTCTGGTTCTCATTGAGGAAACTCGGCAGTTGTATGGAGACCTATGTGAACCATAATGAAAAATTGATCGTCTCGTTCGGTCAACAGCTATCTCTCCGACTCCCCCAATACATATGCATATTCTCCTGAGATGAGGTGAACAGTGAGACACCATATCTCCTAGAGAACTAAAGAATCGGGCATGTTGAACTTCAACATCACCAATTCCCCTAAAGTGATCGTACTGTCAAAAAATGATCTATTGTTTGAATACATTTTTATGTTAAACATAGTTTTTACTAGAGATGAGCGAATCGAAGTTGACTAAGTGGAATTCGATCCGAATTTCAGGAAAAATTCGATTTGCACTGAATCCGAAATCCCTCACACTTCGTGGTAATGAATCGCATTTTTTTTTCTAAAATGGCTGCTGCATGTGTTTGGACATGGAGCAAGGAACTCTGGGAACGAGGAATCACCCACAATGCCATGCATGCAGCCAATCAGCAGCCAGCCCCTGTGATTTCACAGCCCTGTAACTAGCCTCAGCCATCTTGGATTCAGCCATTTTCCAGCGTACTTAGTGCAGGGAGAGACGTCAGCAGGCGCTAGGGAAAGTGCTAGGAAAGACTTGAAAACTTTTTTTTGGCTGAATAGAAGTTCAGGGAAAGATCATTAGAAGTGTAGGGAAAGGATAGGGAGGAATTATTCCACAGTATTGAAGCAGAACAGGGTTCAATAGGGAGTGTACAGCCTGGGTAATAGGAATAATCCTATTACACCTTGCTGCACTGACTGCGGATCCAAATTACCATTATACTGCTGCTTTTAGGTTTGCAATAGATGATACGTCTGTAATTCCAGCAAACCTTGCTTGTTATTGGGGTGCACGTGCTGTGTGATACAGCCATTAACAGGGTGTATTACTAGGAAATATTTGTATGTCTTATTTGCCGTTGTGCGGTTATATGTTCTAAAGCCTTTTTTGGCATGTATTAGTGGGGAAAAAAAGTGTTATTAGTCGTTCAGCGGTGCAGTTAAATGTTCTGAAGCCTTTTTTTGGGTGTATTAGTGGGGGAAAAAATAGCTTATTAACCTTTATGCGGTGAAGTAACAAAATTACAGCCTTTTTTGGGGTGTATTAATTTCCTTTTATTTAATTATTTGATCTAATAATATGTCAGACAGAGAAGTGCCAGGCCTGCACAGGGGAATGGCAGAGGCCTAAATGTTTCTGGTGCAGGCTCAGGTCGCAGCAGAGTAAGGGGCCGTGGCAGCAGGGGTCAATTCAAGAGGCCTGAGCTCCCGGTGTCATCTACCGGTCGTGTCTTGACCAGCAACACAGCAGTTCTTGAATGGTTGACTCGATCTTCCACTTCGTCCCAAGTGACATCAGAAGCCTCCAGCCAAGAGTCAGTGAGTTCGTCAGACACAACCCTTAGTTGGCATGGCCCCGGAGCAGGCCCTGTGCCCTCACCTGTCCTCAACCTGCCTCTGTCCTTTTCTGTATATATGTTTTCTCTATAATGCTATATATTCGTAAAAAACAAATATTCGTTTTTTGTTTTTGTTTTTTTAAATCTGAACCCAAGATACCTTTAATGATGATAGAGAATATAGCGCTATGTTCTCTATCTTCGTTAATTCTAGCAAGCCAACCAATAGGAAAGTTATACCCTGTTCAAATTTCCACTCGGAGTACGCGAATATTACATTACGTAATATTCGCGTACTGCGAATGAAACTTTGAACGGGGTATAACTTTTCTATTGTTTGGCTTGCTAGAATTAACGAAGATAGACAATATAGCGCTATATTTGTTATCTTTATTAATTCTAACCAATAGGAAAGTTGCCTTTATACCCCGTTCAAAGTTCAATTCGCAATACGCGAATAATTAAATCGCATATATTTTGCGATAAATAGAATAATGACGAATATTCGATTTCGACGAATATATGATGAATATTCAATCGAATATTTACGAAATATCGCAAGATCGAATACAAGCTACTAGAGGACAGTCAGCAGCTACTGGCCAGCCAAGATCTGGAGGAGACATCTGCCGGTTCCTCCGGTAGGCGGGCAAGTAGTAATGAGGAGAGTCGCGTGGGAGCTGGTGTTTTGCGAGCGGTCATGCTCCTGACCCAGAGACCGTTGAGGAGGACATCAGTGACGTGCAGACAGTACTCGATGATGATGAAGCCGATCACAATTGAGAGCCGGGTGACGAAGGGGCTTCATCATCATCGGGAGAAGAGGGTGGCAGCTTGCGAGTGAGGCAGCGGCAGAGCTAGGGTGGCCACTTGCAGAACCCCAAAAAGGAGGACATCACACCCTGAAAAGAAGGACATCGTATCGGGGACAGTGGCACACAATAGTTCAATACTACAGCATGCAAGATACTACATTATACAGATACTATTATTAACAGAATGTAAACATTGTACCAGCATGCTCCATATCACTAT
This sequence comes from Bufotes viridis, assembly GCA_033119425.1. NCBI lineage: Eukaryota > Metazoa > Chordata > Amphibia > Anura > Bufonidae > Bufotes > Bufotes viridis. The sequence goes on along the minus strand of CM065590.1, from coordinate 566,480,848 downwards.
ATACACAAAGATGTATAACCTATACCAGCTGTACATATATAATTATATACAGGAGATGCCCAGGTTATACCAGCATGCTCCATATCACTATATACACGAAGATGTATAACTTATACCAGCTGTACATATGTAATTATATACAGGAGATGCCCAGGTTATACCAACATGATCCATATCACTATTTATAGGAAGATGTATAACTTATACCAGCTGTACATATATAATTATATACAGGAGATCCCCAGTATATAGTGATATGGACCATAGTATAACCTGGGTATCTTCTGTCTATAATTGTATATGTTACAGCTGGTATAAGTTATATATCTTCTGGTACCAGAAGAGGACAGATATATAACTTATACCAGCTCATATACATAATTATATACAGAAGATACCAAGGTCAGATGGTAATTAGTAATAATACCTGGGCCTAATTCCTAGTGGACTGTCTGTGTGGGTTGGCTGGAGGCAGGCTGGGCTCAGTGTGGGCTGGAGGCAGGCTGGGCTCAGTGTGGGCTGGTGGCAGGCTGGGCTCAGTGTGGGCTGGGGGCAGGCTGGGCTCAGTGTGGGCTGGCAGCTTGCTGAGTCCAGGGAGGCTGGCTGAGCTGAGTGCCTGAGAGTGCTGCTGGCTGGACCTGGCTGGCTGGCGAAGGTGGTTTCAACAGTCGGGTGAGTTTCTGAGAGTGACTGAATGTGTGTACACTGTACTGTAGCCTGTACAGACTCTGTAGACAGAGACTCGGCAAGTGTGGCAGTGGCAGCACCCACAGTCTCTCCACATCCTCTGTTCCCACCTATAAAAAACAGAATTGGCTGGTGCTGCGTGCAGCAGCTGCAGCGCTGATTGCGTTGTGACGTCACGATACAGCGCACTGTGATCTGGACGTGCTGCCAGGCCCTGCTTCGTGTCGGGGATACATAAAGTGACCATGTATGAGCCGGAGGCCGCCGGCTGTCAGCTTAACCACAAAAAGGAGGACTTCTGGCCATCCGTCCTGGCCTGGCACCGGACGGAGGACTAGAAGTCTAAAAACCAGACTGTCCGGCCTAAAACTAGACTGTTTGGCCTAAAACTAGATGTCTGGCCAACCTAGGTGGAGCCAGCAAGTCAGTAGCGTGGCTGGGAGTCAACAGGGTGGCAGCAGTGGGAGGTCGGAGCCAAACGTCCCCGGGACAGACCACCCGCTTCACAGGAGCCTATCGGCCCGGAAAGTAGTCGTGCAGGGGTTCACGGAGGCAGCGGCCGTAGCAGTAAGTCAGTGCAGAGTGTTGGGGGTAAAATCACCTACTCGGTGGTGTGGCAGTTTCTTGTTAAGCCGCCAGAGGAGGTGAACATGTCTATTTGCCAAATCTGTGGGCAGAAGGTGAAGCGTGGCCAGGGTGCCAATGTTGGCACCACAGCCCTGCGTCAACATATGCAGCGTCACCATAAAGTGGCCTGGGAGAACCGTGGCTCCGATGTGGTGGTCCAGCCTGCCCCAGCACCCGCTGCATCACCCAGTGGCATGCACCCAATTTCAGGCAGTCAAGGCTCCACCACCTCAGCCGTCGGGAGCTGTCTGTCCTTCCCATCATCTACCGGTCCTGATGCTCCTGCTCCTCGTCCTCCTCCTACTCGTCAGTCATTTCGTCAGCAGTCGATCACCGAAGCGATTGCCAAGAGACAGCAATACGCGTGTGGTCATCCTATGGTGCAGAAGCTGAACGTGCTCCTAGCTAAGTTGCTGGTGCTGCAGTCCCTCCCTTTCCAAGTGGTGGAATTGTCCACACACAATGCAACACATCCGAAATGACTACTTATAGCCTCTAGACTCCACACTGGTCCACCCTGACCATGTAATGATGGTAGTGATGGAAGAGGCAGGTCTACAACAGACCTACGTTGGGAATACACATTACAGGATTAGCCAGTGATTTAGTGCGTATGCAGGTAGCCAGATGGTCAGCGTGCTAGATCCCCTCCTCTTTTTGGGGTTTCATGAGGACAGAGGGGTCAGGAGAGGACAGAAGTGTCTGGCGAGCAGTAGATGTATGGAGGTCACAGACATAGCCTGGAAGAAAGGTCTTTGTGTCTCCATTGAGAATCGCACATGTATTTAGGATGGGCTATCTGCAGGGTGACAGGGGTATCTGCGGGGTGACAGAGGTGTCTGCAGAGTAACAGAAGTGACTTCAGGCGGCAGGGGTCTCTGCGGGGTGACAGAGGTGTCTGCAGAGTAACAGAAGTGACTGCAGGTGGTAGGGGTCTCTGCGGGGTGACAGAGGTGTCTGCAGAGTAACAGAAGTGACTTCAGGCGGCAGGGGTCTCTGCGGGGTGACAGAGGTGTCTGCAGAGTAACAGAAGTGACTGCAGGTGGTAGGGGTCTCTGCGGGGTGACAGAGGTGTCTGCAGAGTAACAGAAGTGACTGCAGGTGGTAGGGGTCTCTGCGGGGTGACAGAGGTGTCTGCAGAGTAACAGAAGTGACTTCAGGCGGCAGGGGTCTCTGCGGGGTGACAGAGGTGTCTGCAGAGTAACAGAAGTGACTGCAGGTGGTAGGGGTCTCTGCGGGGTGACAGAGGTGTCTGCAGAGTAACAGAAGTGACTTCAGGCGGCAGGGGTCTCTGCAGGGTGACCACAACATCTGCAGGGAGACAGGGGTGTTTGCAGGGTTACGGGTGTCTGCATGGTGACAGAAATGTCTGCAGAGTAACAAGTGTGTCCTGCAGGAGGCCAGTGGTGTCCCCAGGGAGACAGGGGTGTTTGCAGGGTAACAGAGGTGTCTGCAGGGTTACGGGTGTCTGCATGGTGACAGAAATGTCTGCAGAGTAACAAGTGTGTCCTGCAGGAGGCCAAGGGTGTCCCCAGGGAGCCAGGGGTGTTTTCAGGGTAACAGAGGTATCTGCAGGGTGACAGGGCTTTCTGCATGGTGTCAAGAGTGTCTACTGTTTCTTGGATTGCACACATTGTAAATTTGAAGTGCTCTGAGAGTCATTTCCCCTCTATGACAGGGTTACCATGAGATCTGTCCAGCATCAGACTAGAGCACCAGAGGATTCTCTGGTGGGCCCAAGATCTAATGCCATAGTGGTCCCCAAAAGTCCGGGAGAAAAAAAAACATTTGTGGCTGTTTTTGGAGCCAATTACTTGGTAATAGGGTTTATTTCCTAAATGTTTGTGGTATGGGGTTTGAGCCTCAATAATTATTTCCCCTGCTGGGCCTAAGGAACCCAAGTCTGACCTTTGATCTGTCTGCCACTCTAGATACCCTGTCTTATAACTGAGATCCATTCAATATCTACCAATGAACTTGTAGCTCCCTGCACAGGATAAGAGGGCTTTTACGGAGTAAATCCAAGTTCTCACCATATGTACTGACTACAATAAGATTTCCGACCCGTCAATGTGACATGTGGAGCAGAGTGAGGTGAACGTCCTGACAGGAATATGTGAGATTGGTGGACAGAAGCAAGTCTTTTATTATCCAAAGGGAGGAACAACGCTTGGGGGGTTCAGTTTAACGGAGGCCCAATCTTGGTGGTTACAGCTCTATATATTATTGGGATGAAGCTTGCAGCAATCATGCCTGTTTTTTTTCACAGCTTTACGGCATATTCAGGTGTGCACTTTGGAAAAAGCTATACCTGTTTTTGCTATCGATTCCGCTCCACTTTCTCAAAAATTGTTAAAGGGCATAGTTCACAATATCCGTTTGACTGTGGGTGACACTCATGTTGAGGATGTGTCATGTTTTGTCTTAAGCGGATTACCTACTCCTCTAGTGTTGGGGCTACCCTGGCCCACTGAATATGGTGCACAGTCTTTACCAACTGAAACAATCCATTTTGGTGCAAAGTGTTACACAAAGTGTAACGTAAATGCAGCCACAACTTGCACTCGTAATATGCGGTTTTTGAGACCACACACGACAACTCTGTCAATACAAAGTCTCTAAGTAGCAAAAAAACACCACCTTTCGCACTGTTTGGTTGGAGTGACAAGTGATAGTGGTTGTCCCACAGAATTACGGTTGTACTCACAGGGGTTGTTGTTTCCAGCTGCACTGGGTCACTGGAGCTTTAGCATAATAATGCATCCTATAGACAGTCTCTTTAATTGCTGCTCCTCTGGCACTGGCACCTCTGTGCTGCCCTGAACTGACCCTCTCATCATATAAGCTGTATATTCTAGATTGCATCTGTTTAATACAGATGTCCCTTCTCCTCAGGCTAGGCAGCTTGGCCATTTTAAATCTGGCCCTGACCATGCATCACCCTTGAAGACTATCTGTCCCTGGCACAGAGGTTTCACACCAAATTTAGGCACATGGGCAATCAACCTTTTTGTGCCAAACTAGATCTATACAGTATATCTGTTTTTGTCCCCTTTTGGAAAACAAAATGGACATGATGATCTTCTAAAGGTCTGGATCTTCCTTGGACTGCTGCTAAATTCGTAAGCAAAGCTCCCCGGGACTGCTAGGTGACTAAAGCTCACTAGACCTGCTGAGTACCTGAAGCTTCCTGGGCCTGCTGACCTGCTAAGTATCTGGAGCTCCAAGGGCCTGCTGACCTGCTGAGTACCTGAAGCTTCCTGGGCCTGCTGACCTGCTGAGTACCTGAAGCTTCCTGGGCCTGCTGACCTGCTAAGTATCTGGAGCTCCAAGGGCCTGCTGACCTGCTGAGTACCTGAAGCTCCTTCGGCCTGCTGACCTGCTGAGTACCTGAAGCTTCCTGGGCCTGCTGACCTTCTAAGTATCTGGAGCTCCAAGGGCCTGCTGACCTGCTGAGTACCTGAAGCTCCTTGGGCCTGCTGACCTGCTGAGTACCTGAAGCTTCCTGGGCCTGCTGACCTGCTAAGTATCTGGAGCTCCAAGGGCATGCTAACCTGCTGAGGACCTGAAGTTGCCTGGGCCTGCAGACCTGCTAAGTATTGGAAGCTTCATGGGTCTGCTGACCTGCTGAAACTTCCTGGTCATGTTGAACTGCTGAAATCCTGAATCTCCCTGAGCCTGCTGACCTGCTAAATATATGAAGCCTCAGGGGCCTGTCGACTTGCTGAGTACCTGAAGCTCCCTACATCTTCTGAGTCTGACCTGCTAAGTGTTGGAAGCTCCAAGAGCCTGCTGACCTGCTGAGAAACTGAAGCCCCCTTGTCAGGTTGACCTGCTGAGTTCCTGAAGCTCCCTGGGCCTGCCGACCTGCTAAGTATATGAAGCTCCAAGGTCCTGCTGATCTGTTAAGTACCTGAAGCTCCCTGGACCTGTTGACTTGCTAAGTATCTGAAGCTCCATAGGCCTGCTGAGTAAGTGAAGCTCCCTGGGCCTTCTGACCTGCTAATTATTGGGAGCTCCATGGGACTGCTGACAACCTGAAGCTCCAAGGGCTTGCTGACATGCTGAGTACCTGAAGCTTCATGGGCCTTCTGACCTGCTAAGTATTGTGAGCTCCATAGGCCTGCTGACAACCTGAAGCTCCCTGGTCATGTTGACCTGCTGAGTTCCTGAAGTTCCATGAGTCTACTGACCTACTAAATATCTGAAGCTTCCTGGGCCTGGTGACCTGATAAGCATCTGAAGCTCCAAGGACCTGCTGAGTACCTGAAGCTCGCTGGGCCTGATGACCTACTAAGTATCTGTAGATCCCTGGGTTTGCTGTATTGCTGAATGACTGAAGCTTGCTGGACCCGCAGACCTATGCAATACACTGGCTACAGACTCCAAGACCCACTTGACTTCAGAAGATGGGTTTGGTGATTGCTGTGAAGCTTCGGTTTTTAACCGTGATCTTTCTCCTGGTCCAGTGTTGAAGCTCGGCCCCTGTTGCTATATTTAGAGGACTGCAGTGTGATGTCTGCTGGGAGAATCCACAGGGTGGTGTCTATTCTTAGCGAGTGCACAGAGATGGCTGCGCCGTGACAGGTTATAAAGCACCAGAGCTATTCTTAGCTCACTGCAGAGTGCTGCAGAAAGATGAGAGAGCCGAGCTCCTATTTATAGCTGTTCAGCAGCGGCGTGCCCTCCTGCATCCTAATCTCATCTTAGTCCAAAAAGCTGTCGTGTGACCAGAAAATAAAGTCTGCAATCCTAGTATAAAATCATCATATATGTCCCTAACATGTGCCTCTGCAAGCTGCTAACGTTCCACAGTACATGGGTGCCTTCTCCGCCACCCTTCATGAGAGCTCGATGCCATTAGTAACCGATGCATAAAACCAGCAGAGACATAAACATTGATGCTCACATGCAGCTACCTGGCGCTTGTTCTATGTGTGTAGTATGTCAGGAGGACTACAGTATCATGTCAGATGGGAAGCTAGCCCCATACGCCAGGCTTAGCTATAGGGAGTAAGGGTCTCTTACTCATCTCCAAAGCCTTAAAGGGGTATTCCTATCCTGGACATCGGGGGCATGATAGGTGCAAGTTCAAAAGTGACGGAGGGCGCACCGCGCTCAGCTATTTTCAAAACTCCCATTTAAATCGACGGGAAGCGAACCGCGCAAGCGTTGCCACTGCTCCATTGACTTCTATGGGGCTGATGGAAAAAGCCGAGCCAGAACTCGGCAATGTTCGGTAGTCTCATAAAAATGAATGGAGGGCAGCAGCGCATGTGCGGTGCGTCCTCCGACACTTTGCGGGCTCCGTTCTAAGGATAGATGTGGGTCCTAGAGGTCCCTGGCGATATGCCCCCCAATGTCCAAGATGGGACAACCCCTTTTAAAGTGGTTGTTCCTCCAGTCAGCATATATAATATCTTTATATGTATACAGTATATCAGTATATAATACAGATCATGAAAAGTCAATAATATTTGCCAGTTTCAAAAATCCCTTCAAGAATTATTGCAGTACTCCAGACCTGGGGATACTACACTTTTGTAAATACTTTGGTATTTTTTTATATTGTTAGGTGTTTTGTATTGTATTATTTGGCCGTATGTACTGGTAAGGATGTTTACACAGCTTGTCAGGGACAGACCTAGCAGCACCGCTGAGGCTACTGTGTCTGACTTGTAAGCAAGCAAGGACTATTTCTTTTTATTGCCCCAAACTACAGGGTACAACTATCATCTAAACTCAGGGGAACTTGCTGTGGACTATATTTATGACTGCCAGAGGTTGAGGGAGACTGACAGAGAACCTATTGGGGACTATATTTACAGCTTCCAGAGGGGAGAGGAGACTGACTGAAAACTTACTGAGAACTTTTATTGACTGAATACAGAACTTACCCTTATTTTTCTGTTCTTCTGATCCGTCAGAAGAACAGAAGAAAAAAAAAAGATCCTGTGTAGTGAATATAAGCGAGAATTCGCTTATATTTAGAATATCTCAAAATATATTCGTAATCGCGAATATTTATTTATTTTTTTTAAATACAAATTTTCGCAATCAAGAAAATGATGCCTGAAGATTAGGAATTCGCGAATTTGTGAATATATGGCGAATATTTGCCCAAATATTGATGAAATATTGCGAATTCGAATATTGCCCCTGCCGCTCATCACTAAGCCTGTGCATCAGATATGCACATTTGGCATCTATTTGAGCCATTTCCATTAGAGATAAATCAATTTAGACGGGAAAAACTACAGCATGACGGATCAGAAGAACAGAAAAATGGTGAGGGGAACCCAGCTTTACTAAGACTACCATATATATTTACAGCTACCGCAGTGGAAAGTCGGCTGCCTGGTGGTGTTACAGTATGGAGCAGTGCAAAACAGGTTGGTCACTAAAGCATTAACTGACAATTAGAATCCAATCATCAATGCTTTCAAAAAGCTCAAATACACAGTATGCTGGTCAGGGGCATCGCCTGGGCCCCTGATGTTTTGTTCCTAGGCCCTGAATGTCTTGCCTGCCTGCTAGATACAACTGTATTCCCCTCCTCACAATTGAATTTAATGCACTGGAAGAGCTGAAGGACCTTTGATGACATCACAGGTCATGTGACCAGTAAAACAGGCAGTGGTTGAGAAGGACCTTTGATGATGTGCATCATGTGAACAGTGCAGGAGAGGACAGCAGTGAAGAGGAGAAGATGCTGTGGCGATGCCTGCTACATGAGGAGAGGTAAGTGAAGGGAGAGGCAGATCAATGCTGGGAGTTGTGGTTATTTAACTGGGACTGTATGTTAGGGCTGAAGGGAGGGATGTTATTTACATGGAACTGTGTGTTGGAAGTGGCTGGGGAGGGGGTCATGTTATTTACATGGGACTGTATGTTAGAGGCGGCTGTGGGACGGAGTGATGTTATTTACATGGGATGGGACTGCATGTTGGAGGGGGCTGGGGGAGGCAGTGATATTATTTATATGGGGCTGAATGTTGAAGGGAAGATGTTATTTACATGGGGACTGTATGTTAAAGGTGGCTCGTGGGGGGAATTATGTTATTTACATGGGACTGAATGTTAAAGGTGGCTGGTGGGGGGAATGATGTTATTTACATGGGACTGAATGTTGAGGGGATGATGTTTACATGGCATTGCATGTTCAAGGCTGGGGAGGGGGTGATATTATTTACATGGGACTGTATGTTGAAGGCAGCTGGGGAGAAGGTGATGTTATTTATATGAGACTGTATATTGGAGGGGGCTGGAGAGATTGTGTAATGTTATTTACATGGGACTCTATGGCAGAGGGAGGGATATAGTGTTATTTACATGGGACTATATATTGGAGAGACTGAAGGGAGGGGAGTGACGTTATATACATAGGACGGTATTTTGGAGGGGCAGGAGAGATGGTGTGATGTTACTGTATTTACATGGAACTGTATGGTGGAGGGAGGAATATAACTACAGGAGGCACTGCGGTGGGCATTATAAATACTGGGGGCACTTTAGGGTGAGCATTATACCAGTAGGGGGGCACTGTAGGGGTATTATAAATCCAGGGGACATTATATGCATTCTTATTACTACTGAGGGGCCTGTAGAGAGCTTTATTACCACTAGAGGAATAATAAGGGGCCTTATTTCTACTGGGAGCTCTGTGAGGGTATTATTAATACTGAAGGGCTCTTCTATTATTGGGGCACTCTTGGGGAGCATTATTATCACTTTTGGGGCACTGTATGGGGCAGTATTACTAATGAGGACATTCTAGAAGGGAATTACTATTGGTGGGACTATGAGGAGCACTATTACTATGGGGTGCACTGATATTTCTTCAGAATGGTATTTGGGGGTATTGGGGAGCACAGCAAGCAGCAGGATAACACTGTGGGGGCTCCTGGGGGATGATAGAAATATGAGGAAGCTAAGATGTCTGTGTGTCACACTCTGCAGAGACGAGGCGGCTGAGAGAAGTTATATGGACCAAATGGAGAAGATGATGACAGAGAAGATCTACATCGGAGGAAAGGTCACCTGGAAGGCACTGGACGTGACAGGTATGTGCCACTGTATAGCAAGTACAACAAAATGCAGTGTGTGGGGGGAGGGGCGGTGGCGACTTAGAGAAACTGAGCCATATTCATTGGGGCTTCGGCCCCGGATCTTTTGAGACCCTAGCAACGCCTCTGATACTGGTCATTGGACAACCATCAAGCAAATGTGCCTTCCAAGCTTCACCTCCAGTAAAAGATTCACCTATGATTCCTGTTCAATGCCGTCCTATACGCTTGAAAGGAAAATACAACTTTTTTTTACATATGTACCATCTGGTCCCAGAAGTCTGCTGTCCTCCAGTTGGTGGTGACATACCACTACACCATACTGGGAATGGACAAATCTAGACAGAATCTAGGGTACTCACTGTGCATCAGGCTGTTTTCGCTGCTAAAGCATCCCTGGCAAAAAAAAAAAACTAAAATGGTCTGACAATAATGAGTTTGGGGTAGAAGCTTGTCAAATACCTCAGATCTGACCACATGAGTGTCAACATACAAAGGAAGCATAGGTCATGTGAGGAACCAGAATTGATAACAGAGCCAGTACTTCCCCTGATGATGTTAAATGCCTCTGTTATATCACCTGTGACGAAAGCAGAATGTGAGTGATCCAGCACCCATCCAATGGGCCAATAAAAAAAGAACTAAAAGATAAAAACAACAGTGAACCGGCTAAGGTATAAGAACAGAAAAACTGTGGTCAGAGATAGCTGGTAAAACATGCTAAGCACCATATACCAATCGAAATATAATGGCGGCCACCCTGTATAATGGGGCATTCCTTGATTCTAGGATCATGCTAGTAATGGGTTCATTTTTATTTGTTAGGCCCACTGTTTTTTGCTGGTCTGTGATCAGGTGCTCTTGCTTGTTTTATTCACGTTCTGTCTTTCAGTGGGCTATCTTCTGCTACTATGGACAATTAAGGTGTGACAATTTTGCCTGAGGTGTCCTTTATAGCCAAAATATTGGAAAAAGTGAGGAGGGGTGAAGAAAAGTGGTTGAGTGGTGGATGAAGTTGAGTTGGTATAGTGTTAAAGTAGCCTAAAACTGGCCATTATCACAGTGCAATGCTTGGGGCCATTAGAGTAGCTGCTCTCTCCTCTGTATCGCTCCTAGTAGTGTGGTGTTCTGGATCTTTGAATGCATGGGAGACCCTCCCAGCAAGTGAGGCTGCAGACTAATTAAACCTGTAACCCAGCGAAAGCATTGATGAGGCTCAACTCCCTTTGCTACTCCTTCTCTAATGCCTCTGCTCCTGTGCCCTTCCCCTTGGACAAAGTCAATGCTGGTCCCAACCCCTGCAGAATGAGCACCTGGTTCCTATAGGTCTTGGGGCTGCACTGCAACAAGTGCAATTCTGGGTGCAGCTTTCAGTGGTCTGGAATCCTCTAATTCCGCAAACTCTGTACCTCCTGCTCCTTCTGAGATGCCTCCATGCTCCCAGGCATGTGTGGTGACCAAGTTGTGGTAGATCCACTTGTGTTGATGCCTATGGGCCTCCTCATGTGAAAAAAATGCCCATGTTTTTACCCAGCCCCCTGAAAAAGTGCAACCTCCAGCAACCAGATCCATCCATGAGCATATCTAGTACCCGGAGCAGGGGAACTTTGGAGTCTAGACCTTTGTGGACATTTACTTTTAACTGCTATGCAAATCTATCAACTTTTTACTTTAATGCATTTTGAAGCACTTTTTATGCAGTTGTTTGCATTTATACATTTTTATTCTGTTGTATTTCAGGTTACACAATATATCCTGTTCATTTGTACTGTGATTGCACTGCATTTGCACTAAATGGTGGAAGTGGTTCAACCGCTGCCAGTTCACACTAAGAGTTTGGGAATTATCAGGCCATAAACTAAGAAGCTAGTCATTTACACTGCTATCATAAGAAACTATGCAGAACTAAGTTTTGGGGGGGGAAAGCCAGGCAGTGAACTTTTAACTATCTTATTTAGCTCTGTCAGACTCTTGTTGACTACTGAAAACTGCTTGGTCATTTTCATTGACTTGTATTGATGTCTAATAGAAATCTATGGCAGCCTTGAACTGCAACATTGTTTCTGTCAGGTTGTGCTTCTCCAGCTTCACCCCTCCCAATAGAAGGGAGCAGTCGGAGCCACTAGTTGTCTGCAAGTAGGGACCAGTGTTTAGCAGGAGACACTCAGACTGCATGAGTAACTAGAAGAAGATGCTGAGACGGGGATACCACAGACCCTGGGTCACCAGCCCTTTGCCCAGGGTACCAGCCTAAGAAAGAGAGAGACAGCTATCTCAGGCCTTTCCTCAGCACTGAATCAGTAGGTAGACTGGAGAAGACAGCTCAGTGCATTGCCTGTATTGTTTTGCATGTGAGTTTCTCGAGTAAAGAAGCACACTGGTTTACTGCAGACCCTGACGCTCTGGAATTACTTCCCATTGGGGTGCACCATGCCTTTGCATTGCTTCTGGAGAGCAGAAACATGTGGTGACATATAATTATTGTCTGGGGGATCTACATAGCACTGGAGGCCACCTCCAACTTGGCCATTGCACTTCTCTGGCACATTGTCTAAAACACAAGTGGGTGGCTATAGATATCAAGGCCTCTAATATGGATGGTATGTCATGACCCTCAAGATTATCCATAATTCACCCTGACAGACCTTCTCAAAAGGTCCCAAAAACTGTATTGCATACTGACCAACTGTGAGATTGCCCTAACCTAGACGTAGTAGAGAAGAAACTGGTATATTGGTTATTGCAGTACAAAAATTTCTTGGTATACTGAGGCAATAAAATGCATTAACTAAAACTGGTAAATGGCCATTATTACAGTGCAATGCCTTCACTAAAACGGCAGGGTATATTAGTGCAATACAATGCGTTAAATAAAACAGGTATATTAATGCTGTTATTGCAGGACAAAGTGTTCAGTAAAACTGCTCGGTATCTTGACGCAATACAATGCGTGGAATGAAACTGCTATATTGATGCACTGAAATGCACTTAAATGTCCAGTTGCAAATGACAGCTAATTGGTAACTAACAAAGGTGCAATTAAACTTGCTCTGCGACTAACACACTGGTAAAAGTTTATGAACTTCTTAAAGGGGTTGTCTCATCACAGACAATGGAGGCATATCCCTAGGATATGCCCACATTGTCTTATAAGTGCTGGTCTCACTGCTGGGACCCGCACCTATTTCAAGACCTGAACGCTTTCCATTCATTTTCTATGGGACCGCCAAAAATAGCTTAGTCCTCCAGCCACCACTTTGGTCTGCTCTGTTCCCTATATAGGTGCGGGTCCCAGTGGTGGGACCCACACCTATCAGACAATGGTGACATATCCTAGCGATATGCACCCATTGTCTGCGATTAGACAGCCCCTTTAACCACTTAAGGACCTGTGCCGTACATGTATGGCACTGGTGAATGTGACTTAAGGACCAGTGCCGTACATGTATGAAGGGCTGATCGGGTGGGTGCAGGAGCTGCGCCCTTCCGATCAGCGGCAGGGGTCCGGCAATCACTGATAGCCGGACCCCTGCTGTATGCGCCGGCATCGGTGAACACACTGATGTCGGCGCATTAACCCTCGCACTGCCGTGGTCAGCACTGAATATGGAGACACTAAAACATGATTTTTTTGTTTCAAAAATGCTGTTATTGTGTAAACCTTAAATAAAAAGTATACATATTATGTATCGCCACGTCCGTAAGAACCTGTTGTATAAAAATATCATATAAACGAACCCCTCAGATGAACACCGTAAAAATTTTAATAAAAACGGTTTAAAAAAAGCTATTTTTGTCACTTTATACCAAGCGATCAAAAAGTCATACAAACCCAAATATCATACCAATCAAACCAACATCTCATCCCACAAAAAATGAGACCTTACCTAGGACAATCGCCCAAATAAAAAATAAAAAAACTATAGCTCTCAGAATATGGAGACACTAAAACAACTGTAATTTTTTTTTTTAAATGCTGTTATTGTGTAAAACTTAAATAAATAAAAAAGTATACATATTAGGTATTGCCACTTCTGTAAGAACCTGCTGTATAAAAATATCACATGACCCCCAAAAAAACTAATCTAATGCTTTATTATGTAAAACTGAAATAAACAAAATTTGTAGTCCTATTTGTCCGTAACAACCTGATCTATAAAAATAACACATGATCTAACCTGTCAGATAAACATTGTAAATAACAAAAAATAAAAACACTGCCAAAACAGCTATTTTTTGTTACCTTGCCTCACAAACAGTGTAATATAGAGCAACCAAAAATCATATGTACCCTAAAATAGTACCAACAAAACTGCCACCTTATCCCGTAGTTTCCAAAATGGGTAATTTTTGGGGAGTTTCTGCTCTAGGGTTGCATCAGGGGGTCTTCAAATGTGACCTGGCAACTTAAAATTATGCCAGTGAAATCTGCCCTCCAAAAACCATATGGCGTTCCTTTCCTTCTGCGCCCTGCCATGTGCCCATACAGCAGTTTACGATCACAAATCGGGTGTTTCTGCAAACTACAGAATCAGAGCAATGAATATTGAGTTTTGTTTGGCTGTTAACCCTTGCTTTGTTACTAGAAAATATGGTTTAAAATGGAAAATCTGCCAAAAAAGTGAAATTCTGAAATTTCATCTGCATTTTCCTTAAATTTTTGTGAAACACCTAAAGGGTTACCAAAGTTTGTAATATCAATTTTGAATACCTTGAGGGGGTGTATTTTCTGAAATGGGGTCACTTTTTGGAGTTTTTACTCTATGGGTGCTTCAGGGGGGTCTTTAAATGTGACGTGGCAACTTAAAATTATCCCAGTGAAATCTGCCTTCCAAAAGCCATATGGCGTTCCTTTCCTTCTATGCCCTGCTGTGTGCCTGTACAGCAGTTTACAACCAGATATGGGGTGTTTCTGTAAACTACAGAATCAAGGTAATAAATATAGAGTTTTGTTTGGCTGTTAACTCTTGCTTTGTTAGCGGAAAAATAATGGATTCAAATGGAAAATCTGCCAAAAAAGTAAAATTCTGAAATTTAATCTACATTTTCCTTTAATTCTCGTGGAACACCTAAAGGGTTAAGAAAAAGTTTGTAAAATCAGTTTTGAATACCTTGTGGGGTGTAGTTTCTAAAATGGGGCCATTTATGGGTGGTTTCTATTATGTAAGCCTCACAAAGTGACTTCAGACCTGAACTGATCCTTAAAAAGTGGGTTTTGGAAATTTTCTGAAAAGTTTCAAGATTTACTTCTAAACTTCTAAGCTGACCCGAACGTCCCAAAAAAAGAAAATGTCATTTACAAAATGATCCAAACATGAAGTGGACATATGGGGAATGTAAAGTAACTATTTTAGGAGGTATCACTATCTGTTTTAAAAGCAGAGAAATTAAAAAAAATTTAAATTGTGAATTTTTCAATTTTTTTTGTTAAGTTTGGTATTTTTTTTATAAATAAAAATAAATATATTGACTCAACTTTACCACTGTCATGAAGTACAATATGTGACGAGAAATCAGTCTCAGAATCGCCTTAATAAGTAAAAGCGTTTTAAAGTTATCGCCACATAAAGTGACACGTCAGATATGCAAAAAATGGCCTGGTCCTTAGGGTGAAAGAGGACCTTTCACTGGCTCTGAGATTGCAATATTAATACCTGGCACTGTAGGGCATGTTTACAAGATGTCATAGAGATATTTTTTTTTTTCAGATACGCTGCGCTGTGCCCCCTGTTCTGTTTTGCCGCCCTGTATACTAATCAATAGCATTTGTACAGGGAGGAGGAAAAAGCGTATATATAAAAAACGAAAATAGCGATCTGACATTTCCTAAATGTTCCCTACAGTGCCAGGTATTAATATTGTATTCTTAGAACCATGAAAGGTCCCCTTTAAATACAGTAGCAAAACTGCAGCTGATTTTTGGGTAAAAAAGAGGCGCAATTATTCCTCCTCTGCTATGAACACATTGGTATTGACACACTGAAATGCGCTGATGTGCTTAATTTTAAATAGTAGCAAAGATTAAAGGGATTGTCTCATCACAGAAGATATCCTAGTAATATGCCCCTATTGTCTAATAGGTGCAGGTCCCACCATTGGGACCCACACTTGTCCCCTAAACTTGGCCCCAAAACTGGTGGAGGGCGCACTGCTCATGAGCAGCCGCCCTTCATTCATTTCTATGGGGCCTGTCGAAAATAGCCGAGCGCCATAGAAGTGCATGGGAGCGGTGGCCGGTCATGCGTGATGTGCTCCAATTCGCTTCTATGGGGAGAGTGGTTGGTGGTTGCCGGACAGGAGTCCTTTAGCCACCACTAGAGATGAACGAACTTTCCATCAATTCGATTCGCCGGTTCGCTAATTTTTTGGGGAAAAATTTGGTTCGGTCCGAATTTATTCACGGCAAATCGAGTTAAAAAACGGCTATTTCCCCTGTATAGGGGTGTAGAACACTGTGCCTTGCAGTAACACACATACAGAGTCTGCTCTGGTAGAGAAATAATACTATGAGTGCGTATGACATGCAGATGACAGGCGTCGCTCCAATAGGTTGTGAGTATTTGAGTCCATTAGAAAATAGGCTGATCTACTAAGCACACATCTATCAGTGAGGAATACACAGATCCACCTAAGGCTACATTCACACAACAATGAAAAAAATGCAGTTAAAAACAGATGAACTATTATAATTATTTTTTTTGGCCATTTAGGTTCTATTTTCTGGCCTTCTATCCATTTTTAACGGCCATATTGTATCTGTTTTGCATCCATTTGTAACGCCCATTAAAAGTCTTACAGGCCAGCACAGCGCCCCCTGCTGGTGATTTCACAGGGTCAGTCGCCATCCCTTCCTGATGTGATTATTCTTTTTTTCTTACCACAGGGACCTTGTTCTGGATCTAGCGGACATCACGCCGACGCCAGCGACACTCTGGATGAGGTAGGACCAGATTTTATTAGTTAGGACTGGGTGAGTGTAGCCGTGCATTGGGGTTAGGGCTCCTTAACATCCTGTACGGGTAATCTGCTGTGTGAATAAGTGCCAGAGGACGCTGGTGCCTGCTGTCCTCTGTTCACCGCGCCTGCGCCGAATACAGATCGGCCGTGCAGGCGCTGGATTTTAGAAGGAGACAGTGCCGCAGGATCGCTGCCCGGCACTGTCACTCAAAGTAAGAAGGGGCGTGCCAGCAGGTTGCCGCACAGAGCTTCTAGGAGCAGGGCAACGCCCCCCCTGCTCCTAGAGGCTAATTTACATATTATAAAATTACGTTTTTTGGCCCAAATATAACTCGGATTTTTGTAAAAAAGACATTATCAAGCTGCTCTGACATTAGCACATAGCTAATGTCAGACAGCTTATAATGTCAAAAAGTGATGACAGAAGCCCTTTAAGCTTTCATACGTGCCCCTCAATCCTCATAGTTATGCCTTCATATGTGCCCCCCTCACAGTAATGCCTGATTAGGTGCCCCCTCAAATTAGTTATGCCCCCCCTCTTGCCCTTTGCCCCCAGTCTGCAGCCTTAGAAAAAAAAAAAAAACATACTTACCTTCTTCCCTGATGACAGGCTCCCTCCTCACTCATCTCGGTGCTGGCTGTGCTGAAGGCAGATTCCCGGGTCTTCAGATCTCCTCCCACAGCCAGCAGCGCGATCTGGGGCAAGCAGGGGGAGCTCCTGAGCTGTGAAGAGCAGTGAAGCAGGGATGAAAGAGGTTTCCCTGCTTCACTACGGAACAGAAATGTCGACCAGCCGGGTGTGTGAGTGCGCGCACCCTCCCCCCTCCCTCCCTCCCTCCATCCCTCCATCCCTCCACATTATACATGTAATGGAGCGCTCTGTACTTCGTGCTGGGCCCCATCAGAGTGCTCCATTACATGTTAGTACATGATTTAGGATAGCTTGCTGGCCTGGGGGGTGGGTCCACAGGCGGCCGGGCCCCCTGGAGTGCCGGGCCCGGTCGCAACTGCGACCCCTGTATGTACGCCACTGTGTGTAACTACACCAGCCCAGGACCTCCACATCCAGCATGTGCACCTCCATGATCGTCTCAAACCAGCCACCCGGACAGCTGCAGCAACAATAGGTTTGCATAACCAAATAATTTCTACACCAACTGTCATAAACCGTCTCAGGGAAGCTCATCTGCATGCTCCTCGTCCTCATCGGGGTCTGGACCTGACTGCAGTTCGTCGTCGTAACCGACTTGAGTGGGCAAATGCTCACATTCGATGGCGTCTGGCACGTTGGAGAGGCGTTCTGTTCATGGATGTGGAGGTCCTGGGCTGGTGTGGTTACACGTGGTCTGCGGTTGTGAGGCCAGTTGGATGTACTGGCAAATTCTCTGAAACGCCTTTGTAGACGGCTTATGGTTTTCATTGCACGGGCAACAGCTCTGGTAGACATTCCTGTAGTCAGCATGCCAATTGCATGCTTCCTCAAACATTGTGACATCTGTGACATTGTGCTGTGTGATCAAACTGCACATTTCAGAGTGGCCTTTTATTGTGGGCAGTCTAAGGCACACCTATGCAATATTCATGCTGTCTAATCAGCACCTTGATATGCCACACCTGTGAGGTGGGATGGATTATCTCGGCAAAGGAGAAGTAATCACTAACACAGATTTAGACAGATTTGTGAACAATATTTGAGTAATGGGTCTTTTGTGTATGTAGAAAATGTTTCAGATCTTTGAGTTCAGCTCATGCAAAATGGGAGCAAAACCGAAAGTGTTGTGTTTATATTTTTGTTCACTGAAATTATATATGTACAGCTGGTAAAAGTTATACATCTTCTTGTATATAGTGATATGGAGCATGCTGGTATAACCTGGGCATCTCCTGTATATAATTATATATGTACAGCTGGTATAAGTTATACATCTGTATATAGTGATATGGACCATGCTGGTATAACCTGGGCATCTCCTGTATATAATTATATATGTACAGCTGGTATAAGTTATACATCTTCTTGTATATAGTGATATGGACCATGCTGGTATAACCTGGGCATCTCCTGTATATAATTATATATGTACAGCTGGTATAAGTTATACATCTTCTTGTATATAGTGATATGGACCATGCTGGTATAACCTGGGCATCTCCTGTATATAATTATATATGTACAGCTGGTATAAGTTATACATCTTCCTGTATATAATGATATGGACCATGCTGGTATAACCTGGGTATCTCCTGTATATAATTATATATGTACAGCTGGTATAAGTTATACATCTTCTTGTATATAGTGATATGGGCTGGTATAACCTGGGTATCTCCTGTATATAATTATATATGTACAGCTGGTATAAGTTATACATCTTCTTGTATATAATGATATGGAGCATGCTGGTATAACCTGGGTATCTCCTGTATATAATTATATATGTACAGCTGGTATAAGTTATACATCTTCTTCTATACAGTGATATGGAGCATGCTGGTATAACCTGGGCATCTCCTGTATATAATTATATATGTACAGCTGGTATAAGTTATACATCTTCTTGTATATAGTGATATGGAGCATGCTGGTATAACCTGGGCATCTCCTGTATATAATTATATATGTACAGCTGGTATAAGTTATACATCTTCGTGTATATAGTGATATGGACCATGCTGGTATAACCTGGGCATCTCCTGTATATAATTATATATGTATAGCTGGTATAAGTTATACATCTTCTTGTATATAGTGATATGGACCATGCTGGTATAACCTGGGCATCTCTTGTATATAATTACATATGTACAGCTGGTATAAGTTATACATCTTCTGTATATAGTGATATGGAGCATGCTGGTATAAGTTATACATCTTCCTATATATAATGATATGTACAGCTGGTATAAGTTATACATCTTCTTGTATATAGTGATATGGACCATGCTGGTATAACCTAGGTATATATGTTCAGCTGGTATAAGTCCTACATCTTTTTCTATACAGTCATATAGACCATGCTGGTATAACCTGGGCATCTTCTGTATATAATTATATGTGTACAGCGTCTTGTATATAGTGACATGCTATCAGCTTGGCAGCTTTTATAGAAATCTGAGAGCAGGTCTGTTACAGGGAAAGTCCTTGCATTTACATGGATAGATCGCCACCTTGTGGTGATTTTAGAGAATTCACTTACTACATTTTGTTTTCTCAGTGCAGCAGAATAACATTTCACATGATAATTGTAATCTGCACCCGAACTGAATGATAAAACCTGCCTACTGTAAACTGTGCTAATGCACTGAGTAGTCATAGACTGGATCATAGTGAAAACCAGAGCAAATATTAATTATTAGTAGTATTGACCATCCATAGACATCAGGCATTGCTCCACATGAGCACTGGCTAGAAATCATTTGCCCAGTTATAAATATTAAGGAAATTGGTCCATCTAGGATGCTGATGGCATATCGGTGGGTATCATGTTGTTTCTGCAAAGTTTGCCACCCAGACATAGGCTCCTTGCTTATCCATCCAACCTTCAACCTCAACAAAACTCCCCGCATCCTGCCATCCCCTTTAATAGCCATCTTTTAATAGTGTGCCTACCTTAATAATGTGTCTCCTGCGCCACCCAGTGCCAAAATACTGCACAGCATAAATAATACTGCTATGCAGATAGTGCCCAGGAAAATAATTGTGAACAGATAGCGTCTTTAACAATAAACATTGCCACGCACACCGTGTCCTCACAAATAATAATACCAAGCCCCAAACATTAAAGGGGTTGTCTGGTTTTCAGGATATTGAGGACCTATCCCGAGGATAGGTCCTCAATATCAAATTTGTGGTGGTCCAATTCCCAGCATCCCAGTTTGTCCCATTCACTTGAATGGGAAAAGAAGCTGTAAAAGTACTCAGTGCTCACACGAGCGCCATGGTCTTTTCAAATAGTTGATCGGCAGGGGTGCTGGGAGTAGGATCTGATATTAATAACCTATCCTGAGGATGGATCATCAATATTGTAAAACTAGACAGCCCCTTTGATAGTACTGCCAACAATAATAGTACAAAACGAACACTAATAGCGCGATAGAGTAATAGACAAGTAGTATGCACGGAGAGCTTCTACTTTTCATCTAGTAAGTATAGCAGCAATGCAATTCAGATTTATTGATGTTTCTATCCATGTCTTTTAGCATGGAGCAGTGTGCTGGTGCACAGGGACGTACGCAGATCTCATAGGGCCCCATAGGAAAACTTAGAATGGGCCCCCTGCACCTAGTTTCCAAGTGTATGTCACTCCCAGGCAATGCAGAACATGTATAACACCCCAAATTTCAGGGAAATTTACATAATATTTTTTTTAATCAAGTGGAATTTTTTAAAATTAAGTACAAATTGTATTTTTTACACAGGGAAGAGAAAAGCAAGTTTTGTGCGGGTGCAACTCTCCCCCCCCCCCCCAACCTGGGCCACAAAGCAGTCGCGTGGTCTGCCTCTATTGCAGGTACGCTACTGCATATAGTGTTTGTTTTTGCATTGCAGCCATGGTAGCATGCATATGAACTTTATTACATATTGTTTTGAGGTGCTGATCTAACTGTGATTTTTTGCATTGTACATTTGTGGGAACGGCTGCCTCTATTTTCCCTCCCGCCCATCTGCCCTGGGCTTTTAATCAGAGTATAATATACCGTAGCTAGATTCTGAATTCTGTAGGCTTAGACCCAGGAGGGACCAGTCTGGTAGTGTAGATCCCATCTGCTGGAAGCCACCTTGTCGCTGGTAGATGGGCCTGACACAATTTTGGCAAAGAGCTTCTAATTTTCATGTAGTAAGTATTGCAGTAATGCAATTCACATTTAACCACATAATATGCGCGACTTTATTACCCAGTGCCAGACAGCTGTTGCTAAGGTAATCAAAGCTGCTATCCTCATTTTTACACTTTTTCAGTCTACTCTTGTGTCATTAATTCAGCAAGCCCCTTGCATATTCTCTGTGCCAGTGATCTTCTCTGCCTCTATTCTCATTCTTTAACCCCTTTGGGACACATGACGTACCGGTACGGCATGTTTCCCGAGTCCTTAAGGACACATGACGTACTGGTACGTCATGAGTTGTTCCGATCACTGCTGCTCAGCTGGCAGTGATCGGAACAAGGTACCTGCTGAAATCATTCAGCAGGTACCTTGTTACAATGCCCAGGGGGTCCTGTGACCCCCATATGAGCGATCGCTGCAAACCGCAGGTCAATTCAGACCTGCGGTTTGCAGCGCTCATTGATCTCTGATCCCCGCGGTCTATGACCGCGGGGATCAGAGAGTTAATGCCCCCAAACAGTTTTTAACCCCCTGCAGCCCCCAATCATACTGTGGCTGCGGGGTGCAGGGGGTGGTTGCGGGCGGCGCGAGGCGGGCGGGAGGCGGGCGGTGCGGCGGGCGGGATCGCGATTGCGATCCCCGCCCGCCTCCCTGTAATCTATCCCTGGTGTCTAGTGAGTTCTATCAGAGTGTCAGCACATTGCTGACACTCTGATAGAAACGGCTGGCATCTGTGCTGCAGATGCCAGCCGCTTAACCTCTTTCGCACCGCGGTCCGTACGGACCGCGGTATGGAAGGGTTAACAGGGAGGGAGCGCTCCCTCCTCTTCCCATCGGGGGCTGCTGTGCCTTGCAGCCCCCAACAGGATGGGATCGAAGAGGGAGGGTGCTCCACTCCTCTCTATTCATCACCCCCTGCCCAGTTATGGCAGGGGTGATGGCTGCCATGGGAGACAGGACGCTTTCAGAAGCGCCCTGCTCTCCATGGTGCTGAAAGTCTGAATAGACCTGCTAAAGGTCTATTCAGACTTTCTAAAGTACAAAATACAGTACAGTGCACTACATAGTGTACTGTACTGTATTATACAGACACCAGATCCACTGGATCTTTCAGAACCAAGTGGGTCTGGGTCAAAAAAATGTAAAAAAGTGAAAAAAAGTAAAAATGAAAAAACACATAACACTGAATAAAAACTAAAAAAATAAAATACACTACACATATTAGGTATCGCCGCGTCCGTAAAAACCTGCTCTATAAAAATATCACATGACTGAACTCCTCAGATGAACGCCATAAAAAAACCCCAAAAATGGTGTAAATAAGCCATTTTTGGCACATTACATCACTAAAAGTGTAATACAAAGCGATCAAAAAGGCGTTTGCCTCCCAAAATAGTACCAATCAAACCGCCATCTCATCCCGCAAAAAACGAGCCCCTACCTAAAACAATTGGCCAAAAATAAAAAACTATGCCTCTCAGACTAAAACATGATTTTTTTTGTTTCAAAAATGCTTTTAGTGTTAAATGTAAAAAAAATTAAAAAGTAGACATATTTGGTATCTACACGTCCGTAAGAATCTGCTCTATAAAAATATCACATGACCTAACCCCTCAAGTAAACACTGTAAAAAAAAAAAAAACTTTGTCAAAAAGCAATTTTTTTGCCACCTTACATCACAAAAAGTGTAATAGCAAGCAATCAAAAAGTCATATGACCCCCAAATAGTGCCAATCTAACCGTCACCTCCTCCCGCAAAAATGATACCCAACCTGAGACAATTGCCTAAAAACTGAAAAATATATGGCTCTCAGACTATGGAGATACTAAAACATGTTTTTTTTTTCATTCAAAAAGGATATTATTGTGTAAAACCAAAATAAATAAAAAAAGGTATACATATTATGTATCGCCGCGTCCGTAAGGACCTGCTCTATAAAAATATAACATGACCTAACCCCTCAGATGAACGCCGTAAACATAAAAATAAAAACGTTGTCAAACAAGCCATTTTTTTGTCACCCTACATCACAAAAAGTGTAATAGTAAGCGATCAAAAGTCATATGCACCCCAAGATGGTGCCAATCAAACCGCCATCTCATCCCGCAAAAATGAGCCCCTACATAGGACAATCGCCCAAAAAAAAAATATATATGGCTCTCAAACTATGGAGACACTAAAACATGATTTTTTTTTGTTTTAAAAATTATATTATTGTGTAAAACTTATATAAATAAATAAAAAGTATACATATTATGTATCGCCGCATCCGTCACAACCTGATCTATATAAATAACACATGACCTAACCCCTCAGCTGAACACAGCAAAAAAAAATAAATAATACGGTGTCAAGAGCCATTTTTGTCACCTTACATCACAAAAAGTGTCATAGCAAGCGACCAAAATGTCATATGCACCCCAAGATGGTGCCAATCAAACCGCCATCTCATCCCGCAAAAATGAGCCCCTACATAACACAGTCGCCCAAAAAATAAAATAAAACTATGGCTTTCAGAATGTGGAGACACTAAAAAAATTATTTTCAAAAAGGCTTTATTATGTAAAACTGAAACAAAAACCCCAAAAAGTAGTCATATTTGGTATTGTCGCGTCCGTAACAACCTGCTCTATAGAAATAGCACACAATCTAACCTGTCAGTTCAACTATGTAAATAACAAAAAATAAAAACAGTCCCAAAACAGCTATTTTTTTGCAAATTTTCCATTTTAATCCATTTTTGCAGTAACAAAGCAAGGGTTAACAGCCAAGCAAAACTCAATATTTATTGCCCTGATTCTCTTGTTTGCAAAAACACCCCATATGTGGTCGTAAACTACTGTATGGCCAAACGGCAGGGCACAGAAGGAAGGGAACGCCATATGGTTTTTGGAAGGCAGATTTTGCTGGACTGGTTTTTTGACACTATGTCCCATTTGAAGCCCCCCTGATGCACCCCTACAGTAGAAACTCCAAAAAAGTGATCCCATTTTGGAAACTACGGGATAAGGTGTCAGTTTTGTTGGTACTATTCTAGGGTAAACATGATTTTTGGTTGCTCTATATTACACTTTTTTTGAGACAAGGTAACAAAAATAGAAATTGGAAATTTCATCTCCATTTGCCAATAACTCTTGTGGAACACCTAAAGGGTTAACAAAGTTTGTAAAACTGGTTTTGAATACCTTGAGGGGCGTAGTTTCTTAGATGGAGTCACTTTTATGGAGTTTCTACTCTAGGGGTGCATCGGGGGCTTCAAATGGGACATGGTGTCAAAAATCCAGTCCAGCAAAATCTGCCTTCCAAAACCATATGGCGCTCCTTTCCTTCTGCGCCCTGCAGTTTGGCCATACAGCAGTTTACGACCACATATAGGGTGTTTCTGAAAACTACAGAATCGGGGCAATAAAAATTGAGTTTTGTTTGGCTGTTAACCCTTGCTTTGTTACTGGAAAAATGGATTCAAACGGAAAATTTTTCAAAAAATCGAAATTCTGAAATTTTATCTTTATTTGCCATTAACTCTTGTGGAAAACCTAAAGGGTTAATGACGTTTGTAAAATCAGTTTTGAATACCTTGAGGGGTGTAGTTTCTAGAATGGGGTAATTTTTGGGTGGTTTCTATTATGTAAGCCTCACAAAGTGACTTCAGACCTGAACTGGTCCCTAAAAAGTGGGTTTTTGAAAATTTCTGAAAAATTTCAAGATTTGCTTCTAAACTTCTAAGCCTTGTAACGTCCCCAAAAATGAAATAGCATTCCCAAAATGATCGATACATGAAGTAGACATATGGGGAATGTAAATCAATAACTTTTTTTGGCAGTATTACTATGTATTATAGAAGTAGAGTAATTGAAACTTGGAAAATTGCAAATTTTTCAAAATTTTTGGTAAATTTGGTATTTTTTTATAAATAAAAATGAAATTTTTCGACTTCATTTTACCACTGTCATGAAGTACAATATGTGACGAAAAAACAATCTCAGAATGGACTGTATAAGAAAAAGCGTTTTAAAGTTATCATCACATAAAGTGACAATGGTCAGATTTTGAAAAAATGGCCTGGTCCTTAAGGTGAAATAGGGCCGTGTCCTTAAGGGGTTAACTTGCAAGACAACACATATTTAAGCTCATATGCCAGGCTGGCATAAGTTCCATGTGCCAGGGCGGGGATTTTATATTGGTGTTGTAAGAAGGCTACTTTTTGTACACCTTGTAGTGAGAGGGGTAATGGTTAAAGGGTTTTTCCAGGGCTAAACATATTGATGATCTGTCCTCAGGATAGGTCATCAATATCAGATCGGTCCGCTATCTCTGAGATATTTGTATCAAGCAAGCCATCTCTATTCTACAGTATTCCAGAGAGAAGAAAGAACTAGAAGTTTGAGAATCTGCATGGCCGAGCACTGGAGTCAGTCAGTAAGGTATGTGCTGTTTCTGGCTAATAGAGACTTTACTGCAGTGAGGGACATTGCTGATACATCCTTCGTACTTAGACACAGTCCAGGCCACTTGTTTCTGAATCATGTACCCCTCAGCCTGGTTATTACAGAAAAGTTTTGCAAGAACCTTATTGCCAGCCTTAGATTCTGCAGAGACAAAGAGACTTTGAAAATATAAAGGGAATCTCTGCCTGTTGAGGATGCATTCCCAGGGGCCCCTAGCCATTGGCTGGTGATAGATTAACAAGTGCGTGCAGAGGTGAGCACATGCATGCCCTAAGAAGACAGAAACTGGAGCACTGGGCAGCAGCAGGGAGGCGGCTGCTTGTAGGGAATGCCTGAGGCCAGGACGCCAGGTAGCACGGTGAGTAGCACGACAGGGTACAGCAGGAATGTGGCGGGCAGGGACCATTGTTCTTATAGTAGGAGGGCAAAAAAGTTGAAAACTTTATTGGACTTGCTAATCCTCATTAGTATGCTGCTTTAATTTAGCCCTCTCCTTTCCAGAATGCATATCTCAGAGGGAACACTGCCTGCCTGCCTTAAGTCGCATTAAGGACAAATTACCAGATTGGAATCTTCCAACTATCTTGAATAACTTGATCACATTGGCAGATTCTTCTTTTCATCAATCCATGCATAGATTACTGTGGGGTAAATACAATCACAGTGAAGGACAAATATCCCCTGTCACTGATCTCAGAACTCTTTGAAAGGATCTGTGGGGTGAAGGTCTAATTAGATCTTGGGGGGCTATAATCTGTTCCTCATTAGAGAAGGCGAGCAGTGGAAGACCACTTTTAACACCTGTGATGGACATTACAATGCACTGTGCTTTAGTTCATCAACAACATCTTCCATGATCGAATTTACATCTGTGTGTTGGTTTATCTGGATAACATCTTGGTTTACTTGCCTGACCTGATGTCATTCTCCAACGTTTGTGGTAGAACACGCTCTATGCCAAATTTGAGATGTGCCTTTTAGAGAGAACATCTCCTCCTTTCCTGGGTTGTGTGATTTCACACCCTGGTACTGTATACAGATGGACCTGGGGAAACTGTCTGCAGTCCTGGACTGGCCGCTTCCTATGGGTCTGAGAGTGATACACCTGTTCTTGATTCTTGAACTTTTGCTAGTTATTATTAGTGTTGAGCGCGAATATTCGAAAAGCGAATTTTTTTAGCGAATATCGGCACTTTGCTAATTCGCGAATATTTCGAATATAGCGCTATAAATTCGCTATTTCGAATATTCGTTTTTTTTTTTGTTTTTTGTTTTTTTTTAGTTATATTTTTTTCTTTCCTACTTCCCAAAAGTAGTTCTTACCTGTCCTGAGGATTCCTGGCTTCCTGGCTGCTCTAGTCAGTGCCCGCTGTCGCTTCTGCCGACTTCCGTGCTCATGTGGAGCGTCCCCATCCATGGGAGAATCTCCATATACTAAAATGTACTGTCGGATTTGAGGAATTACGTTGAAATCGCAATGCGATTAATTCAAGTTATATTAATCGCATTGCGATTACAACTTAGCACTGCTATCTTACATAGGCTAGAATTAACGAATATGGAGTATAGCTAATGCTATGCACTAGCAGTGCTAAGTTGAAATCGCAATGCGAATACTTTAAGTTAAATTAATCGCATTGCGATTTCAACTTAGCACTGCTGCTATATTCCATATTCGTTAACTTCGCAATTCTAGCAAGCTGACCCATTATAAACCCAGCTCTAAGTTGAAATCGCAATGCGATTAATATAACTTGAATTAATCGCATTGCGATTTCAACGTAATTCCTCAAACCGACAGTACATTTTAGTATATGGAGACGTTCCCATGGTGATGGGGACGCTCCATGAGCACAGAAGTTATGGTTGGCTTGGTAGAATTAGCGAATAGCGAATATGACGAATGTATTCGCCATATTCCTCAAAACGAAGATAACGAAGCATTCTACATCTTCGCTTTAGCTACCTATTCGTCTCGTCATCGTCAACTTCGCTATTCGCTAATTCTAGCAATCAAATAGGAAGGTTGACTTACAGACAGTTGTAGTTAAATTCGCTATGCGATTTTTTTTTTTAATACAATAATTATATTACTTGATAAAATTATTATAAGTATTCTATTTATTAAAAAAAAAAAAAATCGCATAGCGAATTTAACACAGCTGTCTCTATAGTCAACCTTCCTATTTGATTGCTAGAATTAGCGAAGTTGACGAATAGGTAGCTAAAACGAAGATGTAGAATACTTCGTTATCTTCGTTTTGAGGAATAGACGAATACATTCGCCATATTCGTCATCCTCGCTAATTCTAGATATGAAACCAATAGGAAAGTAGCCTTAAGTACAAATCGCAATATGCGATTATTTAAATCGCATGTTAATCACGATAACTAGAAAAAATGACGAATATTCGATTTCGACGAATATGAAACGAATATTCATTCGAATATTCGCGAATTTCGTCGAAATCGAATATGGCAATTGCCGCTCATCAATAGTTATTATCGGCAGTTCATTTCAGTCTAAAGCACTTCTCCTCTGTTCTGCATCTTTTTGAAGGTGATACACGACTTCCGTGAGAGGCAGAGCTGTGCTTACCCAGAATAGTTCCTCTGGTAAGATGATCACCTTTAACTTTCTCAGCAACAGATTGCAACTACTCCATCCAGGACAGGGAATTGCACGCCATCAAGCTGGCTCTGAAGGAATGGAGACATCTCCTGGAGAATGCCTGTCATCCTGTTGTCGCTTATACCAACCATAAAATCAAGCCCGTTGCCCTTTTTGTCTGTTTCAACTTTGTCTTTCACTTCCGTCCAACTGAGCAGATCATTCACCAAGGTAGATGCCCTCTCCTGTGAATACGACTCTACCAACCAAGAGATGGAGCCCCAAACACATCATCTAACCTTCCGGATCTTGTCTTGGTTAAGGATGTTTCTTCAGGTAAGACATATATTGCTATAGTCAAGATGAGTCAGGTCCTGGCATGGGGACATACAGTAGGTCTAAATTAGCAGGTCAACCCAGCCTCCACAGAGCTTCATTTCAGAATATTATTGGTGGGCTATGATGATGGCCCTGGGCACAACAAAAAAGAACAACAGTTCGCATGATATGTGCGATATATAAATATACAAACACCAAGCAACGCGCACATATGTAATATAAATTCATATTTTATTAAATGCATAACATGCAACAATAAATCACAGACATAATAATTAAAAATTAGCAACAATACCGAAGGTGCTATGATGAGAAAATGTCCTCCAGGGTACGTCAGCCAGTAATAAAGTGCCATCAAATCAAATCCGCATAGAACACATCTATATATCTAAATAGGCGCCCCCTCGAGGAAGCGTCGGCGAAATGCGCGTCGGGGTATAGGCAGTCTCTCCAGGCCCACGGTCAGTATGGGGTTCTTCTACTGGGTATCGTATTGAATTTGCTCTTACTTGGCGCAGTATGTATGCAGCGTCTATCCTGTTTAATGGGTGGATTGGGGTGGTATTGAGTTGACCGCTTGCAAGTTGTCTTTTTACTATGTAACTTATGGCACCAGGGGCAGATTGTGGTTCCCATAAATGATAGTGCTGGCTACTATTTAGATATATAGATGTGTTCTATGCGTATTTGATTTGACGGCACTTAGCACTTCATTACTGGCTGAGGTACCCTGGAGGACATTTTCTCATCATAGCGCCTTCAGTATTGTTGCTAATTTTTTATTATTATGTCTGTGATTTATTGTTGCATGTTATGCATTTAATAACATACTGTATGAATTTATATTACATATGTGCGCGTTGCTTGGTGTTTGGGCTATGATGATCCAAGACATCCGAGACTATGTGACCTCTTGTACCAGTTATGGCCAGAATAAGTCCTCAAAACTAAAGCCAGCAGGGTTGCTACTTCCATTATCTTTACCTGATGCTCCGTGGCAGCATATACCAATGGACGTTATTGCCCACCTGTCTCCATCCTCAAGTTGTACAGTGATCTGGGTAGTGATTGATTGGGTCTTCAAAATGGCTTATTTTGTTCCTTATTTTGGGTGCCAGCCTGTTTATTAAACATGTTTCTCCTACATGGCCTGCTGCAGTAGAGAAGTCCAATTTGCACCCAGGTTCAGGAAATCTATCTTTAGAATGCTGGATATCAAATTAGACGTCTGCACAGCCTACCACCTGCAGCTCAGAGGGCAGGTAAAGCATATCAACTTGTCTGCGACTTTTCATTTCTACTTGTCATGATGATTGGGTATCTTTTCTTCTTTGGAGCGAGTTTTCTGACACCAACCACTCCAGTGAAACAACCAGTAATTCTACATTCCTTATTATGTATGGTCATCAGTTTCGGGTTCCTCTTCCAGTGTCAATCTCCTCCGAGGTGCCTAATGCTCAATCTACAGTCTGTGACTACCTCCATAACTGCGGGGGCAGAAGTATTTTATACTGCACTGTAGTAGTTGGTTCTGCAGGGGTGGCATTACTTGTGTTGCCTACTTGTGCCACCTTTTGTCAGTTTGGACCTGCCTACAACATAGGACCTCTTTTAGTTTTTTTCCAGGGCCATTTTAAGCTCCCAGTCTACCCCTGATCATATAAGTTGGCACCCCGTTCATTGATCTGAAATCCTGAAGCAAATTAGTCTGGTCTGTTACAAGTTGTGCGTCCCATCCTCTTTAGATATCTAAAAAAAAAAATCACGTCTTGCTCTGCAGAGTAGTATTGCACAATTGTTACTCCAGACCTTCTGTTTCTGGTCCATAGAAAATGATGAGTAAGAGGGGAGGTACTGTTATGCCGGTGGCCATTGGCCGCTGTGTTACTCACCATGTCTCATGTCTCCTCCTATGGGTTATACCAGATGGCGCCCTCCTAATGATCACAGTGGCCCAGGATCTGATAGGCCCTGGCAGCCTGTGTTCCACTCAAACAGTGTCTCCTTTCCTTAGGGAGAGCACGCACATCCCTCTCAGGCTCTTAAGGGGCAAGTGCGTAGGCTTCCTTAGCTGCTTGCAGCCTATGGCAGCCTGCAATTGGGTAAATAAGGAACCCTCCCTCAGGCTTCTAGTTAGCTAGTTTCCTGTAAAGTTACACCATTGTCTTGTTTTCTTTCCCATGTACTGATATCTACCAGTTACCAGACTGGACCCTCCACTGCCTGACCTGACCCTTTGCCTGTTCCTCATTTTGATCCCGTTGTGTCCTCCCTGAACTTTGGACTATTTACTGTATTGCGCATACTCTGCCTATCCTGACCTTGTCTTGTTTCCTTCCTGAGTGAGCCCTTGGTGCTCTGCACCAGTTTTTCTTGATTCTTATGGGTCAGCAGTCACTAAAGAGAGACTACTCCAAGAGGTAAATAGCAGTTCCGGCCGGCACTCTATCATCAGCGCATGCTGCAAAGGGAAGGAGCGAACTCCACGTATGTAGTGAAAGGATCCCAGCAGCCGTGTCTTATATCTGCTTTATTTTACATTTAATAAGTCACATCCAATAGACCAGGACACGTTTGGCGCCATCCCTGAGGAAGCACACATGGGTAATTGATTCTGTGGTTATGTTTGACTTTTTGGCACTATGCACTTTATTATTATATAATGTGGATGTTATATTGAATCGCTGCCCTTGTTTTTCCTCTTGTGGATGTCGCCTTCCCTGCACTCATTCTTTATGTACGGATTGTCCTTTATGTATTTTGTCATTATATTTATTTATAATTTATGCGGTCTGGTTAGTCTTTTGATAGGTATTTTTACTTTGATATACCTATATTGGGTATAGTACTGTTTTCCTTAGTAGAGTGTGGCAGGTATAGGGATGTATCTTTGGAAGAGTGTGATGGGTATAGTGCTCTTTTTCTTGGTAAAATGTGATGGGCATAGTACTGTTTTCCTTTGTAGAGTGGGAATAGAGTGGATGTAGCTGTCCTTTTCTTCATAGATTCTTTAGGGTATAGTGCTCTTTATCTTAGTAGAGTCTGGTGGGTATAGCACGTTTTTTCCTCACGTTTTTTCCTCTCTCTTTTTCTTAGTAGATTCTGGTGGGTATAGCTCTCTATCTTAGTAGAGTCTGGTTGGTGTAACACTTCTTTTCTTAGTCAAATCTGGTGAGTATAGCACTATTTATTTTAGTAGCGTCTGGTGGATATAGCGTTTTTTTTCTCTGGTGTGTATAGCGCTCTTTATCTAAATAGAGTCTGGTGGTCATATTGTTCTTTTTTTCTCTGGTGGGTATAGTACTCTTTATCTTGGTAGAGTCTGATGGGTATAGCGCTTTTTATCTTAGTAGAGTCTGGTGGGTATAGCTCTCTTTATCTTAGTAGAGTCTGGTGGGTATAGCTCTCTTTATCTTAGTAGATTCTGGTGGGTATAGCGTTCTTTATCTTAGTAGATTCTGGTGGGTATAGTGCGCTGTATCTTGGTAGATTCTGGTGGGTATAGCACTCTTTATCTTAGTAGATTCTGGTGGGTATAGCACTCTTTATCTTAGTAGATTCTGGTGGGTATAGTGCCCTGTATCTTGGTAGATTCTGGTGGGTATAGCGCTCTTTATCTTAGTAGATTCTGGTGGGTATAGCTCTCTTTATCTTAGTAGATTCTGGTGGGTATAGCGCTCTTTATCTTAGTAGATTCTGGTGGGTATAGCTCTCTTTATCTTAGTAGATTCTGGTGGGTATAGCGCTCTTTATCTTAGTAGATTCTGGTGGGTATAGTGCTCTTTATCTTAGTAGATTCTGGTGGGTATAGTGCCCTGTACTTTGGTAGAGTCTGGTGGGTATAGCACTTTGTATCTTAGTAGAGTCTGGTGGGTATAGCACTTTGTATCTTAGTAGAGTCTGGTGGGTATAGCACTTTGTATCTTAGTAGAGTCTGGTTTGTATAGCGTATTTTTTTCTCTGGTGTGTGTATAGCGCTCTTTATCTTAATAGAGTCTGGTGCTGATAGTGGTTTTTTTTCTCTGGTGTGTATAGCGCTCTTTAGCTTTGTTGAGTCAGGTGGGTATAGCGCTCTTGATGTTAGTATAGTATGGTGGGTAGAGCCCTCCTTATCTTAGTATAGTATGGTGGGTATAACGCTCTTTATCTTAGTAGAGTCTGGTGAGTATAGCACTTCTTTTCTTAGTAAAGTCTGGTGGGTATAGCACTTTTTGACTTAGTAGATTCTGGTGGGTATTAGGGTTGTTTCAGGTATCAAATTTTCGATACCCATTCGATACTTTTGTCTGGTATCGACCTCGATACCGGGATTTGACATTTTTCGATACTAGGATGCGCTACTGCACAGCCTAGTATCACAGAGCATGGAGCTTCTGCTATCAGCATACTCCATGTTCCCTCAGCAGTACAGGGAGTCACTCTCTCTCTCCCCCCTGTGCCACCACTGCCACCAATGAGGAGAGAGAGTGGTGGAGGAGGGGAGGGCGCAATGTGCCACTAAGACCTTTCATGGCTCCATACTTCATTAATTAAGTAGCAGAACATGTAGGGCATACATGGGGGATGT
The DNA here is from genome assembly GCA_033119425.1 of Bufotes viridis. NCBI lineage: Eukaryota > Metazoa > Chordata > Amphibia > Anura > Bufonidae > Bufotes > Bufotes viridis. The sequence goes on along the minus strand of CM065590.1, from coordinate 566,447,718 downwards.
CCCTGCACTTACTATTATTTCTGGGTGCCGCTCCGTTGCGCCACTGTGGCCCCCGTTACATTCTACCTCGCTGTATGCTAAGTAACAGCATTGGAACACCAGGAGGAGACATCATCTTTTCTCCCTGGGTGTTTCTTCTCCCTGGCTGTAGCGCTGTCCAATTGCAGTGCAAAATGTCAAAGAGAGAAAAAAACTCACCTTCTCCCTGGCTGTGACGTTCTGCGCTGTGACAGCGCTAAAGCCAGGGAGAAGGAACGCCCACTGAGAAAATGTGATGTCTCCTCCCAGGTGTTCCGATGCTGTTACTAAGCATACAGCGCGGGAGACTGTAACATGGGCCACAACGGCGAAACAGGGCGGCGCCCAGAAATATTAGTAAGTGCACGGACATCCCCCATGTATGCCGTACATGTCCTGCCACTTAGTTAATAAAGTATGGACCCATGAAAGGTCCTCTTTAACGTTTAATACAAATACAGGGGCTGGGTGCAGAATCACCCGTCACCCAGCCTTTATGACAGGAAGCTGCGATCAGCGGCAGTTAACCCCGGGGATTAACTGCCGATGATCGCAGCTTCCTGTCATAAAGGCTGGGTGATGGCTATGTGATTCTGCTGCCCGCAACCAGCCTCCTGTATTAAATGTTAATTATCATTGGTAGCGCAGTGTGCCCAGCCCCCCCTCTCCTCCCCAGTATTAAAATCATTGGTGGCAATGGGTCCACTCCCCCCTCTCCATTGGTGGTGCAGTGGCAGTTGTGATCGGAGCCCCAGCAGTGTAATCCTGGGGCTCCTTATCAGTTACCATGGCAGCCAGGATGCTACTGAAGCCGGCCATGGTCAGCTCCATGCTGTGTTCAAACAAAGCCCAGGGCAGCAGGGAGAGTGTGAAGTCCTATTCACCCTAATAGAGCTCTATTAGGGAGTATAGGACAGGGGATCAAAATATCCCAGGTTCTAGCCCCTAAGGGGGAAATAATTATTAAATAAACAGTAAAAAAAGTTAAAAAAAAAAACACCAAAATATTAAGTATAAATCACCCCCTTTCCCAATTTTACGTCTTTTTTTTAGACGACTTGTCCTCTCAAAAATAGGATAGGACTGTTCGAGTATAGGCCGGACGCTCCATAAAATGCAGAACGCACGTGACTTTTTTTGGTGTCTTAATTTTTTTCACGTGGTATCGAATGGTATCGAGTATCGCAATACTTTTTTATGGTATCGAAACCGAATTAAAATTTTCATATCGAAACAACCCTACTGGGTATAGCACTCTTTATCTTAGTAGAGTTTGATGGGTATAGCATTTTTTTTTCTTAGTAGAGTCTGGTGGGTATAGCTTTTAGCTTCTTGTTCGTCCATCATTTTTGATGAGGACCTTGACATCTGATAGATCTTCGGCCATTTGCGATGTATCCTTAGATGGCTAATAAGGCCTATGTTAGCATTAAATGTTTTGTTACATACTGAACAGACAAATATAGGTGTTTTTGTTTCAGCATTTGCAGCTCTGTGTTTACAAAGTGTACGCTTCTCCTGTGCTAGGATTGTCCTTCTGGATTCGTATGTCTGGCAACCCTGATGGATCAGGGAACTACCAAAATATTAAGTATAAATCACCCCCTTTCCCAATTTTACGTCTTTTTTTTAGACGACTTGTCCTCCCAAAAATAGGATAGGACTGTTCGAGTATAGGCCGGACGTTCCATAAAATGCAGAACGCACGTGACTTTTTTTGGTGTTTTAATTTTTTTCACGTGGTATCGAATGGTATCGAGTATCGCAATACTTTTTTATGGTATCGAAACCGAATTAAAATTTTCATTTACGAAACAACCCTACTGGGTATAGCACTCTTTATCTTAGTAGAGTTTGATGGGTATAGCATTTTTTTTTCTTAGTAGAGTCTGGTGGGTATAGCTTTTAGCTTCTTGTTCGTCCATCATTTTTGATGAGGACCTTGACATCTGATAGATCTTCGGCCATTTGCGATGTATCCTTAGATGGCTAATAAGGCCTATGTTGGCATTAAATGTTACATACTGAACAGACAAATATAGGTGTTTTTGTTTCAGCATTTGTAGCTCTGTGTTTACAAAGTGTACGCTTCTCCTGTGCTAGGATTGTCCTTCTGGACTCGTATGTCTGGCAACTCTGATGGATCAGGGAACTACCAAAATATTAAGTATAAATCACCCCCTTTCCCAATTTTACGTCTTTTTTTTAGACGACTTGTCCTCCCAAAAATAGGATAGGACTGTTCGAGTATAGGCCGGACGTTCCATAAAATGCAGAACTTTTGGTGTTTTAATCTTTTTCGCGTGGTATTGAATGGTATCGAGTATCGCAATACTTTTTTATGGTATCGAAACCGAATTAAAATTTTTGTATCGAAACAACCCTACGTTGTATGTACGTCTGGCAACCCTGATGGATCAGGGAACTACCAAAATATTAAGTATAAATCACCCCCTTTCCCATTTTTACATATAAAATATATCAAGAATAAATAAATAAACATATTACATATCGCCACATCCGAAAAGTCCAAACTGTTAAAATATAAAAAAAATCTCCTATGCGATGAACGGCGTAACAGAAAAAAATAAATAAAAATTGCATAATTCGCCATTTTTTTTTTAGTCGCCGCGTCCCCCCAAAAAATAGGATAGCTCGATTATTGGCCTGACGTTCCATAAAATGCAGAACGCACAGGGCTTTTTTTGTTGCGTGGTATCGAATGGTATAAAGCATAACAATACTTTTTTATGGTATCGAAACCGAATCAAAATTTTGGTATCGAAACAACACAAGTGGGTATAGCACTCTTTCTCTTAGTAGAGTTATAGCATTTTTTTTCTTAGTAGAGTCTGGTGGGTATAGCTTTCTGTAGCTTCTTGTTCATCCATCATTTTCGATGAGGACCTTGACCATTGAAGGGTCTGGTGGGTATATTGCTCATTTCTTAGTAGAGTATGGTGGTTATAGGGTTCTTTATCTTAGTAGGGCGTGCTGGACATAGCTCTTTTTTGCATTGTAGGGCCTGGTGCTCTTATTTCCTAGTAGGCTGTGGTGGGTATATATGGTAGCTCCTTTCTTAATTGTGTCTGGTCTGGTGGGTATGGGGTCTTCTTTTATAGTCTTGTGGGTATAGTGCTCTTTTTTTTGTAGCGTCTGGAGGGAATAATACTCTTTTTTTTAAATAGTTTTGTGGATATTGAGCTCTTTAGTCTTTATGTTTGCCGTGTGAGGTGGGTTTTTGAGAAGTCTATGTGTCATATGGATAAACAAGGAATAAATTAAAACATTGCTGTTTGCATTATTACAATTATGTAATGTGCAGCTGGGTGAGGTGAGAATAAACACATGATTTTCACCATATTTAGCTCATGCTGCTGTAGGATTTAACACTTTATGTGCTGCACATTTTACAGGAAGCTCTGTTTGGCCTCTTGTAAGGCGACTGGTAAGATGGCCACTGGTGTGTTGCTGTGGCAACCCTGACTGGGCCTGTGTCTTCACATCATATATGCATGATTCATCCTAGTTAATGCGGCCTACAAAGAAGCTTCATGTTCTGTACATTTATTTCGTATTAACTGCAGAGCATCCTATAGAAGTGTGGCAAGTGGGATGAGAATTCGGGGCCATACACAATACTGGTGGAGAAAGAATCTGCTGAAAAATTGCATGAATGTACAGAATCAAAGAGATGCTATCGCCAGCATCAGGACAAAGCGTCTTCCACATATCGTTATTATCCAAATGTTATTAGACATCAGACACACAACATACAAACACAACTCCCAATTTTTGGATGGTCAAAAAGGGACTTTTATGGTTTTATTAAAGATCTTAGATTGTGAGTCCCACTGCGGACAGTGTGATGCTAATGTAAGTGCAGCGGAATATAGTAGCGTTATATAAGTGCATAAAATAAATAAAATAAATCTAGGGGCACATTTATTAATGCTCATCGTCACAGGAGGGATTTGGAGCGACCGGGCGTTATCGAATTTCTTGTATATATACTGAATGGCTTTGAACAACTGTAGTGTACGGGAGTTGTGATGCCCGACACTACAGAAGGGTCTCTAGAGTGCTGTCATTCCCCTCATTTGTGGGGAGATTGGTTGATGTCATTTTCAGTAAATGCTATGTAATGTAATGCCTATTTATATATCCTATCACCCTGTTACTGCTATTATGTGCCATTGTGCAGGCCTACTAGGGGTGTCATCTCAGCTATGTCCACTAGAGGGAGCAAGGGAGCCCTAGTTAATATAGGCCCAGTCAGGGGAGGAGTTAGGGAGTTCAGGCCTTGAGCCTGTTGAAGCCAGTCGAGTCCAGGCCATGAGCCTGTGAAGATGAATCCAGGCCATGAGCCTGTGAAGTTTAGTCCAGGCCACGAGCCTGTGAAAGTTCAGTGCAGACATGTGAGTCTGTGAAGTGTGTGCAGACCGAGTAGTCTGTGTGGGACTCCTGGAATGTCCTCAGCAGGTAGCAAGGGAAATCCTCCAAGTGTAAAGAACCAAGGATAGAAGCCGCCTAAGAGGTATTTGGATTATAAAGTAACCCAGGAATAGACAGGTCAGAAGAATTGAAGTCATCTGTATCTATAGAACCTGAGGAAATAGTGGAGAGTCAAATCCCCGTGCAGATTTAGGCCTGCTTCATCTAAGAGGAGTTACAACCTATATTCATCTGTTATCCATTCATCTGAAACTACTCTGCAACTGCTATGTATTAAGGAACTGCACTTCCATCTATTTATATGCCTGATTACTATCCAAGCTTCAGTAAAGTTCAAGTTCTGTTTTATTGCAACGTGGTTCCTCAATTATTCCTACTATCAACAAACGGCGTGCCACCGTTAATTGGCACTGGCGTCACGAACTCTACCTATAACTACCCGTCCTAGAAGAAGTACAAGAGAGTCAGCCTGTCTCAGGTTAGCGGTCATAACTGCACTACAACACCCAGGAACACTATTGAACCCTAACTTGAGTACGCTGCACAAGCACCTAGACAGATATCTATCAGGGTTTGTCTTTGGACTGGAGTTATTGGCTATCATTGGCCATATCTGTATTCAGCTCAGGTGCTACACCATTTAGCACCTGTTGGGTCCATCTTGAGATACTACCGCACATGATAGTGCTTAACTGTGGTGTGGTAAGACAGGTGTTAATACACCGGATATAATTGGTCGCTCCTTTAACAGCTGTATCATGATACTGTCCCATCTGATCTTTTAATGGTGTTATAAATGACTTTTGGTATATATAAGTTATTTGAGGTGAACACACCCACATATAAAAAATCCCCTGAGGAACCCAGTGAATCTGGGGGAAACGCGTCGGGATACCAGGACTCAATTAGGGTCTTGCAGGGAGAAGCTAGCCCAGGTTCGAGGACAGAGAGTGCCCACCATCTGGGTACGTCTCTGGGCTGAGGCTATATGAGGGTGATCTTGAGGGATAGACTGCCCACCCTATCTCTGTCCAAGTTATTAGTATTTGATAACCTTTTCTTGTTGATCAGTCTGACACTGGTGACTACTTATCACGTCTCTCAGAAGTGAATTTTATCAAGTATTAATAAAGTATATCATTTTTAAAGGTCTACATTTTTTGCTGGAATTCAAGTTTTCGTTTTGTTGACTTATGTCCATCCGTAAGATATCCATTATTGCTGTTTTTTCGCACATTTATTAATAAAGCCCCATTGCTGGCGGTGGATCGGCGCCGGCCTCTTCATAACTTCGCAGTATCCAGTGCTGCTTCTAAATGTAGCAGAGCTTCCGAGCTGTCTTACATTTAGACCTTTTTCTAATCGTTGCGCCACAATCTGCGCCTGAAATACACCTAATTTAGGCGTGTTTCAGCTTGATAAAAGACCCCCCTAGTGTTTTATGTTTATGTCTCAATAGGAGAACAACTAAACTCATGAAAGGCCAGCGAGATCTTAGTTTTGAGCAAAGATTAAGGCTGGGAACACACCTAAGCGTTTTGCAGGCGTGCGTTTTTTCAAGCATTTTTACGCGCGATTATATGCGCGTTTTTGTCATTAATGAACGCGCGTTTTTCGCGTGTTTTTCTGATTGACAGGTGCAAGATCCACTAAAAATGCAGGCCTACCTATATGAAAGGTGTTGAATGTTTGCCAAATTGAGATTTTTATTGATTAGGTGTGTTTGAGAGTGTTGTACTGTTGGAGATTGGTGTGGTTAATTTGGTGGATTTCTATGGAGTTTGGGAGACAAACGCAAGTGGCAGCAATGGTGTGTGGAGTGTTGCTCTTGCGGATGCGTCGTCGGAGAACGACCGGCGAGGTTTTGGAACAGAAAACGCGCATTTCTTCATCTTTGCGCGTTCTAATACAATCCTATGAACGGAAACGCGCGCAAAAACGCCCTAAAGAAGCTCAAGTAGAAGCGACAGCGTTAGACGTTTTCCAGCGCGTTCAAACGCGCTGTAAAATGCCCAAATGTGAACCATGCCCATAGGGAAGCATGGCTTTTCACATGTTGTGCGTTTTACAGCGCGTTTGAACGCGCTGTAAAACGCTTAGGTGTGTACCTAGGGTAAAGGAACTGAATTTGTTTAGCCTTGAAAAAAGACGTCTAAGGGGGGACATGATTAACCTGTACAAATATATAAGGGGACCATACAAAAAATATATATATAAAGTTTACTCTGTGTTAAACCCCCTCAAAAAAACAAGGGGCCACTTCCTACGCCTGGAGAAAAAAAGATTCAGTCATAAGAGGTGACAAGCATTCTTTACAGTAAGGGCTGTGAATCTCAGAAATAGTCATCAAATACAGTAGATGGCTTCAAAAAAGGTTTAGATGACTTTTTAATTCAAATTACCATTGAGGCTTATGACAATGTATTGAAATCTTGTCCCACACACCCTTTCCCTTTTGCCCAATCCCTTTTTAAAAGGAAGACGGAGATTGATCCAGGGATCGATATAGCAGGGTTACAGGTTGGACTTGATGAACTTTTGTCTTTTTCCGGCCTTAGCAACTATGTAACTATATAATAGTTTTGTTCAATTTTAACTATTAGCAGAGCATCAACAGAATATATGAGACATCCCACTGCTAAAGGGGTGAAGAATTTATTTTTGTGTGGTATATGCATTCACTGTATTAATTGCATACAAGGTGTCAAAAGGCTATTCTCACATCCACCACTAGATGGGGATGGTGCCTCCCTCTATATAGAGAAGGAGGGGTTAGAGCAGATCAGACTAGTCCAGCTGAGCCCTGCGTCAGAACAGAAAGGGCAGAGCATATGTGGAGGGAGAAATCTGAAAGGGCAGCCAGCCTTGTTTTAGGTACCAACCAGAGCAAAGACCGAAAAAATACTTTGCATATTCAGAAAGCAGGCCAGATGTAAAAGAGGAGATGTAGAGAGAAGTTCTTTGGAGAATTGCTGTCTGAAAAGGACCACTGAGTCGCTATTGCCATGTGTGCAGGAGTTTAAAGTCTTACGGTGCCTAGACACACTTGAGGAGCAGATTGATCCCCTGCATAAGGGAAAATATCCACATCCCACAAAGGACATTGTAAAAATGTACATTATAAGTATGGTAATCTGTTCAAAAAAGGTGCGGAGCATAGTCTGACATTAAAGTCCGCCCTGAGGTTGCATTGAAGAAAGAGAAGTGCTAAACCTCATGCCTGGATGTTTGTGCAAGATTAAGCTCCAGAAGTGCAATGTGAGGGGCATTGCTTTAAAGAGACATCTTGGCTTAATGACTACCTTTGCCATGGCTTGATAAAGGCTTGCAATAAGCCGAAACTTTGCCTTTTCATGTACTGACGGGTATGGAATAAAGATGCACGGTGAAGATGCTGGCTACGTATTTTTTATTCTATTCTTAGGATAGGTCATCGCTATCTCATTGATGGGGATCGAATCCTGGCACCCCCACGATCAGCTGTTACAGGGTGAAAAGCAATTATATTGTTTTCAGGATTTCGTTTTTACAGTGTTCAAAAGAATTTCAGATGAAGATACCAAATTAAAATAGTTTTTGTTATGTTTTACTAGTCGTGAAAAATATTAAAAGCACCTTTGTAGAAAAAAATAGTTTTGTATTGTGATATTCTGACATCCATAACTATTTATTTTTCTACCAATGGAGGTATTTTAGGAGTGACCTATAGTTTTAGTTTATAATATGGTCTCACCAGGGGCATAGCTAGAAATGACTGGGCCCCATAGCAAAATGTATCCACAGATCCCCCCCCTATGTGTCATCCACAGATCCCCCCCCCTAATTGTCATCCACAGTTCCCCCCCTAAGTGTCATCCACAGATCCCCCCTAAGTGTCATCAACAGATCCCCCTTAAATGTCATCCACAGATCCCCCCCTTAAGTGTCAGCCACAGATCCCCCCCTAAGTGTCATCCACAGATCCCCCTTAAATATCAACCGCAGAAACCCCCCAAGTGTCATCCACAGATCCCCCTATAAATGTCATCCACAGATCTCCCCTTATGTGTCATCCACAGATCCCCCCCTAAGTGTCATCCACAGATCCCCCCCTAAGTGTCATCCACAGATCCCCCTAAGTGTTATCCACAGATCCCCCCAAGTGTTCTTCACAGATCCCCCAAGTGTCATTCACAGATCCCCCCTAAGTGTCATCCACAGATCCCCCCTAAGTGTCATCCACAGATCCCCCCTTAAGTCTCATCCACAGATCGAGTCTCTAAACGGGCATACTGCAACACTGAGAGCCACTGACAATTTGCAAAAGAGTTTGCTGCTCACCGAGCAAGCAGTCTTTGGGGTAGATGTGGGGGAGGGTGACAGAAAGGAGGCTGAGGAAAGTGAGGTAGCTAGCTGGGTGACAGTAAGAAAGGGGGGTAGAGGGAAGAGTGCCAGGGAGGCTAGCCCTGATCTGACACACCCCAACAAGTTTGCACGTTTGGCAGATGAGGGGGATGGCAGCTCAGGGACAGCACCGCTGCAGCCAGACACTTCTTCTGCCGGTCAGGGGAATGTCAGCTCCAGTAAGCAGGGGACCAGGAGAGCAGGGCAGGCCAGACAGGTGCTGGTAGTGGGAGACTCAATTATTAGGGGAACAGATAGGGCGATCTGTCACAAAGATCGTGATCGCCGAACAGTGTGCCGTCTTCCTGGCGCTAGAGTTCGACACATCGCAGATCGGGTTGACAGATTACTGGGAGGGGCTGGAGAAGATCCAGCGGTCATGGTCCATATCGGAACTAATGACAAAGTTAGAGGAAGGTGGAGCGTCCTTAAGAATGATTTCAGGGATTTAGGTCAAAAGCTTAGGGCAAGGACCTCAAAGGTAGTATTTTCCGAAATACTGCCTGTACCACGAGCTACACAAGAGAGGCAGCGGGAGATTAGAGAGGTTAACAAGTGGCTCAAGAACTGGTGTAGGAAGCAGGGTTTAGGGTTCATGGAGAACTGGGCCGACTTTGCTATCGGCTACAGGCTCTATCGTAGGGACGGGCTGCACCTCAATGGGGAAGGGGCAGCTGTGTTGGGAAGAAGATGGCTAGAAGGTTGGAGGAGTGTTTAAACTAGGGACTGGGGGGGAGGGTAATTACATTACAGGAGGGGAAGATAGTGCAGATAGAGACTGGGGGCGAGGTAGTGTGACTGGGGGAGGAATGGAAGGGGGGACTAGAACAGTTCAGAAGGAAAGATGTAGGGCAAAAAATATGCATAAACCTCTCAAATGTATGTATACTAATACCATAAGCCTAACTAATAAAACTGGGGAACTGGAATTAGTGATGTGTGAGGAGGATTATGACATAGTGGGAATAACTGAGACATGGCTGGATGATAGCTATGACAGTGGGAATAACTGAGACATGGCTGGATGATAGCTATGACAGTGGAAATCACTGAGACATGGCTGGATGATAAGTATGACAGTGGGAATAACTGAGACCTGGCTGGATGATAGCTACTACAGTGGGAATAACTGAGACATGGTTGGATGATAGCTATGACTGGGCTGTTAATGTACAAGGTTACAATCTGTTCAGAAAGGATCGTCAAAACCGGAGAGGGGGAGGGGTCTGCCTTTACATAAAGTCCTCTTTAAAGCCCACACTCCGGGAAGACATCTGTGAGGGACACGAAAATGTGGAGTCATTGTGGGTGGAGATAAATGGAGCCAAAAACAATAATAAATTACTAATAGGAGTTTACTATAAACCACCTAATATACCAGAGTCCGCAGAAAATCTATTACTAAACGAGATAAACAAGGCGGCAAACCATAATCAGGTGGTTATTATGGGGGACTTCAACTACCCGGATATAGACTGGGAAACTGAAAGCTGTACATCCCATAAAGGAAACAGGTTCTTGGCAATAGCCAAAGACAATTACCTTTCCCAAATAGTTCAGGACCCGACGAGAGGGACGGAAATACTGGACTTAGTATTAACCAATAGACCTGATAGAACAACAGATGTGCAGGTCGGGGGACACCTGGGAAATAGTGACCATAAAGTAATAACCTTCCAATTATCCTTCAAACGAGAGTTTCTAAAGGAAGGAACAAAAATACCAAACTTCAAAAAAGCTAAATTTAGCCAACTAAGCGAGGCCATAGGCCCAATTAACTGGGACATAGTCCTCAAAAATAAAAATACAACCACAAAATGGGAGATTTTTAAAAGCATTGTAACATCTAATTGTGATCGATGCATACCTTATAGAAATAAAAGGCTAAGAAATAAGAAGAAACCAATGTGAATAAATAGAACCGTAAAAAAAGCAATAAATGACAAAAAGAAAGCATATAAATCACTAAAACAGGAGGGGAGCCAGGAAGCACTGATAAACTATAAGGAAAAAAATAGAATATGTAAAAAACTAATAAAAACTGCCAAACTAGAGACCGAGAGATTAATTGCCAAAGAGAGCAAAACTAACCCTAAAATGTTTTTCAATTATATAAATGGTAAAAAATATAAATCTGAAGGAGTCGGCCCTCTACATAGCAATGAGGGGGGAGTTGCTGAAAGCGATGAGGATAAAGCCAAGCTATCAAATATTTTCTTCACCACTGTTTTCACTGAGGAAAATAAACTGTCAGATGAAATGCGAAATGTAAAAGTAAATTCCCCTTTAAAAGTGCCCTGTCTGACCCAGGAAGAAGTACAACAGCGACTTAAAAAGATTAAAATAGACAAATCGCCAGGACCGGATGGCATACACCCCCGTATCCTAAGGGAATTAAGTGATGTCATAGCCAGACCCTTATTTTTGATATTCACGGACTCCATACTGACAGGGAATGTTCCACCAGACTGGCGTATAGCAAATGTGGTGCCAATATTCAAAAAGGGTCCAAAAACAGAGCCTGGAAATTATAGGCCGGTAAGTTTAACATCTGTTGTGGGTAAACTGTTTGAAGGTTTTGTAAGAGATGCTATCTTGGAGTATCTCAATGAAAATAAGCAAATTACACCATATCAGCATGGCTTCATGAGGGATCGGTCATGTCAAACTAATTTAATCAGTTTCTATGAGGAGGTGAGTTCTAGACTTGACAGCGGCGAATCAATGGATGTCGTATATCTGGACTTCTCCAAAGCATTTGACGCTGTACCACATAAAAGGTTAGTATATAAAATGAGGACGCTCGGACTGGGAGAAAATGTCTGTATGTGGGTAAGTAACTGGCTGAGTGACAGAAAACAGAGGGTGGTTATTAACGGTACACACTCAAATTGGGTCACGGTCACTAGTGGGGTACCTCAGGGTTCAGTATTGGGCCCTATTCTCTTCAATATATTTATTAATGATCTTGTAGAAGGCTTGCACAGTAAAATATCTATTTTTGCAGATGACACTAAACTGTGTAAAGTAATTAACACTAAAGAGGACAGTTTTCTGCTACAGAGGGATCTGGATAGATTGGGGGCTTGGGCAGAGAAATGGCAGATGAGGTTTAACACTGACAAATGTAAAGTTATGCACATGGGAAGGAATAATGCAAGTCACCCGTACATACTAAATGGTAAAACACTCAGTAACACTGACATGGAAAAGGATCTAGGAATTTTAATAAATTACAAATTAAGCTGTAAAAACCAGTGTCCGGCAGCTGCTGCTAAGGCCAATAAAATAATGGGTTGCATCAAAAGGGGCATAGATGCCCGTGATGAAAATATAGTCCTACCACTTTATAAATCACTAGTCAGACCACACATGGAGTACTGTGTACAGTTCTGGGCTCCCGTGAACAAGGCAGACATAGCAGAGCTAGAGAGGGTTCAGAGGAGGGCAACTAAAGTAATAACTGGAATGGGGCAACTACAGTACCCTGAAAGGGTATCAAAATTAGGGTTATTCACTCTAGAAAAAAGACGACTGAGGGGAGATCTAATAACTATGTATAAATATATCAGGGGTCAGTACAGAGATCTCTCCCATCATCTATTTATCCCCAGGACTGTGACGAGGGGACATCCTCTGCGACTGGAGGAAAGAAGGTTTGTACACAAACATAGAAAAGGATTCTTCACGGTAAGAGCAGTGAGACTATGGAGCTCTCTGCCTGAGGAGGTGGTGATGGTGAGTACAATAAAGTAATTCAAGAGGGGCCTGGATGTATTTCTGGAGCGTAATAATATTACAGGCTACAGCTACTAGAGAGGGGTCGTTGATCCAGGGAGTTATTCTGATTGCCTGATTGGAGTCGGGAAGGAATTTTTTCCCCTTAAGTGGGGAAAATTGGCTCTACCTCACAGGGGTTTTTTGCCTTCCTCTGGATCAACTTGCAGGAAACAGGCCGAACTGGATGGACAAATGTCTTTTTTCGGCCTTATATACTATGTTACTATGTTACTATGATTCCCCTTAAATGTCATCCACAGATCCCCCTTAAATGTCATCCACAGATCCCCCTTAAATGTCATCCACAGATCCCCCCTTAAGTGCCATCCATAGGTCCCCCCTTAAATGTCATCCACAGATCCCCCTTAAATGTCATCCACAGATCCCCCCTTAAATTTCCTCCACAGCTCCCCCTATAAATGTCATCCACAGATCCCCCCTAAGTGTCATCCACAGATCTCCCCCTAAGTGTCATCCACAGATCCCCCCTTAAGTGTCATCCACAGATCCCCCCTTAAGTGTCATCCACAGATCCCCCTTAAATGTCACCCACAGATCCCCCCCTAAGTGTCACCCACAGATCCCCCCCCCCCAAGTGTCATCCACAGACCCCCCCCCCCAAGTGTCATCCATAGATCCCCTTAAATTTCAACCATAGAACCCCCCCCCCCCAAGTGTCATCCACAGATCCCCCCTTAAGTGTCATCCACAGATCCCCCTTAAATGTCATCCACAGATCCCCCTTAACCCCTTAAGGACCGGAGGTTTTTTACTTTTTGAGTTATCGTTTTGCGCTCCCTGCATTCCCAGAGCCATAACTTCTTTATTTTTCGGTTCACATAGCCATATGAGGGCTTGTTTTTTGCGGGACAAGTTGTACTTTCCAATGCCACCATTTAATATTGCATATGATGTAGTGGGAAGCGGGGAAAAAATTCCAAATAGTGTGAAATTGCAAAAAAAAAAGCAATTCCACCACAGTTTTGCGGCTTTTTAAATTCCGACGTTCGATGTGCGATAAAACTGACTGGTTAATTTTACTCTACAGGTCAGTACGAATCCGGTGATACCCTATATGTATAGGTTTTCTTGCGTTTTGATAGTGAAAAAAAAATTCAAAAGTGGAAAAAATCTGTTTTACTTTTTGTCACCATTTTTGACCCCTATAACTTTTTTGTAATTATATGTACAGAGCTGTATGGGGGCTCATTTTATGCGTCATAATCTTATCTTTTTATTGATACCATTTTGGGGTGTGTATGACTTTTTGATCACCTTTTTATATAATTTTTTGTGGAAAATTAAGCGACCAAAAATGGCGAATCCGCCATTTGGACGCTTTTTTCGGTTTTGCTGTTTGACGTATGGGGAATATTTTTTTTATATTTTTATACTATGGGCGTTTTTGCACATTGCAACACCCATGATGTGTATTTTTTAAAAAATTTTAGTTTTTTAATTTTTATTTTAGCAAAAGGGGGGTGATTTGAACTTTTTTTATTTTTATTTTTTAACTTTTCATATTTTTTTTTTTTTACACTTTTATATAGTTCCCATAGGAATCTATAACTTACAATCATCTGATTGCGATTTTCATACATTCCAATGCAAAAGCATTGGAATATATGAAAAAATCGCATATTTCCTATGAAGCCTATTACAGGCATGGCTTCATAGGAAATACTACAGAGCAGCCTGGGTTTCATTCATAGAGACCCAGGCTACTACAGGCGCGCTCCGGCTCCTCCGATCGCCACATGGGGGAGCCGGAGCGCAAACCGAAAGTAAAACTTTCGGTTTGTGCGCACTCAGATGCCGTAGTCAGGATTGACCACGGCATCTGAGGGGTTAAATGTCCGCGATCGGCATCGCTGCCGGTCGCGGACATTAGCCGCGGGTGTCTGCTACAGGAACCATGCGGACACCCGCGGCTAAGGCGCCCGCATGGAGCAGGAGCGGGCGCCATCTTTAAAGACCGTACACAGGACGTACATGTACGTCCTGTGTCCTTAAGGGGTTAAATGTCATCCACAGATCCCCCCTTAAGTGTCATCCACAGATCCCCCCTTAAGTGTCATCCACAGATCCGCCCTTAAGTGTCATCCACAGATCCCCCCTTAAGTGTCATCCACAGATCCCCCCTTAAGTGTCATCCACAGATCCCCCCTTAAGCGTCATCCACAGATCCCCCCCTTAAGCGTCATCCACAGATCCCCCCTTTAGTGTCATCCACAGATCCCCCCTTTAGTGTCATCCACAGATCCCCCCTTTAGTGTCATCCACAGATCCCCCTTTAGTGTCATCCACAGATCCCCTTTAGTGTCATCCACAGATCCCCCTTTAGTGTCATCCACAGATCCCCTTTAGTGTCATCCACAGATCCCCCTTAAGTGTCATCCACAGATCCCCCTTTAGTGTCATCCACAGATCCCCCTTTAGTGTCATCCACAGATCCCCCTTTAGTGTCATCCACAGATCCCCCTTTAGTGTCATCCACAGATCCCCCTTAAGTGTCATCCACAGATCCCCCTTTAGTGTCATCCACAGATCCCCCTTTAGTGTCATCCACAGATCCCCCTTTAGTGTCATCCACAGATCCCCCTTTAGTGTCATCCACAGATCCCCCTTTAGTGTCATCCACAGATCCCCCTTTAGTGTCATCCACAGATCCCCCTTTAGTGTCATCCACAGATCCCCCCTTTAGTGTCATCCACAGATCCCCCCTTTAGTGTCATCCACAGATCCCCCCTTCAGTGTCATCCACAGATCTCCTCCCCGCCGCCTCCTAGCTAATTTATTCACTGCACTTGCCTCTGTATGATTGAAAAGAAGTGCCGTAATGTCACACAGGCGCACTGGCAGAGGCATGAAGACGGCGCATGCGCACTGCGATGCCTCTGCCAGTGTGCCTGTGCGAGATTACGGCACTTCTCTTCAATTACAGAGGCAAGTGCAGTGAATAAATTAGCTAGCAGGTGGCGCTGGGTGGGGAGGAGCGGCGCCGGCGCCCCCAGCAAGACTGCGCTCCTCAGCCAGCGGCCCGGGCCCCCAGTGGCATAGGGCCCCATAGCCATCGCTATGGCTGCTATGGCAATCCCTACGCCACTGGGTCTCACTAAGGAACTGTGTATACTTATGCCGTAATTAGACTGGTGGAAAGTGAATAACGCTAAAACTGAAGTGAAAAGTAATTACTCTCTTAAATCTATTAAATACACGGTTCCAAAAGAAATAGAGTCTTCTTGGTGTTTAAAGTTTTACTATCTTGGCTTATCTTTTAACAGTACAATAAATCTTTCTCACCTCCTAATGATGAAACAACTCTGCACAACTACCCCGTCTACACTGCAAAGCTGAAAAGTGAATTGCAGAAAAAAAGATGCATTTTTCTTCATTATGAGTTATGACTAGACTAGTGGCCGATTTCAATTTTTTATTACATTTCAATAAGGTAATAATATCAGGAACTTACCTAGCCATGTTCCCGTCTATGACTCTTCCAGGACGGTTGCCATGCATGACCAGTCAAGTTACGGTTGGTTGACCTATCAGAGAGTCTGGATGCTGGGCAAATCAGTTCCCTGGCTTAGTGTCCAATCCTAGAGTTAGGAAGGGGATTTAAGTCAGGCATTTATTGCTTATCAGTGTCGGTGTGCTTTTTGTCTTTGTTGGACTTTCCAGTTTATTGACTTTGGCCTATTTCAGGATGTATCCCTTGTCCACTGACTAGGCTTCTACTGTTTCTCCTGGCTTAACTCATTGGCTTGTTTCTTGTTTAAAGTGAGTCTGTCACCTACTCTGAGTGTTTTAGACTCCTCAGATTGTGTTATAGAATGTTTACCTCTCTTGTGTCTGTCCCACGTAGAGATCCTGAAAAAAGTACGTTATAAAGGTTTGCAAATTAGCTGTCGCAAGTGCCCAGAGGTGGAGTTACGGCCACAAGTGCCCAGGCCCCTCAGCTATGTGCCCAGATAACCGCACAAGCACCAGCCACCACCAGACGTGCGCATGTGCGCTGCTATACCCACTATGCCACTATGGGCAGAGGCACTGACCCTAACAGTGCGCATGCACAGGCCCAGCGTTGACTGGTGCTCACGCGAGATCTCCAAGTTGGAGGAGGAGCACGAAGTAGGAGAGGAGGGCAGGCCAGAGGCCTGCAAGGGGAGCGGTTATCTGAGCACATATAAAGCTGAGGGGCCTGGGGACTTGCGGCCAAAACTCTGCCCCTGGGCACTTGTGACTACTAATTTGCATAACTTTTCATTTTTAAGGATCTCTATGTGGGACAGAAACAAAAGAGGTACAATTTTAATGGGGGCAAACGTTCTATAACGCGATCTGAGTGGTCTAAAACGCTCAGAGTAGATGACAGACTACCTTTAAACCATTGTCTACTGTGTTGGATTCCACTGACTCTTCTGTCTGACTCTGACTGGTTCCATTCTGTATTACTACTCCTTCGCTTCTCATTGGTCTGCTACCTGTCAGCTTGCACAGGTTTTCTGCCACCTTACTCCAGAATAAGTCTAGCCAGCCTTGTGGTAGGCTTGGGTTAATTCCTAGGGGTAGCCTTAGATCAGGGGTGCACAACCTTTTCTGGTTGGGGGCCACATTGTCAGCCTGAACCAATTCCAAGGGCCGAAAATAAAACTTAAAGGGGTATTAACAACTAAAATACTGTATTTTTGGCATATTGAACATACAGTATATACTATAAATGTTTAGTTACAGTTCCAGGACTCCCATCTAATAGGAGAATACATGTAAGAAGCCATAAGACATAGCCATAGAAGTCTTTTACCAGATGTTTGGGGGCCGCACAGAATGGTATTGAGGGCCGCATGTGGCCCCGGGCCACAGGTTGTGCACCCCTGCCTTAGATCTACAAACATGAGTGGTGAAGGAAGACAGGTAACAGATTTAATCTGTAATGCTGCTCCGTTGAAAAAAAAATTTTTGTGGGATCTATAAAGACTTCTGCTATATTATAAATGTTATATAAAATCTGTAAACAGTACTGCCATACTATAAACCTTCAGTGTAGTCTATAAAGACTATTGCTGTATGTTATATAAAGCATTACATTATAAAATGTCTTCAATGTATGAGAGAAAACATCAACTATCCCTGCTATATGATAATGGTGTAATCTAAACATATGACCGCTGTATTATAAATTTTTAGTACAATCTACGCATAAAGACCACTGCTGTATAATAAATCTTCAGTGTCATCTACAGGAGTCCTTTTTCCCTCGTGCAGGTTGTACAGTATAATGCTTATCGAACCTCATTCGTCAAAACTGTCTTACAGTAAAACTATCTGTGTTGTCCATAGCAACCAATTACAGCTCAGCTTTTATAGCAAACAAACAACCAATCACAGCTCAGCTTTCGTTTTACCACATCAGTTTTAGAAATGAATGAGGCCCATAGTACCCTTCCCTGTCAGTCGGGTGGTGCTTTTTGCTGAAAAAAGTAGTGTTGTGTGTAAGTCGAAAATGACGTATTCGATTCAAACAAGAATTGGGAGAGTGGAGACTTCAGGCTCCATCAAAGAAACCTCGATGAAACACTGGACTGCTTTACTGGTCAATTCTTGGGCCTTCTGGTTACAGCAAAAATCAGCACACATGGTTTGGCGTTAAAGTTGTATACCTCAGGATCCATGTCCGATGCCCAAAAAAAATAAATAGACAACCATGTGCTCATACAACCGCCATTGCTGCAAACAACCAGGAGACGATCATGAGAAACAGAAGGAAATCGATGCAAAAATGATCCCAGGGGAAAGATTTAACAACATTTCTACACCACAAAAGTGAAGTTAAAAAATCACAAATTTTGGCATATGCTAAATTTGCTCCTTAATTTGAAACGAGAACAATAAAAGGGGTGGGCCTTAGCAGGAGGGGGAAGGGCCTTCCGCATCCCCTCGGTTTTACTCCAGTGTTAAGGGGATCAAGACTGATGCAGGAAACAGCAGTCTTGAAATATCTTCTCCAAAGTATAGTCATAACAATGTATCAAAGGTTTTTATTGGTGGGGGTCCGAGTGCTAAGGCCTCCCACAAGGCACTTGCTCTCCTCATGGGAAGTGATGTGCTCAATGGAAAGTCTATAGGGGAGATTTATCAAAACTGGTGTAAAGGAAAAATGGCTCAGTTGCCCAAAGCAACCAATCAGATTCCACCAATCATCTTTTAGAGATTCTAAAAAGTTAGGATTTCATTGGTTGCCATGGGCAACTAAGCCAGTTTTTCTTTACACCAGTTTTGATAACCATCCCCTTATGAGTCTATCTTGTCCATTTCCTATAGCGTTGAGAGAGATGGCTCTGTTTGATATTCTCTCTTAATTCTAGAGATCGATAGGGGTCTCAGCCCTCAGATTCCCACGAATCAACCAATCCCACCTTTGATATGTCCCTATGGACATGGGCACTTGAAGGAAGCCCCCGTGGGAGCTGATGTTGAGGATGGGTGTGCTAGTGGCCCTGATATAGTTAGTTGTGTCATGATGTCCTACCTCAGGCCGTCACTCCCTGGGGTCCATTGCAGTGAAAGTCATAGCACTGAAGAATGAGGCCAGGGCTGACCGTAACAAAGTCCTGTTTACGAAGTGCAATGTAGAACTTCAAATACATACAGTAGCAGCAGACTTTAGTGCAATCCTTCTCTGGCAACAGCAAGGATATTGATGTAGGTTGGTTGGTGGCAATTCAGCACTTAGGTGATACTGGCCTAGTGGTTGTTCGGTGGTGAGGGTGTCTTTAGCCCTATTCCCTCACCTTACAGCAGTGTCTGTAGAAGTTGGATGTAGCAGTTTACTTTGCTCTCTTTATCTTCTCAAGGCATTTCGTTGAGGAAATCTAGTAATGGTTCACTCCAGAGAAATCTATAACAGGAGGAGCACTGCAGGCTGTGTCCTCTCCATAGTGTCCTTGGCAGGAAGCAGCACAAGACCCCTTCTACCTAGATGGGAGGAACCGGGTGATTAAACCTGTTTACTGCCAACCTTTTCCATACCTTCCTTGCTGGAAGTGATAGCCAGGAAACAAACAGTGAGCTAGGTCTGGGGTTCTACACACTTTATGGAATGTGACATATTGCAACTGGCTACTGAATATGATCTTAGACAGACATTTGGACGTGTTGCAATACATTATGTCAGAGGAAGCGTGGTTCCATCTAACCAGATGTGTGGATATGTAGAACAATAGGGACTGGCACATGGAAAATTCACACAAGCTGCAGAAACCAGCACTTCATGATCCAAAAATCTGTGTTTGGTGCCTGAGGTTGAGGATTGTGGGTCCAATATTCCTTGATGAAAATGTGAACACAGCTGTTGTCCGTGGACCTCTTCATACAATTCTATACACACCTAACTGATCACGGGCATGAGTATCGCTTCTTTCAGCTAGATGGGGCAACTAGCCATAAATCGCACGTCTCCCTGTGCCGAGCTCATTTGGCATTTGCAGAAGAACGTACGGTGAGCAAACCGCTGTGGCCTCCATGGTCACCAGACCTAACAACGTGCAAATTTTATCTATGGGGTTACCTGAAGGGTAGGATTTATGAAACTAATCCCCAGACAGAAGATTGAAATTCATGTCTAGAATATCGAACGTGTGGTATTGCAGAACATAAGATGGGTACAACTGTTACAATGCCACTTCCAGCATCTCCTGTAAGAGGTAAGTACGGCATACTTCCAGTATCTTGCACAAACCACGCGAGGAAACAGGGTCATGTTTTTCATGCCCCTTGTATATGCACTTCTGCTATATTATGTTCTCAGTATAATCTATAAAGACTCCCGATATTATAGATCTTTAGTAGAATTTAGTACAATCTGGAAAGAACTCTGCAATAAATCTTCAGTGAAATCTATAAAGACTGCTGTTAAATTGTATATGTTGAGTGTAAAGACTCCTGCTATATTATAAGTCTTCAGTTTAATCGGGTATAACCTAGTAAGACTTCTGTTATAAATCTTCAGCACAATCTACAGAGACTCCTGCCACGTTATAAATTATCAGAGCAATCTATATATATCAAAAGTAAAAACGCAAAAAGCCATTCTCCATCAGCTAGCAATAATGTGCTCCGCTGCAGCCCACAAGTTTCATAACCTCAGTGAAAAACAGCAATAAAACTGAGGATGCTTATACAGGGCATACAGCGGAATCGTAACAACACACACGGATCATGCAAGGATTGGAAAACGCTGCAGATTTCCATTCTCAATTCCAGTGGTGTACACACAATCCATGGGGCCCCGGTGCGAAACTGATCCATGGGGCCCCTCCCCTGTCGCCAACACCCATCCCCCCCGACACCAACCTGCCTCTGCCCACCCCCCCAATGAAGGGGCTGCAAGCCGAGGGGGGGGGGGGTGAATGAAGGGGCTGCACAAAGGGGGCAGTGAATAAAGGGGCTGCACCGCTGCACACGGGGGAGGGGTGAATGAAGGCGCTGCACATGGGGGGGGGGGGTGAATGAATGGGCTGCACACAGGGGGGGTAAATGAAGGTGCTGCACACGGGGGGGGGGAATGAAGGGGCTGCACATGGGGGGGGGGGTGAATGAATGGGCTGCACCACACAGGGAGGGTGAATGAAGGTGCTGCACACAGGGGGATGAAGGTGCTGCACACAGGGGGGAGGTGAGTGAAGGGGCTGCTGCAGATAGGGGGGAAGGGCTTCCACAGAGAGGGGGTATGGAGCAGGCTGGCAGCACACGAGGACATACAAATACTTTGATGCCTCCTCCCTCTCCCTCCCTTTGGCTTACCTTGTTGATGGACCAGACAGGGGAGGGAGACAATTCCGGACTCACGTTTCCTCCTGCTGTCGACCGCCGTCACCGCCACCAGCAAAAAGGTTCGTGGCCGTGCTAACTTCCTGCTGGTGGCACCTCCCAGCGGGCCCTCCGCAAGTTTGCTCCGTCCCGCCGCGAAAGAGATAACACACGGCAGTGACGGCACAACAGCACTGCAGGGGCCCGGGTGGTCCACAGGCGGCCGGGCCGCCTGGAGGCCCGGGCCCAGTCGCAAGTGCGACCCCTGTATGTACGCCACTGCTCAATTCTGTACCGGACATCTTTACAGTTCATGAACCAAATCACCCCTTAACCCCTTCAGGACTTCTGCTGTATATTTATGGCAGAAGTCTGGTATTTGTACATGGTGCCTGTTCTGCCATAGCTGCTGGGTGGCTGCTGTTTGACACAGCAGACACCCAATGCTAGTGTCTGTGATCAGCGATGACACCGATCGCAGACATTTGATCGCTCAGATGCGTGGAAGAATTGTTGAGGCTTTTTCATGTACACATTCGAGAGGGGTCTTGACTCTGCCTTCCTTGGAAAATGCAGTACTAGCTCCGGTTATGTTTAGTGTTGAGCAAATAGAAGCCCACAAAGTGTACTTCAATCCGAATTTCAGGAAAAATGAAATTTGCTGCAAAGCCGAATTTCCTTGTGATTCGTGGTAGCGAAACAATTTTCCCTGTAAAAAGCTGAGAAAATCATAGGTACCTCATCCATTTGCTCACGACAGGCCGGCTGCTGCCATCGTGATCAAAGATCTTGCACGAAATCCTGCGCGCGGTGACGTATGATCTCACCACGCCGGCAAACATGATGACGTCATCACGAGCTGCACTAGATTTCGCTCTAGATCTTCAATCAAGATGGCGGCTTCCGGCTCTTCGCGAGCAAATGGATGAGGTAAGTATGATTTTATTTATTTATTTTTTTAAAATTTTACAATGTGATATTACTGTCAGATGCCGCAATCAGCTATGAACGCTGCATCTGAGGGGTACAATGACAGGCAAAGGAGCAATCGCTGCTCCCTAACATTGCACCCACTACTCAAAGAAATGCGCTTCGTGGCGAAGTAATTTGTCAAAAAGAGTTTTTGTTTTTTTTGTAGAATTCAGTGAAGCAGCCGAATTGAATTGTTGAGTACTTCGCTCATTTCTAGCTTTGTTTATTATATTTCTGGAGACGGGGCGTTGATCCGGCGGTTTATTCTGGAGTTGTTAGGACATTTTTCCCCTAATATGCAGCAGTTGGCCTCCTCTCATGGGGAATTTTTTGGCTTCACTGGATCGATATGGTAGGATTACAGGTTGGACTTGAAGGGCCTGCGCCCTTTTTAAATTTATCAGCTATATTACTATGCTGCTCTTACCTTCTCTCAGCTAATTCCTGTCAGACCGACTTTCTGGAAACCTGACAAAAATGAAGGATTCCTTACTTAGTGCCATATCTTGTAATAAAAAGAAGGCAGACAGAAAACACGGGTCTCTTCCTCACTTTTTCTTGGTGACAAAGTGTGGCTTTTTTTCTAAGCACATTCATCTTAACCACCTTTTATATACAGTATTTGCTTCTCAAGACATAATGTCTTAAAGCAGATAAATGATAACTCTCATATGTTACCAACTTTGGATTTTTATCTTCTTTGGGGACACTCAATTCCCTTTATGTCTCTCTCCTCTCTGCAACCTTTCCAGTAACTCTGTCTAGTCCTGATGGTGAATACAGAATCAATCAAATTCTGGATGTCAGGAAATTATATCATTGACTGGAAAAAACTCGGTTCGGAGGAGAGATCCCTGGAACCTTTAGAAAACAAAGAAAAGGTAATTGAGGGAAAGTACTTCCATGATCCACCATGTCTTGCAGCTGGTCTCAGTCAATCAGGATGGACTATACGTTCAGGGCTGTGATAGGACATCTGGTAGAGAGAGAGAAAAGAAATCTTATGTTTAAACGCAGAATGCAGATAGTGTAGGGTCAGGGAGAGTTTGGTGAGACAATCACGAGTTACTTCGATTTAATTAATTAACATAAGGGAGAGAGATTTCAGCTAAGGACATGAGTCAGTGTAGTTTATCACTGTATAACTCAGTCAGGCTGCCAGCCATTTTCAGTGGGTGCAGCAGCAATATTTAAAGCTATACCATTAAATTTTTTTTATTAACCTGTTTCCGACTGCATTACAAACATATATACACAGTTGATCGGGCCTTTAAAGATGGCACCCGCTCACAAGTTTTAAACAGCAGGCACCTGAGGCTAATGTATACGATCAACGATAACGCCGATTGCACACATGTAACCCCTCAGATGACGTGGTCAAATATGACCAGCTCATCTGTGACGTTAAAAACCAGGAGCACACACTTCCAGCCATGCATCGGCTCCCCCTAGCGAGGATCGGGGGAGCCAGTGTGTGTGTACGCCAGCCTCTGTACTTCTAAGGCTACATGCACACGACCGTTGCCTGCCTCCGCTTCCGCTCCTCCTGGAAATTTTGCGTCCGTCAAAAAAAACGGATGACGGACTGTTTTTTTGACGGATCCGATTTTTATGGCAGATCCATTTTAAAAATGCCTATCCTTGTCCGCAAACGTGAAAAAAATAGGACATGCACTATTTTTTTGACGGAATGAAAACACGGATCACGGATACGGAACAAAAACGGTTGACCATCCGCATTTTTTGACGGACCCATTGAAATGAATGGGGAAGCATCCTATCCGTGAAAAAAAAACGAAACGGACGCGGAAACAAACAACGGTCGTGTGCATGGGGCCTAAGTTATACGAGGCTGCCACACGTTAGTTCCTGTGGCAGAGCTCCATAGGAACAAAGTGTAATTCTCACAGACTCCAATGAGAATGCATCAGAGTCTGTGAGAGAAGCAATCTAAAGATTGCTTGTTCAAGTTCCCTAGGGGAACTATTAAAAAGTGTAAAGAAAAAAAATATAAAAATTTAAATCAATCCCTTTCACCAAACTTAAAATAAAATACATAAACAATTTTAGTTTTTTTCACAATTTTTTTTTATTTAGAATCCAACAGTTGAGGTATTCATAACACGACAATCTTGTGGGCCCTCGTAAGATCAATCAACTACAATGTAAAGCATAAAGTTCAAAATCATGAAGAAAATGTCTATCAATGTAGTAGTTGATGTCTGTTGCTATGTACCTAAAATCAGAAACCAAAGGGGAAAGAAGAGAGAGGGGAAATGGGACAAAGCAAAATGAACAAATAAAACTAAACCGAACAGGTGTCAAGGTTTCGTGTAAGAGGCCACCAATTCCACCGTTTCATGGAAATTAGAAGCTTAAAAGGGTCCGTTTTATAAAGTTGCTAACAACTAACAGCTGGCAAGGGTATGGTACAAAGCAAATGGTACAATACACTGCTAACAATAATTGCGATCATAAAGGAACCCTGTAAGTCAGTCAGCCTAGTCACATTTTGATTCCAATTTTGTTTATATAAGGTAAATCAAGGATCCTGTGAGCATAGGGTATTTGTTCCTCCATATCTCCCAGGCTTCTAAGTATGATGAGTATGAGCCATTACAGGAGGCCATGGTTCCTTCCATCTCGCAGTTATAACTAACTCCATGTATGATGTCAGGAATTTGGGGAATATGGGTTGATCTCCAGTGCTTAGCTATAAGTATTTTGGAAGCCGTTAAGACATGAAA
Source organism: Bufotes viridis (assembly GCA_033119425.1). Lineage (NCBI taxonomy): Eukaryota > Metazoa > Chordata > Amphibia > Anura > Bufonidae > Bufotes > Bufotes viridis. The sequence goes on along the minus strand of CM065590.1, from coordinate 566,422,555 downwards.
TAAAATAGTACGGGTTTTCTTTGGAGCCATATCTAGTTCACTAAGTAATAAGTACATAGCTGGCGTGTAGGGTATCTCTGTGTTCAAAAGAGAGGTTAGGAGCTCATGTATCCCTTTCCAAAAATCTCTTAACTCTGGGCACTCCCAAAACACATGTAGAATAGTTCCTGTGGCAGAGCTCCATAGGAACAAAGTGTAATTCTCACAGACTCCAATGAGAATGCATCAGAGTCTGTGAAGAAACAATCTAAGGATTGCTTGTTCAGTTCCCTAGGGAACTATTAAAGATCAATAAGAAAAAAATATAAAAATTTAAATCAATCCCTTTCACCAAACTTAAAATAAAATACATAAACAATTTTAGTTTTTCACAATTTTTTATTTAGAATCCAACAGTTGAAGTATTCATAACATGACAATCTTGTGGGCCCTCGTAAGATCAATCAACTACAATGTAAAGCATAAAGTTCCAAATCATGAAGAAAATGTCTATCAATGTAGTAGTTGATGTCTGTTGCTATGTACCTAAAATCAGAAACCAAGGAAAGAAGAGAGAGGGAAATGGGACAAAGCAAAATGAACAAATAAAACTAAACCGAACAGGTGCCAAGGTTTCGTGTAAAGAGGCCACCAATTCCACCGTTTCATGGAAATTAGAAGCTTAAAAGGGTCCGGTTTTATAAAGTTGCTAACAACTAACAGCTGGCAAGGGTATGGTACAAAGCAAATGGTACAATACACTGCTAACAATAATTGCGATCATAAAGGAACCCTGTAAGTCCAGTCGCCTAGTCACATTTTGATTCCAATTTTGTTTATATAAGGTAAATCAAGGATCCTGTGAGCATAGGGTATTTGTTCCTCCATATCTCCCAGGCTTCTAAGTATGATGAGTATGAGCCATTACAGGAGGCCATGGTTCCTTCCATCTCGCAGTTATAACTAACTCCATGTATGATGTCAGGAATTTGGGAATATGGGTTGATCTCCAGTGCTTAGCTATAGTATTTTGGAAGCCGTTAAGACATGAAATAAAATAGTACGGGTTTTCTTTGGAGCCATATCTAGTTCACTAAGTAATAAGTACATAGCTGGCGTGTAGGGTATCTCTGTGTTCAAAAAGAGAGGTTAGGAGCTCATGTATCCCTTTCCAAAATCTCTTAACTCTGGGCACTCCCAAAACACATGTAGAATAGTGCCAATGGCTTAATCACATCTCAAGCATTTTCCTGAACCTTCTGGGTATATCAAAGGACAACAGAGCTGGAGTCATATACCATCTATAGAGCACTTTTCTAGATGCTTCCAGGTGTAAAGAACACCTAGAATAATGTTGAGGGGATAAATAATTTTTTGCCAAGACACAAGATCTTTTGATATGTTCAAATCCAATACCCACTTGTCTAAGCCAGAAATGCTTGCAGTACTGCAAACTTCCACTAATAGCTTATATATCTTAGATAAACCTTTGGTCCCCCTAGCGGCGCCAAAAATATGTATTTCAAAGGAGACTTGGAAGGAGTTTGGTCCTTAGGAAGAGAGTCAAGAAGGATCTTAGTCTCAGGTATTTGAAAATTCCCTTTTAGACAAGTTGAATCTATCTGCTATGATTGAGAGGATAACAGTCCCGTTCCTTCCATATTAAGCTCACTGATGAGATCCCCTTCTGGATCCACTCTATAAATCATATGTCATGGATCATAAATTCAATCTGTGTTCAGTGAAGTTTGGGATAGATCCTCAGACTTACCACAAATATGACCAGCTCATCTGTGACGTTAAAAACCAGGAGCACACACTTCCAGCCATGCATCGGCTCCCCTAGCGAGGATCGGGGAGCCAGTGTGTGTGTACGCCAGCCTCTGTACTTCTAAGGCTACATGCACACGACCGTTGCCTGCCTCCGCTTCCGCTCCTCCTGGAAGTTTTGCGTCCGTCAAAAAAACGGATGACGGACTGTTTTTTTGACGGATCCGATTTTTATGGCAGATCCATTGTAAAAATGCCTATCCTTGTCCAGTAAACGTGAAAAAAATAGGACATGCACTATTTTTTTGACGGAATGAAAACACGGATCACGGATGCGGAACAAAAACGGTTGACCATCCGCATTTTTTGACGGACCCATTGAAATGAATGGGGAAGCATCCTATCCGTGAAAAAAAACGGAACGGATGCGGAAACAAACAACGGTCGTGTGCATGGGGCCTAAGTTATACGAGGCTGCCACACGTTAGTTCCTGTGGCAGAGCTCCATAGGAACAAAGTGTAATTCTCACAGACTCCAATGAGAATGCATCAGAGTTCTGTGAGAGAAGCAATCTAAAGATTGCTTGTTCAAGTTCCCTAGGGAACTATTAAAAAGTGTAAAGAAAAAAATATAAAAATTTAAATCAATCCCTTTCACCAAACTTAAAATAAAATACATAAACAATTTTAGTTTTTTCACAATTTTTTTATTTAGAATCCAACAGTTGAGGTATTCATAACACGACAATCTTGTGGGCCCTCGTAAGATCAATCAACTACAATGTAAAGCATAAAGTTCAAAATCATGAAGAAAATGTCTATCAATGTAGTAGTTGATGTCTGTTGCTATGTACCTAAAATCAGAAACCAAAGGGAAAGAAGAGAGAGGGGAAATGGGACAAAGCAAAATGAACAAATAAAACTAAACCGAACAGGTGCCAAGGTTTCGTGTAAGAGGCCACCAATTCCACCGTTTCATGGAAATTAGAAGCTTAAAAGGGTCCGTTTTATAAAGTTGCTAACAACTAACAGCTGGCAAGGGTATGGTACAAAGCAAATGGTACAATACACTGCTAACAATAATTGCGATCATAAAGGAACCCCTGTAAGTCAGTCGCCTAGTCACATTTTGATTCCAATTTTGTTTATATAAGGTAAATCAAGGATCCTGTGAGCATAGGGTATTTGTTCCTCCATATCTCCCAGGCTTCTAAGTATGATGAGTATGAGCCATTACAGGAGGCCATGGTTTTCTTCCATCTCGCAGTTATAACTAACTCCATGTATGATGTCAGGAATTTGGGGAATATGGGTTGATCTCCAGTGCTTAGCTATAAGTATTTTGGAAGCCGTTAAGACATGAAATAAAATAGTACGGGTTTTCTTTGGAGCCATATCTAGTTCACTAAGTAATAAGTACATAGCTGGCGTGTAGGGTATCTCTGTGTTCAAAAGAGAGGTTAGGAGCTCATGTATCCCTTTCCAAAAATCTCTTAACTCTGGGCACTCCCAAAACACATGTAGAATAGTGCCAATGGCTTAATCACATCTCAAGCATTTTCCTGAACCTTCTGGGTATATCAAGGACAACAGAGCTGGAGTCATATACCATCTATAGAGCACTTTTCTAGATGCTTCCAGGTGTAAAGAACACCTAGAATAATGTTGAGGGGATAAATAATTTTTTGCCAAGACACAAGATCTTTTGATATGTTCAAATCCAATACCCACTTGTCTAAGCCAGAAATGCTTGCAGTACTGCAAACTTCCACTAATAGCTTATATATCTTAGATAAACCTTTGGTCCCCCCAGCGGCGCCAAAAATATGTATTTCAAAAGGAGACTTGGAAGGAGTTTGGTCCTTAGGAAGAGAGTCTAAGAAGGATCTTAGTCTCAGGTATTTGAAAAATTCCCTTTTAGACAAGTTGAATCTATCTGCTATGATTGAGAAGGATAACAGTCCCGTTCCTTCCCATATTAAGCTCACTGATGAGATCCCCTTCTGGATCCACTCTATAAATCATATGTCATGGATCATAAATTCAATCGTGTTCAGTGAAGTTTGGGATATCCTCAGACTTACCAGTTTTTTAGAGAGCACCATTTCTTTCCATGAATTAAAACTAGCTGTAACGGGTTTAAATCTTGACTGCCGATTGATAGCTGTGATATTTGGAAATTGTAGAAATTATTTAAGGTTCCCAATTCCCATGTTTTCAGTTTCAATAGTCACCCAGTTAGGCGGGTTAAACCAGCAGCGCATCTAGTCTAAAAGTGTAGCATGATAATAAAGTAACAAATTAGGAAAGTTAAAACCTCCTTGGGCTATAGGTTTATACAATGTAGAGGCTGCTACTCTATGCCTAGAATACTTCCATACAAACCTCAAGAGAAGAGATTGTAATTCATGTACGTAACTTTTGGATATCTGGATACTTAGTCATGTTTCTGAAAAGATATAATATTTTATGCAACACCATCATTTTAATTGTTGCTATCCTCCCCATCTACCGACGAATCCGTTTTAAGATCATTTGACACTGTATTGAGGAGTGGCAGATAGTTTTTATATAAAGGTATTTGCTAGGGAAGGTCAAAGTAACTTCCAAGTACGTAATGCCCTCTGTTTCCCATTTAAACAGGTATAGGGACAAAATAAGTGAAGTTACTAATGGAGATAAACCTATATTCAAAATAACAGATTTACTGTTATTTAGTTTATAATAGGAAATTGCACTGAAATCCTGGAGTTTCAACATTAACCACCTCAGCCCCCCCTAGCTTAAACACCCTTAACCCCTTAAGGACCGGGCTCATTTTCACCTTAGGACCAGGCCATTTTTTGCAAATCTGACCAGTGTCACTTTATGTGGTGATAACTTTAAAACGCTTTTTCTTATCCAGGCCATTCTGAGATTGTTTTTTCGTCACATATTGTACTTCATGACACTGGTAAAATTAAGTCGAAAAATTTCATTTTTATTTATAAAAAAAATATCAAATTTACCAAAAATTTGGAAAAATTAGCAATTTTCCAAGTCTCAATTTCTCTACTTCTATAATACATAGTAATACCGCCCAAAAAGTTATTGATTTACATTCCCCATATGTCTACTTCATGTATCGATCATTTTGGGAATGCCATTTTATTTTTGGGGACGTTACAAGGCTTAGAAGTTTAGAAGCAAATCTTGAAATTTTCAGAAATTTTCAAAAACCCACTTTTTAGGGACCAGTTCAGGTCTGAAGTCACTTTGTGAGGCTTACATAATAGAAACCATCCAAAAATGACCCCATTCTAGAAACTACACCCCTCAAGGTATTCAAAACTGATTTTACAAACGTCATTAACCCTTTAGGTTTTCCACAAGAGTTAATGGCAAATGGAGATAAAATTTCAGAATTTCGATTTTTGGAAAATTTTCCGTTTGAATCCATTTTTCCAGTAACAAAGCAAGGGTTAACAGCCAAACAAAACTCAATTTTTATTGCCCCGATTCTGTAGTTTTCAGAAACACCCCATATGTGGGCGTAAACTGCTGTATGGCCAAACGGCAGGGCACAGAAGTAAGGGAACGCCATATGGTTTTGGAAGGCGGATTTTGCTGGACTGGATTTTTGACACCATGTCCCATTTGAAGCCCCCGATGCACCCCTAGAGTAGAATCTCCAAAAAGTGACTCCATCTAAGAAACTACACCCCTCAAGGTATTCAAAACTGATTTTACAAACTTTGTTAACCCTTTAGGTGTTCCACAAGAGTTATTGGCAAATGGAGATGAAATTTCGGAATTTCTATTTTTGTTACCTTGCCTCAAAAAAGTGTAATATAGAGCAACCAAAAATCATATTTACCCTAAAATAATACAAACAAAACTGCCACCTTATCCGTACTTTCCAAAATGGGGTCACTTTTTGGAGTTTCCACTGTAGGGGTGCATCAGGGGGCTTCAAATGGGACATGGTGTCAAATAACCAGTCCAGCAAAATCTGCCTTCCAAAAACCATATGGCGTTCCCTTCCTTCTACGCCCTGCCGTTTGGCCATACAGCAGTTCACGACCACATATGGGGTGTTTCTGCAAACTAGAGAATCGGGGCAATATATATTGAGTTTTGTTTGGCTGTTAACCCTTGCTTTGTTACTGGAAAAATTGATTAAAATGGAAAATTTGCAAAAAAATAGCTATTTTCGGACCGTTTTTATTTTTGTTATTTACATCGTTGAACTGACAGGTTAGATTGTGTGCTATTTCTATAGAGCAGGTTGCTACGGACACGGCAATACCAAATATGGCTACTTTTGGTGGGTTTTGTTTCAGTTTTACATAATACAGCATTTTTGAAAAAAATGATTTTTAGTGTCTTCACATTCTGAAAGCCATATATTTTTTATTTTTGGGCGACTGTCTTATGTAGGGGCTCATTTTTTGCGGGATGAGATGGCGGTTTGATTGGAACTATCTTGGGGTGCATATGACATTTTGTTCGCCTGCTATTACACTTTTTGTGATGTAAGGTGACAAAAATGGCTCTTGACACCGTATTTTTTATTTTTTTTTGTGTTCACCTGATGGGTTCGGTGATGTGTTATTTTTATAGAGCAGGTTGCGACGGACGTGCCGATACCAAATATGTATACTTTTTATTCATTTATTTAAGTTTTACACAATATTATCATTTTTTAAAACAAAACAAATCATGTTTTAGTGTCTCCATAGTCTGATGAGATGACGGTTTGATTGGCACTATTTTTGGGTGCATATAACTTTTTGATCGCTTGCTATTACAGTTTTTGAGATGTGAGGTGACAAAAATGTTTTTTTTTTACATTGTTTTTATTTTATTTTTTAACAGTATTTACCTGAGGGGTTAGATAATGTGATATTTTTATAGAGCAGGTTTTTACGGACGCGCGATACATAATATGTATACTTTTTATTTATTTATTTTACTTTAACACAATAATAGCATTTTAGAAAAAAAAATTTATGTTTTAGTGTCTCCATAGTCTGAGAGCCATATTTTTTTATTTTTTGGGCGATTGTCCTATATAGGACTCATTTTTTGCGGGATGAGATGGCGGTTTTATTGGTACTATTTTGGGAGGCATATGCCTTTTTGATCACTTGGTATTACACTTTTTGTGATGCAAGGTGACAAAAATGGCTTTTACACCATTTTTGTGTTTTTTTACGGTATTTGCGTGAGGGGTTAGGTCACGTGATATTTTTATAGAGGAGATTTTTACAGACGCGCGATACCTAATATGTGTAGTTTATTTTTTTATTTTTTTTTATTCAGTGATATGTATTTTCTTATTTTTACTTTTTTCACTTTTTGACATTTTTGACCCAGACCCACTTGGTTCTTGTGGATCCAGTGGATCTGGTGTCTATATAATACAGAACAGTACACTATATAGTGTACTGCACTGTATTTTTTTACTTTTCACAGTCTGGTCAGACTTCTGCCTTTAGCAGAAGTCTGGCCCTGTCTGAAGATGAAATCCCGCGCCTGCGCCGTTGGTGGTTTTAGTGGGTGCATACAGATTCTTCAAATACTTACCTGAATCAAGCATCCAGCGGCGTCACCGGACACTCCCTCCGCCTCCTTACCAGCGATGCCGGCTTCTTCCCTTCCGGGTGTAGCGGTGACGTAATCGGCGCAGGCGCACTGAGGACGGAGCGGCAAAGCTCGCGTCCTTCACTCAGAGCGCCTGCGCCGACTACTGAGCCATACGGGCGCAGGCGCGGATTTCATCTTCAGACAGGGCCAGCGAGGAGGAGAAAGCGCTGGCCCTGTCTATCAAACGAGGAAGGGGCGTTCCTAACTAATCTAGATGCGGCGTTACCAGCAAGTACACGCCCAACTTGCTGGTAGCGAAGATGATTAGCATATTATAAAAGTGGCTTTTTTACAGAATTGACAACTTCAGAAAAGGTAAAAAAGATATATTTCAACTCAGCTGACATTAGCAAATAGCTAATGTCAGCTAGTGAAAAATGGGTTAAGGGGGGTGACAGAAGCCCTTTAAGCGCTTCTCTTTCCTTCTTTTCTCTAGAGGCTAATCCCATATAATGACGTCTGGCAAAGGCTTTATGGGCACACCAGACAGAAGAAATGTCAACCTCCCCAGTGTTATTGAAAACAAAAAATTCCCTTATAGCTTTTGTGGAACTAGGAAGGTATTTAGCACAATTCAAGATACGTCCATTTATCCTCCAGGAAATACGCGGGTGGAAATATATTGCTCAGTTAAAGTAATATATATAGGGGCATGATCAGACCAGCTAATATAACCTATGTTAGAAGATACAATTTTAGGTAAAGTGTTGCCATCTGTCAGTAAGAGGTCAATCCTGGAGTATGTTTTATGCTGCACATGAAAAAAAGCTATAGTCATGTTCGTCTGCATGTTTTGCGCGCCAAACATCTAAAAGACCTTCTTTTTGTGTAAGGAGAAATAGCTTAGATGGACCATCAAGCTTTGAAGGTGCCGAAGAGTCTAGTGCTGGCCTCCTTAGAGTATTGAAATCTCCCATAATTACGCAGTGACCCTTTCTTAAAAGACGAGACCAGATTAAACATCTTGTGTAAAAACTTAAAGGGGTATTTTTTTTGTTCATCCTATGTTCCTAAGTAGGCAAATGTAACAACTTTACATTGAACTCACTTTATCTGCAGTGCCTGGTTTATCAGATTTCACTGAGGGTCACATGACCTGTGATGTCAGCTTCTCTCCCTGCTCTGATAATGTTCGAGCAAAAGCCTGAGAGATCTGTACACTAGACATCACTGTCTGCTCTCTTCTAGGATTCTTAACCCCTTCAGCTGCACAGACTGGGTATCTGCAGTCAGTGATTGGACAAATGCTTGGCACATGAGCTGACAGACTAGAGAGAGCATTACACAAGAAGGTAGGGGGAAGATCCTGTGTGTATTAGCAGTGTCATTATACAGCTAGGACTTGTGGTTCTATGCATACAACATGCTGCTGATTCTCCCAGCAGGAAGACGTCACTCAGGGCAGCTCTTGTATCCACTCCCTTAGCAGTGTCATTATACAGCTGAGACGTGTAGTTCTACACATACAACATGCTGCTGATTCTCCCAGCAGGCAGACTTGACACTCAGGGCAGCCCTTGTATTCACTCCCTTAGCAGTGCAGGGGGAGGGGCAGAGATTGTTGCTATTGCATGTAAACAAGGGCCAGAAAAGAACAAGGGAAATTAGGAAATATATATATTTTTTTTGCCTAAAACTTGCTTAGCTTAGTCATATATTGATGCCCATCAGATTTTCAGTGCAATATATTTTTTTCAGAACTCGGAAAACCCCTTTAAGTGGACTTTTGTTAGGAGCATAGAGCGCTTCCAAAATAAAAAGGGCATTATTGATTTCAATCACAAACCAAAATAACATATCTCGATTCTTCATCTAGTTTAGAATCCAGTAACTTAAAAGCTAAAGAATCTTTTATGTCTATAGAGACTCCTCTTCTTTTCTTATCTGATAAAGTAGCAGAATATACATGTGGAAATCGCTTGTGCTTTAGTCTAAAAGTGTCAGCTCTAAGTAAATGCATCTCTTGGACACATATTATATCAGAACTCTCAGTAAGGGCTGAGTTGAGTTCTCTTGAAAGGCCTTTTGCATTAATAGAGGTGGTTTTAAATACCATTACATAAGATTACAGTGAATGTTGATAGCCAATGCTTCCATTTCCAGGCCCGACACTTGCACATTATCCCCAAATTGCTATAGAACCTGTGGTAGGTAGCAATGCATTCAGAATATAGACAATTGACCTTGGCTGTACAGTACAAGAAAAAAATAAAAACAAACCAACTAAAAAGGAACATTAAACCTGACCAGTCCAATTCAAACTCCAATATGGGACGCATCAAAACTCGCGTCACCTGTTGGGGGGTGAAAACACTAGTCCATGCCCGTTCTAGCCTTAATAAGACTAGATAGAAAAAGGGATATCACCAATGTGTAGGTCCTTCAGGAATCAGGATTGTACCTCCTTGAAACCATTCGACCATTCTTCTCCCATTCTTGCTGGGGACGTCGATTTGGAAGTTGGTCTAGAGCTTGAAGAGGGCATTAAATGCCAGCTGGATAGTAGGTTAATAGCTTCTTCAGGTTTAGCTGCCACTAACTTCCTTCCATTGTGAGATATAAGTAGCTTAGTCGGGAAGCCCCACCTATAGGGTATTTTGTGAGAACGTAGGATTCTATTGACATCTTGAAATTCCCTCCTCTTGGCCAAGGTGGCAGCAGAGAGATCTTTGTAGAGGGAGACTGATTGGAATCTGTCAGGCAGAGTCGGGTTGCAGGCAGCCGCCATTAGGTTTTCTTTTACGTGGTAAACAGCAATACGGGCCGATACGTCCCTGGGAACTTCTGATAGGAGTCTTTTGGGCTTCAGGATCCTGTGTGCCCTATCAATAAACCGTTCGCTTTGCGAAATTCCTGGCAGTAATGCATTGATTAAATCAGTTAGGAAGTCACGTACGTCTTCCTGCTTGACCGTTTCTGGAATGCCATAAAAAGGAATATTGTTCCGGCGAGAACGGTCTTCTAGATCAATTACTTTTGCTCTGAGGGCTGCCAGCTCCTTATCTTTATCGTTGTTAGAGTCTACCAGATCGTTATGTGCTTGGGAGAATTCCGCCATTTCATTTTCCAGATGTGAGGTTCTGTGACCAATTTAAGCAATATCTTTTTGCAAGGGAACTATTATTTCTTTTTTATCAGCTTGGAGGGATTTCCTCAGGTCTCCCATTAAAGCTTTCAATAGGGATTCCGTAGCATGTTTTTCCCAAGACTCCTGCCTTCGTTCTGCCTTTGTAGGGAGAGGGGATATGCATGTGATGGTGTAATGTGGTTTCCGCCATACCCCTCTATGCAGCTATTATTATTGAGGCAACTGTGCTCATCCTGTACCTTGTACATGCAGAAGACCTGAAGATGGGGAATTTCCAGATCCTCTCGGGGTTTGGGTGTATTGAGGTGGTGAAGCGCAGTATTCAGAGGGTGCTTTGAAACTTGGGTGCGGTGATGCTACTGTTGGAGGAAGTGCTGCGTCCCCGAGCTCACAGGCAGAGATTCCGCTTCCCTCGGCGCCATCTTGAGCAGCGCACACCGCCGGGTAAAACTCGGTAAGTTTCGCTGACACTGGTTTCTTTTTAGTTTTCGCCATCTTGCAGGTGTTCTAGGGTGTAGACTGCAACTTTTCTGGTGACCCAAATGACTGGTAAGACGCTGTGAGCCGCTGTCAAGGCTAAAAACAACAGAGCTCAGCTACACCACAGCCTGCTCCATGCACCACGCCCCCATACATAAACAATTAAAAAAAATAAACTTCAAAGGAATAACCGCGTGTGAAAACTCATATATGATTAAAATGTAAAAAAAAAAATGTATCCCATACAGCAAATGGCACAATGGAAAAAAGTCAAAATGGACGATTCGCTGTTTTTTGGTCACTTTGGCTCCCTCAAACATTTTTATAAAAAGCAATCAAAAAGTTGTACACTCCAAAATGAATGAAAAGTACAAATTGCAAAAAAATGAGCGCTCACACAGCTCCATACACATAAAAATAAAAAAGCTTATGGGGGTAAGAATATGATGATTTTTATTGTTTTTCAGTATTAAAACACAAGAAAAACTATATATACCCTATGTGGTATCATTGCAATTGTACTGACCCAGAAAATGAACGTAATGGGCCAATTTTACCTCATCGGAAATGTTGTAAAAACAAAACCCATAAGACTGTTGCGGAATTGTGTTTTGTTTTTTATAATTCCTCCCCATTTGGAATTTTTTTCCTGCTTCCCAATACATTGTATGCAACCATAAATGGTGCTATTAGAAAGTACAAGCCCTCATAAAGCTATGAATGTGAATAGAAAAATAAAAAAAAGGTTATGGCAAGACTGGGAGTAAAAAAGAAAAGTGAAAAAATGGAAAGTCGTCAGTAAGGGGTTAACCACCTCAGCCCCCCTAGCTTAAACACCCTTAATGACCAGGCCACTTTTTACAATTCTGCACTACACTACTTTCACCGTTTATTGCTCCGTCATACAACTTACCACCCAAATGAATTTTGCCTCCTTTTCTTCTCACTAATAGAGCTTTCATTTGGTGGTATTTCATTGCTGCTGACATTTTTACTTTTTTTGATATTAATAAAAAATGACCGAAAGTTTTGCAAAAAAATGACATTTTTCGCTTTGTGTTGTAAAATTAAAAAAAAAAAACTACATTTCTATATAAATTTTTCTCTAAATTTATTGTTCTACATGTCTTTGATAAAAAAAAAATGCAATAAGTGTATATTTATTGGTTTGGGTAAAAGTTATAGCGTTTACAAACTATGGTGCAAAAAAGTGAATTTCCGCATTTTGAAGCAGCTCTGACTTTCTGAACACCTGTCATGTTTCTTCAGGTGCTAGAATGTCAGGAAAGTATAAATACCCCTCAAATGACACCATTTTAGAAAGAAGACACCCTAAAGTATTCGCGAAGGGGCATGGTGAGTTCTTGTATCATTTCATTTTTTTTCAAAAGTTAGCGGAAAGTGACACTTTCTGAGGAAAAACAAATAATAAAGTTTCCATTTCTGCTAACTTCTGGCAAAAAAAAAAAAAATCTCCCACGGACTCACTATGCCCCTCAGTGAATACCTTGGGGTGTCTACTTTCCAAAATGGGGTCATTTGTGGGGTGTGTTTACTGTTCTGGCATTTTGGGCAGGGCTAAATTGTGAGCAACCCTGTAAAACCTAAAGGTACTCGTTGAACTTTACGCCCCTTTACGCACCTAGGCTGCAAAAAAGTGGCACACATGTGGTATCACCGTACTCAGAAGAAGTACGGCAGCGTGTTTTGGGGTGTATTTTTACATATACCCATGCGGGGTGAGAGAAATATCTCTGTAAATTGTCAACTTTGTATAAAAAAAATTAAAAAGTTGTCATTTACAGAGATATTTATCTCACCCAGCATGGGTATATGTAAAAATACACCCCAAAACACATTGCCCTACTTCTCCTTAATACGGTGATACCACGTGTGTGACACTTTTTTGCAGTCTGGGTGCGCAAAGGGGCCCAAATTCCAATGAGTACCCTTAGGATTTCACAGGGCATTTTTACGCATTTGGATTCCAGACTTCTTCTCACGCATTAGGGGCCCCTAAAATGCCAGGGCACTATAAATACCCCACAAGTGACCCCATTTTAGAAAGAAGACACCCCAAGGTATTCCGTGAGGGGTATGGTGAGTTCATGTAAAATTTTATTTTTTGTCACAGGTTAGTAGAATATGAGACTTTGTAAGAAAAAAAAAAAAAGCCAATTTCCGCTAACTTGTGCCAAAAAAAAAAATCTTCTATGAACTTGCCATGCCCCTCACCAAATACCTTGGGGTGTCTTCTTTCCAAAATGGGGTCACTTGTGGGGTATTTATACTGCCCTGGCATTTTAGGGGCCTTAAAGCGTGAGAAGAAGTCTGGAATCCAAATGCGTAAAAATGCCCTCCTAAAAGGTACTCATTGGAATCTGGGCCCCTTTGCGCATCTTGGCTCCAAAAAAGTATCACACATGTGGTATCGCTGTACTCAGGAGAAGTAGGGCAATGTGTTTTGGGGTGTATTTTTACATATACCCGTGCTATGTGTGAGAAATATCTCTGTAAATGACAACTTTTTAAAAATTTCTCTCACCCAGCATGGGTATATGTAAAAATACACCCCAAAACACATTGCCCGGGTGCGCAAAGGGGCCCAAAATCCAATGAGTACCTTTTAGGAGGGCATTTTTTCTGCATTTGGATTCCAGACTTCTTCTCACGCTTTAGGACCCCTAAAATGCCAGGGCAGTATAAATACCCCACAAGTGACCCCATTTTGGAAAGAAGACACCCCAAAACAGCGTCTGATATGCGATTTAGACTGCGTTTTTTTAAGATCTACAGCCTGCCAGTGCATGATCAGCGCTGGCATGCTGTAGTAAAACTTCCTCCGGACACGGACCTCTCGCGAGATGACGCATCGGCACGTCAAGGAGGAATAACCCGGCCGCCCGCAGGACGCATCCCTGCATTAGGCGGTCGGTAGTGGTTAATGTGTATCACCCCGATGTACATGACATCATTCATAATTATAAACACAAATAATTTTCAATATATTCCAGGCAGTTGGTGTGTAACCACTGTGTCAACTTGCCGGTTTGACTTTGGCTAAACCTAAGGGAGTTTCCCTGGCAGTCTTCTGGTAGTCACGCATTACCCCTATCAAGGGATATGCACTTGACTGCAGGGGGAGCCACCAGATGCTATTTCCTGAAGTAGTCCCAGTGTGGTTGAAAGCTGACCCACAAAGGTCCAAGACACCAGTACACAGCACTGAAGAATCAGGAAAGGCTCATAGTCAGTAACAGGCTGAGGTCCAGGCAGGTAGAGTTCATGCGAATCCAAAAAACAGTACAAAGGTCTGGGAAGGCAGCACATGGTCAGTACGGTGATCAGGTTCAGGTTGTGTCAGGTAGTAGAGGGTCAGAATCTGGTAATCAGGCAGAAGTCAGTACATAGGCAGACAATCAGATTATAGAACCATTGCAGGATCTAGCAAGCTAGTAAACATATTGTTTAGGTAGAAAGAAAGTGAGACAAACAGCACAGTATATATAAATATACCAGAGCTGATTAATACATTACACAGCTGCACAATACTGCAGAATGAGGTGAGGTCCAATGTCTCCAACAGACACACAGGACACAGGCACCCACTGTTGATAAATACAGGGTGAGTTACATGAAGAAGTATCTACAGTGCCTACATGAAGAAGTATCAGAGTTGCCATGTATTTTCTACAGTATGTACAATTGTACAATTGTTGTTCTGGCGGGGCTTATGATGTGCTGGTCGGCGCTGACTGATTCATGCGCATAACAAAACACAAGGTGCGTATTCAAATATATACAACTATATAGCCCCCAATGCCTCAGATCAGCCCCCATGTCAGCCTTTAGCCATCAGCCCCCCATGTCAGCCTTTAGCCATCAGCCCCCCATGTCAGCCTTTAGCCATCTGCCCCCCATGTCAGCCTTTAGCCATCTGCCCCCCATGTCAGCCTTTAGCCATCAGCCCCCCATGTCAGCCTTTAGCCATCTGCCCCCCATGTCACCCTTTAGCCATCTGCCCCCCATGTCAGCCTTTAGCCATCTGCCCCCCATGTCAGCCTTTAGCCATCTGCCCCCCATGTCAGCCTTTAGCCATCAGCCCCCCATGTCAGCCTTTAGCCATCAGCCCCCCATGTCAGCCTTTAGCCATCAGCCCCCATGTCAGCCTTTAGCCATCTGCCCCCATGTCAGCCTTTAGCCATCTGCCCCCATGTCAGCCTTTAGCCATCTGCCCCCCATGTCAGCCTTTAGCCATCAGCCCCCCATGTCAGCCTTTAGCCATCAGCCCCCAATGTCAGCCCTTAGCCATCAGCCCCCCATGTCAGCCTTTAGCCATCAGCCCCCAATGTCAGCCCTTAGCCATCAGCCCCCCATGTCAGCCTTTAGCCATCAGCCCCCATGTCAGCCTTTAGCCATCAGCCCCCCATGTCAGCCTTTAGCCATCAGCCCCCCATGTCAGCCTTTAGCCATCAGCCCCAATAAAAAATAAAAACACTTAACTCTCCTGCTCCTGGATGCCACCGCTTCTCATCATCGCGATCCTCTTCATCCTGCTGTCGGCTGTGTATCGCAGGCGCGGCGCACAGTGTGAGGTCACAGTGCGCCCTCACGCTGTGCTTAGCCCTGCACAGCCGACAGCCGAGCCGAGGACCAGGAAGCGGTGAGTACAGATCGTTCACCGCTTCCGGGTCCTCCACTGCTAATGAAGCGCTTCCATAATGGAAGCGCTTCATTAGTACCGCGTTAAAGACTGATTGCCACGGCCCGGCAAACAACCTTCCAAGGCCCGGTCCTGGGCCGCGGCCCGGCGGTTGGGGACCTCTGCTCTAGAGTAGTCCTTCTCTCTCTCTTGATTTGCCTTCACTAACCTGGCACTTGTTACTATAGGTGTCCACTTGTGTGATGCAGGTGTTTGAGTGTGCCTGTGCCGAACTGTGGTGATGGGTGTCTTAACCCGTTATCCACTCACCGGCAGCGGAGTCTGTATAGCTGTAGTGCTGATCACTCTGCTGACTTTAAATGCTGTAGCTTGCATATCTTCTGGTGTCCTGGGATCCTACAGTCTCCCTGGAGCAGTGATCCACACAGATGAGCTGATTCTTAGTCCTGAAGGTCCTTGGAGCAGGAGCAGATGGACATGCTCCCTAACTCGAGGCTTGACAAGCAAACTCTGGAACTCTCTAGAACTCCTCCTGGCAGGAAAAAGGACCAGCCTACGACCACCAAGAGGAGAGGAATGGAATGATAAGTTCCATTCCTAATGCCAATCATACCTTATTATTCTTGATGCATATGGCAGGTACATAACACATGATATGACATTGGTACAAAATATAACTAACAATTGTGGATACTCCATCTGGGGTATTTCACTATACCTGTTAGCAGAGCCCTGTGAGTACAGCACCTGGAGAGTCACGACTGAATACTACTGAAGTTATAGAAAAGGTTTGCAAGAAGTAGCAAAGAGATTGTGGCTGCAGGTGGCTGTCATTATTGTTCAGCAGAAGGAACATTGTTGAAGGGGCCTCAAAGCCGAGAAATGTACTTATGATTATTTTTTGGTCAGGATGACATAAGAATTTCAGAAAAGATGTGCCCTATTGCGACCCAGGTTTTGTGGAATGCTGAGTGGTGTGGTGCGGCCCTTAGTAGTCTTTAGGTGTCACGGTGCTCCTACCTGGAAACAGCGGGACCCCAGGATTAGGCTCCGGAGCAAATAAAGGGTAATAGTTGAGTTAGGGGATGAATAATAACTTTAGTAAACTTTAACAGCAGCTGTACTTGGATAACCTTGATTTCAGACAATATTTAGGCTTTTTTTTACATTCAGGCTTTATTTTGGTTCCAGCAGGCTTTGGCATAAACTGGTAGGCAAACTTGGTAACCCTGCTTCCTCTCTCTGACAGACTTGCTTAATAACTCTGCTTTCTTTCTCTCTGCTGTGCTAAACTCTGCTTGGGTTTTGGTCGGTTCTGGTATCCTTGGATTGAGGTGCCTTGGGCTGTTATCCCCCTCCTGACACTCAGTAAAGTAAATTAGCATGGAGTCCGGGGGCTCTACAAGTTACTTCCCATTTGCGGCTCCTGCTCCAGCCGAGGAACAATTTCCTCTGGCTGCTATATCTTCTGGCAAGCAAACGAAGATAAAACACTTCCCTCTGGTTGCTATATCTTTCAGGTCTTCTCAGCTCCAATATAGAGTCTAAACTGGATCAAACAAGAACTGCCACCCCTCCCTTCTGGCAGGAAGCAGTACTGATCCACTTCTGCCCAAAGGGGGGAGAATGGAATGGTAAGTTCCATTCTGTCTAAGGATAGTTCTGCCATATACGCTGCCACCTGCTGGTGAACCAGGCTTAGTACATGAACAAAACTGTTTCATAACAGTGGTAAGAATGCACAATGCTAAGGACCTGTAAATAAATACAAAGATGACCTTCATGTTAACTAGGGATGAAGTCGATTTGCATAAAACTTGGTTCCAATACTGTATAGAGCAGGAGCTCCGTACATTATTAAAATGTATCGGCTCCGATGAGCCGAAGTTATTGCTTAGCGAAGTCTCACGAGACTTCGGGTAATAATTTCATAAATGAATTTGTACTGTAAAAAAACATTTCCCAAACTCGCGTTCGGTTCCAAGTGGTACCTTGGAACCGAACCCAAGTTTGGGAAATGTGTTAACCATTAGAGACAGTAGCGGAGTGCAGAAATGGTAATACCAATCCGGGGTATTACAACTCTTTCACAGCGTACTACTATTTCTAATAGGGTACATGGACCTGTAGTGACTGTATCAGATCGTAAAATGTGGTCCATGAAATGGCATCTAATAAAAATGACACACAGCATGTAGTTCACGCACATGTGAAAACTGATGAGTGATGGATACAGAGCAAAGTCAGTTCACATGAATAGAAAATGTGACCTGGATGTTAATGAAACAGCAACTGGGGCAGAAGATGTGACTGAAAAAGTGTCTGAGTGCTCAAGGGTGTCCCTAGAGGCCGTGGCTGGTAACAGCGGTAATGCGTTGTCCCAGTAAAATGTAAAGCCTGGGATGCAAACGCTGCAGCTAATGATAAACTTGTGAATAATATTGCCATGCCACTTTTCTGTAAAATTAATGTGGTTGAGCTTGCAGTATGTAATCTGCTGCTATGTGTGAGGTGAGTGTTGCAGAAAACTATAAGCCTGTGAATGTGCTGATGGATTAAACCGCGCTGCACGTAGGAGAGACATGGGATGGAAAGGATGGGGTGGTGGCGATAAAGGTTGTTGTAGTCTCCCCCAGGCAGAGCATGCAATGAGTGGAGTAGAGCGACCCTCCTTCCCCTCAGGGCACACCCTGGATTTGAAGGCTATTGTCTGGTGCTGGCTGTGGTGTCCTTGGGGCTGCAGAATGTAAACTATTAATCACTCAGGTCGGTGACAACAGTGAATCCGACCTGGCCCAGCAGGGCGAGGCGGGAGCTATGGGGCCCCGCAACCCGTCGCAAGTGCTTTTTTATAGTGCAGCGCGGGCCCTCCCATAAGTGCTGCTGCCGGCATGCTGCGCTGCAGAATGTAAACATTCGGGTCTCGCGGGATCACAGTCGACAAACAGAGTGATTGTGCATGCCCAGTTGCGCACCTTACTGAGGCCCGTAGCAGCACCGAGTGGAATAAGTTACAAGCACCACACTACTATGTACTAGGTATTATTTTTTTGTAAGGAAAGTTTAGCATATACGTACAGTATAAGAACGGGGAGGGGGGAGGGAGACTGGCAATGATGTCTGAAATCGGAAGGGGGGTTGTTCATCATGAGCAGTAATGTTTGAAATCCGGGGGGGGGATGGGGGTAGGGGGGGTTATGGGGCTTTGGGGTTTGACCATCATGGCCGGCAATGATGTCTGAAATTAATCAGGGCGGGGGGTGGGGGGGGTGAGTTCGTTCATCACGGAGCAATGATGTCTGAAATCCGGGGGGATCAAACTGCATATTTCAGAGTGGCCTTTTATTGTGGACAGTCTAAGGCACACCTATGCAATATTCATGCTGTCTAATCAGCACCTTGATATGCCACACCTGTGAGGTGGGATGGATTATCTCGGCAAGGGAGAAGTGCACACTAACACAGATTTAGACAGATTTGTGAACAATATTTGGGAGTAATGGGTCTTTTTTGTATGTAGAAAATGTTTCAGATCTTTGAGTTCAGCTCATGCAAAATGGGAGCAAAACCGAAAGTGTTGCGTTAATATTTTTGTTCAGTGTATCTCATAGACTATATATGGAGAGAGCAGTACATCTGTAGCTACTGTTGTTAGGCAGGGCTAGCACCATCAGGGAGCTGTGGATATGTGAACAGCTAAGGAGCATAGCTGTACAAAGTGACAGCATATGTGCCACCCCTAAAGGGAAAGAGTTACTGGTTTCTGCAGAGAGTGCAACAGTTCTACAAGTGGAAGTGCAAAGCAATCTGTCAGAGATGGTAAATGGCTGCACTTTGGCTACAGACTTCCATGCATGTGGTGGTATCTAATAAGCTTCAAGTTCCCCTTCATACTAAAAAAACAGCCTGATCACCTGTTTCAAGACTGTTCTATATTGAGGAGATACCAATATAGTGAGAGTGAGAGGAACATGTTTCACCTCTTATTCAAGCTGGAACGGCTAAGCAGACTATATGGACATTTAACCCACTGCCTCCTATATATATATATATATATATATATATATATATAACGCCCCAGAGTGGCATTACTACTTCTGCACCTCGCTACTATCTCCTATGGTTAACCTAATGTCATCCTGTGTATTTATTTCCAGGTCCTGTATAATGTGCATATCTCTTTCCATGTAACTGTTTATGTTCACGTGTAATATGCCTGGTTCACCAGCAGATGGCAGCATAAATGGCAATGCTACAGGTACCTAGAATGAATCTCTCCATTCCATTCTAACACCCTTCTTTCTGTGGTGTGATGGGCGTGTCCCACTTGCTGCAGGGAGGGTGGATTTCTAGTTAGTCAGTCTAGCTTACCCACTGCTAGGGGAAGGTTCAGCTTACCCCCTCCTATGGGTTAGGTGTACAGCAGGTGCACGTCCCTGTCGGACGAGCCCTGTCTAGGCCAGCTAGAGCACCTTCAGTTTTGCTGGATATGGAGGCAGAAGCTTCAAGCCTCTGAAGCCAGGAGGAGAAAGTTTTCCCTGGACAAATCTAGAGTCAGACTACAAGAGAGAAGTTGCAGCATTCAGAGGAAGCTAAGTTATGTACTTACCCTGTCAGTACAGCAGAGCCAGAGAGCAACAAATGTAGCAGAGAGGAGTTTGCCTGCCACAGTTAATGCTAACGCCTGCTGGGAACCAAGACAAAGCCTGAAACTGTTGGAGAAATGTTTATTCAAGTAAAGCTGTTATTGAACTTCATCACAAGGTCTGGACTCAATTTATTTCATCCTCCCCTTCATCAACAACCCCCCCTTGTCATTGCTTCGGAGCCAACTCCTGGGGTCCAGTGTATTAAGGTAGGAGCACAGTAACATGTGCACCAACATTAAGGGACATTATAGGCTACCCTACACCACTCTGGCATTTCTACACCTGGGTACCATCCACAGTATCACTAAAAGGGGCCCTGTGCCCTTGTTGCTTCACTGCAACTGGCGTCACGAAAAACAAGTACTTTTTTCCACTTAAAGGGCCCTGAGTGGAGGCGCCCACTGCATATATTCTTGGTAAATTGCAGATGATGACTGTAAAGACTGTGCTTGATATATGCAGTACCCGTGTGGAGCATCTACAAAACTAACTCAGTAAAGTACAGAGAACGCACCAAAATCCTGCCTCCTTATTGTACTATGCAGCTGCCTGCAACCCCAACACACTGTATTAGCCCGTCCTCAGGACCCCTGCCTTGCGCCCACAAAACCACTTACACCAAGGTTATCCCCACAACCATCAGGCAGAGGGTGCCAAAGTCCAAGTGTGTCCTGAGGGAAGGAAGAGTGTGCCCTCCTATCACTGCACAGCCCAGGGAGTACTGAAGTGAAAGCTGCCACTGTGAGTACAACTACTCCCATCATGCTCTCCACTTCCCCTGTGGCTTGCTGCAGTACGACTTTGAATAGAAGCATCAAAAGCTTTTTACAGGCAGGTGGATACTTACTTGGTTCAGGACCTATCTACAGCATCCATTCCATTCTGGAGCTCAATAGAGATGTAAAGGTTCACTACATCGAAAGAGGCTAATATAGCAGAAGAGGAAATCTCAATCTCTCGCAATTTCAACAAAAATCTGAGGTTTTATGTATATAGCAAATTGCATAGAAGATATAGAAGTTGCAAAATTATGTAGAACCATATAAAGAAAAATTCATATATTGGAAAAAATACAGCTGGCACCTGATTCGATAAATTAAAAGACAAGTGATTTCTGATTTTTTATTTTTTTGGGGGAATGCATTATCTCACGGGATCACGATCTCTGGGGTAACAGAATCCCCAAGAAGCACCAGGAACTTCAGTACAACATAGCTTCCAGAGCTATCAAGATGCATGGCCTATTGGGCGGCACTTCAAAACAACACACTTGTCCATGCCAGTATCATGACTCATACACGATAGCATCACCCGTTGTTCCTCAGGCTGGAAGCTCTGTGTGAGTAGATCATCACACCTTTTTTAGAGGATCACATCTGCCAGCTAAGGTTCATTAGTAGTGTTGAGCGAACAGTTCGCGCATCGTTCGGGTTCGTACCGAATTTTGGGGTGTCCGGGACCCGGACCCGAACCCGGACATTTTCAAAAAAGTTCGGGTTCGGGTTCGGTGTTCGTCGATTTCTTACCGCTTTCTGAAGGGCTGCACAGCAGCCAATCAGCTAGCGTCTTACTTCTTGCCCTAAGAAGCCATCACAGCCATGCCTACTAATGGCATGGCTGTGATTGGCCAAGTGCAGCATGTGACCCAGCCTCTATTTAAGCTGGAGTCACGTAGCGCCGCACGTCACACTGCTCTGACTAGTGTAGGGAGAGGATGCAGCTTCTGTGAGGGCGAGATAGGCAGGGAAAAGTCAGCAACAGCACCTAATGAGCGGATCGATCTGCAGCTGAGAATCAGTGAACTTCTGCTATTTACTTGATTGCTGGTTTTTGGCTGCACAGAGCGTTTTTCTGTCACTTATTTTCTGGGTTGATCGGCGGCCATTTGTGACTTGTGGTGCTCCAGAACAAGCTGCCACACATCCATCAATGCTTCAATACTATTTTTTTTTGCTATATCCTCCATCAGGGGCTTGGCTGTGCTAATTGTCACCCCTAGAAACTCAGGATAGCAATTTCTATATTTTATTAAGGGGTTAAATACAATTGCCCAAATACCAATCCCGAAATCTGGTGTTCCAGCTTTGGCTAGACAAGCATAATACTGTCTGCTGTCTGGCAAAGGATAGATTATTTTCTGGGGTGAAATTCAATTGGCAAAATAGCAACACCATACATCAGTGGTTTCAGCAGTGAGCCTGGCAAACTATAATAGTATCCGCAAAAACAGATATTTTGGTTCTGGGGTTAAATTCAATTGCCAAAATAGCAACACCCTAAATCTGGTGTCACAGCTGAGCCTGGCAAACTATATTAGTATCCATAAAAACATATATTTTCTTCTGGGGTGAAATTCACTTGCCAAAATAGCAATCCTCTAAATCTGGTGTCACAGCTGAGCTTGGCAAACTATATTATTATCCGCAAAAACATATATTTTCTTCTGGGGTGAAATTCACTTGCCAAAATAGCAACACCCTAAATCTGGTGTCACAGCTGAGCCTGGCAAACTATATTAGTATCCGCAAAACATATATTTTGTTCTGGGGTGAAATTCACTTGCCAAAATAGCAATCCACTAAATCTGGTGTCACAGCTGAGCCTGGCAAACTATATTATTATCCGCAAAAACATATATTTTGTTCTGGGGTGAAATTCACTTGCCAAAATAGCAATCCACTAAATCTGGTGTCACAGCTGAGCCTGGCAAACTATATTATTATCCGCAAAAACATATATTTTGTTCTGGGGTGAAATTCACTTGCCAAAATAGCAATCCTCTAAATCTGGTGTCACAGCTGAGCCTGGCAAACTATATTAGTATCCACAAAAACATATATTTTCTTCTGGGGTGAAATTCACTTGCCAAAATAGCAATCACACTAAATCTGGTGTCACAGCTGAGCCTGGCAAACTATATTAGTATCCGCAAAAACATATATTTTGTTCTGGGGTGAAATTCACTTGCCAAAATAGCAATCCTCTAAATCTGGTGTCACAGCTGAGCCTGGCAAACTATATTAGTATCCATAAAAACATATATTTTCTTCTGGGGTGAAATTCACTTGCCAAAATAGCAATCACCCTAAATCTGGTGTCACAGCTGAGCCTGGCAAACTATATTAGTATCCGTAAAAACATATATTTTCTTCTGGGGTGAAATTCACTTGCCAAAATAGCAATCCACTAAATCTGGTGTCACAGCTGAGCCTGGCAAACTATATTAGTATCCGTAAAAACATATATTTTCTTCTGGGGTGAAATTCACTTGCCAAAATAGCAATCCACTAAATCTGGTGTCACAGCTGAGCCTGGCAAACTATATTATTATCCGTAAAAACATATATTTTCGTTCTGGGGTGAAATTCACTTGCCAAAATAGCAATCCACTAAATCTGGTGTCACAGCTGAGCCTGGCAAACTATATTATTATCCGCAAAAACATATATTTTGTTCTGGGGTGAAATTCACTTGCCAAAATAGCAATCCACTAAATCTGGTGTCACAGCTGAGCCTGGCAAACTATATTATTATCCGCAAAAACATATATTTTGTTCTGGGGTGAAATTCACTTGCCAAAATAGCAATCCACTAAATCTGGTGTCACAGCTGAGCCTGGCAAACTATATTAGTATCCGCAAAAACATATATTTTGTTCTGGGGTGAAATTCACTTGCCAAAATAGCAATCCTCTAAATCTGGTGTCACAGCTGAGCCTGGCAAACTATATTAGTATCCGCTAAAAACATATATTTTCTTCTGGGGTGAAATTCACTTGCCAAAATAGCAACACCCTAAATCTGGTGTCACAGCTGAGCCTGGCAAACTATATTAGTATCCGTAAAAACATATATTTTCTTCTGGGGTGAAATTCACTTGCCAAAATAGCAATCCACTAAATCTGGTGTCACAGCTGAGCCTGGCAAACTATATTAGTATCCGTAAAAACATATATTTTGTTCTGGGGTGAAATTCACTTGCCAAAATAGCAATCCACTAAATCTGGTGTCACAGCTGAGCCTGGCAAACTATATTATTATCCATAAAAACATATATTTTGTTCTGGGGTGAAATTCACTTGCCAAAATAGCAATCCACTAAATCTGGTGTCACAGCTGAGCCTGGCAAACTATATTATTATCCATAAAAACATATATTTTGTTCTGGGGTGAAATTCACTTGCCAAAATAGCAATCCTCTAAATCTGGTGTCACAGCTGAGCCTGGCAAACTATATTAGTATCCATAAAAACATATATTTTGTTCTGGGGTGAAATTCACTTGCCAAAATAGCAATCACCCTAAATCTGGTGTCACAGCTGAGCCTGGCAAACTATATTAGTATCCATAAAAACATATATTTTCTTCTGGGGTGAAATTCACTTGCCAAAATAGCAATCCACTAAATCTGGTGTCACAGCTGAGCCTGGCAAACTATATTAGTATCCATAAAAACATATATTTTGTTCTGGGGTGAAATTCACTTGCCAAAATAGCAATCCACTAAATCTGGTGTCACAGCTGAGCCTGGCAAACTATATTATTATCCGCAAAAACATATATTTTGTTCTGGGGTGAAATTCACTTGCCAAAATAGCAATACCCTAAATCTGGTGTCACAGCTGTTGCAGGCCCATTGTAAATCTGTCCATAAAAGGATACCTTTCATCCAGGGCCTAAATACTTGCCTAAAAGAGATATTCCCTAAATCAGTGGTTACTGCTGTGCCTGGATTAGTGTAATAAGCTACATAAACAAATAGGCAGATAGTGGTAGGTGCCTGTAAAAAAGGCCTGAATTTGAAATCAATACATTGGGCCAAATATTTTTCCTTATTGTGGTGCTTGGTGAGCGGTAACAATGAGGAAAACATCTAGTAAGGGACGCGGGCCGCGGTCGTGGTGGTGTTAGTGTACCCTCTGGTGCTGGGAGAGGACGTGGCCATTCTGCCACAGCCACACGTCCTAGTGAACCAACTACCTCAGGTTCCAGTACCCGCCAGAATTTACAGCGATATTTGGTGGGGCCCAATGCCGTTCTAAGGATGGTAAGGCCTGAGCAGGTACAGGCGCTAGTCAATTGGGTGGCCGACAGTGGATCCAGCATGTTCACAACATTATCTCCCACCAAGTCTTCTGCAGAAAGCGCACAGGTGGCACCTGAAAACCAAGCCCATCAGTCTGTCACATCACCCCCATGCATATCAGGGAAACTGTCTGAGCCTCAAGTTATGCAGCAGTCTCTTATGCTGTTTGAAGACTCTGCTGGCAGGGTTTCCCAAGGGAATCCACCTAGCCCTTCCCTGTGGTGGAAGACATAGAATGCACTGATGCACAACCTCTGATGTTTACTGATGATGAGGACATGGGAATACCACCTCATGCGGAGTCCGTACGTCTCTGATGATGACGAAACACAGGTGCCAACTGCTGCGTCTTTCTGCAGTGTGCAGACCGAACAGGAGGACAGGGAGGAAGACTGTGTGGAAGACGATGCAGGGACGATGAGGTCCTAGACCCCACATGGAATGAAGGTCGTGCCACTGACTTTCATAGTTCAGAGGAAGAGGCAGTGGTGAGACCGAGCCAACAGCGTAGCAAAAGAGGGAGCAGGGGCAAAAGCAGAACAGCCGCCGCCAAGAGAGTTCGCCTGATACAGGCCACCGCCACCAGGGACCGAGCACCCCAAAGGCAGCTTCAAGGAGTTCCCTGGCATGGCACTTCTTTAAACAATGTGCTGACGACAAGACCCGAGTGGTTTGCACGCTGTGCCATCAGATCCTGAAGCGAGGCATTAACGTTCTGAACCTTAGCACAACCTGCATGACCAGGCATCTACATGCAAAGCATGAACTGCAGTGGAGTAAACACCTTAAAAGCAAGGAACTCACTCAGGCTCCCCCTGCTCCCTCTTCTGCTGCTGCCTCGGCCTCTTCCTCCGCCTCGGGAGGAATGTTGGCACCTACCGCCCACCAAACAGAGGATGTGCCAGCGACACCACCACCTGCGTCACCAAGCATCTCCACCATGTCACACGGCAGCGTTCAGCTCTCCATCTCACAAACCTTGGAGAGAAAGCGTAAATTCCCACCTAGCCACCCTCGAGCCCTGGGCCTGAATGCCAGCATTTCTAAACTACTGGCCTTTGAAATGCTGTCATTCAGGCTGGTGGACCTGAACAGCTTCAAACAGCTGATGTCCATGGCTGTCCCACAGTATGTTGTCCCAGCCGCCACTACTTCTCCAAGACAGCCGTGCCTTCCCTGCACATGCAAGTGTCCGATAAAATCAAGTGTGCACTGCGCAGCGCCATTTGTGGCAAGGTCCACCTAACCACAGATACGTGGACCAGTAAGCACGACCAGGGCGCTATATCTCCCTAACTGCACACTGGGTAAATGTAGTGGCGGCTGGGCCCCAGGCGGAGAGTTCCTTGGCGCACGTCCTTCCGCCGCCAAGGATCACAGGGCATCATTGTTTGCCTCCTGTAGCCTCCTCCTCCTACTCGGCTTCCTCCTCCTCTGCTTCCACCAGCTCATCCAGTCAGCCACACACCTTCACCACCAACTTCAGCACAGCCCGGGGTAGCGTCAGCAGGCCATTCTGAAACTCATATGTTTGGGGACAGGCCCACACCGCGCAGGAGTTGTGGCGGGGTATTGAACAACAGACCGACCAGTGGTTGCTGCCGGTGGGCCTCAAGCCCGGCCTGGTGGTGTGCGATAATGGGCGAAATCTCGTCGCAGCTCTGGGACTAGCCGGTTTGACGCACATCCCTTGCCTGGCGCATGTGCTGAATTTGGTGGTGCAGAAGTTCATTCACAACTACCCCAACATGTCAGAGCTGCTGCATAAAGTGAGGGCCGTCTGTGCGCGATTCCGGCGTTCACATCCTGCCGCTGCTCGCCTGTCTGCGCTACAGCGTAACTCGGCCTTCCGCTCACCGCCTCATATGCGACGTGCCCACCAGGTGGAACTCCACCTTGCACATGCTGGAGAGGCTGTGCGAGCAGCAGCAGGCCATAGTGGAGTTTCAGCTGCAGCACGCACGCGTCAGTCGCACTGCGGAACAGCACCACTTCACCACCAATGATTGGGCCTCCATGCGAGACCTGTGTGCCCTGTTGCGCTGTTTCGAGTACTCCACCAACATGGCCAGTGGCGATGACACCGTTATCAGCGTTACAATACCACTTCTATGTCTCCTTGAGAAAGCGCTTAGGGCGATGATGGAAGAGGAGGTGGCCCAGGAGGAGGAGGAGGAGGAGGATGAGGGGTCATTTTTAGCACTTTCAGGCCAGTCTGTTAGAAGTGGCTCAGAGGGAGGTTTTGCAACAGCAGAGGCCAGGTACAAATGTGGCCAGCCAGGGCCCACTACTGGAGGGACGAGGAGGATGAGGAGGAGGTGGAGGAGGATGAGGATGAAGCAGGTTCACAGCGGGGTGGCACCCGACACAGCTCAGGCCCATCACTGGTGCGTGGCTGGGGGATACGGAGGACGATGACGATACGCCTCCCACAGAGGACAGCTTGTCCTTACCTCTGGGGAGCCTGGCACACATGAGCGACTACATGCTGCAGTGCCTGCGCAACGACAGCAGAGTTGCCCACATTTTAACGTGTGCGGACTACTGGGTTGCCACCCTGCTGGATCCCCGATACAAAGACAATGTGCCCACCTTACTTCCTGCACTGGAGCGTGATAGGAAGATGCGCGAGTTCAAGCGCACGCTGGTAGAGGCGCTCCTGAGAGCATTCCCAAATGTCACAGGGGAACAGGTGGAAGCCCAAGGCGAAGGCAGAAGAGGAGCAAGAGGTCGCCAACGCAGCAGTGTCACGGCCAGCTCTTCTGAGGGCAGGGTTAGCATGGCAGAAATGTGGAAAAGTTTTGTCTCCACGCCACAGCTAACTGCACAACCACCTGATACGGAACGTGTTAGCAGGAGGCAGCATTTCACTAACATGGTTGAACAGTACGTCTGCACACCCTCCACGTACTGACTGATGGTTCGGCCCCATTCAACTTCTGGGTCTCCAAATTGTCCACGTGGCCAGAGTTAGCATTTTATGCCTTGGAGGTGCTAGTCTGCCCGGCGGCCAGCGCTTTGTCTGAACGTGTATTCAGCACGGCAGGGGCGTCATTACTGACAAACGCAGCCGCCTGTCCACAGCCAACGTGGACAAGCTGACGTTCATAAAAATGAACCAGGCATGGATCCCACAGGACCTGTGCCTCCCTTGTGCAGAATAGACATTTCCCTCCCCATCAACCATGTATTCTTGTACTCTGGGGCACTTCTTTATTGAATCCTCATTTTTTTACTTTACCATGATCTTGCGGTGCAACCCAAAGTTGAATGAACCTCTCCTCTGTCTGGGTGCTGGTCCAAAATACATGAGAGTGACATTCTCCGTTGGTGGTTGATATGACGCATGATTCCTTGCTGTGGGACCTCTCTCCTCTGTCTGGGTGCTGGTCCAAAATACATGAGAGTGGCATTCTCCGTTGGTGGTTGATATGACGCATGATTCCTTGCTGTGGGACCTCTCTCCTCTGTCTGTGTGCTGGGCCTAAATAAATGAGAGTGACATTCTCCGGTGGTGGGTGATATGACGCATGATTCCATGCTGTGGGACCTGTATCTCTGTCTGGGTGCTGGTCCAAAATACATGAGAGTGGCCTTCTCCGGTGGTGGGTGATATGACGCATGATTCCATGCTGTGGGACCTGTATCTCTGTCTGGGTGCTGGTCCAAAATACATGAGAGTGGCCTTCTCCGGTGGTGGGTGATATGACGCATGATTCCATGCTGTGGGACCTGTATCCTCTGTCTGGGTGCTGGTCCAAAATACATGAGAGTGGCCTTCTCCGGTGGTGGGTGATATGACGCATGATTCCATGCTGTGGGACCTGTATCCTCTGTCTGGGTGCTGGTCCAAAATACATGAGAGTGACATTCTCCGGTGCAGGGTGATATGACGCATGATTCCTTGCTGTGGGACCTGTATCCTCTGTCTGGGTAGGGTCAGAGTCTCAAAAGTGGCCTTCTTGTGGTGGGTGATGTGAAGCTGATGTTTGTGCCATCTGACATGGTTGCCGGGGTCCCATTAAATGGTGTCCTACTCCTGTGGTGGGTGATCTAACTGCCTGATTCTCTGCTGTAGAAACCTCTCTCCTCCGCCTCTGGGTGCAGGGGTCAGAGTCTCTCAAAGTGGCCTTCTCTTGTGCTGGGTGATGTGAAGCTGATGTTTGTGCCATCTGACATGGTTGCCGGGGTCCCATTAAATGGTGTCCTACTCCTGTGGTGGGTGATCTAAATGCCTGATTCTCTGCTGTGAAAACCCCTCTCCTCCGCCTGGGTGCAGGGGTCAAAGTCTCTCAAAGTGGCCTTCTCTTGTGCTGGGTGATGTGAAGCTGATATTTGTGCCATCTGACATGGTTGCCGGGTCCCATTAAATGGTGTCCTACTCCTGTGGTGGGTGATCTAAATACATGATTCTCTGCTGTGAAAACCTCTCTCCTCCGTCTGGGTGCAGGGTCAAAGTCTCTCAAAGTGGCCTTCTCTTGTGCTGGGTGATGTGAAGCTGATGTTTGTGCCATCTGACATGGTTGCCGGGGTCCCATTAAATGGTGTCCTACTCCTGTGGTGGGTGATCTAAATGCCTGATTCTCTGCTGTGAAAACCCTCTCCTCCGCCTGGGTGCAGGGGTCAAAGTCTCTCAAAGTGGCCTTCTCTTGTGCTGGGTGATGTGAAGCTGATGTTTGTGCCATCTGACATGGTTGCCGGGGTCCCATTAAATGGTGTCCTACTCCTGTGGTGGGTGATCTAAATGCCTGATTCTCTGCTGTGAAAACCCCTCTCCTCCGCCTGGGTGCAGGGGTCAAAGTCTCTCAAAGTGGCCTTCTCTTGTGCTGGGTGATGTGAAGCTGATGTTTGTGCCATCTGACATGGTTGCCGGGGTCCCATTAAATGGTGTCCTACTCCTGTGGTGGGTGATCTAAATGCCTGATTCTCTGCTGTGAACCCCTCTCCTCTGTCTGGGTGCTGGTCCCAAATAAATGAGAGTGGCCTTCTCCGGTGGTGGTTGATATGACGCATGATTCCTTGATGTGGGACCTGTATCCTCTGTCTGGGTGCTGGTCCAAAATAAATGAGAGTGGCCTTCTCCGGTGGGGGGTTGATATGACGCCTTATTCCTTGCTGTGGGACCTCTCTCCTCTGTCTGGGTGCTGGTCCAAAATACATGAGAGTGGCCTTCTCCGGTGGTGGTTGATATGACGCATGATTCCTTGATGTGGGACCTGTATCCTCTGTCTGGGTGCTGGTCCAAAATAAATGAGAGTGGCCTTCTCCGGTGGTGGTTGATATGACTCATGATTCCTTGATGTGGGACCTCTCTCCTCTGTCTGGGTGCTGGTCCAAAATACATGAGAGTGGCCTTCTCCGGTGGTGGGTGATATGACGCATGATTCCATGCTGTGGGACCTGTATCCTCTGTCTGGGTGCTGGTCCAAAATACATGAGAGTGGCCTTCTCCGGTGGTGGGTGATATGACGCATGATTCCATGCTGTGGGACCTGTATCCTCTGTCTGGGTGCTGGTCCAAAATACATGAGTGGCCTTCTCCGGTGGTGGGTGATATGACGCATGATTCCATGCTGTGGGACCTGTATCCTCTGTCTGGGTGCTGGTCCAAAATACATGAAGTGACATTCTCCGGTGCAGGGTGATATGACGCATGATTCCTTGCTGTGGGACCTGTATCCTCTGTCTGGGTGCTGGTCCAAAATACATGAAGTGACATTCTCCGGTGCAGGGTGATATGACGCATGATTCCTTGCTGTGGGACCTCTCTTCAATTGATATTGGTTAATTTTTATTTATTTTATTTAATTTTAATTAATTTCCCTATCCACATTTGTTTGCAGGGGATTTTTCTACACTTTGCTGCCTTTGGCAGCCCTCTAGCCCTTTCCTGGACTATTTTACAGCCTTTTTTGTGCCTAAAAGTTCGGGTCCCCATTGACTTCAATGGGGTTCGGGTTCGGGATAAAGTTCGGATCGAGTTCGAATCCCGAACCCGAACATTTCCGGGAAGTTCGGCCGAACTTCTCGAACCCGAACATCCAGGTGTTCGCTCATCTCTATTCATTAGACAGCCTAAACCCTGCACTGGCCAAAAAACTGAGCAGAGCCCTCCCTTCTCTTCCAAGTCCAGTAATCAGGTCTCTGTCCCTAAGCCGAATGTAGAGAAAGGAAACTTTTCGCTACGAGATCTGCTACATATCCTCTTCCCTCTGATCAAGGTCTGATCAAGGTTTGATTTAACCACCACGGTCAAAATTCTTGCAATGAGGCAAACCCCTCAGTGCATCATCTTACTGGAGACACTGTCCTACATCAGATGTTTGACCTCTGCCCATCATTTCCATATGAATATTTTTACATTCCAACTGGAGGAGTGATACAATGCACATCATCTGCAATATCAAATACTTCACACCATTCCTCTTCATGTTTAGTACAATTTATATAGCATGTCAACCACTTACAGACTCATTATTCGCCCTCTCTTTCTCATACATCTATTGTGCGGGAATGTTACCGTCCTTCACTTGCATCGAACAAAAGTTCAGGAATTAACCCCTTGTGTCCTAACAATGTTGAGATCATGCAGTCACTTGGCTCACCACAATCTGCATGGCTTGCACAAAACACTGAAACCACCAGAATCCTCCCATCCAGAAACTCAAGGTTGTCACTTAGGGTCACCCTCGTATAGGGATGATCCTTTACAACCAATGGCAGATCACTGCTGCTCAATTCACCTGGCTCAGCCTCGTTCACCGTCGACTGTGGAACCTGCATTCACCGCACAGTATTTAATCTTACTTTCTACTGCAAAGTGTGGAAATATTTTCTCATATTTTTCCGTGAAAACCCCTAAGGGAGAACGTTCAGCTTCATTCATTCATTCATTCATATATACTCCTTGTTATCATTGACAACCCTAGCCTCTATGGAGAAAATGTCTACAGATGGGTGTCTCTGGTTTGACTGGTATAAGTTAATTTGCATGTTTTTTTCTCATGGCGAACTGCCTGAAAAAAACCCTACTGTAAAGGGAAGTGCTGTTTATATGTCAATATACACACACGTGTATATGTGTGTATCTGTGTATATATATATATATATATATATATATATATATATATATTTGAGTTTGTGTATTTCCTACTTGTGCTGAACAGATAATCTTTTGTTCCCTTGACTGTACAGGTCCTGGGGCCCTTTGTTCTACTGTATGCTCAAGACACAGGGGGTCCTTTGGCAGCTACCTGTTACAATCTGGGAACTTTTTTGATACCTACATTTCTGCACACACACATGATTATGTCATATCCCTGCACCATAGGTTAGGGAGGGGGGAGCCCAACATAGGGAACAAACAGAGGGACTGCACACTGGACCCCTACCCTACACAAACTTCATAGCAGCTTCCTGCACTATGGACGGCTGAGTATTCTCCACACCTTGCCTTGCCTAGCAACCTTATGCCTAACTCCTCTGCCTGCTGCCACTGTTAACCCTTTTCCATGGGCACTGTGCAAAGCCCTGCATTCCCTACTGCTGCTAGGGAGGCTGGTCACCATTGTGGCCTACTATTGGCTGCAACCCGCCCCCTCACCGGATGTTGATCCATGCGATGGGGAGATGCAGCCGTGCAGAGATCCGGAACGACACGGGTGCTGGGGAGGAGGTAAATATAATGTATACAAGGGGCCCGGCATTGGGGAGGGGGGATCTTTTAGACTTCGGATAACCCCTTTAATGAATACTGAAAGACTGTCTAGCTAATAATGAGAAGCTAGATATTTTACATATAAGGGTTAAAGAAGAGTATATTTTAGAGGGAAAAAGCCAGACTTGTTTACTACCAAAACAAGACAGACTGACCTTTTGGATGTCTGGTTTAGCTCTGTTATGTCTGAAGACTTGTTTTTGTCTGGAAAAACTGATTTGTCATTCCCAGTAGGTATCAATAAAGTTCTAATGCAAGTCTATGAAAGACAACAGTTGTAACATTGTATTTGTTTAGGTTGTGTTTCTTCATTCGTCCCCTCCCACTAGAAGGTTCAAGTTCAGCAACAAACTGTATATAAGGAGAGCAGTAAGAACCTCTAGTGTTCTGCAGTTAGGGACCAGTGCTTATAAGAGACACTGCCAGACTACTTGAATGGCCAGAAGACTCTGAGATGGGGATACTCTGCCACAGACCCTGGATCACTAGCCTTCTGAGGGAGAGAGAGAGAGAGAGACAGCTAGCTCAGGACTTTCCTTAGCATTAAAACCTTCTGCCAGGGAGGAGACTGGAGAAGCCAGCCCTATGCCTCACATGTATTGTTTTGCACTTGAGTTCCTCCAGTGAAGAAGCACACTGGTTTATTGCAGACCCTGACTCTCTGGACTTAATTCCCATTGGGGTGCACCATGACTTACCATCTGTTCCGGAGAGCAGCAACATGTGGTGACGCCTTGATGGTGTTGAGGGGACTCAGCGTAAGTACGCATAAAGAATTTCTTGAGTTCCTTAGATGTTTAAGTTCTATTAATGTTGATATTTAATTTACTTTGGTTCAACATTTGGATACGACTTAAGATCCCTGTAAACTGGCCAAACATTGGCCAGATAATCACTAACAAGCTTTCGTATGAATACCCGTTAGCGATTATCTGCTTGTGCCACCGATTACCCGATGAACAAGCAAAATGCTAATTTGTGCAGTCACCAAAATCATTGTTTACCGGCAGATCATGCTGTCTAAACAACAGTGATTATGTACGGGGACATGCAATGGCATTAGTGATCACTCCTCCCCATATTGTGGAGGAGATCACTCCATGTAGATGCGGTGGTCCGTGATCAGGCGATTGTCAGGAAGGAACAGTTCCTTCCTAAAAATGATCTGCTTGATTGAACAGTGTAAAGAGGCCTTTAGCAAAACTAATAATGTGATTACAGATTTATACACAAAACTACAGATAGGAACGACCTCTTAAAATTTGAAAGTTGCCGCCCAGGATGTACGGTACATTTTTTTCCATTCAGATGTCTTCTCGGAGTGAGATGGTTTGCAGTGTATGATATATACTATAGTAGACATTAGTTTGAATGAAATGAGTGGTAAGCTTTTAGATTGTTGGTATCTAGAGATGAGCGAACTTTAAAAAAAAGTTCGGCGTTCGGCGTTCGGGTTGTGGTAATTGCCGCATCCCGTTATGGATTCCACTACCGCGGACTATCCCGGCATAGGAAATCCATAAGGGGCGGCTTCCACGAACCCGAACTGTTGAACAGCCGAAGGACCTGGGGTGACGTCACCGTCATGTGATCAGTGCAAGAGCGCGTGGCTCAGCACTGGATTTGATCGGGATAGTCTGCGGTAGTGGAATCCATAACTGGATGCGGCGATTACCACAACCCGAACGCCGAACTTTTTTTTAAAGTTCGCTCATCTCTATTGGTATCTAATCAAATTGATTCAGGTTGGTTGGTACAGACTAAAGAAGAGTGAATCAAAACAAGTCAAATTTCCAAAAGTTGAGGTCAAATCCCAATTTTTGGCGATTTGATTCTGAAAACTTTCTTAAAATGGCATCAGATCTGAAGAGAGGAGAAATGAAGAAGAACTACATGACCCAAGACGGTATGTGTATATACACAACGGCAGGCATTTCCTATCAAAACGTGAGAATATTTTGGACCAGTTAAAAAAATAAAAAAACATAGAAACTCCTATTCTGCATTATGTTATTAAACAGGCTGTTTGTTACTTTTTTAAGGACCAATTCAGATCTGAAGTCACTTTGTGAGGCTTACATAATAGAAACCACCCATAAATGACCCCATTTTAGAAACGACACCCATCAAACTATTCAAAACATTTTAGAATTGTTGTTAACGCTTTTAGTATTTCACAGCAAATTAAAGCAAAATGGACGTGAAATTTCAAAATGTTACTGATTTTGCAGATTTTCCATTTTAATCCAATTTTTCCTGTAACTTATCAAGGGTTTACAACAAAATAAATATCAATATTTATTACTCTGATTCTGCAGTGTACATAAACACCCCATCTGTGGTTGTAAACTGCTGTATGGCACACAGCAGAGCCCAGAAGGCAAGGAGGGCAATATGGTTTTTCGAGGGCAGATTTTGCTGGAATGGTCTTTGGGCACCATGTTGCATTTGAAGAGACCGTGAGGTACCCCCACAGTGAAAACCCCCCAAAATTGCACACATTTTGGAAACTACACCACTAGTGTTGAGCAGATCGAAGCATACAAAGTGTAATTCGATCCAAAGTTTAGGATAAACTCGATTCACCACAAAGCAGAATTTTCTTGCGCTACATGGTAACAAATCATTTTTCCATGATGGCTAGAGTTGTCTTAGAAAGAATGTAAAAAATAATACTCACCTCATCCATTCGCTCGTGCAGAGGCAGTTCTCTCCTCCTTGGAGTGGAAAAGACCCGCCGAAGGACCTGTGCTGAGCATGATGATTAGAGTTGAGCGAACACCTGGACCGAACTTCCCGAAAATGAAGTCAATGGGGACCCGAACTTTTGGGCACTTAAATGGCTGTAAAATAGCCCTGGAAAGGGATAGAGGGCTGCAAAAGGCAGCAAAATGTAGGTAAATGCAAACATATGTGAATAGGGAAATGACTTAAAATAAAATAAAATACAGAAAAATAATAAATAAACATTCTAAACTTGAGCCCAAGTGAGTGACAGTGGCACCTGTCACCCAGCAAACAGAGGATGTGGCAGCAACGCCACCACATCTGTCATTGTCACCAAGCATCTCCACCAAATCCCATGGGAGTGTTCAGCTATCATCAGCTGTCCTCTCCCAAACACTGGAGAGAAAAAGAAATAGAAAGAGGAAGTACCCCCCTACCCATGGCTCTGAATGCCTTATTTCAAACTTCCTGGTCCTTTGAAATGCTGTCATTCTGTCTGGTGGACAGTTTTAAAAATCTTATGGCGGTGGCTGTCCCACAGTACATGTATCCCAGCCGCCGCTACTTTTGCAGGCGAGCCATCCCTTCCCTGCACGACCAAGTGGCGGACAAAATCAAGTGTGCACTGCGCAACGCTATCTGTGGCAACATCCACATAACCAACAACACAGTGGGTAAATGTAGCGGCTGGCCCAAAGGCGGATAGCATTTTTGCGAATGTCCTTCCGCCCCCGAGGATTGCTGGGCATTTCTCTTTGTATCCTGTTACCTCCTCCTCCTCCTACTCGGCTTCCTCCTCCTCTACCTTCTTATCATCCACTCAGGGTAACACCTTCGCCACCCACAGCAGCACAGCCAGGGGAAACGACAGCAGGTTGTTTTAAAACTTGTGTGTTTGTGGGACAAACCCCGCACCGCGCAGGAGCTGTGGACAGGCATGGAACAACAGACCGACCATTGGTTGGTGCCACTGAGCCTCCAGCCCGGCCTGGTGCTGTGCGCTAATGGGCGAAATATACTAGTAGGTCTGGGCCTAGCCGGTTTGACACACATCCCCTGCCTGCCACATGTGCTGAATTTGGGGTGCAGAAATTCCTAAACACCAGACAGTGAAAATCAATTCAGTTAATCGAACACACACAACACCCCCACCCCCCACCCCCCTTCACTCAAACCATTAACAAACTATTTACAAATTTTCTTAAAAACATATTAAAATAACTATAAGGCAGCTAAACTTACTATATAAACAAACAAAACTATATACACGCCTTATCCTTAACTTAAGGCCAGTGACATCCAAGTGGCTCAAAGGGTGGGTTCCTGCACCAACATAGTCCCAGGCCTGGAACACAATTGTCCAGCCAGGGCACAGTTCTGGAGCATGAGGAGCAAAAGTAGGATGAGGAGGATGAGGAGGAACTGTGTTCTCAGCAGGATGGCACCCAAGCCAGCTCACGGGCAGCTGGGTCACCCTCAGCACCTCAGAAGGCTGGGTTAGCATTGGCGAAATGTGGGAAAGCTTTGTCATCACGCCACAACAACCTGCACCACCAGCAGATCTGGAACGTCTTAGCAGGAGGCAGCATTTCAGCAACATGGTGGAACAGTACACGTACTTACTGATGGGTTTGCCCAAGGGCGTAGCTACAGGGAAGCGTGGGAAGCACACTGTTTTGGGTCCCTGACCTAGAAGGGGCCCATCCAGGAGGAGGAGGAGGACTAAAAGACTTTGTCAGGGCCCCCTGAACAGTATTATACAATGAAATTAGATACAGTGGAAGTATAGACAGTGTAGAAAGCGGATGGAAAATAAACCCAAACAGCCTTACACCCTACACACTCAACCCCCCCCCCCCTTTCACTCAAACCATTAACAAACTATTTACAAATTTACTTAAAAACATATTAAAATAACTATAAGGCAGCTAAACTAACCATATAAAGAAATAAAACTATATACACGACTTATCCTTAACTTAAGGCCAACCAATTACAAGTGGCTCGGAGGGTGGGTTCCTGCACCAACATAGTCCCTGGCCTGGAACACAATTGTCCAGCCAGGGCACAGTTCTGGAGGAGGAGTAGGAGGAACGCTGGGGGATACAGAGGACACAGACGATATACCTCCCTCAAAGAGGATAGCTTGTCCTTGCCTCTGGGCAGCCTGGCAGACATGGCTACATGCTGCAGTGCCTGCACAACGACTGCCCAGTTACTGCCACATTCTAACTTGTGCTGATTACTGGGTGGCCACCCTGCTGCATCCCCGTTACAAGGACAACGTGCTGTTCTTAATTCCCTCACTGGAGTGTGATAGGAAGATGAGCCCGCTAGTAGACACGCTGCTGATGGCATTCATACCTGACACCGGGGACTCAGTGGAAGCACAAGGTGAAGGCAGAGGAGGAGGAGGAAGAATTTGCCAATGCAGCTGGGTCACCACCAGCAACACCTCAGAAGGCAGGGTTAGCATGGGCAAAATGTGGAAAAGCTTTGTCATCACGCCACAACAGCCACCTAACACATAAACTGCGCCAAAATATGGGTGTAATCGCGCCAATTAATACACTCCTAGAAAAACACACCACTTATCACAAAATATCAAAAATATTTATTTTCATGATTAAAAATAATACATAATTATACATAATAAATACACCAGCAACATTTTAGAGTACATGATGGCAAGACGGTAACAGAAACAGCACTTGTTCAGCACAATCAATATACTATCATAAGTACAACTTTCGGTTCAAAGTGTGGAGCACTCTCCACATATAGCATAGGTATATTTACATAGAGGTGATAGTCATACCTCCCATTACAATCCTTCCTTTACTAGCTGAAAACAGGTATCAATAACCATGTGCAGATCTCCTATGCGTCACTGGTGTGTTTGGACACTGGGAAAGTAGATCAACAATGCTCACAATATGAGCAAACAAAGCTCAAAATGGTACCATCCTCCATCGGATCTTCCTCAGTGTCCAATGTATCCCCCAGTGACAATAATAAATGTACAACATGTATGTTAACAAGAATATGATACTGACCAAGTTTTGCGTCCGTCCCGGTAACCCCTATACGCCACAACAACCTGCACCACCAGCAGATCTGGAACATCTTAGCAGGAGGCAGCATTTCAGCAACATGGTGGAACAGTACACGTACTGACTGATGGGTCTGCCTAGGGGAAAAGCTACAGGGGAAGCAGGGGAAGCAACTGCTTTGGGGCCGTGACCTAGAAAGGGCCCATCCAGCAGGAGGAGGAGGACTAACAGTATTATACAATGAAATTATATACAGTGCAGTATAGACAGTGTAGAAAGCGAATGGAACAGCTGCTGGGCCTGGTCTGAGAGAGCGATCTTTAGTAGCCACAGGCATGGCGGCATGAAAGGAAGGGGTTTGCGCAAAAATTACTGGGGTAGGGGGGCCCCATTCAAAAAGTTGCTGTGGTGCCCAATCATTTCTAGCTACGCCACTGGGTCTGCCCCATTCAACTTCTGGGTCATCAAATTGGGCACATGTCCTGAGGTTGCCCTTTGCGCCTTGGAGGTGTTGGTCTACCCTGCAGCCACTGTATTGTCTGAACGTGTGTTTTGCATGGCTGGTGGCATTATCACAGACAAGCGCAGCCGCCTGTCCACAGACAATGTGGGCAAGCTTTCGTTTATTAAAAAAAAACAGGCATGGATCCCACAGGACTTGTTTGTACCTTATGCAGAATAGACAAGTATACCGGCCTCATCCAACCACTGTTATACTACCGTGCACTTACACTTTGTTTTATTTTGTATATTTTCCCAATGTTTTGGGGTCTACACTAATTTATTTAAAAAAAATTACAAATAAAAAACCAGTTATTTGCGACTACTGGCTTCACAGCCCAAAAAGGCTTTATTTCATGCAAGAATGTAACTGCCAATTGTAAGTTCTCTGTCAGTTATGCAGTGCAGGGGTTTGTACCTGGCAAAAATGGTAATATTTGACTTAACAATTTAAAATCTATGCTTTGTCGGACAGTATTAAACTTGGCCAGCCACAGCTGGAACCACTGATTAACGGTATTGCTATTTTGGCAATTGAATTTCACGCCAGAACAAAATCTATCCTTTGCCGGACATTATTAAACTTGGCCAGCCACTGCTGGGACACCAGATTTAGGGGATTGCTATTTTGGCAATATAATTTCACCCCAGAACAAAATCTATCCTTTGCCGGACACTATTAAACTTGGCCAGCCACAGCTGAAACCACTGATTTACGGTATTGCTATTTTGGCAACTGAATTTCACCCCAGAAAATAATATATCCTTTGACGGACACTATGAAACTTGTCCAGTCACAGCTGGAACATCAGATTTACGGTATTTCTATTTTTGCAACTGAATTTCACCCCAGAAAATAATATATCCTTTGCCGGACACTATGAAACTTGTCCAGTGACAGCTGGAACACCAGATTCTGATATTTCTATTTTGCAACTGAATTTCACCCCAGAAAAAATATATCCTTTGCGGACACTGTAGACTTGGCCAGCCACGGCTTAAACACTGGATGTACATCAGCTGACACTATTAAACTTGGCCAGCCACAGCTGAAACCACTGATTTACGGTATTGCTATTTTGGCAACTGAATTTCACCCCAGAAAATAATATATCCTTTGACGGACACTATGAAACTTGTCCAGTCACAGCTGGAACATCAGATTTACGGTATTTCTATTTTTGCAACTGAATTTCACCCCAGAAAATAATATATCCTTTGCCGGACACTATGAAACTTGTCCAGTGAAGCTGGAACACCAGATTTACGGTATTTCTATTTTTGCAACTGAATTTCACCCCAGAAAAAAATATATCCTTTGCCGGACACTATTGAACTTGGCCAGCCACAGCTTAAACCACTGATTTATGGTATTGCTATTTTGGCAATTGAATTTCACCCCAGAAAAAAAATATCCTTTGCTGGACACTATTAAACTTGGCCAGCCACAGCTGAAACCACTGATTTATGGTATTGCTATTTTGGCAATTGAATTTCACCCCAGAAAAAAATATATCCTTTGCCGAACACTATTAAACTTGTCCAGTCACAGCTGGAACACCAGATTTATGGTATTTCTATTTTTGCAACTGAATTTTTCCCCAGAAAAAAATATATCCTTTGCCGGACACTATGAAACTTGTCCAGTGACAGCTGAAACCACTGATTTACGGTATTGCTATTTTGGGAATTGAATTTCACCCCAGAAAAAAAAATATCCTTTGCCGGACACTATTAAACTTGGCCAGCCACAGCTGAAAGCACTGATTTATGGTATTGCTATTTTGGCAATTGAATTTCACCCCAGAAAAAAATATATCCTTTGCCGAACACTATTAAACTTGTCCAGTCACAGCTGGAACACCAGATTTACGGTATTTCTATTTTTGCAACTGAATTTCACCGCAGGAAATAATAAATCCTTTGACGGACACTATTAAACCTGGCCAGCCAATGCTGGGACACCAGATTTACGGTATTGCTATTTTGGCAATTAAATTTCACCCTAGAAAAAAATATATCCTTTGCCGGACACTATTGAACTTGTCCAGTCACAGCTGGAACACCAGATTTACTGTATTTTTATTTTTGCAACTGAATTTCACCGCAGAAAATAATATATCCTATGACGGACACTATGAAACTTGTACAGTCACAGCTGGAACTCTAGATTTACGGTATTGCTATTTTGGCAATTGAATTTAACCCCAGAACAAAATATATCATTTGCCGGACACTATTAAACTTTGCCAGCCACTGCTGGGACACCAGATTTAGGGGATTGCTATTTTGGCAATTGAATTTCACTACAGAAAAAAATCTATCCTTTGCCATACAGCAGACAGTATTACACTTGGCTAGCCACACTTAGGGGATTGGTATTTTGGCAATTGAATTTAACCCCTCAATAAAATATAGAAATTTCTATCCTGAGTTTCTAGTGGTGATAATAGGCACAGCCAAGCCCCTGATGTAGGATATAGCAAAAAAAAAAAAACTAGTATTGATGGATTGATGGACTTGGTGGCAGCTTTTCCTGCTGCACCACAAGACACAAAGTGGCCGCCAATCACCCGAGAAAAAAGTGACAGAAAAACGCTCTGTGCAGCCTAAAAACCAGTGAGCAATTAACTAGCAGAAGTTGAATGATTCACAGCTCTAGATCGATCACTTCATTAGGTGTTTTTGCTGACTTTTCCCTGCCTAATCTCGCCCTCACAGCAGCTGCGTCCTATCCCTACACTAATCAGAGCAGAGTAACGTGCGGCGCTACGTGACTCCAGCTTAAATAGAGGCTGGGTCACATGCTGCACTTGGCCAATCACAGCCATGCCATTAGTAGGCATGGCTGTGATGGCTTCTTAGGGCAAGAAGTAAAACGCTA
This sequence comes from Bufotes viridis, assembly GCA_033119425.1. Lineage (NCBI taxonomy): Eukaryota > Metazoa > Chordata > Amphibia > Anura > Bufonidae > Bufotes > Bufotes viridis. Next base: position 566,380,331 of record CM065590.1, on the reverse strand, counting down.
GCTGATTGGCTGCTGTGCAGCCCTTGAGAAAGCGGTAAGAAATCGCTGAACTACGAACCCGAACTTTTTAAAAAAAGTTCGGGTCTGGGTCCGTGTCCCGAGCACCCCAAAATTCGGTACGAACCCGAACTATACAGTTCGGGTTCGCTCATCCCTACCAGGGTCCTTTAGGGTTAGATAGGGCTTTAGGTATTCCTGTGTATGAACTTACCTACCTCTGGGGTCTGTTCATACTGGTAGTCAGTCAGGGCTTTGATTAGGGTTTTCACTAGGAGGTGTCCATCTTCCTTCCCTAGTTTTCAGGCCTTATTTCCTTTCCCCTTTCCCTCCTATGTTGGGTGTGGGGTTTCAGAGAGAGAGAATCTGATTCAGCTGTGTGTCTGTGTCAGCTCTCCAAAAGCTCGTAAATCCACATTAATTGGGACCCTGACAATCAAAGAGTTAAGGGGTTTTGCCCCAATACTTAAATGTTTTTTAAGAGCCATAGGGGCACATTTATTAAGACCGGTGTTTTAGACGCCGGTCTTCATAAACCCCTAAGCTGGTGGTGGTTCAGCCAAAGCTATGAAGAGGCGTGGGCTTGGATCCTCTGCCAGTTCTAAATGTAAGCTTCCTAGCTGTCTTACATTCAGATATTTTGCTACGCCAAAAACAGACATAAAACATGGTAAATGCAATGGGCCTACTGGCCCGTTCCCTTCCCCACACACCACGCCCACTTTTTTAGACCTGGTGTGAGCGAAGAGAAGTCGTAGATTGCGGCGCAACTAGCTGTTGCGCCTCAGCCTGCGCCTGAAATGCACCTAATATAGGAGTATTTCAACTTAGTAAATTACTTCCATAATTTTTTTGTTGACTTGTTGCTGTGTGATGGCTAATTTTTTGCGGGACAAGCTGTAGTTTTTATTGGCACCATTTTGGGGTACATTTGGCTTTCTGATCACTTTTTAGCTCATTTTTTGGGAGGTGAGGTGGGCAAAAATTTTAATTCTGTCAAAGTTTTTTTTTTAGTTTCACCATGTGGTAAATATGATAACTTTATTCTGCAGGTTGACACGATTCTGGAGATACAAAATTTATATAGTTTCTTTTTCATGTTTTGCTACTTTTGCATAATAAAATCCCTTATTAAAAAGCTATTAAATTTTTCATTGCCATATACTAACATCCATAGCATTTTTATTTTTCTGCCAACATCAATGTCCAAGGGCTTACCTTTTGCAGGACAGACTGTACTTTTTATCTTTACCATTTTCGGATACATAAGACTTTTTGATGACTTCATATTATGTTTTTTGGCAGGCGAGGTGAAAAATAAAGCTCTTTTGGTGTAATTTTAATTTATTTATTTTTTCACAAGGCTCACTTAAACTTAAAGGCTATGTACATCTTCAGGGGTATAATTTTTTTATAATTGCATTTTACTCATTTTGGCCTAAAAATCATATTTATTAAAAATATTCTGCCATTCTGTCACAAAGGGTTAACTGTCTAGCTGTATGAATCAAACTTTCACTTGTGGTTCATCTAATAAATTATCTCTAAATCACTACATGGTCATAAACACTTCTTTAAGCGACATTTTTTTATCAGTAAGATAAGAATTGAGCTATAATGAGTGTCTAGGGGGTCTGAGATCAGAGATAAGGAGCCATCACTTGAGTTGCCTGACGGGAAACTGACGTAAAAATATAGAGCCTGCTACTAGAGAATCTCAAGGCTGTACAGAGAAAGGGGCTCAAAATCTTTAATAAAGACCAATTGAAAAAATTATTTTTATCTCAAAATGAGTGCAGTTCAATAATAAAAAAATAACCCACCCACCCCAAAGGTGTACATAGCCTTTAAGTGTAATAAATACATTTTAACACAAAATCTCTTTTTTGATTACAATGATTTTAGTTTTGAAAATAATTCACCATTATAAAGAAGCAAAATGCTTATTTTATTTACATTTGTAATGATTCATTAAATAAGGTAATATCTTATTTATCCTACACAGCATGTTGCCATAAAAAAAAAAAAAAAAACACAGAAACTAATGCTGGATTTAATTTTTATTAATCCAATAAAAAAAAATATATAATCAGTATATTATTTATAAACCCAAAAATGGTTCCACTAAAATATGACATCCTGTCCTGCATTAAAAAAAAAGTTGTCACATCAACGACAAAATAAAACAGTGGAATGCAGAACAAAAAATATATTTTTTTTAACAGTAAAGGTTTTTAATATGCAAACTTAGTAAAATGTAATAATAATGTATTAATATTTGGAATTGACCTATTCAGTGACTCGAAAGCTTCTGTCAATAATAGGGTTTTGAAAAAGTATGTTTTCTAATGTATGGTTGGGTATAACACTATTTTATATGAATGTTATGTAACTCTTCGCTGGATGGACCAAGGGGTGGCCCAACCCCCTGGGATTGGCTACTTTCTGTGTTTAAGTGGGGAGTCAGTGGATGTGAACAGTGTGATCAGTCTTCAGGATACTGAATCCTTCGAGGATTTCCAGTCAGAATTTGGGGCCCAGAGAGAAGCTCCAGAAACTTACCAGACTGAGTGAGGAAAAAGAATATTATCCAGAAGGCTAAGCAGCCAAAACCGGAGGGTGCGAGGAAGCAGACTGTGGAGGTAATGTTCATATTTTGGCTATGCCCACTCCCACAGTCCTGACCACCAGAAAGTCCTACGTTTTTTCCTAAAATGTGCAAGTACGACCACCAATACTGGATTGCAGGGTGGTCGTAACCATGGAAACGAACAGTGTATAATGTGATGGAAAAATGAATCCAGCCAGCAAAGGCAGCAATATGGACAATCACAATACATTAGTAAGTGTCTTGTATTAACTTTCTCTACATAATAAATGGTATTTGCTGAAGGGAGAAAACCCCTTTAAAGGTGTTAGCCCATGAAAAATATTCTACTTTTATCAAACCAGCACCTGGATCTGAATCGTTTTGTAAATATATGCATTTAGTGTAGCCACCAAGTTATTCAATAAAATATATCTGTACAGCGCCACCTGCTGTATGTTCTTTTCCTTATTTCTCTGTCCAATTCCATAATATTGCTCAAGCAGTTGCACATGCTCAGTCAGATCTACTGTTAAAAGCTGTGACAGTTACATGGAGAGAGCTGCAGCAGAAAGAACACACCCTCTGAGAAAGGACACACCCCTGAGCTTGCAGCTTGAAGAGAATTTAGTAGAGCAATAAATGGCAAGATCTCTGGATCCATGTGAGGTACAGGGCTGGTTCTAGTTTTGTTAGAAATAAATTATCATTGGCTTTTATGTTTTACATCAGTAATGGGATAACCTAAATTATTTCTGGAAAACCCCTTTAAGGCCCAAAATAGACCCATGTGGGGATAACATGTGGTTCTAACTTTGCTAGTTACTTTTTTTTATTGTCCATGGAATTAACTTTATGTGGAATAATGAATAATCATCGGATCTCTATTTAGATTCGAGCGAACCCGAACTGTAAAGTTGGGGTTCGCAGCGAATTTTTGGATTTTTGCCCCCCGAACCCGAACATTATCGTAATAGTTCGGGTTCGGTGTTTGGCAGATTTTATGGTGCTTGTTGAAAAGCTGCTGGGCAGCCAATCAACAAGCGTCGAACTTCTTTGCCCATAGAAGCCTTTAAAGCCATGACTACTAATGGCATGGCTGTGATTGGCTAAGTGCAGCATATGACCCAGCCTCTATATAAGCTGCAGTCACGTAGCGCAGCACGTCACTCTGCTGTTGTTAGTGTAGGGACAGGTTGCTGCTAGTGCTCTCAGGGGGAGAATAGGAAACAAGCTTTGCTGAATAATATCTGATATCAGAATTGTGTTCAATCAGCGATCTACAACCTTTTTGTTCTTGTGGGTGCAATGGCAGTTTTTTTTATGAGGCCAGTGACAAAAACTTTTATATTTCTGTGAGTGGTTGGTGTCGGCAGCCATTTTGTGCAAGTGACATGCACTTGCAGCTGCATATGTGCTAGGGACAGTAATAGAATCCAGTCTTTTTACTTCATTTGGCAAAATTTACCCTTTTTTTAAGTGCACCTGCACTGCAAATCTGTCAAGGGAAGGGAAAAATAATACTGTTACTCCGTTTGTGATTTTAGGGACCTAGGGGGTGATATTTTCACATTTTGTTCTTTAAAGTACCCCTTTGCTGCATATATCCTTGTCATTAATTCTGTAAATACATTAGATTCTGGGCTTCTTTACTTTTTGTGCTATAAAGTACATTTGCTCTGTGCACTACATTTGTGATTGTGAAAAATATAATCAGTAAATCCATCTGTTTCACTGTGGGTGAAAAAAATTATATATTTTTTTCTTACCATGAAGTGCCTTTTCTGCCTGCTCAGCAAATCTTTTAATTCATCTGTTTCACTGGGGTTGAAAAAATCCTCTTTTTTTCCCTATGAATTACCTTTTTGCCTTGTACTGCAAATCAAATAACATCAGTAAATTCCACTGGGACATTGTTGGTGGAAAAAACACGTAATTTTTGGCACAAAGTAAATTTGTGGCCTGCTATGTACTACTGCTAGTGTAGTGAAAGAATTTCACTTGCATCCGTCAGTTTCATTGGTGGGTGAAGAAATCATATATTTTGTTGAAATACATTCCAGCTTCTGCCTGCACAGGCAAGTGTAAAATAATGAGTTAATCCATCTGTTTCACTGGGGTTGAAAAAATCCTCTTTTTTTCCTATAAAGTACCTTATTGCCTTGTACTGTAAATCAAATAAAATCAGTAAATTCCACTAGGACATTGTGGTTGAAAAATAAACATGATTTTGGCCCATAAAGTGCCCCTGCGGCCTGCGTTGGTGTTCCTGCTGCACTGCATACCTGACTTGCCAAAATTTATTCAGTAAGTTAGGTGGCGTACTACAGATTGTTTGGGTATCTGTGCCCCTAATAAGTAACTTGTGACCTTAACCAATCTTTTATCTTTAACACGCTGCCAAGGCCTATTGGGCAGGCCACACTGTGAATTAAATTTGTTTCTTATATTGGGTGTGATCTAGAAATATCTTTTATCTTTATCACACTGCCAGGGCATATTAGGCAGGGCACAAAGTGTAGACATAGAGGTGTGACCAAAACGAAACTTTTCTGTTTATGACATGGGCACGGCATACCTGACAGGAAATAAGTTTTATTAAATCTGTCTGTTACTTCATTGGGTTACCGACAAGAATGAGGAGAGCGTCAAATAAGGGACGGGGCCCTGGTCGTGGTGCTGCTGGTGTTGGTGGGGCTCCTGTTGCAGGAAAGGACGTGGTGGATATGTGCCAGCTACACGCCCAAATTAAACAACTTCCTCAGGTTCGCATAGACGACAGGGCCTTCCATGTCATTTAGTAGGCCCGAATGCCGCTCTACGAATGGTGAGGCCAGAGCACGTACAGGCGCTAGTAGATTGGGTGGCTGATAGTGCCTCCAGTACCTTCACATTGTCTCCCACCCGGTCCTCTGCTGAAAGCTCAGAGTTGGCACCTGCAAGCCCTGGGCAGCTATCTAGTACCTCACCCCCTTGCAAATCAGCCAAGCAGTCTGAGCTCCAAGTCATGGAGCAGACTCTCATGCTTTTTGATGACTCTCTTGGCAGGGTTTCCCCGGCCCATCCACCTAGCCCTGCTCCAGAAGTGGAAGAGATTTAGTGCACCGATGCCCAACCACTTATGTTTGAGGATGAGGACATGGGAAGACCACTGCAGCACGTCTCTGATGATGACTAAACACAGTGCCAACTGCTGTGGCTTTCTGCAGTGTGCAAACCAACAAGGAGGGCAGGGGTGAAGAATGGGTGGAAGATGATGTGGAGGATGTCTCCCTAACAGCACACTGGGTAAATGCAGTGGCGGCTGGGCCTGTGGTGGAAAGCTGTTTGGCGCATGTCCCTCCGCCCCCGAGGATTGCAAGGCATTTCTCTTTGCCTCCTGTTGCCTCCTCCTCCTACTCCTCTTCCTCCTCTACCACCTCCTCATCCTCTCAACATAACACCTTCACCACCAACTTCAGCACAGCCAGGAGGAAACGACAGCATTCAGTTTTTAAACTCATCTGTTTGGGGGACAAACCCCACACTGCGCAGGAGCTTTGGACGGGCCTTGAACAACAGACCGATGAATGGATGGTGCGACTGAGCCTTAAGCCTGGCCTGGTGGTGTGCGATAATGGGCCAGTCAGTCTCTCTGCGGAACAGCAACACTTCACTGCCACTAAGTGGGCCTCCATGCGAGATCTGTGTGCCTTGTTGCGCTGCTCCAACTACTCCACCAACATGGCCAGTGCGGATGCTAGTGTTGATCACCAATATTCGAATTGCGAATTTTAATCGTGAATATCAGCATTTCAAAAATTCGCGAATATTTAGAGTATCACAAAATATATTTGTAATCGCGAATATTCGTTGTTTTTTTTTAAAATACCAGTTGATGCGAATTTTTATGCGAATTTTCGCAATCAAGGAAGTGATGACTGGAGAAGATCACAAATTCTCGAATATATCGCGAATTTGAATATTGCCCCTGCCGCTCATCACTACGGATGACGCCGTTCTCAGCATTACTATCCCACTTCTATGTCTCCTTGAAAAAACGATTCGGCAATGATGGAGGAAGATGTGTCAAGGCAGAAAGAGGAGATGGAAGAGGGATCATTTTAATGGTTATCAGGCCAGTCATTCACAGCTGGCTCGGGGGGTGGGTTCCTGCACCAACATAGGCTAGGTACACAATTGTCCAGCCAGGGCACAGTTCTGGAGCATGAGGATGAGGAGGAACCGAGTTCACAGCAGGGTGGTACCCAAAGCAGCTCATGGGCATCACTTGTGCGTGGCTGGGGGGATACAGAGGACACAGACGATACACCTCCCACAGAGGACAGCTTGTCCTTGCCTCTGGGCAGTGTGGCACACATGAGCGACTACATGCTGCAGTGCCTGCGCAACGCCGAGTTGCCCACATTCTAACTTGTGCTGATTACTGGGTGGCCACCCTGCTGGATCCCCGCTACAAGGACAATGTGCCGTCCTTAATTCCGTCACTGGAGCGTGATCGGAAGATGCGTGAGTATAAGCGTAGACGCGCTGCTGATGGCATTCACAGCTGACAGCGGGGGCTCAGTGGAAGCTCAAGGCGAAGGCAGAGGAGGAGGAAGAGGCAGCCAACGCATCCAGCACCTCCGAAATGTGGAAAAGCTTTGTCACCATGCCACAACAACCAGCACCACCAGCTGATACGCAACGTCTTAGCAGGAAGCAGCATTTCAGCAACATGGTGGAGCAGTATGTGTGCACACGTCTACACATACTGACTGATGGGTCTGCCCCATTCAACTTCTGGGTCTCCAAATTGGGCACATGGCCTGAGCTTGCCCTTCATGCCTTGGAGGTGCTGGCCTGTCCTGCAGCCAGTGTATTGTCTGAACGTGTGTTTAGCACAGCAGGGGGTGTTATCACAGACAAGCACAGCCCCCTGTCCACAGCAGACAAGCTCATGTTCATTAAAGTGAACCAGCATGGATCCCACAAGACTTGTCTGTACCTTGTGCAGAATAGACAAGTATACTGACTTCACACAGCCATTGTTATACTCCAGCGCACTTTCTCTTTGTGTTATTTTATTTATTCCACAATGTTTTGGCTGCCTTCACCTCCTCCACTGCCGCTTTGGCTGCCTCCACCTCCTCCACTGCCGCTTCCACCTACAACGCCAAATCCACCTACACCACCACGTCCACCTACAACGCCAAATCCACCTACACCACCACGTCCACCTACAACGCCACGTTCACCGCCTCCTCAACCTCCTAGTCCATATGGACCTCCTGCTCTTAATTCAGGATTAAAATTTGTAATTTTTATTTATTTTATTTTACGTCATTTCCTATCCACATATGTTTGCAGGGCACTTACCCACATTTTGCCGCCTTTTGCAGGAAGCCCTCTAGCCCTTTACTGGACTTTTTAAGAGCCATTTTAGTGCCCCAAAGTTCAGGTTCCCATTGACTTTAATGGGGTTCGAGTTCAGGGTCAAGTTCGGATCCCGAACCCGAACTTTTTAATAAAGGTTCAGCCGAACCCGGCGAAACCGAACTTCCAGGTGTTCGCTCAACTCTAATCACTATGTATTAAATATCTAGCGGAAAACTTACCAAAAGTCGTAAATTATGGCACAAATATGGTATGAGCCATAATTTGAAACATTTCACTTTTCTCGCCTCTAATTAAAGCGGTAAGAAAAGTGAGCAGCACTTGGAGGTAGGGGACATGGACGACAGATTCGCAAGCCTAAATAATAGCTCAAATCTAAAATACGGTAGCTCATTGCTAGATTCACCCATGAGTGATCAACAAACATCCGCGTCTCAAAGTATCGTATGCACATGACAATATTCTATGAGGGGCCGAACAACTAATGTGCATGACAGACATCACATGATGGACACCAACCACCCCGCTAAAGTGCACAAACCAGACATGGCTCTGTATATGACAGGGACAAATCCACAGAGTGTGCCATCTAACATCTGTAGCAGTAACAAGAGGTGCTACACAAACCTTCCTAAAGGCTGCATAGCTCACCACCAATGTGGTAAATATTAGGCTCCTTTCACATCTGCGCTTTCCCTTTATGCTATTGAGATCCGTCATAGAATCTCAATAGCAGGAGAAAACGCTTTCGTTTGGCCCCCATTCATTGTAAATCGGGACTAAACTGAACTGAACGAAACGGAGTGCACCAGAATGCATTCCGTTCCATTTGGTTGCGTTCCCATCGCAGCCAGAATAATGCTGCAAGCAATGTCTTTCTGTCTGCCACTACATCACCCAAAGAGATAGCCAGTAAAGATGAGCGAATCGAAGTTGACGAAGTGGAATTCGATCCGAATTTCAGGAAAAATTCGATTTGCACCGAATCCGAATTTCCTCATGCTTCGTGGTAATAACGAATCACATTTTTCTCTAATATGACTGCTGCTGTCACGGGTAATGGGGGGGGGGGGGGGGTGATAACACTAGATAACATACAGAAGGAATAGACCGGAATCTAGGCATCAAAGCTAAGGGAGAGGGATGCTGACCTTCTAGGAATCCTTAGACCTCTCCCTGACTCCTGCCAGTGGACCCAGAAGGTGGAAATACTCATACACCGTAACCTTAGCCCCGGAGACCCTGGAAGGCCCTAAGAGTGGTGGCAGGGAATAAGACTACTGGTTCCTCCCCAGATGAAGGAACCAGCGTCTCCCTGAGGCCTAGACAACAACACACACAAGCAAACAACAAAATGCAAAACAAAATGCACTTAGCTTAAAGAAGAATGGAGGAGCAGGAGATCCAAAGGAACAAAACACCAGCTCAACCAACTACAGCAGGAAATATCAACTGCATGGTAAGCAGTGTGAGTCAGAACTAAATAAAGCCTCAGTAATGACCCCCAAGCTGCATCTGGCAAGAGGTGTGGTCATTACGAAACAACAACACAGCAAGATGAAAACAGAGAGACTGTCAGACACCCTCATGTGCCACCAGTCTCTCAGATCTTGTCACCTCTGTCATGGGAGGGACCATGACAGCTGTATGTGTTAGGACATGGAGGGATCACCCACAATGCCGTGCAGGCAGCCAATCAGCAGCTAGACAGCCCTATAAATAGCTTCAGCCATCTTGGATTCTTCCATTTTCCAGTGTACTTAGTGCAGGGAGAGACGTTAGCAGGCGCTAGGGACAGTGCTAGGAAAGATTTGAAAACTTTTATTTTGCTGAATAGAGGTTCAGGGAAAGATCATTAGAATTGTAGGGAAAGGATAGGAAGGAATTATTCCACAGTATTGAAGCAGAATAGGGTCCAATAGGGGAGTGTACAGCCTGGGTAATAGGAACAATCCTATTACACCTTACTAGACTGATCGGGGAACCAAATTACCATTATACTGCTGCTTTCAGGTTTGCAATAGATGATACCTCTAATTCCAGCAAACCTTGCAAGTGCTGCGTGATACAGCCATTAACAGGGTGTATTACTGGGAAATATTTCTATGTCTTATTTGCCCTTGTGCAGTGCAGTTATATGCTTTAAAGCCTTATTTGCTATGTATAAGTGGGGGAAAATGGGGCTTATTAGCCGTTGTGTGGTGAAGTGAGAAAATTACAGCCTTTTTTGGGGTGTATTAATTTCCTTTTTATTTACTTATTTGATCTAACAGTATGTCAGACAGATAAGTGACAGGCCCTGCACAGGGGAGTGTCAGAGGCCCAAATGTTTCTGGCACAGGTCACAGCAGAGTAGGGGGACATGGCAACAGGGGTCACTTGCAGAGGCATGAGCTCCCAGTGTCAGCTAGCGGCCGTGTCTTGACCAGCTATTCAGCGGTTATTGAATGGTTGACTTGGTCATCCACTTCATCCCAAGTGACATCAGACACCCCCAGCCAAGAGTTGGTGGGTTCATCAAACACAACCCATAGTTGGCATGGCCTGGGAGCAGGCCCTGTGCCCTGACTGGTCCTTAATCTGCCTCTGTCCTTTTTTGTTCCCTCAGCCAGAGAAATACTATATGTTGTGTGCTTAGCTCCACTATACAGTGAGGACGAGCTACTAGATGACAGTCAGCAGCTACTGCCCAGCCAAGATCTGGAGGAGACATCTGCCGCTTCCTCCGGTAGGCGGGCAAGTAATGATGAGGAGAGTGGCATGGGAGCTGGTGTTGCAAGCGGTCGGGTTCCTGGCTCAGAGACCATTGAGGAGGACATCAGTGACGTGCAGACAGTACTCGATAATAATGTAGTCAATCGCAATTGGGAGCCGAGTGACGAAGGGGCTTCATCATCATCGGGAGAAGAGGGTGGCAGCTTGCGTGTGAGGCAGCGGCAGAGCCAGCAAGTTAGTAGCGTGGCTGGGAATCAGCAGGGTGGCAGCAGTGGAAGGTCGGGAGCCAAACGTGCCCAGGGTAGACCACCCGCTTCGTAGGAACCTATCGGCCCGGAAATAGTGGTGCAGGGGTTCGCGGATCTTGTGGTGGCAGCAGTCAGTCAGTGCGGAGTGTTGGCGGGAAAATGCCATACTCGGCGGTGTGGCAGTTTTTTGTTAAGCCGCCGGAGGAGGTGAACATGGCCATTTGCCGAATCTGTGGGCAGAAGGTAAAGCTTGGCCAGGGTGCCAATGTTGGCACCACAGCCCTGCGTCAACATATGCAATGTCACCATAAAGGGGCCTGGGAGAACCGTGGCTCTGATTTGGTGGCCTCCTTATGCTGCTGCTGACACCTTCACACTCTGTCATTTTGCCACTCTGTAGCCTTCTCATGCTGCTGCCAGCTCAACACTATGTCATTGTGCCATTCTGTGGCCTCCTCATGCTGCTGCCACCTCAACACTATGTAATTGTGCCACTCTGTGGCCTCCTCATGCTGCTGCCACCTCAACACTATGTCACCTTGCCACTCTGTGGCCTCCTCACGCTTCTGCTGCCACCTCCACACTCTGTTATTGTGCCACTCTGTAGCCTCCACACTCTGGCATTGTGCCACTCTGTGGCCTCATCATTCTGCTGCCACCTCAACACTCTGTCACTGGGCCACTCTGTGGTATCCTCATGCTGCTGCCACATCATTACTCTGTGGTCTCCTCATGCTGCTGCTACCTCAACACTATGTCTTCTTGCCACTCTGTGGCTTCCTCATGCTGCTTCCATCTCACCACTATGTCATTGTACCAATCTGTGGACTTCTCAAACTGTTCTCCCACCCTCCCCACTCCATGACTGGGCCACTATCTTGCCTTTTTGGCCTGGTTGACATCACCATGTTTTGACCCTTCTTCTGATCTGTCAGAAGGAAAGAAAAATGAGACGCACAAAGGATCCTGTCTGTGTAGCTGCTGTAAGACCTGTATGGTCCCATCAGAATTGGCTTATGATTTGGTAGCTGAAGGCAGGAGTGGGTACAAAACACAGAAGACATGCAAATATTTCATTCACGTGTCATTTCTGTTTCGGATTCACTCCTGTTATTTTTGGCATTAGCAATGCTGATGGATTATTGACCAAATTCTAACCGAGTGAAGGCAGATGCTCAACAGACAGGATCCGTTTTTTAGGGGTTATTGTTCTTACGGATCAGAGGACGGTCAAAATAATCAGTGATTTTCTGTAGACATCTATGTGGAATCAGCTGAAGATGGTGTAAAAGTAGAACGCTGCTTCTCGACGCTATCATCGACCTGTAAGGCTAAGTTCACTCTTGAGTTATTTGGTTAGTTTTGGCCCCGTAACTGACCAAATAAGTGAAGTGTGCAGTGATTGTAAGAGCTACGCCTGTCATCTACATGTCATACTGACTTACAGTATTGTTTCACTACCACAGCAGACTCCCTATGAGTGACACTGCAAGGCACAGTGTTCTACACCAGTGTTTTTCAACCTTTTTTGTGCCAAGGCACACTTTTTTAATGAAATAAAATCACGAGGTACACCACACCGCCAGCTCATCCCCCCAACCAACTGGGCTGGTCAACTCCAGACAGTGCAGGTGGGGCTGCCCTGAGCTGAGGGCCCTGAGCTGAGGGCTTTTCCCGCCCAGCGCCCGCTCATCTCTCAACCAACGTCCCCCCCCCTTCCCATCACATTTGCCTGTAAAATTACCTGCTGCTGATACAGTGCAGCAGGTGCATCCTGAGCTGAGGGCTTTTTTCCCGCCAGCTCATCTATCTTTGTTAAGTTCTCAGCCCCCCCTCGCCTCTCCTCTCCTCTTATCTCAGGACCGGGTGGTGCTGTGCTTGGCTTGAAGTTAAATTGGCGTGCCTGTGAATGAACTTACTTACCTGCTCCTACGGCTCCTGTCCTGGCTCTGGATGATGAGTCCCATCCTCCTTCCCTCTGTCTCTTCTCCGGCTCTGCTCCACCTCCGAGTGCTGCTGTGCAAGTCACGCAGGGTGCATGTTCCCAAATCCCGCGAGACCTGCCGTGACCTCGAGAATAGTGTTGAGCTCGAATTATTCGCGAATACTCGTGGTAAAAAAACGCATATTCGCGAATAATTCGAGCTCACAGACACGGCACACCGGACAATATCTCAGGGCACACTAGTGTGCCGCGGCACAGTGGTTGAAAAACACTGTTCTACACCACTATACAGGCTCCATTCAGCCAAAAAATTGCTATTTTTTAACACGATTCGCAACAAATTAATTTGGATCGAATCTTTTCGGAAAATTCGGCGAACTGGCCGAATCAAATTTTTGAGAAATTCACTCATCTCTAATAGCCAGCCACAACAAACCCAGCGGAAAACCCACCTTAAACTCTACATTGAGGCTGTGTGGTTTTAAAGTATTATATATGTATCCATTCATTCAAGCTCTTTTCTCCTAAGTATTTGAACCCTGTCACCTCTCCTATGTTAATGGGGGGGAGGGCCTGGTCAATAAGTTGGAATCGTAATTGTCTGTCAGACAGTTTGAACTCGACAAAATGTTTTGAAACTTCCAAATCAAGACATTTTTGTCTAATAGTATAATGATGCTGATTACGAAGTCAGAATCACAAGTCAAAAAGTGCCTGATTGTATAAACCTCATTAGCTGAAGGATGCACAAAACTACCCCCTCTAATCATAAGTGAACAGTTAATGCAATTCAAACATGGAAAGCAACCCAATTTTGATGGCACAATATGCTTCTGAGTTGATATTTTAGCGGAAACCACATCTGATTTAACTAACAAATCCCTCAAATTCCTTAATTTCCCATAGAAGAACAGTGGCAGCTTCTAAAATTCAGGTACAGTACATGCTTCTAACAGCCCCTCAACATGGACCAATGTCAACGGATAATACCAGAAATATTGTTATTTAGCTCACTATAAGTAGACAAAAAGGGAACTCTCTTAAAAGTTTTAGACCTGTTCTCAATGGTCAAAGTGTATTCTTATCCAACTTTGCTTCAACCATAGATTTGTGATGTTCAATAAGTAAATGCAGGGTAATCTTAATCCCCGAATTTCAGAGCACTCCATTGCACTAGTAATCAACCCATCCCTGCAGATAATTCTCTTAGTATGTAACAACTGATTGTAGGGGTGGGGTGTATTTTTAGGACTACAAGAGCTGAAATGAAGTCAAGTATTTTTATCCGTAGGTTTTATATTTTGCTGAATATGGATTCTACCTTCCTCAAAACTCACCTCTACATCCAAAAATTGTAACGTAGATGTTGAATGTACAGTGTAAACTTGACTCCTGGATCAATACCATTAAAAAAACAATGAAAATCTTGTAATTCCGCCAAACTGCCTGACCGCACGAAGAAGACGTCATCTATGTATCAGGTTTATCATCTGAGTAGTCTCAGAAATATGAGGACAATATAGCTCTACATACCCACAAATGTAGGATGGAAGCTCAGGAGTGCAAAAGGCATATATGGAATCATGATATTGAGGGCTATAAAAATGGCAGGCTCTATAGTTGGCAAGCTAAGGACAAGCAAGGTTTACCTAATCGGGATAATAAAAAGTAGCTTAGAAATATGCAATCTTTGGATGCTAAATTTGTGAATGAAGATTCTTTTTTAGTCAATATGCGTACAGATGGAAATGGAAATGCACCAGAGACGGTGGAAAGAAAAATTAAAGAAGGCGTAAGATTATGGAACAATAAAGAGAGACAACCATACACCAAAACACAAGTGGGGAAGACAAAAGTACAGTGGTTAATATTTCCTCAAAAATGTTATCTCCCGTAAAAGTGAATGTTTTAAGCAGAGGTCTCTCTGTTTTCCCTAATAGTCACATCAACTGTTTTTTTTTCCGTTCGAATAAATGGTTTATGCAGCTGGCTCTATTGCTCAATGACTGCCTCCACAGGTCAGAGTCTCTCGGAATCAACATCGCTTAGACCCGTCACTGGATCTCGTGCCACATGAGTGACAGGTCACCACTGTGGCCAGTGATTGGCCACATTGGTAACATGACCTCCATCAACAGGATTTTGATTCCAAGGAACAATGGAGCCAGAACACAACATCTAGGACCAGGTAAGTATGGTCAACACCATGGGTCCAGCCACTCTGTAAGGTTTGTAAAAAAAGTTTAAAGTTGCAAAACCCCATTAACCACTACTACCCTGGAGATTTTTTTGACTTTGCGTTTTTATTTTTCAGTTTTTTTGTTTTAAATGCTGTGGAATGATTTCTTCCTATCTTTTCCGTACACCTTGAATAATCTTTCCCTGAACTTGTTAATCGTTTTTTAAGCACAATTAAGTTTTTTCTAGCACTGTCCCTAGCGACTGCTGACGTCTCTTCCTACACTAAGTACACTGGAAAATGGCAGAATCCAAAATAGCTGAGTCTATTTATAGGGCTGTGACATCACAGGGCTGGCTGGCTGCTGATTGGCTGCATGCATGGCATTATGGGTGATCCCGCCTTTCCAGAGTTGCTTGCTCCATGTCCTCACACGTGCAGCAGCCATTTTAGGAAAAAATGTGAAATATATTCACCGTTCTTCGTTGCACTTTTCTGTTGAAAAGTCTTTCGTGTTGTGGAAAAGTGGAAAAAAATTAGGGCCCATTTGCAGTTCTGCAGTGCAGTGATATATTCAAAATCTATTTTTTTTTAAATTAGCTAATTTCTAGTAACCACAAAGCACGAGGAAATTCAGATTCGGTGTGAACCGAATACTTCCTGAAATTCGGATCGAATTCCACTTTGTCAGCTTCAATTCGCTCATCTCTAATAATAATCTTACAATAAAAACTGTTTATAAGGACGAGGAGATTGTAATTATATACACACATTAATATATATTGGAGATTAAGCATCAGTTGAGAGACAACAATGTATATAAAAAACTATTTCTGGTGATCCTAAATTTCAGATAGACTGTGACTGTGTTGGATGATGCAATGGCTAGTAATGTAATCAATACATTGAAGAAGTTTTTGACTGTTGAATTTTGAAGTACTCCAGTGATTAACAAAATTCTGATTGACCCACCAGGTATTGCAATAGTCTCTGGAATAGGGTAAATTTTTTGTAATATAGCAGTTTTTCTGGATAAAATCCTTAGACTTTTTGCAGCAATTTGTAAGTCATAAATACATGATATTTGCGTTTTTTGTATACATTGAACCTCTTAAATGTGTCCAGTCTGAACAAGGTAATGCTTACTTCATTTGATGTTGTTAGCCTTTACACCATATACCATGATAGCAGTATGGCAGCTGTAGGCAGCTGTAGGCAAGCAGTTAAGATCCTCAGGGTTTTCCTTGACAGTGATTTTGTTTAATCCTGCTTGGAGATCACTTTGACGTGTAATAATTTTTTTTTTCAAGATGACTTTTATATCTAAATGAGAAGCATGTCCATGAGCTCCAATGTGGCCCCTGCATACGCCAACATTTATATGGGTACCCTGAAGGAGGATCTTGCCTATGTGTCCCACCTCTTTGACCATGTTGTCCGGTGGTGGCAATACATAGATGACGTCTGTTTTGGGTGGTCAGGCAGTTTGGCTAAATGACAGGATTTTCATTGTTTTCTTAATGGTATTGATCTAAGAGTCAAGTTAACACTTGTTCATTCGACATGTAAATTGCAATTTTAGGATGCGGAGTTGAAGTTTGAGGACGGTAAAGTCTATACTGTGCTGTATGGAAAACCTACTGATAGAAATACTTGACTTCATTTCAGCAGTTGTCATCCTAGGAGTATGTTTCGCTCCCTTCCCTACAGTCAGTTCTTAAGAGAATTGTCAGCAGGGATGGGTCGATTACTAGTGCTATTAAAAAATGGCTGGGAAATTTTGGGATTGAGGCTACCCTGCTTCACTTGTTAAACATCACTGGATAGGAATACAGTTTTGACCACTGAGAATAGGCCTTTTGATTGAGTTTCCCTTGTGTCTACTTATAGTGAGTTAAGTAACAATATTTCTAGTATTATCCATCGACATTGGCCCATGTTGAGGGGCTGTTTGAAGCATGTACCTGAATTTCTTAAACCCCCACTGTTCTCTTATCAGAGATCAAGATATTTGAGGGATAAGATTGTTAAATCAGACGGGGGTTCTGTGCCACCAAAACTGAGTTGCTTTTTCTGTTGAAATTACTTAACTGTTCACCTATGATCAAAGGCGGTAGTTTTGTGCATCCTTTGGCTAATGAGGTTTATACAATCAGGCACTTTTTGACTTGTGATTCTGACTTCGTAAATTACCTTTTATCTAGCCCTTGTAATCTAATGTATGTGTGGGAAAACTCACTTGATTTCAAAACTCGGATTAATCAGCACCATTATACTATTAGACAAAAAAAATCTTGATTTGGCAGTTTCAAAACATTTTTGTTGAGTTCAAACATTCTGAGAGACAATTATGGTTCTGACTTGACCAAGTCCCCCCTTTACGTAGGGTGGGTGATAGGGTTCGCATACTTAAAGGGAATGTGTCATCAGAATATGATCTATTGTTTAAATCACATTTTTTATGTTTAACATACAGTATTTTTTAAGGATTTTTTGAGTCATTTTTAATTTTCCATGTCGATATCTATTTAAGCAAAAAACATAAATTCCTGCTGTTTTCCCACGGGCCACTAAGCCTAATATGAGGCGCCACTTCTTGGTCTGTACAGATCACTTTACTGCAGTTATATATTATTCTAAACCTGCCTGTAATGATAAGGAGATATCACCTATGTATATAGATAAATCAGGATCCACCATTTACAATAGGTGATTGTCAGAGCTTATCTATTCCTTCCATGTACAATGAACTCTGCGCAGGTCACAGAGCATGCAACAGCTCAGGCAAGATGGCCGCCCCCATAATGATGTTTAGGAAACAGAATAAAGAAAATCTGTAATCAAAAGATAAAAACAGATGCGATAAAAAGTATATGGGTCACTATCTGGTTTTAACTGACAGATAACATTTTTGGTGGCTCATTTCCTTTAAGAGAAAACAACTCTGTCGGCAGATTTGTACCTATGACACTGGTTGACCTGTTACATGTGCACTGGGAAGCTGATTACATCTGTGTTGGTCCCATGTTCTGATATGCCCGCATTCATGAGAATTTTTTTTAAATATATGCAAATGAGTCTCTAGGAGCAATGGGGGCGTTGCCGTTACAACTAGAGGCTCTTCCCTCTCTGCAACTGTTGCCCCCTCTGCACTTTGGTTGACAGGGCCAGGCAGTGTACACATCATCATGCCTGCCTGGCCCTGTCAATCACAATGCAGAGGGCACGGCAGTTGCAGAGGCATTAGAGCTGCTAGGTGTAACGGTAACACCCCTGTTGCTCCTAGAGGCTCATTTGCATATATTAATAGTGTTGAGCGCGAATATTTGAATTTCGAATTTTTATTGTGAATATCGGCACTTTGAAAAATCGCGAATATTTAAAATAGTGATATATATTCGTAAAAACGAATATTTGTTTTTTTTCCTATCTGAACCCATTACCTAGTATACCTACTTGTGGGCCAATGTGAGAAGGCTGCTATATTGTATTCTGTAGTGAATTAGAATATTCTTCATTTTTGAATTTTTTTTTCTTACATCGGCAATGTAATATTCGTTTAATGCGAATATTCTAACACCTGAATATATAACACTATAGAATATAGTGCTATATTTTCGTTTTTTAGAATATTCGTTATTTTTTTCCATCTGAAGTCCTGATTCCTCCCTGCTTTTGGGCCAATGACTGTTCACATTAAATTGGAAAAAAATTACGAATATTCTAAAAAAAAGAATATTAGCACTATATTCTATAGTGCTATATATTCGTGTTTCAGAATATTCGCATTAGGCGAATATTACATTGCCAATTTTTTTCATATAAGAGAAAATAATTAAAATCGGGTATGTAATATTCCCGTAATGCGAATATGCTAAAACACGAATATATAGCACTATAAATTATAGTGCTATATATTCGCTTTTTAGAATATTCGTAATTTTTTCCAATTTAATGTGAACAGTCATTGGCCCAAAAGCAACTTACACAGGGGGAATCATGACTTCAGATGGGGAAAAAATTACGAATATTCTAAAAAAAAGAATATATAGCACTATATTCTATAGTGCTATATATTCGTGTTTTAGCATATTCGCATTACGCGAATATTTCATTGCTGATTTTTCGCAATCAATAGAATAATCTCGAATACGAATATTCGCGGATATATGACGAATATTATAACAAATATTCGTGAAATATTGCGAATTTGAATATTGCCCCTGCCGCTCATCACTATATATTAACACGTCATTTTTCTCAGCAATGCGGACAGATATGAAAATGGGACCAACACAGATGCCTTCAGCTGCCAAGCGCACATGTCAGCCAGTGTCATAGGTACAGATCTGCTGACAGATGCCCACTAATACTTTGCAACCTCATGGTTGGTTTTCTGTTGGGTTTGTTGTGGCTTGTCCATTGTCTTTCCCATTTTCAGGGCTGGATATCTCTTTGGGTGATTAACCACCTCCCGTCACGCTAACGCCGAAAGGCGTGCGGGAGGTGGTTCTCTCAGGTCTCGATCACGCCTATCGGCGTCATCCCGCGAGACCTGAGATTTCATGTGAACGCGCGCGCATGCGCGTTCACTGCAGCCCGTCAGGTAAGAACTTAATCTACAGCCTGCCAGCGCTGATCATGCGCTGGCAGGCTGTAGATGTCAGTAAATCGCATCCAAATCGCATATCAGACGCTGTTTTGTAAACAGCGTCTGATATGCCTGCTGCCCGCTGCACGGGCAGCTATGTAAGTGCACCAATCACCACACACCAACCCCCAACCCCCCCCTGTCACTTATTATCCCCTTATTAACCCATGATCACCCCATATTAACTCCCTGATCACCTCCTGTCACCCCCATGTCATTGATCACCCCCCTGTAAGGCGCCATTCAGACGTCCGTATGTGTTTTGCGGATCCGCAAAACACGGACACCGGCAATGTGCTTTCCGCATTTTGCGGATCCGCACATTGCCAGAACTATATAGAAAATGCCTTTTCATGTCCGCAATTGCGGACAAAAATAGGACATGTTCTATATTTTTGCGGACCCGGAAGTGCGGATCCGCAATTCCGGATCCGAGCGGGACAAAGTATGTCCCCATAGAAATGAATGGGTCCGCAATTCCGTTCCGCAAAATGTGGAACAGAATTGCGAACGTGTGAATGGGGCCTAAGGGTCCCTTATCACCGCCAGTTAGTTAGCTACTTGTTAGGTAGTTAGCGCCCAGCCCACCGCACCGCAGTCACTGATTTTGGCAGAGATTTTTTCATCCACATTGATCGATGCGAATGAGGAAATCTGCGCCGTTCATTTTTTTTTCAGCCCAGAAGCTGAACGGAAAAAAAAAATCTCATTACCCGTATGCTCAATATAAGGAGAATAGCAGAAACTCCTAATGCTGGCCATACGTGTAATGATTGCGGAGACCTTCAAATGCCAGGGCAGTACAAACACCTCACATGTGACCCTATTTCGGAAAGTAGACACCCCAAGGTATTCGCTGAGGGGCATATTGAGTCCATGAAACATTGAACTTTTTGTCACAAGTTAGCGGAAAGGGAGACTTTGTGAGAAAAAACAAAAAAAAATTAATTTCTGCTAACTTGTGCAAAAAAAAAAAAATCTTCTATGAACTCGCCATGACCCTCACAGAATACCTTGAGGTGTCTTCTTTCCAAAATCGGGTCACATGTGGGGTATTTATACTGCCCTGGCATTTTAGGGGCCCTAAAGCGTGAGAATCCAAATGCGTAAAAATGCCCTGTGAAATCCTAAAAGGTACTCATTGGAATTCGGGCCCCTTTTCGCATCTTGGCGGCAAAAAAGTGTCACTCATGTGGTATCGCCGTACTCAGGAGAAGTAGGGCAATGTGTTTTGGTTTTTTTTTTTACATATACCCATGCTGGGTGAGAGAAATATCTCTGTAAATGACAACTTTTTCAATTTTTTTAAACAAAGTTGTCAATTTACAGAGATATTTCTCTCACCCAGCATGGGTATATGTAAAAATACACCCCAAAACACATTTCCCTACTTCTCCTGAGTACGGCGATACCACATGTGTGCCACTTTTTTGCAGCCTGGGTGCGTAAAGGGGCGTTAAGTCCAACGAGTACCTTTAGGTTTTACATGGCGGCTCACAATTTAGCCCCGCCCAAAATGCCAGAACAGTAAACACACCCCACAAATGACCCCATTTCGGAAAGTAGACACCCCAAGGTATTCACTGAGGGGGATAGTGAGTCTCTGGGAGATTTTTATTTTTTTTGCCAGAAGTTAGAAGAAATGGAAACTTTATTATTATTATTTTTTCCTCAGAAAGTGTCATTTTCTGCTAACTTGTGAAAAAAAATGAAATGATACATGAACTCACCATGCCCCTCCGCAAATACTTTGGGGTGTCTTCTTTCCTAAAATGGTGTAATTTGGGGGGTATTTATACTATCCTGGCATTCTAGCACCTCAAGAAACATGACAGGTGCTCAGAAAGTCAGAGCTGCTTCGAAATACGGAAATTCACTTTTTTGTACCATAATTTGTAAACGCTATAACTTTTACCCAAACCAATAAATATACACTTATTGGATTTGTTTTTATCAAAGACATGTAGAACAATAAAGTTAGGTTAGCCTGGTCACTAGGGGGGTATAAACCTGTGGTCCTTAAGTGGTTATTTCATTGTATGTTATTTATATGTTTTAACATTTTTGATATTTTATATATAGTTTTTATATTAAAGTTTCTTGTTTTTAGATCCTCATTAGTTGAAGATACATTGGAGAAATTCTGCATCCATGAATGACCCTGTACCATCCATGAAAATATCACTGTTTCCATGACTTATTACCCAAACAAGGTAGGATAACCAAATATTAATGCACAGTCCCTATACGATGAACACCAAAACAGGCAGATCCGATTATAATCACAATATATTGTTATTTGACAAGACTAATATAAAATACATAAAACACAAGAGGTGGTGAAAACTACATAAAGGGCCATAATACAGCACATAACAGGAGCGACAATAGCACCATTAGTTATAGGGAGTGGGAGTATCTCAATAACAATAATTCATCTCAAGCTGACAGTATATCAATGAATAGCCGCAATTAGTAAAGTGCAAATGTGCATCAGTAGTGCATTCCCCAAAAGAAGCAACAAAAAGCGAAACGCGCGTCGGGATTGAGGAGGGACGGCACTACTTATGCACTTTATGTGAGTAGGATAAACTTATACTTTGCTACGGTTTGGACTGACCTTTTTGTACGGTTATGCTGTAATCTTTTGCATTTGCACTTTACTAATTACGGCTATTCATTGATATACTGTCAGCTCGAGATGAATTATTGTTATTAAGATACTCCCACTCCCTATAACTAATGGTGCTATTGTCGCTCCTGTCATGGGCTGTATTATGGCCCTTTATGTAGTTTTCACCACCTCTTGTGTTTTATGTATTTTATATTAGTGTTGTCAAATAAAGATATATTGTGATTATAATCGGATTTGTCTGTTTTGGTGTTTCCATAACTTGTGACTTTTTTACACCACAAAACCAAAAAATCTGATTTCATAAATTACCCCCAGAATGTTTTATAACCCCCTTGTATGGGGTCGTATACACTGTTTATATTGACCGCAGTGGTGGGGAGTCTTTAGGAGGGTTTGTGTGGCACCTCTTGTTAATGCTACAGATGGCTGCTAGATGGCGCACTCTGTGGATTTGTCCCTGTAAGGCTATTTTCACACTAGCAACAGGGGAGTCCGTCAGGCTGTTCCGGCGGGTGAACAGCCTGTCTGTACCGTCCCGCAGCTACTTCATGTGTGCCCCCAGCCTATAATTGGGGCAGAGTTCCGGCGGCAGCACGGCAGAGCACGGTGAGAGGACGCCGGACTAAAAGTATTGCATGTCATACTTTTATAGTGAATAGGGACGGAGCAGCAGTCCGAAGGCACAGTGAAAGATGGGTGACCCTGTGGGAGGCATGGAGTGGTCTGCCTTCCAAACAAGCTGACAGCAGGTGACTGCTCGCCGAAAGCTGTGTACACAGTGTTTCCTGGTAATAACATAATTTGGCCTCCCTGTCAGAGGGAGAAAAACATTACCCCATTTTGCTTTGATAGCAAGGTTAATCATCAGACTGCTCGATGTCAATGATACGCCTCTCATGGTAATAAGCAAACGAGTATACCGGTCTCCATTCTAGCCAGAATGACTGAGGAGCCAGTTGTTTCCAAATCCACCCCCCACCCCCCCACTGAGACGATTGGGCGTCATGGTTGGTGTCACTGTCATCATCATTATCTTCCAATTTCTCCTCCAGTGGCAGCACCTCACCCTCAACCTCCTCCATGAGAGCTTCTCCTTGTGGGTCCTCAAAATCTGGCAGATAGCAGCACCTTCTGCATGAGTGTCAGAATATGTTCTAAGATACATATGAAGGGGATGAAGAACAACTGCAGCAGGAACGGCATGAACTGCCACTGCCTGAAACAACACATGCTCCCTGCTGAGGCTGTATAGTGCACGACAAAATCATTCACAGTTTTCTGCTGCTCAAACAGATGCTCCAGCATGAGAGATGTTGAATTTTAGCCAGTTGGAATGTAACGAATTACACGGTGTTGCTGCAGACTGTTCTGTAGCTGCAAGTCCAGGGGAGTGTTCCTCGTCACATTAGAATATCTGAAAAGGGGAACAGTCTCCTGGACATTCCCAGCACCTTGTGCAAGCCAGTGTACTTTTTTTAAGAAGCAATGCATGGAGCATGTGTTATTTCCCCCAGGTTCAGGGAGGCCACGATGTTGCAGCCATTGTTATTGACTACCTTTCACAGTTGGAGTCCACGGGGTGACAGCCAGCGGGATGTTTGCCGCTTAATATACTTTAGCAACTGCTCGTCTGTGTGGTTACTCTCGCCCAGCCTGATCAGTTCCAACACCACATCACAATCTTTGACTTGACAGATGTGACAGGAAGGAGGGGGACTGCAAGCGACACTCTGCCCTGCTGCTGTTGGGGATAGGAGAGTGTCCATGGATGGGGAGGGGGAGCCAGCCCAATCATGTGGGGTCGAAAGGACCTATCCACGTTGCTGGGCTGCTGCCTTGCACACCATGGCATGCAGCTTGCTGCACAATAGGAATTGCAAGGAGTAGCCCAGGTTCTCCACCATGTCAGTGTACAATGCACTACTAAATGGTACGGCAGCGACTCCACCTCCAGCAACTTGGCCAGGTGGAGGTTGAGCTTCTAGAAAGGCTAATTTTTGGTCCAGAAAAGTTTTGTCATGGCCAAACATTCCGTTATAGATGTCTCACTATGGAGCGGATGACAAAAATGAGGAGTCTCAGCAGGAGAAGAAGAAGCTGGGGATGATGATGATGATGACAAGGACACTGTATTGCTTGGGCATGGAGGTTGGTTGCCACAAGGAAGACAAGGTAAAGGAGTACAGTCTTGTACTAATTGGGAATGCTAGCCAGTTATATTTTGACAAAGGTTCCAGTGATGCCTCATATGCTGCAAAAGAGCTCTGGTATCTATGTTTGAGTTTAAATGCCCAAGACTTATTTGCACAAGGCAATGCTTCTGTCTTCCAGCAGCATGGAGAAAAACTGCTAAACAGGATATACTCATGCGGAGCTAAAGGCAGCCGAGCTTGGCTTAGATCAGGCATGTTTTGGGCCTAAGGCACCTACAATGTCAGTGGCACCCGAGATCCCGAAG
Organism: Bufotes viridis; assembly: GCA_033119425.1. NCBI lineage: Eukaryota > Metazoa > Chordata > Amphibia > Anura > Bufonidae > Bufotes > Bufotes viridis. The sequence goes on along the minus strand of CM065590.1, from coordinate 566,355,540 downwards.
CAGAAATGGCCCTGGCTGTTCTTTGGGAGGTACGTCGCCTCTGCTCTCTTTTTTTGCTGCTGATGTCTCCACCTTCCTCCTCTGATTTTGCATTCTCCTACACACCTCGATCCTGCTCCCAAGTCGTATCTAACAAACAATCGTCCTTAACCTCACTGCATTTTTATCAAACTGTGATTTGTCATTGAGATAACACTGTGGGCTCCTTGGCCCACATCCCGATTCCCTGTTCTGTATTTACCCCAACTGCCACTGTCGCTGCCACCACCAGCAATGATGGCTACGAGAGCCACTATTACCACCAACAAAGTTATGCATGAGGTCCCCAGCCTCCTGCTGAACCTCCTTTTCAGGGCAGCCCAAATGGTGACTGCTCTCACACAAGTCGTTAACAGGGAGACTCTCTTGACTATCTGTCATAGGGCGTAGTGGGGTTTTGTTGCCACTTCTCAGGAACTGGGAAGCCACCCCACTAGAAAGGGGCAGTAAAGACAGAGAGAACCCCACTGAAAGCCTTCTTTGGGGCTGCAAAGAGGAAGAGCAGGAGGTATGCTGTCACCCCTGGCTTCATGGACTGAGAAGTCACCTCCATGTCATCCTGCTGAAATTCTCTAGAATATGCCCCTATTGTCTGATAGGTGCCGGCCCCAAATCTGGGATCTGCACCTACACCAAGAACGGAGCGGGGAAAGCTGGTGAAAGCTGGAAATAGCGCTGCCTCGGCTATTTCCATCAGCCCCATAGAAATGAATGGGAGCAGTGGCCATGCTAGTGCGGCACCCTCCCATTCACTTGTATAAGGGGGGTTCAGTCAGCACGTCCCTGTATGCAGGTGCACGCAGCCATGGCAAAATATACATACAAACACAGAAATGCAACAGCACTCTGCAACCAGCACTCTGCCCTGCTCTATGCTAGAAGTTATCAGAGGCATTAGTGTACATTTTGATCAAAAAGTAATAAGCCACTCGCCGCGCCATGCATGCTGGGCCCGCACTCCCTGGATAACTTCTAGCTTAGAGGCAGGGCAGAGTGCTGGTTACCCATTCACTTGTATGGCGTAGGCTCTCGGCATAGGTGCTGGTCCCAGAGGTGGGACCTGCACCTATCAGATTAATGGGGGCATAGACAGGAAGATACAATACAATGTCCTTCCTTTTGACAAACACATTAAAGTCACTGATACTGACATGACAAGTGACTTCGGAAATAATGCAGTATCAGCGCCACTAATAGATTTGGGCCTAATGTAATTTGTGCGTAAAAATATGCAGATTCAGAAAAAAAAAATTCTTTAATGAGCTCTCCAATCAATAGACGTCCCAACCAAGGGTTTTTTGAGACGTCGCACTGGTATCCGGTACAGATCCACCACACCCTGATGCATGAAGTTACAGATGTAGCTGAGATACAATTGATTATTATAACACGTCACAGTGTTATCTTGTGACAAAAGCCATTGAAATCCATTGAAAAGTCAGGTAACATTTTCTTGCCCATCTTCACTTAATGCATTAACCATCAAGTTTAGCTAGATTCTATCTGTACCTGCCGATCCAGAATCAACGAAGGCCAATGCGGTGAACTGGGTACCGCCAGAGGACAAAGTCACAGGCAATAACAGTTATGGAGAGTTCAGATCTTCACCTAAGGCCGCCTCCCCAACAGACCCAAGCTCAGTAGGTTATCTGTCTTCTGGGTACAAGAGCAAGCAAAATGACCATTGCCTGCACAATACAGACACAATCCATTAATAAATCTGTGGTTACGTTCCTCTTAAGACAGCCTTGCTTTAATCATCAGCATGTTCAGACATGGACAAAGAAGGAGGAATTATTTGTCTTCTGTCCTCTGCTATCTCCTGGACACGTTCGTGAAACTGCATATCAATCCTAGAAGACAGGGTTACCAGAGGGTCCAAGCAGGTAGGTATGTTCCGGCCAGCCAACTCATTGTTTCCGTTTCCATTTCCAAATAGCAGTTCCAAGGTCAGGGCAGGCTGAGTTCAAGCATAATCCAGGTGACAGTTCCAAGGTTGGGGCAGGCACCAAGGAGCGGAATCGGACGATAAACAAGGTCCCATACATGGATATCCAGAAGAGATCACCTTCACTGGTTAGTAGCAAGGAATAACCTCAAGGCTCAGGCGAGGAGGTGGAACCACATAATAGGGAGACTGATCAGCAACTAAACCAGCACCTGGACAGGGGGAAAGCATTAATTCTCTTAGTGCTGAAGGAAAGTTCACAGAGCTCTGATCCCAATTCACACAGGGAGAGAAGAGTGTAGTCCACACCTGCCCGGGACAACAGACTGCCAGTGTGACAGAGAGTGTAGGGAGAGTACAGGGAGAGCGTAGGAGACTGCTGAACTATCGACTCTGCTACAATTTATCGTCATGTACATAACTGTCCAGTGCATCAAGAGTTATAGCTATATCATCAAAGCACAGTGAGATAATTTACATACTGAGAGCTCAGTATACCGCAATAGAAAAGAACGGGAAGATACAAACTACCATGTGGAACGCCGCGAGCTTGTGGCGGCGGGAGATCGCGCAAGCCGGCCCAGCAGAGGATACGTGTACACAGCCGGCAGTATTCAACAGAATAGACCGCACGGCATACAGACAGTAGCGCGGACCGCAGACAACACAAGCCCGGGAGACATCTACAACAAGAAGGGTCGCCACACATGCCGGGAGTGGTAAAGTAACCAAAAAGACATTGTAAAAGAAAGTTCATGCAATTAATAATTTAATAATTTAATGGTTACTCTATGCTAGAGATAATCTACAGACATTACAAGGCAACATTTAGATCGCCACAATCCTCTCAATACCGATCTATTGAGATATAATCTCATACAATTCTCCTAGAAACAGACAATGAACTTTAATTAAATCTCACTGTATATTCTATGCAGATTAGAGGCAATATATATAATCCGACATCAGAGACATTGGAGCATTAGACTCTGATGGATATGTAATAAGACATTATATACAGAGTCTAATGGTCAATTTATGCATATATGGGTATCCTCCCTCAAAAAGGGCGAACTTTAAATAGCCAGCTTGTTATCAATTTTATTTTAACAATTTTATTGAATTTTATTTGAATTAATGTGATTTTTAGCAACATTTTTTTACACATCTATATAATAAACTAAGAACAATTTAAACCAAATATAGGAGTGCCCTCTCATCCCTTTCTATTCTGTCTGAACCCAATTAAGGCAAGGGTGTTGCCTATCTGAGAGTGAGCACCCACTCCATATAATCTGAAGGGAGAGCCATTGAATACTTTTTATTTCAGAAGGTCCCATACATGGATATCCAGATGAGATCACCTTCACTGGTTAGCAGGGACGTGCAGAGACATTTTGAAGGGCAGGGGCTTATGTTAAAAAAAAAAGGGCAAAAAAAGGGCACTTGACATAATTTGAAAAATTGTTTGTACCACGAAGCTTACTCTTCTAAAAGTCTTACCTTGTTCTCCATTAATTCGTTGATACTGTAATGTATATTCCTTTAACTACTACAGGACCGCCGCATGCAGATTGCGTCCTGCGGGCGGTCCTGCTCTTCTGTTCGGACGCGCCGGGCGTCATCTCGCGGGACGCGAGACTTCCTGTGAACACGCTGCGCGCATGCGCGCGCTCACAGCGTCGCGTCTCGAGAGTTGGACTACAGCCTGCCAGCGATGATCAATCGCTGGCAGGCTGTAGATGCGATATAAATCGCATCAAACAGCTATATCAGACGCTGTTTTATGAACAGCGTCTGATATAGCTGCTACCTGGTCCTCTGGTGGTCCCATTTTCTGGGATCGACCACCAGAGGACCAGGTAACTACAGTAAAGTTGCACCAAACACTACACTAACCCCCCACCCCCTCACCTATTAACCCCTTGATCACCCCATCTAGACCCCCTGATCACCCCCTGTCATTGATCACACCCCTTGTAAGGCTCCATTCAGACGTCCATATGTGTTTTGCGGATCCGTGGATTCACGGATCCGTGGATTCACGGATCCGCGGATCCGATCCGCGGATCCGATCCGCAGATCCTCAAAACACGGACACCGGCAATGTGCTTTCCGCATTTTGCAGATCCGCACATTGCCAGAACTATATAGAAAATGCTTTTTCTTGTCCGCAATTGCGGACAAGAATAGGACATGTTCTATATTTTTATGAACGGAAGTGCAGACTCGGAAGCGCGGATCCGTAATTCGGATCCGAGCGGGACAAAGTCTGTCCCCATAGAAATGAATGGGTCCGCAATTCCGCTCCGCAAACAGAATTGCGGACGTGTGAATGGGGCATAAGGGTCCCTTATCACCGCCAGTTAGCTAGCTACTTGTTAGGTAGCTAGCGCCCAGCCCACCGCACCGCAGTCACTGATTTGGCAGAGATTTTTTCATCCACATTGATCGATGCGAATGAAAAATCTGTGCCGTTCATTTTTTTTTTTTTCAGCGCAGAGGCTGAACGGAAAAAAATCTCATTACCCGTATGCTCAATATACGGAGAATCGCAGAAACTCCTAATGCTGGCCATACGTGTAATGATTATGGAGACCCTCAAATGCCAGGGCAGTACAAAAACCCCACATGTGACCCCATTTTAGAAAGAAGACACCCCAAGGTATTCCGTGAGGGGTATGGTGAGTTCATGGAAAATTTTATTTTTGTCACAAGTTAGTGGAATATGAGACTGTAAAAAAAAAAAAAAAAAAACAATTTCCGCTAACTTGTGCCAAATTTTTTTTTCTGTGAACTCGCCATACCCCTCACAGAATACCTTGGGGTGTCTTCTTTCCACAATGGGGTCACATGTGGGTATTTATACTGCCCTGGCATTTTAGGGGTCCTAAAGCGTGAGAATCCAAATGCGTAAAAATGGCCTGTGAAATCCTAAAGGTACTCATTGGTTTTAGGGCCCTTTGCGCATCTTGGCTGCAAAAAGTGCCACACATGTGGTATCGCCGTACTCAGGAGAAGTAGGGCAATGTGTTTTGGGGTGTATTTTTACATATACCCATACTGGTGTGAGAAATATCGCTGTAAACGACAACTTTTTACATTTTTTATTCAAAGTTGTCAATATACAGAGATATTTCTCTCACCAGCATGGGTATATGTAAAAATACACCCCAAAACACATCGCCCTACTTCTCCTGAGTACGGCGATACCACATGTGTGACACTTTTGCAGCCAAGATGCAAAGGGGCCCAAATTCAACGAGTACCTTTTAGGAGGTATTTTTACGCATTTTTCTTCTCACGCTTTAGGGCCCTAAAATGCCAGGGCAGTATAAATACCCACATGTGACCCCATTTTGGAAAGAAGACACCCCAGGTATTCGCTGAGGGCATAATGAGTTCATGAAAAATTAAACTTTTGTCAAAAGTTAGCGGAAAGGGAGACTTTGTGAGAAAAACAATAAAAATCAATTTCCACTAACTTGTGCCAAAAAAATATTCTATGAACTCGCCATGCCCTCATGGAATACCTTGGGTGTCTTCTTTCCAAAATGGGGTCACATGTGGGTATTTATACTGCCCTGGCATTTTAGGGGCCCTAAAGCGTGAGAAGAAAAATGCGTAAAAATGCCCTCCTAAAAGGTACTCATTGGAATTTGGGCCCTTTGCGCATCTTGGCTGCAAAAGTGTCACACATGTGGTATCGCCGTACTCAGGAGAAGTAGAGCAATGTGTTTTAGGGTGTATTTTTACATATACCCATGCTGGGTGAGAGAAATATCTCTGTATATTGACAACTTTGAATAAAAAATGTAAAAAGTTGTCGTTTACAGCGATATTTCTCACACGCAGCATGGGTATATGTAAAAATACACCCCAAAACACATTGCCCTACTTCTCCTGAGTACGGCGATACCACATGAGTGACACTTTTTGCAGCCAAGATGCAAAGGGCCCTAAAACCAATGAGTACCTTTAGGATTTCACAGGCCATTTTTATGCATTTGGATTCTCACACTTTAGGGGCCCCTAAAATGCCAGGTGAGTATAAATACCCCACATGTGACCCCATTTTGGAAAGAAGACACCCTAAGGTATTCCGTGAGGGACATGGTGAGTCCACAGAATTTTTATTTTTTGGCACAAGTCAGCGGAAATTGTTTTTTTTTTTTTATTTTGTTTTTACAAAGTCTCATATTCCACTAACTTGTGACAAAAATAAAATTTTACATGAACTCACCATACCCCTCACAGAATACCTTGGGGTGTCTTCTTTCCAAAATGGGGTCACATGTGGGGTATTTATACTGTCCTGGCATTTTAGGGGCCCCTAAAGTGTGAGAAGAAGTCTGGAATCCAAATGCGTAAAAATGCCCTGTGAAATCCTAAAGGTACTCATTGGTTTTAGGGCCCCTTTGCGCACCCAGGCTGCAAAAAGTGGCACACATGTGGTATCGCCGTACTCAGGAGAAGTAGGGCAATGTGTTTTGGGGTGTATTTTATATATACCCATACTTTGTGTGAAAAATATCTCTGTAAACGACAACTTTTAAAAATTTTTATACAAAGTTGACAATTTACAGAGATATTTCTCTCATCCAACATGGGTATATGTAAAAATACACCCCAAAACACATTGCCCTACTTCTCCTGAGTACAGCGATACCACACTTTTTTTTTTCTCAGAAAGTGTCATTTTCCGCTAACTTGTGAAAAAAATGAAATGATACATGAACTCACCATGCCCCTCCGCGAATACTTTGGGGTGTCTTCTTTCTAAAATGGTGTCATTTGGGGGTATTTATACTATCCTGACATTCTAGCACCTGAAGAAACATGACAGGTGCTCAGAAAGTCAGAGCTGCTTCAAAATGAGGAAATTCACTTTTTTGCACCATAGTTTGTAAACGCTATAACTTTTACCCAAACCAATAAATATACACTTATTGGACTTTTTTTTATCAAAGACATGTAGAACAATAAATTTAGAGAAAAATTTATATAGAAATGTAGTTTTTTTGAAAAATTTTACAACAGAAAGTGAAAATGTCATTTTTTTGCAAAATTTCGGTAATTTTTGATTAATAGCAAAAAAGTAAAAATGTCAGCAGCAATGAAATACCACCAAATGAAAGCTCTATTAGTGAGAAGAAAAGGAGGTAAAATTCATTTGGGTGGTAAGTTGTATGACGGAGCAATAAACGGTGAAAGTAGTGTAGTGCAGAATTGTAAAAAGTGGCCTGGCCATTATGGGTGTTTAAGCTAGGGGGCTGAATGGTTAAATACAACTTTGTAACTTTGTAACTAACAAAATTTCCTATAAAAAAATAAAATTGCCCAATGCCCACATGGTCATGCAACACTGTCTGGCAGATAGTGTTGCATAGATAATGGGCCATATATCAAATGTGGGTGGAGCTGACAGTGTGCCTTATGTATGTGGGCAGGCAGTGTGACATCATGTGAGGCAGACAGTGTCTGCCTCACATAATGTCACACTGCCTGCCCACATACATAAGGCCACATGTCAGCCACCCACATTTGATTATGGCCACATACATAAGGCCACTGTAAGCCACCCCACATTTGATTATGGCCACATACATAAGGCCACATGTCAGCCACCCCACATTTGATTATGACCACATACATAATGCATAAATGCAACACTGTCTGCCTCTGCCCAGTGCCCACAGACATGACGTCACACTGCCTGCCCAGTGTCTGCCTCTGCCCAGTGCCCACAGACATGACATTACAGTTTATACTGCCTGCCAGTGCCCACATACAATGCTGGGCCGGAATGGCACTGACAGGTGGCAGTGCGGTGCAGTCAGTGCAGTGCAGGTCTCACCCAGGCAGCAGGCTCTTCACACCAGACTGGACTTGTGGCGTGGGGTGGACTGGATCTGGATGGATTGACCGGCGCCCGACGGTGATGATGACTGAGCAAAGCAGCAGTCGCACAGTGCACTCGCACTGCAGGCAGCTCTTCTCTGCTCTAGCCACGTCACGTGACTTGCTGCTGAATACTGTTGCGCCGCACGGGCCCGGCCTGGCACAGAGGCTGTTTTCGGCGGTTTCAGCGCATTTAAAAAAAAAGTGCAAACGGTGACAGGCTGCCGCAGTGCCGCTGCTTGCCTGGCTTGGGGAACAAATAAAAGAAAAAGGGCATTAAAGGGACTAGGGGCAGAAGGGGGCAGGGGCTCAAGCCCCCTTTTAGCCCTATGTGTGCACGTCCCTGCTGGTTAGTAGCAAGGAATAACCTCAAGGCTCAGGCGAGGAGGTGGAACCACATAATAGGGAGACTGATCAACAAATTTAATTTCTTGACAAACTTCGGCAAAGTTGCCAAATCGAATTTTTCAAAACTTCACCTATCTATCTATCTATCTATCTATCTATCTATCTATCTTAGGGGGGTCCAAATGAACAGAAGGTGGGACAACAAAAGTAGGTGGGGCCAGCAATACTATCAAGAAATTCCATGGCACTCCTAGGAGTAGTTTAATAGTAGCGGTCTTCATTCACCATTGGTAAAAAAAAAGTACACTACTATTGAACTTCTCCTGGGAGTGCCATTGAATTTCTTTGCTATTTATTGGAGGTTTGATCATGTCCAGAGCTGCTGGCACACCATTTCTTTAACTTAGGTCTAGCAGTGCTGCTTTATTTTTTTTGTATCTATCTATATACCTATCTCTATAACCTATATCTATCTATCTATCTAGCCCCATCTTGTAGGGGGGTCCAAATGGACAGAGGGTGGGACAACAAAAGTAGGTAGGGCCAGCAATACCATAGGGCAGATCCAAATACCACAGTGCAGCACAAAATATGGCACCCACGCCACAGTAAGAAACTGTATCATGGTCCTGAGGATGACAATACAGTTGAATTCAAGAGGTCACTGGCGGGCACTGTCCAGGATCATAAATGTCTGATGCTTCCACGGGCATAGGAAGCGGGGACGGGGGACGAATCCCCCCCAGGAAATAATGCGGGGGGGACAGGTATGTAAAAATCCCTCCCAGCAGCAGCGCAATGTGTGCGGCGGTGGTGGGGCACAGGGAGATGAACGCTTTCATTGCGTTCATCTCCATAGTCATCTGTATCGCTGTCCCCAGGGCAGCGATACAGATGGCTGTGCTGCGGAGCAGGAGAGGGAGAGGCGCTCTCCCTTCTCAGTTCTCTGATAGGCTACAGGCCTAGTACTGGCAGCCTATCAGATGTTGGTACAGGCGGCGCGATGACGCCATCGCGCCGCTCAGGAGCCGTGCAGCGCGGACACAGGCCGGAAGAGGCCTGCATCGCATCGCTGTGACGGATGGAGGTAAGTATAAGTGTTTAGTTTTGTGTGTGTGTGTGTTGTTTTTTTTTAAACTGGACCCACTGGCCCATAAGGGAGGGGGGGGGAGGAGGGGGGGGGTTATGGGGAGAGAGAGATTTTTGGCAATTGGGGGGGCGGAGAGATATGTGGGCGTGGCTTGAGGGTGGGCGGGGACACGGGCCCCATAAGTGCTGTCCCCCCCAGACTTTTGGGGCTTCCTACGCCCATGGATGCTTCTTCATTTATTAAGGCTGAGAGCATCAGATCTTTATATACCTGTACCTGGCTGGAGGCAGTGAGGATGGCTTGGGCGGCCCCCTGGGCATTGGGGGGTCTATGGCAAATCTGTCCATGTCTGTCTATCTATCCATTTAGTATCTATTTATCAGCTATCTATCTTATCTATCTATCTACATATCGATTTAGTATCTATCTATCTATCTATCTATCTCTCTCTCTCTCTCTCTCTCTCACTACTTGTATGTCTATTTAGTATGTACTGTATTTATTTATCCTCCCTAATTTATTTACCCCCATATTTCTCCTCACCTAATATAAGTCCTCACTCGCAGGGTCCGCTCTCCTTCTCTACCAGTTTGTAACTCATCTTTGCTCATGCTTAATTCAGTTGTTTCATGTTATGTATGTGCACCCCCCTTTTCATATGTACAGGGCCATGGAATGAGCATCTCTTTATTAATAATAATAATATAATAATATGTATCTATTTTATTTCAGTGATGTTCTTCTTGTGTCAGTCCTATTAGGTGTAGTGCACTGATGCCATATAACAGTCCATGCCTGTGTCTGCCCTTGATGGATGTTGGGCAGCGTTTGGTACCTCCTCCTCCGGGATGACACATGTGCACATGCTCATAAGAACACACGCTTCTCAACTAGCCACTTAATTACAATGCAGATGTAATCCAGAAGCTCTATGAATCAATGCCACCACTGGCCACATCTGCATTCCTGGGGCTCGCAGATTGTGTATCTGCTGCAGTTACGGGCAGGGTAAGGTTGCCTCCATCCATCCTCAGCTGCCATGCTATTCCCTCTTGGATGTATCCTCCATAGCTCAGCCTCTCTGCCTGCATCCAGCCTCCCCCTCTCATCGCCTTTTGTTTTGCTCCCCTTTCTCCTCTTTATTTCACTGTCTCCTTTCTCTCAGCTCCTCGGGATCTCACTGCTTCTCAAATGAATGTCTCACTGGCTGTTGATGTATTAGTATTCAGTCCATGTCCATCCCAGCTTTACAAATGCTCTGCAGCATCACAAGGCATGGCAGCACAGTAGAGGAAGGATGCAGTGCCTGCACCTCCAGCCTGCCATGAAGACCATGTGCTAATTAGGAATCTTCTCTCCTCTCTGAGTCAGAGCTTTTTTTCTTTGTGTCTGAGCTATAATTAAAAGCGGAAAACCAGCAGAATCCAAGGTGCCGAAGCCTCTGATTCCTCCTCTTTTCTGTCTCTTGGTCTGCAGATTCCTGTCATCCTGTGACCTGCATCCAGCCAAGCTCCCGGAGATCCACAGAACATTGCGGAGGAGAAGCCCTCACTGGATGCTTGCCATGGACTGAAGGCCTTGACATCCTCAACATCAGAGTAAGTGGCACTTCCATGTCCTGTGGTGACATTTCCCCTTTGACAACTATAGATTGGATGTTTTGCCATTGTCAGTGATGTGTGAAATGCTGGGAGGGGTGGGGGGTGGAAAGGTCATGATATGTCAGATGTGATGTCTCTAAATGCTGATCATATGTGTATTGTGCTTACGAGCTCTGAACCCTCCGATTGTGATGCTGGAAGACAGGTAGCAGAGGAGAGTAGATGCCGCCTCATTATAGGTGTCTATGTATGTGGTCATTGCAGAGGGACAAGAGAATTACATTCAGGACATGGATTATTGTGTCTTATGGTATCAGGTATTTTTTCAGAAGCTGAAGAAAATTGTTTTCAGGATTGGATCGGTATAGGCCGAGGCCTTGTCCACCTGTCAAGGAACCTCTGGAGACACCATGATAAATGCAATCTTTAGGAGCCGGTCAGTCCAACAAAGTTAGCACTAATATCTAGCCACATTGGCTCCCTGGCTCCTAAAAGTTGCACCCTACTTTACTTTAATACAGTGATCACCTTGAAGTTGTAGACCTGGCAGTGCCTGTAACAAATTTCCCGTTGATGCAATGAGTGAACACAAGCCAAAGTGCTATCTGTAATATAGAGGACTATCCATAGTAACAGGTCTGAAACAGGGGTTTTATGGGCCCTGCCAGAAACTACTGTTCTCATGTGTGGTATTGTCATCTTTTGGAGGCACCCTAGTGTGAAAACTGGGCATAGGCATGTGAACTGATAGAAGACAGCAGCTGCTGACATGCCCAGTGCCAACTCACCTGCACATCTTAGATAAGTGTGATGATGTACGGCATTGCAGACTTTTAGTTGCTTTTTTATTTTTTCACAAATGGATTTCTCTTGATGTAGAATTATCAATCTCAATCTATGAGCTGATTTTAAATTGGCTGCAGCACCAATACATAAACTGGTCATTGCAAAATATGAGAGTCCATGATATCAGCTAGTTACTTTTCTGAAAACCTGACCCTGCTGTTTGAGGCTACAATGTAATGGGCTGTTAAGATTTCTCAGTTGGGTCAAAGTCAATATTACAAACACTAAACAGCGGTACAATTAGTGCCTGACGTCACAAACAGAATCCCCAAAACAGAGAAGGAACTGAACTCACTATACATCTTCATTCTCACTGTAAATAATCACACAAGGATCACCTCAAGAATAGATTTTACTGACCTCTCATTCTTAGAGTAGATCAGATGACAACCTTAAAAATCTCTGAATTCTACTGGAGATCACACTCAGATAATTACTGACTGTGAACAGTCCTCTGACTTGTACTGGAGATCACATTCAGATGAATATTACTATGAACAGTCCTCTGACTTGTACTGGAGATCACATTCAGATGAATATGACTATGAACAGTCCTCTGACTTGTACTGGAGATCACATTCAGATGAATAGGACTGTGAACAGTCCTCTGACTTGTACTGGAGATCACACTTAGATGAATATGACTGTGAACAGTCCTCTGACTTGTACTGGAGATCACATTCAGATGAATATGACTGTGAACAGTCCTCTGACTTGTACTGGAGATTACATTCAGATGAAGATGACTGTGAACAGTCCTCTGACTTATACTGGAGATCACATTCAGATGAATATGACTGTGAACAGTCCTCTGACTTGTACTGGAGATCACACTCAGATGAATATGACTGTGAACAGACCTCTGACTTGTACTGGAGATCACATTCAGATGAATATTACTATGAACAGTCCTCTGACTTGTACTGGAGATTACATTCAGATGAATATGACTGTGAACAGACCTCTGACTTGTACTGGAGATCACATTCAGATGAATATTACTATGAACAGTCCTCTGACTTGTACTAGAGATCACAGTCAGATGAAAATGACTATGAACAGTCCTCTGACTTGTACTGGAGATCACACTCAGATGAATATGACTATGAACAGTCCTCTGACTTGTACTGGAGATCACACTCAGATGAATATGACTGTGAACAGTCCTCTGACTTGTACTGGAGATCACATTCAGATGAATATTACTATGAACAGTCCTCTGACTTGTACTGGAGATCACATTCAGATGAATATGACTATGAACAGTCCTCTGACTTGTACTGGAGATCACATTCAGATGAATAGGACTGTGAACAGTCCTCTGACTTTTACTGGAGATCACATTCAGATGAATATGACTGTGAACAGTCCTCTGACTTGTACTGGAGATCACATTCAGATGAATATGACTATGAACAGTCCTCTGACTTGTACTAGAGATCACATTCAGATGAATATGACTGTGAACAGTCCTCTGACTTGTACTAGAGATCACATTCAGATGAATATTACTATGAACAGTCCTCTGACTTGTACTGGAGATCACATTCAGATGAACATGACTGTGAACAGTCCTCTGACTTGTACTGGAGATCACATTCAGATGAATATTACTATGAACAGTCCTCTGACTTGTACTAGAGATCACATTCAGACGAATATTACTATGAACAGTCCTCTGACTTGTACTGGAGATCACATTCAGATGAATATTACTATGAACAGTCCTCTGACTTGTACTAGAGATCATAGTCAGATGAACGTGACTGTGAACAGTCCTCTGACTTGTACTGGAGATCACACTCAGATGAATATGACTGTGAACAGTCCTCTGACTTGTACTAGAGATCACAGTCAGATGAAAATGACTATGAACAGTCCTCTGACTTGTACTGGAGATCACATTCAGATGAATATTACCATGAACAGTCCTCTGACTTGTACTGGAGATCACATTCAGATGAATATGACTATGAACAGTCCTCTGACTTGTACTAGAGATCACATTCAGATGAATATGACTGTGAACAGTCCTCTGACTTGTACTGGAGATCACACTCAGATGAATATGACTGTGAACAGTCCTCTGACTTGTACTAGAGATCACAGTCAGATGAAAATGACTATGAACAGTCCTCTGACTTGTACTGGAGATCACATTCAGATGCATATACTGTGAACAGTCCTCTGACTTGTACTAGAGATCATAGTCAGATGAACGTGACTGTGAACAGTTTTCTGACTTGTAATGGAGATCACACTAAGATGAATGGGACTGTGAACAGCCCTCTGACTGCTACTGAAGAGCACACTCAGATGAATACGACTGTGAATGGACTTCTTATTTGTACTGGAGATCACATTCAGGTGAATATGGCTGTGAACAGTCCTCTAACATACTGGAGATCACACTTGGCTGTATCTGTACCTCTGTGTTCTATCGGAGATCACACTCAGGTTACTGTGACTTAGTGAAGATCTCTGTAAATGTATGTGCGACAGCCAGGCCAAGGGGGACACACGTGAGGCTACGGTGGGCTGATGGGGGTAGTAGTTAATTTACTCACAGATAGCAGAGCCTCCCTGGGTCGGCAGTGCACTGGATGGGAAAATAGCACTAAATCCTTATGGTAGTTGGTGTTTAAGGAGCTTTTGCGGCTGGGCCCCTGTGTTCGTGACTCCAGCACCGTAAGGCGCCAAATCTTGAGTGTAGTAGTGGAAATGAGGATTCAGTTGTTATCAAACAGTTGAACATTTACTAAATCACTTGTCTTCAGGCAGTCAATACAGACACAGTTCATCGGTATGGCATAAATGATGACTCAGAAATAGGTTCCATTGTATTTCTTTTATCAGATTTAGGCAAATGTCGGTTGAGGAGTTCTCTTTAGGGGTTGACACTTTACAGACAAGACTTCTGTAATTATTCTAAGTCCAAACTGTAGCACTCTGGTACTAAATATGCTGGTTTCTGCTGACTTTGAGCTATCCTATAATGGCAATCTCCCTCATGGCAGGAAAACTCTCTGCTTCATTATTTGCAGGATGTTCTCCTTAAAAGTCTAGGTTTTCCACTATGTCCTGGAAGGCTTGTGTAGGGATAAAGGACAATTATGTGCACTAATTATCCATACGTGTCCCGACACTCCTAAATTTGCTCTCGGGCACTTGTGTTGGTGAAGTCCATAGGCTGGGTTCAGCTCTAATCCTCACTAGGCTTGCTCTATATTTAGTTATAGACTTACTTTCTAGTGCTTGGGTGCTAAAGATGAATATTCGCTGTACTCCCTTAGCCTGGTAGACGATGCCTGTTTCTCTCCTCCATGCACTCTCCTCTAATACACTCACTACTTCACTTCCTGTTCTAGTTCTCTTCACTCTGTACTAACACACATACCCCAGGCTATATATAAGAGTGGCGCCAGCACCACCTAGAGGCGAATCGGTGAAATGACATTGCCAGCCTGATAATAGGAAATACCATACAATGCAAATAAATAGACAGATGTTTAAAGTGTCCCTTTTACACACATAGGTGGGATGCTGCATATGGATCACACTCAGATCACAGCAACTGTGCACAGATCACTGACTTATGTAAGAGATCACATTCATAACAGATCAAACACATTATGACCAGATCACATCATACTCAAATCACAAGTGTACATAATTCTGTCATGTGCTAGTAATCACACTCAAATCACTGTAGCGTGAAAGATCTCTGACCTGTAGAGATCACCTGGACAGGGGCATTGCTAGGGTCTATAAAGATCAGGAACATTAGCGCTAAGGCATATGTTTAGCCCCTCACCCCAAAAACAACACAAACATATACACACAGGTCACACTACCTTACTAAACAAAACACAGTATGCCAAGGTCAATTTTACTACTATAGAAGGGCCAAAAAATACTGCCACAGCATGATTACATATTACTACCACCGATTCACTGAATAATCCTGCCATACTGCCACTGAATAAAAACCACTACATGGTGACCATATAGGCTGTCTGGAGACCATATAAGGAGTGGTGTAACTAGAACTAACTGGGTCCCAAAACAATTTTTGAGCGGGCCCTCCACCCCATTCTCTGTCCCTTTAATGTAGACTTGAGCCCGGACAGAAAAAAAATACTCACCTCTCACCTGCAGGCGCCAGTAGAAGAAGAATAGACAGTGGTAATACCAGTGCTAGGACTAGGAGCACTATACTCACCGCTCCCTGGGCCCTGAAAATAAATCCATTTGTCCTCCTCTCAGGCCCCTTCATGAGTTTGAGCCCCATAGCAGTCTCTTCCCTTGCTTCCATGGTAGCTACACCCCTGTACATATAAGTGAATCCTGTAAAGCTAGACTATGTGATTTGAGTGCTAACATGTTTCTATTCTTTTCCATGTGACCCAGACTTCCATGAAGGTAAATAACGCCCGCTTTTTGCCCCATACAGTAATAGTATGCTGTTTGGTGCCCCACATGGCCTCCTTTAGGCCCTACAAAGCAAAAGTGGACCCCAAACAGTAATTGTGCCCACTTATAGGCCCCACACAGCGCCCCTTGGTGCCTTCAGTATTACAGTGACATCATCACACTGCTCGTGTCAGGTTGTTGACATTCCCAACATGCTTCCAACCTCCTGTAGGCCACAGGCCTAAAGTAGCAGGGCAGGGAACCAATGGCTCTCTGATTTACACTAGTTTTTCTCTGGATCAAGTACTGAGAACAGACAGTGATGCTTGCCCGAGATGCCCAGTATTAGTGAAGCCATTGCTGTGCAGAGACTTTTGACTTATACTAGAGGTGCAATAAAGGGGTTGTCCGGGCCTTTAATATTGATTACCTATCCTCAGAATAGGTCATCAATATCAGTTCGGTGGGGGTCAGACACCCGGCACCCCCACCGATCACCTCTATAAGGAGATTGCGCGCACAGTGCACACATGCCGTTGCCCTTCTCTCTTCCTGTTCACTGCTGCTGTCTATGGTCTTATTATAGTACAGACGGTCGCAAATGTCATTGCGACCTCCTGTGCTGGGTCTCATAGTCTCATGGTGTTGTGATGACCTTATCACGGCAGGTCACAGGCATGTTACCCAGCACAAGAGGTCACGATGATGTCATCGCGACCATCCTGCACCTTAGCACTGTATCATAGGCCTCGGGCCTAGCGGCCTTCAGTCTATGAAGCTAAATGGCGGGGCACAGGAGCCAATAGTTCCTGTTCTCGTTGCTCACCCCTGATCAGTACCAGATAATCCACAGCTCAGTACTGGTCCGTGGCCCGGTGGTTAAGGACCTCTCTGTTAAGACCTCTCATGCTCAGAACTCAAACCACATATGTAGTAAATGAGTTAGGAACACAATGGCAACACAATGTGAAGCAACCAACTACAAACTCCATCAATAACATGGACATCCAGCTGGACAATACTCTTCAGACTCCAACGCATTTTGCCCCAACAGCTTCATCTGTGAGTACTCAATACCCCCAGTATTTGCTGTGGGGTCCAGTCATTTCTAGTTACGCCACTGCCAGTATTGATGGTGCTCACTCAATACTCAGTACCCTCAGAAGAAACTGTCAGAGGTAAAACAATATCCGATTTTTTCAACTTTCTGCATCTTAATTGATTTCAAACTTACTACTGCTCGGCTATACATATATGATTATAACGGCTGGATGTACTGGTATTGATTTGCCATGGGTGACAATTAATTTACTTTATATCTTATGCCACCTAGCATGCAATCTATTTTTATGGTTCCGAGTCTCTCTGACATGTTACCCCATTAGATGTACTACAAAGTTACTATTCTTGTCGTAATTAATTTTATTATGTATAAAGTGATCCTGGATTTAGGCAGTATACAGTCACTTCTGACATTGTTTGTAATTGTTTTTAATTGGATTTTTTGGTGCTTTATATAATGAAGAATTTATTACCGCGCATATTTTCTAATTATATCAGGAGGATATATAGGTGTTGAACCATATAAAATCCCTGAAAGGGATAAACACATTTTACAATTACTTTAACAATACCACTAATTTAATTTCTCAGTCCCGCATTAAAAAATAGGAGAGAGACACGAAGTACTGTAAACTGACGAAGAATGGCTCACATCTCTAAAAGGGAACGTGTCATCAGAAAATGACCTATTGTTAAAATCACATTTTTATGTTTAACATATTTTGGGGGATTATTTTTAATTCTCCATGTCGCTATCCACATTTAAACAAAACCCATAAAATCCTGCAGTTTTCGCACTGGCCACTATGCCTAATAACAGGCTCCACTTCTTGGTCTGTGCTGATCACTTTACTGCAGTTATCTGCTTATCTGTCATTTTAATCATGCCTGTAATGATATAACCTCAGTGTATAGCTAAGACAGCATCCACCATTTTAACAAAACCCATAAAATCCTGCAGTTTTTGCACTGGCCACTATGCCTAATAACAGGCACCACTTCTTGGTCTGTACAGATCACTTTACTGCAGTTATCTGCTTATCTGTCATTCTAGTCCTGCCTGTAATGATATCACCTCTGTGTATAGATAAAACAGCATCCACCATTTAAACAAAACCCATAAAATCCTGCAGTTTTCGCACTGGCCACTATGCCTAATAACAGGCGCCACTTCTTGGTCTGTACAGATCACTTTACTGCAGTTATCTGCTTATCTGTCATTCTAGTCCTGCCTGTAATGATATCACCTCTGTGTATAGATAAGACAGTATCCACCATTTAAACAAAACCCATAAAATCCTGCAGTTTTCGCACTGGCCGCTATGCCTAATAACAGGCGCCACTTCTTGGTCTGTACCGATCACTTTACTGCAGTTATCTGCTTATCTGTCATTCTAATCATGCCTGTAATGATATCACCTCTGTGTATAGATAAGACAGGATCCACCATTCACAAATCTTATCGATCTTATCTATTCTCTCCTTGTACAATGACCTCTGCACAGGGCACAGAGCATGCCCAGAAAACTGTACCATAGAAGTCAATGAGGTCCCCTTCAGTCTATTGTGTCTATGGACCATGGGGCTGCC
This sequence comes from Bufotes viridis, assembly GCA_033119425.1. Lineage (NCBI taxonomy): Eukaryota > Metazoa > Chordata > Amphibia > Anura > Bufonidae > Bufotes > Bufotes viridis. The sequence continues at coordinate 566,336,702 of CM065590.1, read as the reverse complement.
ATAAAGCAATTTTCCTAATGCTTTCTAAATGCTGTTAAGAACAGCTCAGGCAAGATTGCAGCCCCCATAATGATATTTAGGAATTTATTTTTTTGTTAAATTAGATAAAAAGAATATTCATTATTATCTAGTTTTAACTGGCAGAAAATATTTTGGTGACACATTTCCTTTAAATGATTTGAAAAGTAGCACCAGCACCAAGCATATAGAAGTACTATGGTGGGGTGTTACTCCCTGCAGATCTAAATAGTGTTGGAGAGGTGGCACTTCATGGAACCCAGCCCCAGCACTATTCAAACGGAGGGTTCTACACGTGCCTCCTAATGCCGGATCCTTCTTTCCCACTTTTCCCACAGCAGTAAGACTGTCAATGGCACAAAAATTGGAAATCGCCCTCCAATTCAAGAAATCATACTCAAAATCAACACAAATTACACTTTCAAATGGATGTTAGCATACATGCATCCTCTTTGAAATGCAAAATTGAGGAGGATTCCATCTAAAGCAAATAGCTTGTTATGCCACTCTCTAAAAATATCTCGCGCAATGAATGTGAACAGACCCCTGAATCACACTCAGATTAACATTACTTTGTACAGGCGTTTGACCTGTCACTCCTACAGGGAGTGCAGAATTATTAGGCAAGTTGTATTTTTGAGGATTAATTTTATTATTGAACAACAACCATGTTCTCAATGAACCCAAAAAACTGATTAATATCAAAGCTGAATATTTTTGGAAGTAGTTTTTAGTTTGTTTTTAGTATTAGCTATTTTAGGGGGATATCTGTGTGTGCAGGTGACTATTACTGTGCATAATTATTAGGCAACTTAACAAAAAACAAATATATACCCATTTCAATTATTTATTTTTACCAGTGAAACCAATATAACATCTCAACATTCACAAATATACATTTCTGACATTCAAAAACAAAACAAAAACAAATCAGTGACCAATATAGCCACCTTTCTTTGCAAGGACACTCAAAAGCCTGCCATCCATGGATTCTGTCAGTGTTTTGATCTGTTGACCATCAACATTGCGTGCAGCAGCAACCACAGCCTTCCAGACACTGTTCAGAGAGGTGGACTGTTTTCCCTCCTTGTAAATCTCACATTTGATGATGGACCACAGGTTCTCAATGGGGTTCAGATCAGGTGAACAAGGAGGCCAAGTCATTAGATTTTCTTCTTTTATACCCTTTCTTGCCAGCCACGCTGTGGAGTACTTGGACGCGTGTGATGGAGCATTGTCCTGCATGAAAATCATGTTTTTCTTGAAGGATGCAGACTTCTTCCTGTACCACTGCTTGAAGAAGGTGTCTTCCAGAAACTGGCAGTAGGACTGGGAGTTGAGCTTGACTCCATCCTCAACCCGAAAAGGCCCCACAAGCTCATCTTTGATGATACCAGCCCAAACCAGTACTCCACCTCCACCTTGCTGGCGTCTGAGTCGGACTGGAGCTCTCTGCCCTTACCAATCCAGCCACGGGCCCATCCATCTGGCCCATCAAGACTCACTCTCATTTCATCAGTCCATAAAACCTTAGAAAAATCAGTCTTGAGATATTTCTTGGCCCAGTCTTGACGTTTCAGCTTGTGTGTCTTGTTCAGTGGTGGTCGTCTTTCAGCCTTTCTTACCTTGGCCATGTCTCTAAGTATTGCACACCTTGTGCTTTTGGGCACTCCAGTGATGTTGCAGCTCTGAAATATGGCCAAACTGGTGGCAAGTGGCATCTTGGCAGCTGCACGCTTGACTTTTCTCAGTTCATGGGCAGTTATTTTGCGCCTTGGTTTTTCCACACGCTTCTTGCGACCCTGTTGACTATTTTGAATGAAACGCTTGATTGTTCGATGATCACGCTTCAGAAGCTTTGCAATTTTAAGAGTGCTGCATCCCTCTGCAAGATATCTCACTATTTTTGACTTTTCTGAGCCTGTCAAGTCCTTCTTTTGACCCATTTTGCCAAAGGAAAGGAAGTTGCCTAATAATTATGCACACCTGATATAGGGTGTTGATGTCATTAGACCAGACCCCTTCTCATTACAGAGATGCACATCACCTAATATGCTTAATTGGTAGTAGGCTTTCGAGCCTATACAGCTTGGAGTAAGACAACATGCATAAAGAGGATGATGTGGTCAAAATACTCATTTGCCTAATAATTCTGCACTCCCTGTAGTAACATAGGGGCACATTTATTAAGACCGACGTTTTCGACGCCAATCTTAATAAAGCCACACAGCTGGCGGAGGATCCGCTGAAGGTATGAAGAGGCGCCGGCCTCTCCATAGCTTCGGCACATACAGCGCCACTTCCGAGCGGTCTTACACTCAGACCTTTTTCTGCGCCTAAAACGGGTATAGAAAATAGTAAATGAGACGGGCCTACCGTCGCGTTCCCATCTTATCTGTCATTTTAATCATGCCTGTAATGATATAACCTCAGTGTATAGCTAAGACAGCATCCACCATTTTAACAAAACCCATAAAATCCTGCAGTTTTTGCACTGGCCACTATGCCTAATAACAGGCACCACTTCTTGGTCTGTACAGATCACTTTACTGCAGTTATCTGCTTATCTGTCATTCTAGTCCTGCCTGTAATGATATCACCTCTGTGTATAGATAAAACAGCATCCACCATTTAAACAAAACCCATAAAATCCTGCAGTTTTCGCACTGGCCACTATGCCTAATAACAGGCACCACTTCTTGGTCTGTACAGATCACTTTACTGCAGTTATCTGCTTATCTGTCATTCTAGTCCTGCCTGTAATGATATCACCTCTGTGTATAGATAAGACAGTATCCACCATTTAAACAAAACCCATAAAATCCTGCAGTTTTCGCACTGGCCGCTATGCCTAATAACAGACGCCACTTCTTGGTCTGTACCGATCACTTTACTGCAGTCATCTGCTTATCTGTCATTCTAATCATGCCTGTAATGATATCACCTCTGTGTATAGATAAGACAGGATCCACCATTCACAAATCTTATCGATCTTATCTATTCTCTCCTTGTACAATGACCTCTGCACAGGGCACAGAGCATGCCCAGAAAACTGTACCATAGAAGTCAATGAGGTCCCCTTCAGTCTATTGTGTCTATGGACCATGGGGCTGCCATAAAGCAATTTTCCTAATGCTTTCTAAATGCTGTTAAGAACAGCTCAGGCAAGATTGCAGCCCCCATAATGATATTTAGGATTTTTTTTTTTTTTTTTTTTTACATTAGATAAAAAGAATATTCATTATTATCTAGTTTTAACTGGCAGAAAATATTTTGGTGACACATTTCCTTTAAATGATTTGAAAAGTAGCACCAGCACCAAGCATATAGAAGTACTATGGTGGGGTGTTACTCCCTGCAGATCTTAATAGTGTTGGAGAGGTGGCACTTCATGGAACCCAGCCCCAGCACTATTCAAACGGAGGGTTCTACACGTGCCTCCTAATGCCGGATCCTTCTTTCCCACTTTTCCCACAGCAGTAAGACTGTCAATGGCACAAAATTTGGAAATCGCCCTCCAATTCAAGAAATCATACTCAAAATCAACACAAATTACACTTTCAAATGGATGTTAGCATACATGCATCCTCTTTGAAATGCAAAATTGAGGAGGATTCCATCTAAAGCAAATAGCTTGTTATGCCACTCTCTAAAAATATCTCCCGCAATGAATGTGAACAGACCCCTGAATCACACTCAGATTAACATTACTTTGTACAGGCGTTTGACCTGTCACTCCTAGTAACATAGGGGCACATTTATTAAGACCGACGTTTTCGACGCCAATCTTAATAAAGCCCCACAGCTGGAGGAGGATCCGCTGAAGGCATGAAGAGGCGCCGGCCTCTCCATAACTTCGGCACATACAGCGCCACTTCCGAGCGGTCTTACACTCAGACCTTTTTCTGCGCCTAAAACGGGTATAGAAAATAGTAAATGAGACGGGCCTACCGTCGCGTTCCCATGCCCGCCCAACATCCACAATTTTAGACCAGATGGCATTTTTAAACTTAACCATTGTGCCACCATCTGCGCCTGAAATGCGCTAAATATAGGCGTATTTCAGTATAATAAACGACTCCCATAGTGTATAAGGCTGAAAAAAACATCTGTCCATCCAGTTTGGCCTGTTATCCTGCAAGTTGATCCAGAGGCAGGCAAAAAAATAACTGTGAGGTGGAAAACAATTTTTCTCATTTGATACGACTCCCATCAAGCAATGTGAGTTTTTATTAAAGGTAAGTATGTGTGTGTGTATCGCAGTACTGTATGTGCGTATTTGTGTGTAGCAGACTGTTTGTGTGTAGGATAACTGTATATGTGTAGCAGAACTGTATGGGCGTAGCAGAGTTGTATGGGTGTAGCAGAGCTGTAGGGGTGTTGTATAGTTGTTTGTATGTAACAGAACTGTTTGTGTGTAGCAGAACTGTATATGTGTAGCAGAACTGTATGGGTGTAGCAGAGTTGTATGGGTGTAGCAAAGCTGTATGGGTGTTGCATAGCTGTTTGTATGTAGCAGACCTGTATGTGTGTGTAGTAGAGCTGTGTGTGTTCGTAGCAGGGCTGTATAGAGCTGTAACTGTGTGTAGCAGAGTTTTACCTGTGTATGGCAGTGCTGTGTGTGTATAGCGACGTTGTGTGTGTACCAGAACTGTATGTCGCAGACAAATACTTAAAGAACAAGAAGCATGGCAGGACACAACAGAGCATTGACAGGAGATGTATTTATTTGGGCATGCACCATTGCTGGTTGTTACAATGGTGAGCAGATGACACAGTAAAGGTAACAGGAGCTTACCAAAACTATTGAACTCCCCCTCCCCGCTACACCCTAAAGTTGACCTTGACTCATCCACTTTAGTAAAACACATTTCTTTCAAAGAGGACCTAGAAAATATTTTTTCTCATTTTCAATTGTCTAAACCTGGAGTCTTATAGTGTCGTATAAGCGAAAAATGCGGTAACTCCCTGGATCATCGCCCCATCTCTAGCAACTATAACCTGTAATATTATTACACTCCAGAAATACATCCAGTCCCCTCTTGAATTCCTTTATTGTACTCACCATCACCACCTCCTCAGGCAGAGAGTTCCATAGTCTCACTGCTCTTACCGTAAAGAACCCTCTTCTATGTTTGTGTAAAAACCTTTTTTCCTCCAGACGCAGAGGATGTCCCCTCCTCACAGTCCTGGGGATAAATAGATGATGGGAGAGATCTCTGTACTGACCCCTGATATATTTATACATAGTTATTAGATCTCCCCTCAGTCATCTTTTTTCTAAAGTAAATAACCCCAATTTTGATACCCTTTCAGGGTACTGTAGTTGCCCCATTCCAGTTATTACTTTAGTTGCCCTCCTCTGAACCCTCTCCAGCTCTGCTATGTCTGTCTTGTTCACAGGAGCCCAGAACTGTGCACAGTACTCCATGTGTGGTCTGACCAGTGATTTGTAAAGTGGTAGGACTATGTTCTCATCACCGGCATCTGTGCCCCCTTTGATGCAACCCATCATCTTATTGGCTTTAGCAGCAGCTGCCTGACACTGGTTTCTACAGTTATTTGTTCTGTCAACTAAAATTCCTAAGTCCTTTTCCATGTCAGTGTTACCCAGTGTTTTACTATTTTGTATGTCCAGGTGACTTGCATTATTCCTTCCCATGTGCATAATCTTACACTTGTCAGTGTTAAACCTCATCTGCCATTTCTCTGCCCAAGCCTCCAATCTATCCAGATCCATCTGTAGCAGTATACTGTCCTCTGTAGTATATATACAGTATACTGTTCTCTTTTATGTTAATTGCTTTACACTGTTTAGTGTCATCTGCAGAAATTCATATTTTACTGTGCAGGCCTTCTACAAGATCATTAATAAATATATTGAAGAGAATAGGGCCCGATACTGTTACTGTGGTACCCCACTAGTGACAGTGACCCACTCTGAGTGTGTACCGTTAATAACCACCCTCTGTTTTCTGTCACTCAGCCAGTTACTTACCAGCATACAGACATTTTCTCCCAGTGAAAGCATTCTCATTTTATATACTAACGTTTTATGTGGCACAGTATAAAAAGCTTTTCATAAGTCAAGATAACATCCAACGACTCACCTCAGCACAGTCTAGAACTTCCTTCCTCATAGACACTGATTAAATTAGTTTGACATGACCGATCCCTCATAAAGCCATGCTGATACGGTGTTATATGCTTGTTTTCATTGAGATACCAGAATAGCATCTCTTAGAAAAACTTCAAACAGTTTACTCATGACAGTTTACCGGCCTATGGTTTCCTTGCTCTGTTTTTGACCCCTTTTTGAATATTGGCACCACATTTGCTATGCACCAATCCTATGGAACATTCCCTGTCAATATAGAGTCCTTAAATATCAGAAATAAGGGTCTGTCTATTACACTACTTAGTTCTCTTAAGATACGGGGGTGTATGCCATCTGGTTCCGGCAATCAGTCTACTTTAATCTTTTTAAGACACCACTGCACTTCTTTCTAGGTCAGACAGGGCACTTTTAATGGGGAGTTTATTTTAACACTTTGCATTTCATTTTCCTTTCCTTTGCTTTCTCCTCATCTCTGTCTACAACTCGTCCCTCATCACTCTGCAATGGGCCAGCACTCTCTGGTTTAAACTTTTTTTTACCATTTATGTAATTGAAGAACATTTTAGGGTTGGTTTTACTCTCTTTGGCAATGACATCTCTCTGTCTCTAGTTTGGCTGCTTTTATTCTTTTTTTTACATATTCTATTTTTGTTACTTATAGTTTTTCAGTGCTTCCTCACGACCTTCCTGTGGTTTAGATGCTTTCTTTCTGTCATTCATGGTTTCCTTTACATTTCTATTTATCCACATAGGTTTTTTTTTCTTGTTCATCACTCTTTTATTCCCATAAGGTATATACCTCTCAGAATTAGAGCTTAGGATGGCTTTAAAATATCCCATTTTGTGGCTGCATTCAGACCTATCTTAGGGTCCATTCACACTTCATCAATGGGTTCGCATCCATTCCACAATAACGAGTGCAAACCCATTCATTCCAATGGGGCCGCAAAAGATGTGGACAGCACACCATGTGCTGTCTGAATCCGCACTTGTGTTCCGCGGCCCCACAAAAAAGATAGAGCATTTCCTATTTTTGTCCGTAGCCACAGAAAATAATAGGCATTTCTATCACAGTGCCGGCCATGTGCGGCCCGCAAATTGCGGAACTCACATGGCCGGTGTCCGTGTTTTGCGGATCCGCAATTTGCGGACCACAAAACACTTGTGGACGTGTTAATGGACCCTTAGGCAGAGTTCACACTTCAGTTATTTTATCAATTATTTCCATCAGTTATTGTGAGCCAAAACCAGGTGAGGGTCCAAAACACAGAACAGGAGTAAACCTTTCCATTATTCCTTATCTTTGAGTAGGCTTCACTACTAGTTTTGGCTCACAATAACTAATGGACCACACAATTGAAGTGTGAACTCGCCATTAGATGAACCTCCCTGTAGAAACACTCTTTTGAATGACAATTTGAAGGTTATTTCTTTATGGTCACTATTTCCCAGGTGTCCCCCAACCTGCACGTCTGTTGTTCTGTCAGGTCTATTGGTTAGTACTAAGTCCAGTATGGCCGTCCCTCTAGTTGGGTCCTGAACCAGTTGGGTCCTGAACCAGGAAAGGTAATTGTCTTTGGTTATTGCGAAGAACCTTTTTCCTTTATGAGGTCTAGAGCTTTCAATTTCCTTACCCCCGGTCTCTATCTGCACTATCTTCCCTTCCTATAATGTAATTACTTCCCATTCCTCCAACCTTCTAGCCATTTTCTCCCCCAACACAGCTGCACCTTCCCCATTGAGGTGCAGCCTTTCCCTACAATAGAAGCTGTAGCGGTCCAGTTCTTTAGGAACCCAAATCCTTCTTTCCTCCACCAGCTCTTGAGCCACTTGTTTACCTCCCTAATCTCCCGTTTCTTTTCTGGTGGGGCTCGTGGTGCCGGTAGTATTTCAGAAAATACTCAGTACTCAATACTCAGATCACAATGACTGCATCCACATCTGTCTTGTATAGGAAACTACACTTAAGTTATTGTGACTATGTACAGACCTTTCCATGTGGAGGAGATCACACATATGTAGATCATTAGAATATGTACAGACATTACATATTTAGAGTAGATCATACGTAGATCATTGTGACTATGTACAGACCTTTCCATGTGGAGGAGATCACACATATGTAGATCATTAGAATATGTACAGACATTACATATTTAGAGTAGATCATACGTAGATCATTGTGACTATGTACAGGGCTTTCACCTGTAGAGGAGATCACACTTAGATGATTGTGACTGTACAAGGTTTTCACATATAGAGGAGATCACACGTAGATCAATATGACTACATACAGGCATTATATATGTAGAGTAGATCACACTTAGATGTTTGTGACTATGTACAGGGCTTTCACATGTAGAGGAGAGTACACTTAGATCATTGTGACTAGAGACATATCTCATGTAGAGGAGATCATTCTGAGATCATTGTGAACATGTAGAGAACTATCACATGTAGACAAGATCACACGTAGATCATTGTGACTATGTACAGACCTTACATATGTAGAGGAGATCATGCATAGATCATTATGACTATGTTAAGATCTTTCATATGTAGCACAGGAGATCACACTCAGATCATTGTGATTATTTACAGACCTTTCACTTGTAGAGGAGAGAACACTCATATGACTACTATGTAGAGACTAGAGATGAGCGAATTTATGGAAACTTTGATTCGGCTCATTCGCTGAATTTTACCAAAATTTTTTAGCTTGAGGATGAATAACTTTGTCACAAAGCGCATTTTTTTCTAAGTACAGGGAGCAGTGAAAGCGCCACCCCCATCTCCTTAATTGTACTGCTCAGATGCCACGTTCATACATAATTGCGGCATCTGAGTGTGAAATTAACATAAAAAAATTGAATCAAACTTACCGCCTCCATTTGCTCTTGCTTGAAGATCTGGAGCGAAATCTCGCATGGCGTGAGATTGCGTCGTCACGCTGGCCGGCGTGGTGATGCCATATGTCATCACACACGTGATTTCGGCCTAGATCTTCAATCAAGATGGAGGCTGGCGGCCCTTTGCGAGCAAATGGAGGAGGTAAGTATGATTTTTTTTATTTTTACACTATTTCAGGTTAAATCGACTCTCTGACACGAAGCAAGAGGAAATGCGGCTTCAAGGCAAATCGAATTTATCCTGAAATTCGGATTGAATTCCACTTCGTGGGATTCGATTCGCTAATCTTTAGTAGAGACCTTTCATATGTACAGGAGATCACATGTAGATTATTGTGACTATGTATCAACGTTAAATGTGTAGAGGAGATAACACTCAGATCATTATGACTATATAGAGACCTTTCATGTGCAGAAGAGATCTCACTTAGATCATGTACAGACTTTTCACATGTAGAGAAGATCACATTCAGATCTAGGGTTGTCGCTATAACAAAAATTTTCATTCGGTTTTGATACCAAGAAAAAGTATTGCGAGACTTGTCACTGTTCGATACCACGTAAAATAAAAATAAAAATACCCACATATTAACCTCACATTGTCGGCTCATTACTATTAAGTTAATACCAAGCTTGTTAGTTTTTATTTTTCTTTATTACTTCTAAACCTGACTCTTTTTTTTGGTCTACAGAGCTGTATGAGAGGCTTGTTTTTATTAGTATCATTTTTGGGGTACATACCACTTTTTGATCACTGTATTTCAACTTTTTTGGGGGGACAAGGTGACAAAAAAAATGGTGAACTGCGTGCTTTTATAGTTTTTTTTCCATTATGGAGTTTACCATGTAGGAACATTTTTTTATATATGAGTAGTTGAGGCATTTTTAGACACGGTGATCATTGATATGTTTTTTTTATTGTTTAGATTTGTTTATATGTAAAATCTGGAAAGGACGATATAAACTTTTAATATTAATAGATATCTATTAGGGTGAATGGGATTCTGATGCGCTCCCTGCTGAGCTCTGCCTTGTGCATAGCTTAGCAGGAAGCTTACCATAGCATGCCTGGGAACCTTCAGCAGTGCCAGGGCTGCGCAGCTTAGTTCAGAAAAATGCCAATCATGGTATCATATCGAACCAGGTATCAAAGTATCAAAAAAGTATTGAGGTTTCAATACTCGATGCAACCTTATTCAGATCTTTCTGACTACTAGGCTTGAGCGAATCAAGCTTTAGATCACTCAAAGTCGGTTCATTAAAAGACTTTGTAATGCTGGTAACGTACAGCATTAAATGTATGGGCTCCATGTAGCAAAACTTCGCCTCGGCCGAAGTTGCGTAAGACTTCAGTGAATTACTTTGATATTCATATCTGAGTATTTATAAAGATTTTAAAATAGGAATCCGAAGTCAGCTTGGTACCAAGGTACCCGCCAGTACCAATGCCAAGTTCGGATTCCTATTTTAAAAGGTAGAGTAGGGTCCCATCTAAAAAAGGTCGCCTTGCTGTGGTAAATGGGCACAAATAATTTTGTACCTTACATTAGTTCATATATTCATTGTTAGCAGAGTGATGTTGCATTGTGTTTATATTTTTATATTTAGACTTTATACAGATACATGACTTGTAAGAGAATTAGAAACTTATAGGTGTTGTTTACTACCATTACATGGTTCCCTGCTCGAGGATGTTGCAGTGACTCACATGGATTCGGCAAGGTTTCACCTGAACAGCAGTTTATTCAGATTGAGGCGATGGGCAAATGGGTACAGTCTCTCAGAGAGGACACAAACTTGTTGGTTACATACATTATGGTGGCACTGAGCTTGTAGGTTACACACACACACAAATGTGAGGCAACAGTACAGTCTCTATATTCGATACCCAGTGTATTCATACCAGCAGTTGCCTCTAGTAACAGGACAGTCTTTTTTTCTAAACTCACAGTGTACTCACAACAGGTGTAGTGTCATCTGCAACAGGACAGTCTCTTGAAAGTCACAGCGCATCTCATGGTACACTTACATCTGGTGGTCTTTAATCAATCCTTCAGATCCTAGGGAGTATTGGGCATGTCCAACTCTAACCATGGATCCTCCTCACTACTCTCGTAGTGAGGACACATGCGCTTAGCTCTGCAGTCTTCTGCCCGGTATACTCTCTCGTTGCCCGACCAAAAAGCTCTTACAGCTCCTTCTGCATTTTACACGCAGAAATCTGTGCCAGAATATGCTTAAAATAAGTGTACCATTGATTTAAATAGGAGTCCACGACATTAGTGTTTGCTGATCTTTTTTATGGGAATAAATTGAATTCGGCATTGTGGAAAAACAAAGTGAACCACAGCGGGAAGCCACCCACAGATTAGTCCCACTAAATGGAGCTAATCTAGCTGCAACTTCAAATCATGTCAGAAATCCAAGGGTCAGCTTCAGATTTCTGCCACGGGTTACATATATACACGTTAGATTTTTCCAAAGGGTATTTCCACCATGTGAACATTAGATTGGTTGTTGGAGCTGGGCCTCTTGAGATAGGTAGACCTTGAGATCCAACAGAGTGGTAAAGGATCACCGCCAATTCCATGGGCCTGTTCTGGACTGCTGTCATTGCCTGGGCTGGGCCACTTAAGTGAGTGCTCACCCCTGTGAGGAGACCTTGCTCAGTACCACAAGTGGTTACGGACCACTTCCGACTTGGACATTGCAAAAGTAGGTTCAACACTGATATTTTGAAGGGAGAAGTGCCCAGAGATTGTGAATTTGCCAGCTGCTGTGCCCTGCAGTTTCCCACATCAATATACTGTAAGTAGAGGCCCCAAGAACTGCTATGCTTTGTGCTGTGGCCTAAGCAAAGAAGCTTGGAGTAATTAGACCATGAATCTGGAGAGTGTCTGTCCTGTTGTACCAGGTGAGGCTAACCACCCGGTAAATGTACCTGTGCTTGAATATAGTGAGTATCCTTCTGAGTGGCAACTGTGTGTGGGGTATAGAGACTGTCCTACTATCTGTGGCATCCACCTATGAAGTATATAGTCTTGTGACCTTGGACAACTGCCTGTGAATTATAATACTGACCTGTGCCAGTGCAAACAGAGTTGCCAACCACTCAGAAATTTCTGGAAAGTCCGTAAAAATAGGCAACTTTTTTCCTGTGTCTGTGTTTTTTTTTAGGCTGGATGGTAATTATCATCATTTTACAGCTCACAGTAAGTGCTGGTAATGAGTAGTGATGAGCGACAGGGGCAATATTCGAATCCGCGATATTTCTCGAATATTCGCTAGAATATTCATCATATATTCACGAATATTTGTATTTGAGATTATTGTCTTGATTGCAAAAATCGCATAATGCAAATTTGTAACGCGAAATACAGGCTTGGGTCACTTTGGCTACATTTTTCAAGCTGCTAGAATTTTCCTGTGTTTATCCTGACTGAATTAGAATATTCTTCATTATTTAATTTATTTTAGCTTATGCGAAAAATCGGCAATGTAATATGCGCGTTAATCGAGTAAGGGCGGGTTATAGACAACTTTCCTATTGGGTTGGCTTCCTAGAATTCGCGAATATGTAGAATATAGTGTGATATATATTCGTAAAAACGAATTTTCGTTTTCTTTTTTTCATCTGAACCCATTAGAGTAGTAAATGTAATGGGTTCAGATGGGGAAAAAAAACTAGTATTCATTTTTAAGAAAATATATCACACTATATTCTACATATTCGCGAATTCTAGCAAGCCATTAAAATTCGCTATTCGAGTATTCATTCTCAGCACTAGTAATGAGTTGTTATCAGTTTTTGTCAGTTGTAGACATGTATTACTTATAATCTTTATAATTCTTTATGATTTTCAAATTGGATGTCTGTGATTGTGGGATAAGTTATCCAGAATATGTAAAATTCTGGTTGGCAACCCTGAGTGCCACCAACCTGAGAAGTATAACGACTGCATTGGCAACCACCAGTGGATTATTTAGCACACTTTACCAAGAGACCATTCCGTTCTACTTGTAATCACTAGGGTTGAGCGAAGCGAACCTGATGAAGTGGAATTCAATCTGAATTTCAGGGAAAATTTGATTCGCAGCAAAGTCGAATGTCCCTGTGCTTCGTGGTAGCAAATTGATTTTCCCTGAATGGCGGTAAAAAATAAAAAAAACCTTCTTACCACATGCATTTGAGCGCAAAGAGCAGTCCGCCGCCATTTTGATTGAAGATCAAAATCTAGTGCTCTGTGACATATGACACCACCACCCACTACTTACAAAGAAATGTCAAATTCTTGTAAAATTTGTCGAAGAAGCCAAATCGAATTTTTCAATACTTCGCTCATCACCAAGTATCGTGCCTCACAATCCTTTGTGTGTAACCATCAAGTTTTAGCCCTCTGTGAGAGACCTGATTCAGACTGCAACGGCATAGCACATGGACTCATTAAAGTAATTGCTGGAATACACACTTCAGCTTTTCGGCATGGACACCATTCTTGTTTGTTTTGTGAGATTGATCCACACAGCACTGCCGGGTTTCTGGACCAGATACGTTGTTTACAGTTACAGGAAAAAGAAAGAGAACCCTTTGGAAATACCTGGATTTCTGCCTTGATTCCTCATAAGATGTGGTCTGATTGTTATCTGCATCACACTTATAGAGAAACGGAATCTAACTAAACTGATGATACAAACAGTTCATGTTCTAGACTATTCGTGTCCCCATTGAGCACACTGAGTAAACATCCACAGCACGAAAGAAATGGTAAATTAACCTTTTAATTTAAAATCATATAAATCCTTCTTTGGCAAGAATTGCATCCACCAAACCTTTCCTTTAGCTGAAAATAACATATTGACGATGTTGAGGAGGAATATTGGACCTTTCCTCCCTGCAATATGTTTCAGCTCATCAATAGCCGTAAGACATCTTGTATGTGTAGGAGCTTCGACAAAGAGACAAGTGAAGTATGAGGAACTTTATTCCGGCTGGTAATCAGGGGAGTATGCAGATTTATAGGCCCATATAGCAAAACTTAGTATGACAAATTATGTATTTTTTTTTATTAAATAGAGAAAATGTTAATAAAAGGAAAAAAAGTTGTGCTCTGCCTCACACACTTCTATGGTCTATCTATATCAGAAAATATTTCTGAATGTATTTACACCAGACAAATAGAAAAACTAAATGGTAATGTATAAATCGGCACTCTGGGGTAGGGGTAGGAAGAGGTAGGATTTAACCCCGAAACATGTCTGGTGATCCATTTGCCCGTCAACGACTAATACCGTGGGGAAGCGCTTCCTTTCAAACACTTGCTGTGCTCCTATCCTAGCCAGCAAATTTCGGATCGGCATACGGACCAGCCGGTACCTTGACACCGCGTGGGACGCCGAGCCTTCTTAGTAGCCGCGCCCCTAACATCACGTGGATTCCGGCATCCCCGGCCAGCAGAGACGCCGCGCGCGATACACGCGGACACTGAAGCAGCCACTGCACCGAAGCACCACTCTACCAACTAGAGAAAGGTAAACCGAGGCTGCGTTTTCCTCCTGTGGGACGCCACAGTTGAGGAACGCAAGCCCATTACAATTACAACTGTGCAGTACGCTCAGACATTGAAAGTAATTGTACCGCATTGGAACATTACTTGAAGTATATTGGGGTCTTCACTCCCTACATTCCCTACCCATATTGATGCGCATTCATTGCTCATTAGAGACTTTCTCTACATTAGGAAACAGGACTATCCCATTGTGATTCTCCAGCGGGCCTTTTTTGTATAATTTACCTTTTTTTGTATGATTTACTTATATTTCTTTGTATGATTTCTATTTCCTTGATCTGCTATTTTATCCTACATTCTGTCCTCTGTACACACCTTTTGTACCAACAAGGACACCCTTTGTACCAATAAGGGTACCCTTTTTATATTTTATAAGTTTATATCCTTATTTTTATATTTAAATAAATCTCTATATTTTTATACCCTTTATATACTTCTTTCTATTTGTAACCAGATATAGAGTGCCGATCTATACATTACCATTTATCTTCTACCTTTCCGCTACTGACTGGGTGAGTCAGAATAGATCATTGAGCACCACACATGATTTAGTATCAGGTGAGCACCTATATATACATCTTTGAAATAGCAAAACTATATTGCTATCTTCCCCATAGAGCTCTACATCTTCTGCTTCCTTTCATATAGTATGTTAGAAAACTAGCTGTCTGAAGCAACCACTAGAGGGAGATCAGTGTATGAAAATGTGTACAGTTACCATTGAACTTAAAGCGAACTGGTCACCGGATTTTTACATCTAAAACGGCTCACAGTACCTTACAGAGCTTGTTCTTGTACTTTCCAAGCTGGTGTCATATGTAATTATGCCCTTAGTATTCTTGAAAAAATGACTTTATAAAGTGCTGGTCCCATGCGTCTGCAGTCACGGCAGAAGTCAAGGAGGCAGACCCTCTGTGACTGCAGACAGTGACTCCCCCGCCATAACCCCGCCTCTCATCCCTGTGATAGACAGTTCTCCCCAACAGCCGGGACCGCTCTTGTATCGGGGCGCATGCGCCCTTGCCCACTTCGCAAGCGCGATCCCGAGCATCGCGCCGAGGGAAGCGCGATCCCCTTTCTCAATCGCGCCTGCGCAGTCCAGTCCCCCCGACGCCGGACGGCTTTTTTTTTCTAATATCGCTCACGCGCGCTCAATTTTCTTCAGCATCTAAATCGTTTAGAATGGCACTTCAATAATACATTGCCACAAATGGCCGACACTATGCCGATGCCTGGACAGGGCTGTGTAATTGCATCTAGAATGGAGAGGACATTCTGGACTGACTGTCCACTAATGAAACTGGCTGGATCCCAGGGAGTCCGTTTCTCTATTCATTTCTATGGGATAGATGTGACAACTGTAATGGGAAAGAATAAAGGACTAAAGTCCTTAGATTGTGTTTGTCTATAATTGTGACATAGATAACAATCAGATACCATTTTATTAGTAATGAATGCGGAAATCCAGGAAATTTTAAAGGAATCACTTAACTTTTATGGCAACAGTGTATAGAGATTGTAATACTAGCATATAAAATATAATGCCATGTGCTACTCCTACATCTATAAAGCAATCATCTGGATAAAACGGACTGTTCAAGCAGGTTGACAATACTTGCAGGCTTACAGTGTAACCGTGGTTTCGGTTTATTTGTAATAAGGTGCAGGGACAGGGATATTCGACATTTCCGTAATATAGTTTATTAGGGAAAGATGTTTCTTTGAACTAGAAACAGGGTGTAAAGAGTCTTCTTCTTAGTGTTGTTAAGGAGAGTATGTCTTCAGCGTTCTACTAAGCACTAAAGACACCTAAAGTCAGACAGGGGGACGGGCAGTGATACTTAGGGCACATGTACATAGGGATTGGGGTAGTGACAAAAAGTAGGTTGGAAGCCTCTGTATGTTACACACAGGCATCTTCAGCGCTCAGTAGGATGCTGAAGCCAGAAGCCAGATTCTCCTTAGCAGCTCTCAGTTAGAGCTTTGCTAAGAACACCCTTACATCCTGTTATCTAGTGCAAAGAAACATATTTCCTTAAAGGGGTATTCCCATCACGCCGTTACATACTCACCTGCTCCCGGCGCGCCGTCCACTTCCTGGTTTCGGCAGGGGGTGGGCTCCATCTTGATTGACGTCTTCTCCCAGCCGGGCTGCGCTGGACTGATCGCATGCGCCCTGGTGACTTCTTCCTAGCAAGTATACTATACTGGCCTGGAAGAAATCACCATAGCGCATGCATGGCGTCGGCGTGCGCTTTCGAGACTGCGCGCGGCCCCACCAGAAGAAAAGCAGTCGTCTGCGCAAGCGCGGCCCCCGCGATTCTGGAGAAGAGCGGTGGCCGTAACCAGGGGAGACGAAAGACAGCAGTCAGGTAAGTATATCTTTATTTTCTTCTAAGGGGTGGGAATTAGTTAATTAAATATATATAGAAAAATGATCACTGTTAAATCACTAACAGATTTAACAGTGATCATTAAGATGGGAATACCCCTTTAATAAAGTATACAAAAGTATACAAAAATGTCAACCATCCCTGTCCCTACACTATATTAAAAGGAATCCAAACTGTCAGTTACACTTTAACATAAACAAACTGAACAGTTCCTGTCACAGAAGGTGAAGGTTGCCCATGCGTAGTACACAGGTATGGAGATCAGGGACTTAGGGTTGCAAATTTTCTGATTGAAAAATAAAAATGTTATGGCTCCCAGAATAGGGTGATTTTTTTTAAGTGTTTGGTATCTTAATTATACTGACCTAAAGGATAAAAGTAACACATTATTTTTGCTACATGAGGTGCAAAATGTAAAAAATAAAATAAAATTGATCCAGAATTGACTTCATTCTAAAGCAGTTTTAGGCTTCTTCTGATCTCCATGTAAGAAGCAGTGTTTAGGGACTTATTTATTCACTTTTTCAATTTGTAGGAGTACCAGGATGGCGACTCCAGGAATACTATAGTTTTCAACAAAGAGTTAAAGAGTCAAAATTTCTTTAGCATAAAGTAACAATGTGCGATATCAGGGAGCAAGCAGTTAAAGCCCATCTATCAGCAGATCTGTACCTGTGACACTGGCTGACCTGTTACATGTGCGCTTGGCAGCTGAAGGCATCCGTTTTGGTCCCATGATGTTTTAATGTATGCAAATCAGCCTCTAGGAGCAACGGGGGCGTTGCCATTACACTTAGAGTTTCTGCTTTCTCTGCCGCACCCTCTGTACTTTGGTTGATGAGGCCAGGTAGTGAAAAATGTCATCATGACTGGCCCTGTAAAAGCGCAGTGGGCGAGGCAGTTGCAGAGAAAGTGGTGCCTCTAGGTGTAAGGGCAACGCCCCCATTGCTCCTAGAGGGTCATATGCATATATTATAACCTCATTTTTTTTAGCGATGCGGGCACATATGAACATGGGGCCAACAAAGATGCCTTCAGCTGCCGAGCGCACATGTAACAGGTCAGCCAGTGTCATAGGTACAAAACTGCTGACAGATGCCCTCTAAGTGCCCAGTTGTAGGATCTTTGTGGCGTTGTGTTGCAGTGTTCAGTGCTTTTCGTTTGGGCCATAAATGGGAAGTATAGCCTTGCATTTATGTAAGACGCTCCTTTAAGAACCTCTATCACAGATTCTGTCACACTTCACTGAGAAAATAATGCAGAATTCAGGGCTATTTTTTCTGGAAAAATTCAAGACACAATGACGGAATAGAGAAATTCAGCCCCACGAAGGGCAGCAAAGCTAATGGCGTCCAGAAGTGTGCACATTTCCCTTCCTCTATGATGTTCAGGTGTGATCTCTAGGATAAAGCACTGGTCCAGTATGTCCTCTCCATTCTAGGACATGATGCAGTGACACAGCCCTGTGCGGGCATCGCCATAGTGTCGGCCATTTGTGGCAGTGTATTATTCTGACTGGGCAGCTCTTCACCCTCCGTCCTCCTGAATCATATAACAAACCCTGTGAGCACAGAAGGAGCGAGCAGGAAGTGGTTGTGAGAATTTGTTTCCATGACAACAACAGAGAGTGCAGAAAATTCTTCTGAAAATGAATAGCAACAGGCAGAGGAAGACAGAGCCAGGGAGAAAGGGTGGGGGACGAGAAAGAATGGGGGACAGGAATAAAGGGGAGATAGGGGCCAGAGCAATGAGAGGAGATAGAGAGGTAGGAGGAGAAATAGGGAAGCGGAATTAGGAAGTAAATGAGGAGAAATGAGGGGAGAAAAGAAGAAGATCAGTAAGGAGGAGGGGGGACAAGGAGAGGTGGGAGGAAGAAGAAGGAGAGATCCAGAGGAATAAGAAGGAATAGTGTGAAAAGGGAAGGAAATGATGGAGAAAGGGAGAGGAATAAGGAGATGTGGGAAGAAGCACAAGGAGAAATCAAGGAGAGAGGAGAAATGAGGGGAGAAAAGGAGGTAATGATGAAGGGGGAGTAAAGGAGAGAAAATAAGAAGAGATGGGATTTGTGGGAGGAGGCACAAAAAAAATCCAGGGGAAAGAAGAGGCATGAGGGTTTAAAAGAAAGGGAATGGTGAAGGGAAAGGAAAAGGAGTGAGGAGAGGTGGGGAGCATCACAGAGACTCGGGTGAATGAGGAGGAATATAGGAAGAAAGAATTGAAATGATAGAGGGAGAGTGAGGAAGAGGAATGTGGAAAGGTGGGAAGAGGATCAAAAATATCCAGGAGAATGAGAAGGAATGATTGAAAAAAGTAATGTAATGGTGAAGAGAGAGGAGAGGGGGAAACAAAAAGAGATCCAGATGAACTAGGAGGAATATGGAAGAAAGAAATGATGGATGGAGAGTGAGTGAAAGGAAATTTGGAAAGTTGGGAAGAGGGGCAAAAATAGATCCAGGAGAATGAGAATGATTGGAAAATGTAATGGAATAGTGAAAGGAAAAGGAAGAGAAAAGGTAAAAAGAAGAGCAAAGGGTGAATCAGGAGAAAGAGGAGGAATGATGGAAGGAAGGGAATGGTGATGGGAGATGAATGAGAAAAGGTGAGAAGAGGAGCAAAGAGTGATCCAGAGGAATGAAGATGAATGAGGGTCAAAAGGAAGAGAATGGTGAAGGGAAAGAATGAGGAGAGGTGAAAAGCAGCACAAAGAAAGATACTGATGAATGAGGAGTTATATGGGGAGAAAGAAATTAATTGATGGAGGGAGAGTAATTGAGAGGAATGTGGAAAGCTGGGAAGAGGTGCAAAAATAGATTGTGGAGAATGAGAGGGAATGAGTGGAACAAGTAAGGGAATGAACAGATAAGATAGGAAGAGGAGCAACGAGTGATCCAGCAGAATGAAGAGAAATGAGGAGAGAAAGGAAGAAATTGTGGATTGAGAGGAACAGGAACAAGTGGGAAGTAGTACAAGGAGAGATCCATATAAGGAGGAATGAGGGGGAAAGGAAATGAAATAATGGTGGTAAAGTGAGGGAGAGGGATATGGAAAGGTGGAAAGAGATCCAGAGGAATGAGAAGGAATGAAGTAATGGAATGGTGAAGTGAGAAAAATGAGGAGATGGCAGAAGCACCACAAAGAGAGATCCAGGGGAATAAGAAGGAATGAGGGGAGAAAAGAAGGAATGGTAAATTGAGATGGACAATGACATGTGGGAAACAGTACAAAAAGATCAGGGGAATAAAAAAAATTAGTAGAGAAAGAAAGGGAAGGTTGAAGCGAGAGGAACGAGAAGAGGTGGGGGCACCACAAAAAAGATCCAGGGGAATGAGAAGAAATGACGGGAGAAAGGAAGAAAATGGCCGCTTGAGAGGAATGCGGAGAGAGGTGGGAAGAAACACTAGGAGGTATCCAGGAAATGAGAAGTAATGAGTGGAAAAGGGAATGATGGAGTTTGAGAGAGAAGAATGAGGGTTGGGAAGAAGCACAGGAATGAGAATAAATGGCAGAAAGTAAGGGAATGTGAAGGGAGAGAAATGAGGAGTGGTGTGAAAAATCATGAGGAGAGATCAAAGGGAATAGAAGAAAAGGAGGATGCAGAAGTGGGAGATGGAGAGAAAGATGGAGAATGAGGGGAGAAGAATGTGGTAAGTGATTGGTGGGAGAATTTGGATGGAATGAAATGTGTAGGATACAAGTCATTAGATGACATTGATAGCAGATAAAGGTAGGGTGGATACAAAGGTTTGCCATATTCATGGTATTTGTTTCCTGTCATCAGCTCCAAGTTAAAAAAGATAGTTACCCATCTCCAGTGTCTGAACACAGATATCTAGACATTTTTAACTATGCAAAGAAAAAATTTGCATTTAGAGAAAATTAATGGAAAAATCATAATTTAATTATGTGGATGAAAACATTTGGTCCTCAAAAAGGCGGATATAAATATTACACCAATATTTCTCTTTTAGTCACTAACATGTTTTTACTACCTACACAATGGGAAGTAGCTAAGATGTTTGGAGATATTGTAAAAGATGTTTTTTGTGGTTTGGGTTAAAGGGGTTGTCCAGGTTCAGACCTGGATATATCCCCATCTTCACCCCTCCGGCCCCTCTGACATGAACATCGGAGCATTTCCCTTTCCCTTTTTTTGCTTTATGTTTTCACACTGCTGGGCGGAGACGTTAGCCCATCAGTGTTGCCGGTGATGTTACCAGCACTGACGGGTGGACTTCAGAGCTGCCCTAGCAGTTTTACAGGGCTCACCTCTAGGTGGAAGCTTCCGCCTAGCTTACTCAATGGAGAGCCCAGTACATCCTAGGATCTCCATAAAATGCCTTTGCCACACGTGATTCAGCTCTGATGCTGATATCAGAGGGGCTGCCTGGGTGAAAATGAGGATATGTCCAGGTTCAGATCTGAACCTGGACAACCTCATTCAATGTAAAGGCCTGTGTCATAAGTATCATAAGTGAGGAAGGATCTGGGTGCACTTGAAGATCATAGACTTAAAGGGGTCCTCTCACTTCAGAAAATGGTATTTATTATGTAGAGGAAGTTAATACCAGGCACTTACTAATGTATTGTGATTCTCCATATTGCCTCCTTTGCTGGCTGGATTCATTTTTCCACCACATTATACACTGCTCGTTTCCATGGTTACGACCACCCTGCAATCTGGCAGTGGTGGTCGTGCTTGCCCATTGTAGGAAAAAGCACTAGCCTATGTGTTCTATCACAGTTCAGGCCGGTGCTTTTTACTGTAGTGTGCAAGCATGACCACCTCTGCTGGATTGCAGGGTGGTCGTAATCATGGAAATGAGCACAGCATAATGTGATGGAAAAATGAATCCAGCCAGCAAAGGAGGCAATATGGAGAATCACAATACATTAGTAAGTGGTTTGTATTAACTTTTTCTACATGATAAAGGCCACTTGCTAAAGTGAGAGGACCCATTTAAAGGTACATTCCAAACAAAAAATGTTTTGCCTATATAGATTACTTTATTCCTTGTGTATACCAATTTTAGTTGGTGTGTCACATATAGGTCTGCTATCTTTTATTCCTTTTCCCCTCTGTTTTGCTTCCCCTAAGTCAGTATACATTTTCCCTGCTTCCTGTTTGTGATACGTTTCTTCCAGTCAGCTCATACAAGCAGGAGTCAGTTGGAGCAGGGAGAAGCTGCATCTCATTGAAATACACTGGAGGTTCTGCACACAGCAGAAACAGTAAAAGCATGTTTACACAGCGGATTTTCCACATGGATTTTGACTTGGATTCTGCACTGAAATCTATGCTGAATCCAAATTAAATCCACCTTTTAATGTTTTCAGTGGGAATGTGCAGTGCCTCGCAAATGGCCATGTTTTATTTTCCAAGCAGATTTCAAAACCACATCAAGAAGAAACATGTCTCTTATAGACATGGTTTCTGCGCAGAAATCTTGCTAAAACAGTAGCAGGTGTCCCCATCATGGAATGGGTTGAATCGTTTGGATCAGCAGTATTCAAACTAAAAATCTGCAGCAGAAATCTGAGGGTACTTCTGCCATGTGATTATATCCTAATAGATAAAAATGCATTTGTACTACAACAATATGATCAACTTATAAATGGTTACTTCAAAAAGTATTATGAACTGTCACCCCCCCCCAAAAAATAACGATCACTAAAACAAGGAAAGAGAAGCGCTGACATCTGCAGGAGAAAGTATCGAGATGGGCACATACATAGAGCCCGTCTCCTTCATCAAGGAGAAATAATGCGCAATGTGAGCCCTTTTCTTTCCACGTTCTAGTTATCGGTGGAGGTCTTGGCACTCAAACCCCCTACAATCAAAACCTTTGATACGTCACTGACAAATCAAAAGTGTTTTCAATGTACAGTGACCCTTTAAACCAGGGACAGTCAAATGCATAATGGTCCTTCTCAGCTCCGTGCCCCACTATTTAGAACCTCTCTCTGATGTAGGCAGTGTGCAGTGGCCGGATTTGGGGTGGCCCCAATGCTACGCTGGGTCATCGGACACCGTTAAATTGTCACTAGGTGTTGCTGCTCTCCGAAAAGGATAGCAAGGGGTGGTGCACGCCAATGGGAAATAAAGTACACCAGTGTGCTTCTTTACTGGAGGAATTATAGCTGCAAAACAATACAGGTGAAGCATAGGGCTGGCTTCTCCAGTCTCCTCCCCGGCAAAAGAAGGATTTGATGCCGAGGAAAGGCCTGAGCTAGCTGTCCCTCTCTCTCTTTGAAGGCTGGTACCCTGGCCAAAGGCTGGAGGACCGCGATCTGTAGCTATGTAGTCTGGTGGCTCAGCGTCTTCTTCTAGTCACTCATGCAGGCTGGCATGAGTCTCCCCCTCCAAGCACTGGTCCTTAACTGTAGAATACTAGGTGCTCTGACTGCTCTTCTTATACATCATTTCTAGCTAGACTGGAACCTTCTAGTGGGAGGGGTGGAGTGGAGAAACTCAGCACAAACAAATACAAAGTTACCACTCCCGTCTGGCATAGATTTACATTAGAGCTTCTATTATACTCAATGGCAATTACAGCAGTTTTTTTCAGACAAAAACAAGTTTCCAGACATAACAACAGAGCTAAACCAGACATTCAAAAGGTTAGTCTGTCTGGTTTTGGTGGTAAACAAGTTTTTCTCCAAAACGTGCTCTTCTTTAAACCCTATGGCAGCTGTGGAAAATTACCAGCTTCTTATTAAAAGTCCCACAAGTGTGTAGTGCACAGCAGCTAGTCTCCACTCACCTTGTCTGAGAGAACTGTAAACTAAAGTAACAGCATATACAGGAAAAAAGTATTAAGAAGCCATATTTAAGTCATATATTGGCCAGAAATATGTTATTTCCCGTGTACATATCTTGTACTATTGATTAAGGCAACGTTTGTTGAAAGGTTAGCAACTTGGTGCTCAGGTGCTAGTGACTGTAGAGCAAAAGTGGTTTCATCAATACTCCATTCCCTACACATAGCAATATTTGAGCTCCTCTATTGGTCCTGATTAGGGATGAGCAAATCGACTTCACATAAAACTTTGTTTAAATACTGTCCGGATCGAGCGCTCCATATAGTATTAAAATGTATTGGCTCCGGTGAGCCAAAGTTATTACTTCGCAAAGTCTCACCAGACTTCGCATATAACTTCAGAAATTGATTTATACTGTAAAAAACCATTTCCCGAACTCAGGTTCGGTTCCAAGTGGTACCATGGAACCGAACCCGAGTCCGGGAAATGTTTTTTTTTACAGTATAAATCAATTTCTGAAGGTATTATGCGAAGTCTCAAATTTCGTATTGCAACAAAGTTTCATGCGAATTGACTTTGAATGTTTTATCCGAAGTCGATTCGCTCATTGCTAGTCCTGATAGTCATGTGATGAATAATACGATTGACAGGATCCCAGCATAAAGAGGCAGCTTCTGGGACTAAGCTTGACCAAGTGCAGCCCTAGCTGACATGGCTGATTTCATTGTGTATGAGGCTGCTGTGCAACCCAAGTTACAGTGGGAAACTGGGGTCTAAAAAAAGTAAATGTTCTTTTGAACGTGGTCCCTCTGGCCTCTGCCTTTTCTGACCTTTGGTGGAAAGACAATTAAAGAGGTTCTCTGTGAATTAAATATTTATGCCATAAAAAATAAGGCACCAAGAAGGAGATATTGGAATCAAATGAAATTTTCTCTGTGTGAATGTAAGGATAGTATATGTCAGTGATTATAATATTACAGCAAAAGATAAGTTTATTGAGAAAAACTGTACAATTGAAAGGAGGCTTTAGGACCCCGTTGTGCTGCCTCTAGCTTCGATACAGGATGAGAAACGGTTGGGCATGGAGGCATACAGGTTCCGTATGGTATCCTGTGGCACATTTGCACACGGATGTTGCAGCGGGGAACAACATACCATTTTGAGCAAAAGGTTCCTTGAGAAGGGCTATGTAAAAGGAGAGGTAGATAAATGCACGGAGGAAGTTGGAAAAAAACTGGTTAGTAAGAAAAGAGAAGAAACTAGAAGCAATTTTCATCACTCCTTTGTTCAGATTATTGTCAAGTTAAGCGTATCTTAAAAAAGATGTGGAATGTTTTAAGAAACGATCTGGTTTATTCTTACTGATACCTGAAGTTCAAAGGTGTGTCTTTTCAGTGGTTCATAGTAGTCTACAATCCAGTACCACCCTGAGAAGTGGG
Source organism: Bufotes viridis (assembly GCA_033119425.1). Lineage (NCBI taxonomy): Eukaryota > Metazoa > Chordata > Amphibia > Anura > Bufonidae > Bufotes > Bufotes viridis. The sequence goes on along the minus strand of CM065590.1, from coordinate 566,311,499 downwards.
AATTCATTTCCATGGTGTGGTTTCTGCACGGGATGCAAAAACAGCAGTCAGAAAAATAAATGTAAAAAAAGTGGAAGTCATTGTATCTGGGAGCCACAAGACAGAGTATAAAATAAATGGAAATATTGACATGTGAACACACAGGAATCATCTACATTCTCGAGTGTCTCCAGTATATAGGACAATCTCTGCAAAAACTGAAAACACGAGTACAAAAACATATACAGTATATAAAAATTGGACTAGAGCGCAATAGAGTCCCCGTACATTTTTAAAAGTATCATGAAGGAAATCCAAAGGGTTTGAAGTTTGTGGGATTAGAACTAGCGAACAGGTAGATCCCGTAAAGAACATCAACCAGGGGGAAGTGGACTATGTAGACAAGCTAGACAAAATCCAACCAGAGGGTCTATAGATTTTGATTTAAAACCCTGTCTGGTGTAAAGAAAGATAAGTGATGTCTCTTTTTCTGAATGAAAGGGAATTCCTGATGCTGTAGGTGTCAGATATCCTAAGTGATTGTGCAGTGAGCCCCGGAGAGGAGACAAGCAGGTAGAAATGAATAGGATAGAAGCAAGAATGGTAGTTTTAGTACTCACTCACTTTGACGCTCCCCTGTCACGTGCAGTGATAGGAAGCTGCACCTTTCATTCCTTTGGGGCACACTTTGGTTATAGGGTTTTCCTGCCTGATGATGGTTGAGGTGCCATTAGTGCTGGTGGTTTTGAGGTGCAGAGCAGGGTCCCTTGGTGCAGCTGTAGATGTCGGTGCAGTGCAGTGTTGCAGGGAATAATGAGGCCACATTAATAGCAGAACGTTTCTTTACTGAAGAATTAAGTTGAAGCACGACAGCATGTAATTTACTGAAGAATTAAGTGGAAGCACGTCAGCTGGCAGATGTTCAGAAATGCAGCTGTCACAGTAGTTACAGGTGACACAGCTGCACAGGTAGTTAATAGACACAGTTGTACTTGCACTTTTCTAGTTGACTTTGGCATAAGCTACCAGGCATGGGATGCACACTTTTTTCTTTTTGCAAGACAATCACAGGGTGGACTGTTGTAGGTGTAGCTTGCGGCCTCATGTGTTCCCCATTGCATTGTTGGTCCTGCAGTGCAGGTGAGTGGTATGGGGCTGTAGGCTACTTAATACCTGTTCAGACCTTGTTCACACACCATAGGTAGTCTAGTGGTAGGACCCCATGTCATGCTGAGATACCGTGTAGTGGTGCCTAAAGGGGCTCCGATATGTTCCTGATTGGAAATATTGGCGAATCTCTCAGCTTTTAACACCAGAGTGAGGGATTAGCCAGTGTTGTCAGTTGCTTATCCATGTGGTGCATCTTTTTCTGTGAGTTATGTGTTTATATATTTTCATCCGCACATGTTTTATTTTGTGTAGGATGTTTGTGTGGTGCTTGTGGTTCGCGCCGGCATCCTCCATTGTATGCAATTTTTGCTGGGGATAGCCGTTCGCTGCGAACCACATGCGGAGGAACTGCCCCCAGTTAGAAACACGCCACAGTGTTTGGGGTCTGGAGCAGTCCCACCCATTTAGGCCACGTTTATTTTTGTGATTCTTGTTTTATATGTATTGAATGTGCCATTGCATATGGCTTGTAAACATTCTGTTGCACCTGGAAGCCGGTGTCACATGGTCTGTTGTAGGTGTAGCTTGCGGCCTCATGTGTTCCCCATTGCATTGTTGGTCCTGCAGTGCAGGTGAGTGGTATGGGGCTGTAGGCTACTTAATACCTGTTCAGACCTTGTTCACACACCATAGGTAGTCTAGTGGTAGGACCCCATGTCATGCTGAGATACCGTGTAGTGGTGCCTAAAGGGGCTCCGATATGTTCCTGATTGGAAATATTGGCGAATCTCTCAGCTTTTAACACCAGAGTGAGGGATTAGCCAGTGTTGTCAGTTGCTTATCCATGTGGTGCATCTTTTTTCTGTGAGTTATGTGTTTATACAATCACAGGGTGGACCCTAAATCTCGGACTATGCTCTGCAACTTTTTTGAACACATTACTGTATGCTTTCACATTGTTTTGTTTTATTTATTTTATTTATTTTATGCACTTATAAAGCCCTACTATATTTGGCAGTGCTTTACAGACATTAGCATCCAACTGTCCCCAATGGGGCTCACAATCTAAGTTCCCTATCAGTGCAGTATGTCTTTGGAGTGTGGGAGGGAACTGGAGTATCCGTAGGAAACCCACACAAACACAGGGAGAACAGGAGAACATACAAATTCCATACAGATTTTGTCCTTGGTCGCATTCGAACCTAGGACCCCAGCGCTGCAAGGCACCAGTGCTAACCACTAAGCCACCGTGCAAGGTGATTAAGTATGTTCTGGGCTGGAATTCTTTACACTACTGTACAACATGACTATAGAGTCTACAAGATTCTTGGAATGCAATTCACCTCTACAGAACTTCTACTCTGCATCTCTCTCTTTCTTCTGGCCTGCTCTTGTAGGTTTTTATGGTTCTTTCTAGCCTTGCCATGGTTGGTTCCTGCTCCAGGACAGGCTAAGCAGTCAGCTCTCACATTGACCATGTGCTTCCTTCACTGTCTCAGACTAGACTACCACTTTGGTTATTTGACTGACTAACTACCCCTATGGGGAGAGTAACAACAGATCCACCTAGTGTCTGGTGCATGTAAATACAGTCTGTTAACTCTTGCCATGTAAACTGCAGTAAATGCATACAGTGTATAAAACAAAAATGCATTTTAACCCCTTTTTCAGTTTTGCTGTGTACCGCTGCTCTGCAGTGGGACCCTGCAATTGGATGAGGGTAAATGATGTCATAGGTGAGAAGAGGAGAGGAGGGGAGTTGCATCTACTATTGTTTGATATGGTCATGTGACTTTTTAAATCGCCTAAGAGCTGCCATTTTAAATGCTATTAAGCATTTTATATGTTTAAAAATGGATATTCATATCCACAGAGGAATATGAATGGTTTTATATGTAAATAGGGAAAAATAATATTTTATTGTTGAAAATTGTTTTTCAAAGAAGGAAGGGGAGAGTTTAAAAACACGCCTCTGTAAAAAAAGAATATGAAGAAGTAGTGCAAAACTGAGCCAGTATAGGCAGAGATTTTATGATGTGCTCTTTTATATATTTAATTCTGTAAGTAAAATAAGTTGTGTAGTTGTGATCCTGGAGCGACAGGGCTTCACTATTGGAGGCCGTTTTGTTTCTCCCGAGCTGAAAAATCTAAGCAGGAGTGAAGATGAGAGTGGTTGCTCCGGGCAAAAGGCCGGTGATTGATTACACAGACGGTTGGATGAAGTCTTTCCCTCCATTTGGCTCCATTCTCCGGAGGCATGTAGCGCTGGATCTGGTTATATTAAATTTGTGAGTTTAGGAAGAGGACCTATTCTTGTATGATCCTGTGGTGCTTATTTTTGGACTAGAAATAAGGACTCTTTGAACTTTTTTATTTAGACGTTACAGCTGGGCCTGTACATCCTGCACACTCGTAGGTTGCCAAAGCTGGCGTCCAAGCTGGACCCATAAATGCCTGATTGGCGTTAAATCTGGCGACGGACCAGGCCAAGGAAATGTGTAACCCTTGCTGTGCGTGGGCGAGCATTATCATGCTCAAAAATGCTGGATGGAAGCCCTGCCATGACATTTCTATCTGGTTGCATTATTTTATTTTGTCAAGGAGAGTATTTTCAGGACAGGTTCTCAATATCTTTTTGGTTGTGGTGGGATGACACCTGGCACTCCTTGCCGATCTGCAGTACAATCAGTGTGGCATCCTTGTCAATGTTTTGCGTCCTCTACAATACATATATGTATAGTGGCTGTTCATGGTGTTGGAGCTGCACAAGGGCCATGTGACCAATGGATGTGACATCGTAGGCTGAGGCAGAGTTCCTAGGGCTCACATGAGGGCCACAGCTGATTGGTGGGTGCTAGGATTTGGCCCGATCAGATAGGTCATCTATATTTAAAGGGGTAAAACCCATAAAAAGTATTACTATGCAATAAAGAGGTCCACCTTTTCCTGCCTTCAGTGGTGGACAAACATGCTCAATATCTGTTCCCCCTCCTCTTGTTGCTAGCATAGGGATCTTAAACAAGCAGATGTATGGTCGGTCTGGCCCACCAGAGTAAGAGAGGATTATCAAGTAAGCTGAAGCTCTGACACAACAATGGACCCCTAATAAAACAGGTCTAGCAGAACCAAAACCAAACTTGGAACCAATAACTAAATCTCAGGTGGACATACCAAATATGCATCTGCACATGAGCCCAGCACAAATAGGGGCCCACAAGAACTTATCAAGAAAACAACAATGCGTCTTAATGTTGACTTTTGTTTTTGCACAGGGGCCCTTTGCAGTCCATGTCCTCCTCTGAACCAATTACCCTGTTTAACCTTATTAACAATAAGTCCTGCCTGTTCAATAATAACAATTACTTGAAAGTAGATTTGGACATGTCCTGTATAAGGGTGGACCTTAAAATAATTTCCTTTGGCGGGCCCAAGGAACTTCAGCCAGACACTGAGCAGGTGAAGTTGTCCAGACGCCTTTCATTCCTTTCCTCAACTTCAAATTCATAGAAATACCTAGCTATATCTCTCTCTAGACAGTGGAGAAGAAAATTGTGGGGGCGTTACATACCCTATGTATCTCTGGGGCTATATGTAGGCATAGGGTTGATCGTGCTGATAGAGGACCTTTAGATGATTGTAGACAAAAATACGTTACGCTATACGATCACTAGAATGAACAGATATCATACCTACCTTACTATTTTACAGTCTGCAAACTTAAAGCACAGCAAAAATCACATTAATGGTGAGAAAAAATAAGTAATATTTGATCCAGCCTGATCCTGGAGAATCAAAACTTCCCGGCCGTGAATCGGTTAAGGCTGGGCCTATACAGAGACTTTTTGTAGTCTGATTTTATGCAGCAGAGAAGCAAAATATGAACAAGTGATTTTTTTTCTCCAAGAGATTCCATATTACTCAGGAATCCCATCAAGTAGCGATTAACAGAAATCTCTAGCAAGTTGCTTGTCTAGATTGATTTTCGAGAGATTTTCAAGCGAATCCATGCATCCCTATGAACAGCCATTGTATTCTGCAGTAGAGCGATAAGAAGCCTCAGTTCGGCCTCGGCCTTAATGCATGTTGTGGTTTAATTAGAGCCCGCTGCAGTTTGTACAGTTGCGCGCTACCTAATTGCAGTGCGGACGTGCCGGACCCACGATGGCTCCGTGTCATGTCATGTATTATTCTCGGACTGGAAGACAGAGTCAACGATAAGGGGACGTTCACTTGGAGGAAATACACATTGGAAAAATCCTACATTTATTTTTGCTGTGAAGGGGAGACAGGGAAAACCCAGTACGCAGAGTGGAAGAACTCAGTAAGGCTACAGTAAGGCGGAATGGTTACTGAACGGAGGCAAACTGATGCATTCTGAGCGGATCCTTTTCCATTCAGAATGCATTAGGGCAAAACTGATCCATTTTGGACCGCTTGTGAGAGCCCTGAATGGATCTCATAAACGGAAAGCCAAAACGCTAGTGGGAAATTAGTCTAAGTCCCATCACCGACAATTGGCTAGTCCAAAGCCAAAAAAACAGCAGCAATTACAGGGACAGATCCAGCGGACTTGATATAACATCAGGTTTATTGCAGTATCCACATTATAAATCGCACATCATCGGGGCAGTGTTGACGCGTTTTGACCGTACAACGGTCTTAATCATATCATGTCCTTGTACAGTCGAAACGCATCAAGACTGCTTCGATTATGTTCGATTTATAATGTGAATACTGCAGTAAAGCTGATGTTTTATCAAGTCTGCTGGATCCATCCCTGTAAGGGTATACGACCACACGGCACAGTTGTGATCCGGTTGGGTTGCGGCCATGCTGCAGTTATGAACCGCGTGGTGATTAGCCTGCAGCTGCCTTTAATTTAACCCATTAGTGACCAGCCTGTTTTGGGCCTTACTGACCAAGCATTCTTCTTCCTTTTTTCATTGTCACGTTCCAAAAGCTGTAACTTTTTTACTTTTCCGTCTATATAGCTGTTTTTTTGCGGGACAAGTTGTTGTTTTAATGGTGCCATTTTGGGGTACCCATAACTTTCTGATTAACTTTTATTGATGGGAAAAACAACAATACTGCCACTGAGTTTTTATGTTATAAATTTTAGAGTGTTCATTTTTCGCTATAAATAACATGATATCTTTATTCTCTGTGTCATTACGATTACAACGATACCAAATACATAAAGTTTTTTTTCTGTTTTACTACTTTTGCTCAATAAACCCCCCCTTTTTTTTAAAAGGAATAAAATCTTTTTGCATCTCTGCTTCCCAAGACCCATAACTTTTTTATTTTTCTTTCTATGGAGTTGTGTGAGGTCTTAATTTTTGCGGAACGACTAGTATTCTTCATTGGAGTAAATTAAGCATTTGGATTGCTTGTTATTACGTTTATTTAGTGGCAAATATACAAAGCAAATATAGATAGCAATTCTGTCATTTTTTTTAATTGTATGGTTTTTTTTTACGGCGTTCACCGTAAGGGATAATATACATGATATTTATGTAGTGTGGGTTGTTACAGACATGGTGACACCAAACATATGGGGGAAATTTTTTTTTTTTGGGGGATTTTTTTTCAATGAAAAGTATAAAAGTAGATTTTTAATGGTACAAAGCATATTTTTACTGGAATTTTTTTATTTACTAAATGTGTTTTTTTTTTTTTTACTATTTTTACCACTTAATAGTCCCACAAGGGGACTATAACAGACAACATTTTGATTGATATTTAAATACAATGTACTATCCCTATAGTGCATTGCCTTTTAATGTCAGTGCTGTACTGACATTTACCAGCAGGCTGCGCCAGAGTGGCATAGCCTGCTGGAAACTACTCAAGGCTGGTTTGGGGCCTACATCAAACCCCAGCCAGGTTTTACACACATCGGCACTGCATAACTGCATTTACTGAGGGCAGAAGGGAGACAGAGGGATTCCGCTCCCTCTGTCAGCGGTTTACATGCAGTGGGCACCATGTGAAGCATTAAACAGCCTGAATCGACACTCCTGCCTGTCCTGGCTATTAGAGCAGGAGTGCGGCTCTCATGTTAGAGCCAGGCCCCCGCAGAGCTTAGACTTGGTTGCCATAAAGAGGCAGCCCAGACTAAAGCCCTTGGTGACCGTGTAAAAAGGCGTATGAGTGGTCACTAAGGGGTTAACTAATAAAGAACGCACTGTTTAGTCGGTCTCCATTAGTTAAATGAATGGCAGCTGCAGGCTAACTGGCCGCGTGGTTCATGAGCGCAGCACGGCTGCAACCTGACCGGATCATGACCGTGCCGTGTGGTCGTACCCTAGTTGCTGCTATTTTTGCTGTGAAACCTGCAGCATAAACCTTAGGCTGACGCTGCCGATTTTTTTGCAGATCCGTTTTTTACAGACCGCAAAATACATACTGTCGTGTGCATGAGCCCTAATAGAGACAGGGGGAGAGCGGCAGAAGGAAGGACACGTCTCCTTAGCTGCAGTAGAAAGGATACATCCCCGAGGTGTGATACAGGGGGAGCTGCAGCAGAGCTACTACTGTGACAGTTAGGCTGGGTTCACACGGGCGTCATGTTTGACGCCCGGATTGGATGCGGGTGCGTTGCGGGAATATGCGCGATTTTTCCGCGCGTGTGCAAACATTTGTAATGCGTTTTGCACGCGCGTGTGAAAAATCGCTATGTTTGGTACCCAGACCCGAAGCCGGACTTCATCACTGAAGTCCGCTTTCGGGTTGAGTATTCTGGAGATTTTATTATTTTCCCTTATAACATGGTTATAAGGCAAAATAATAGAATTCTTAATAAAGAATGCTTTGTAGAATGAGGATTAAGGGGTTAAACATAAAAAACTTAACTTACCTTAGCCACTTGATGGCGTAGTTGGCGATCTCTCTTCTCTCTTCAAGCATTAGCTGTAGTCTAAGGACCTGTGATGACGTCACATCACATGGTCCAATCCATGTGATTGGACCATGTGATGTGACGTCATACTCATCACAGGTCTCTTAGACTGCAGCTAATGCTTGAAGACAGAAGAGAGATCGCCAACTACGCGATCAAGTGGCTAAGGTAAGTTACGTTTTTTTATTTTTAACCCCTTAATCCTCATTTTACAAAGCATTCTTTATTAAGAATTCTATTATTTTCCCTTATAACCATCTTGAATTCAAAGGCTAAACCTGCCACACATCTATTCAACTGTGCGACTGACCAATAGTGATGAGCGGGAGGTGCCATATTCGATTTAGTGATATTTCGCGAATATTCGAATATTCCTCATATATTCATCAAAATCGAATATTCCTTATTATTCTATATATTGCGAATGTTACGCAAATTTATATTCACATATTGCGATTTAAACTTTGAACAGTGTATACAGGCAAATTTTCTATTGGGTTAGCTTAGTAGAATCAACGAAGATATCGAATATAGCACTATATTCTCAATCTTCGTTATATTCTAGCAACAACCATTAGGAACTCAGCATACTCACATTGCAAATTCAACTTAGAGTTGGGTTCCTAATGGTTGTATTGCTAGAATATAACGAAGATTGAGAATATAGTGCTAAATTCTCAATATTAGTTAATTCGACACAGATGCAAGTTGAATGTGCAATGCGAGTAATATAGGTTATATTAATCGCAGTGCGAATACAACTTAGTCAAATTTGTGAGATCGTGATTCTCACATCCGACAGTACATTTTAGCATGGAGGCGTTAATATTCTGATTGGGAAGTCGGCAGAAGCGGCAATAGGCATTGACTGGAGCGGGCAGGGAGCCAGGAATCCTCCGGACAGGTAAGAACAGCTTTTGGGAAGTGGGAAGACAACCAGGGAGCAACAAGGATTAACAACTAAAAAAAAAAATGAATATTCGAAATAGCGAATATATAGCACTATATTCGATATATTCGCGAAGTGCCGATATTCGCTAAAAAAAATTGCTATTCGAATATTAGCGCTGAACACTCCAGACCAACCCCTTCTCTAATATGCCCCAGAAATAACAAGAACGGAACTTCCCCCTCATCCACCCTCACCCCCATCCTATCACACCACCACTCCCAAAGACTCCAGGCTTTATCGTAAGCCGCCCATGTACCTGCACTCAACGATGCCTGTAGAAAGCCCTCTACTGTACCTCCAAGAGCTCCCATAAGGACTCCGGACACTCCAACCCTTTGGCATCTGCTTTTGGGGCCAGATGACAAAAATGCTCCCACTGCGAACGAGAGAGGGCATCCGTAATGCAAAACCCCAGGCACATGAACTGCCACCACCCACATATTAAGCGACAGACAAAGCAACACCAAATGTTACAGCCGAACCACTGGAGGTGACGAGGCGGTTAAGCTATTGATCGTCTGCACCACCTCCAAATTTTCGCAATGCAAACGGATCTTCCTGTTTCTGAATTTTTCACCCCACAAAAACACCGCAAATACAATTGGAAACAGCTCAAGTAGGGCCAAATTCCGCACCCATAAAATCCAAGCTTCCGGCCAAGGATCCGTGCACCATTGCCCATTATGGTAAACCCCAAACCCTACCCCCCCAGCTGCGTCCAAAAATAATTCAAAGTCAAAACTTTCTACCACATCACCCATGACCAATGCTCTACCTTTGAAATTCTCAAGAAAACCTGCCCAAACATCCAGATCTCCCTTCAATTCCCTACCCAACCTAATAAAATGATGTGTACCTGATACCCCTGCTGTTGCCGCCGCCAACCGTCTACAAAATATCTGTTCCATTGGCATAATTCGACACGCAAAGTTCAACTTGCCTAATAACGACTGCTGTTCCCTGAGACGAATTTTGGACAACCCCCTTGTCTTTTTAACTTCCACCCGTAAGTCACGCACTTTATCGTCAGGAAGCCTACACTCCATTCGTTCCGTATTTATAACTATACCTAAAAAACTAAATTCCATCGACGGACCAACCGTCTTTTCTTCTGTCAACAGCACCCCAAAAAACGCAAACATAGACTGCAATGTGCTTAAACCTGCAAATCCGCCGGACCTATGCAAAGAAAATCATCCAAGTAATGGATAATGGACGAACAACCTGCCATGTCCACCACTACCCATTCCGAGAAAGAACTAAAAGCTTTAAGATAAGCGCATGACAAAGAGCAACCCATCGGCAAACACCTGTCTACAAAATACCCCCATCCCATAAACAACCAAACAAATGTTTATCAGGGTTAACCGGAAAGAGGCGAAAAGCCGCCTCAATGTCTGTCTTAGCCAAAAAAGTACCCGGGCCCAATTTTCATACCCATGCAACAGCAGCATCGAATGACTTATAAGCCACCGAACAAAATTCAGGGTCAATACTATCATTGACCGACGCACCCTTTGGAACAGATAAATGGTAAATCAGCCGAAACTTGTTTGGCTCTTTCTTGGGCACTAAACCCAATGGTGAAACCCTCAAATTAACGGTGGTTCCCAAAACGGACCATCTATTCTTCCCAACAAAACCTCTCTAGCCATACCCCATGTGAAACCTCTTTTTAATAACTCCGCCGCTTCCTGATTAGGGTATCTATTTAGATACTGCTCCATCTTTTCCACTCGCACTGGAATCAGACCCTTTGCCTATTGCCTTTGAAGTATCGATTGGCTCCATGTATCCCGCCGCAATATGAGAATTCGTGTTTCGCACCAAACTTGCAGCTTCCTTCGTTAAAAAAGAAGCACAACTCTTTAGCTGACGCTGTTGCAAAACTAGCCTGACCGGACCCTCCTCAATCCCCCTGAAAGGACTGCCTCTGCCTCCCCGGCGCAGTCACTCTTAACCATAAACCAATGTCTTTATGGTCCCACCTTATGTTAGGGCGAACAGCTTTTCTCTGCCTAAACTGCTCATCGTAACGGAGCCAACCCAAACCCCCATAAACCCTGTACGCCTCCCTTATTGTATCTAAATAGCAGCAAAGGGCCGAGCAACACTCAAGTGTCCCTTCCCCAATGACACTCGCCAGAATGGCGAAAGCCTGTAGCCAATTTGAAAAAGTGCGTGGGATCAATCTATGCCGGCACTTTTCTTCCTCTTTATTTTTTCCCTCGTCTTTCTTTGCCCTATCCAAATTAAAACGCTCTAACGGATGTAATGAAACTATATCTACATACTCCCCTTCCATATACTCTCCCGCACGTCCTGCTTCAAGTGCGTCCCTAACGGACCTTCAAAACAAACATATACCTCCCCATTTGCCCCATTATCCACCCTAGGCCTATTATCTTCTCCTCCAGCTTGAGTCTGTACAGACACTGATCCCCCAGCTCGAGATGGCTGGCTCCCCACTGCCCCACACCTACCCCCCACATCGGTAACAGAGATGCCCCTCCCCAAATCATTAACCCATCCTGTGAGGCTCTTCAACAGCTGCCCCAGTCCCCCAGCTAACTCCCCATGACTCCCCCCAGCCCCAACCCCACCTGGGCTGCTAACTAAAGAATGCAAGGACCCCTATAGTGTCTCACCTGGCTGCCCGGGCACTGTGAACCCCGCAGCCGATGGTCCTGGCTCCTGACATTCGCGTCCAGGTGTCTCCTCTCTCCTTCCTCCTGATGACCCGACTCTGCCGGACTGGGGGCTTCACTAGGACTAAGGCGCATCGGCGGACGTACATCTCACTCCTGGCTGCGGGCCTGATGTACCCGCCGCTTCCCCCTGCAGAAGACCTGCCATCTGCTCGTGCAGCCACGCCAGACCACGGGCCTCCGCTGCTGCCTGCAATCGCCTAAGGACCTCCTCTACCGACTCCATCAGGTGGATTTCTGCTCAGCTCTTATAATGTGACAACTAAAATGGCGCCCGTACCCCACGATGCCCTCCCTTATAAGGCCCCTAACCCCTCCCCTAGTGACACACCCCATACCAGTTAAAATTAACCCTTAGTTTACCCGTCCCCTCACCAAAATTCAATCATGTGGGCCTTCCCCTAGGTTGAAGCCGTAGTACAGCCTTTTCTAAACAAAAGGAGACAGGTACCATTTGATTCATCCATAGTTATGCTACAGAGCTATGTAAGCAGTGTATAATGGCAAACTGTGGTGACAGACTCTCTTTAAACGATTTTTGATGCAGAATTATGATGTAGAAAGAAAAAGATCTCCGAACATTATGGACGAGAGCAGCAGCTCAGATCCTAGTCAGCCATGTGATTTCTGGCCTTTCTGAGATTGTGCATTAGTCCAGTGTTTCCCAACCAGTGTGCCTCCAGCTGTTGCAAAACTACAACTCCCAGCATGCCCGCACAGCCAAAGGCTGTCCGGGCATGCTGGGAGTTGTAGTTTTGCAACAGCTGGAGGCACACTGGTTGGGAAACACTGCATTAGTCGTCTATCAGTTGATGTTCATCTTCTTCCAAGCTTGGTCTTGGGTTGTCTTGGAAATTTTGCGGATAATTCCTATCTGACGTTGTCTTCTTGGATTAATTTTCACCCAGTGACCTGAGCAAACAAATATTTTAGCTTAACTGTCTAAACATGTCTAATTTAATATGTGGTTACATAACTTCTCCCCTGATCCAATATTAGTCCTTGTGCAACTTTCAAGCCATCTGCACTTCATCTCACAAAGACATTGTAAAAAATCCCAGAATTATGTCCGCATGCAGCTTATTTTTCTGCACATAAACAGCACTGACATTTTGTCCTACGACAAATGGAGTCAAAGGGAACGTGTCACCAAAAAATGAGCTATTGTTTAAAGGGTTTCTGTCACCAGTTTTAACCCTATGAAGTTAGCTGACATTAGCGATGTGCTAATGTCAGCTAAACCTAACTAGCCTATTCTTACTTTTCTCAGTGCCCGCATAAACCTAAAAATCGAACTTTTATAATATGCTAATGAGGCTCTAGGAGCAGGGCGTTGTTCCTGCTCCTAGAGCCTCCATTCCACCTTGGTCTCCTCCTCCAGGTCTTGATTGACAGGGCCAGGCAGCGCTTGCATCTGTCTGCCAGCCCTGTGCTCGGATGAAATCTCGCGCCGTTCTGAACTCAGCGCAGGCGCGGTGAGGGAAAGACGCTCGTCGGCTGCCAGGTTCCTCACCGCGCCTGCGCTGAGTTCGTAACGGCGCGAGACTACATCCGAGCACAGGGCTGGCAGACAGACGCAAGCGCTGCCTGGCCCTGTCAATCAAGACCTGGAGGGAGGAGACCAAGGTGGGAGAATGGAGGCTCTAGGAGCAGGAACAACGCCCCCCCTGCTCCTAGAGCCTCATTAGCATATTATAAAAGTTCGATTTTTAGGTTTATGCGGGCACTGAGAAAAGTAGGAATAGGCTAGTTAGGTTTAGCTGACATTAGCACATCGCTAATGTCAGCTAACTTCATAGGGTTAAAACTGGTGACAGAAACCCTTTAAATCAAGTTTTGAAACTGAAAAATTTCCATGTCATTGTCTATATATTAAAAATTCTGTAGTTTTCATACTGGCCACGAGCCTCGTAATAGGCTGACAGTTCCTGTACTGCATAGATCACTTGTCAGCAGTCATCTCATTATCATCACAGGGATAATTACAATGCCATGTAACAGATAGATAGATAGATAGATAGATAGATAGATAGATAGATAGATAGATAATAAAAGAGTCCAACACCCATTCACCATTTTTGGAGTGCTGCCTCATTTTTAGAATTTTGTAGATAGATAGATAGATAGAAAACACAGGATCCACCATTTATAATAGGTGATATCACAACTTATCTACTCCCCTCCCTGCTCAATGATCTATGCACAGGTTCCAGAGTATGCACACAGCACCCTCCCATAGAAGTCAATGAGTTATCTCTAGATCACAGGTTCCTATGGTCCATGTAGCTGTTGTAAAGCATATCTCTAAATGCTGTTAACAACAGCTCAGACAATATGGCCGCCTACATAATTAAGTAGAGAAAAAAAAATAAAACAAATCTACAGTCAGAATTTAAAGACAGGCTAGAAACAAACAAGCATAGGTACCAATATGTGGTCCTTATTAGGTTTATTAAAAAATATTCTGTAGGTGATTGATTCGTTTTTAAAGGACTACAACCACCCTCATCTACGGATAAAGTCCTTGCCCTGGCACTACCAGGCTGTTCAGAAAAATAATATGACTTACAGAGCATCTCTCAGTATGAGCAACCCTAATAAACCAGGTGTACAGCCTGGTGGGGTGGTTCATGCTGATGAAAATGATATCCTTATTATGACTCTCCGAGGCTGCATTGCTGAGAAAAATGCAGATTTATTCTTATGCAAATGACCTAACTGGAGCACAGAGGGGCCAGTCAGAGCTCTCGGAGCACCAGTTTGCTACACCTCATCAGATTCACTGCTTCGCCCTTCCCCTGGATTGATAGGACTACACACCTTGTCTAGCCCTGTCTTCTTGTGCCTCCTGCTCACCAAGCGCCAAGACCTGTACCTCCTGTTGCTTTCCTGTAGTACGCCAGACCTGGGGTACTGCAAATTGTTTATTTATATGCATTGTATTCCAGTGCTTGTGTCCTGGCTATCACTACCCGCAAGGAAGGCATGGCAAAGGTTGACAGGAACACTTCCATGGGATCGAGAAAAAGCAGTAGGCACTTTGAGAGCAGTTCCTCACCTCTTGGTAGGAGAGGTCTAGTCCTGCTTCCGGCCAGAAGTTCCTGTCTTGAAACAGAGTGGAGAAGATGCAGCCTGCAGTGCTCCTACTCCTGTTACAGAATTCTCCGGAGAGAGCCGTTATTAAATTACAACAAGTAAAGTCTTGAGAAGATAAAGACAGCAGAGTGAATGCTACATCCAACTTCTACAGATACTACTGTAAGGTGAGGGAATAGGGCTAAAGACACCCTCATCACCAAACATTCACTTTGCCAGTATTACCTAAGTGCTGAATTGCTACCAACCAACCTACATCAATATCCTTGCTGGTGCAGGAGAAGAATTGAACTAAAGTCTGCTGCTACTGTATGTGGTTTCAAGTTCTACAATGCACTTTGTAAAAAGGACTTTGTTATGTTCAACCCTGTCCTGATTCTTCAGTGCTACAACTTTCACTAAAACGGACCCCGGGGAGCGACGGCCTGAGGTAGGACACCATGACACAACTAACTACATCAGGGCCATTACCACTCCCATCCTCTACACCGGCTACCACGGCGGCTCTCTGCACTGCCAGCAGTACAGATTCCTACTAAGCAAATGAGAGATACAGCACAGGCTCGAGAAGACAGGTCTCAGCGATTCCTTGGAGAGACCACCTCCTTGAAAACTTCTTTAAGGAACAAGATGGCTGGCATTTCATTTAATGCAGTTATCCCACAAATAACATTTATCAGCTGTCCACAGGATAAGTGATAAATATTTGATCCCTGACCTCATAAGCCTGTAATCGGAGTCTCCGAATGGAGCATGTCGGTCCACTGTTCCGTTCACTTCCATGGGATCGAGAAAAGGTCTACATCAGCTCGTGACATATTATAAGCCATGCAGTAGGCACTTTGAGAGCAGTGTACAATGCCGACTGGGAAACGACTATTAGTGTAATAAATCCCTCCCAACTAGAGGTGAAGAGCGAGAATGCAGCTCCAGTAATGTGAAATCAGCTGGCGCTGCTGCGTGGCTCTGATTTACAGGCACCAAAGTACAAGAGGAGACACATATAATAAAAAGCAGCGCTAGATATCGCATAAAGCATCCCTTTATCAAAACTAATAGTCCAACATGGCTTCCTGAACAGTGACTCATCAATATAACCTGACATTCTTATTTCGCACAATGCATTCCTTGAAAACCTTTGGCTTGAAAACACAAAATCCTCTGCAGATGGAAGAATTTGTCACAAGCTGCAGAGCCGGAACAAAACGGCCCATTCTCCATCTTCAAGGAGGAAAAGACCAGTAGAGATTTCCCTCCGAAAACAAGAGGAGAATACAGAGTCCTGTTATTATCAAAATTAGGCTACAGGCACATGGCGCATATTACGCACGTTGTGTACGCATGGATTTTCATCTGAAATATCCCCAGCGTAATATAGTACCAGCTAAGCAAATGAGATTTTCAATATCAAGATCTACACGATGCGGACATTTTGTTGCCGGAAATTGACCTGCGGTCTAGATTTTGAAATTCGAAGCATGTCAGTGGTTTGTGAAGATCTGGGGCAAGTTGGGATCGAAATCCTTAAAGGGAACCTGTCACCATGTTTTCACATATAAAACTGAATGTACCTTCAAGTTTGTCTACCTTGATAGTTACCAGCGGTCCATCCCTAACCTTCTCAGGACTAACATGTCCTATTATATCACCCTCTAAAGCTTTCCCGCCGTTATGCTCCTTTGCATAAATAATTCCTTCCCCTCACACCGTCAGCGCCTATTTCCCTCCCCCTAGACTTTGATTGACAGCGAATCTGCTAGAATTTATCTATAGGGGCGTTTCTTTGACTCCGAGAAAATAGGACTCGTTTAATGTTAATTTGCATAAAAGGCGGGAAGTACAAAATGCATCATACTTATTTAATTTGGCTGCAGATGAAACTAAAAGTGTAATTTATATGTTTAGGGCAACACAATAAACATTTAGAAATGCTCAGTGAGGGTAGCATAGTAGAGGTGACAGGTTCCCTTTAAGTAACACAGCAAATTTTGGTGCGGAAGCGCAGTAAAATATGCACAAAACTCTGAGCAGAAAATTTGCGTAAACTACACTGCCATGTGCACGTTCCCAGAGATGGCACAGGTTACGGCACTGCCCCCCGATCCCTAGATATCACTGGACACAAGGCCACTTTACAAGCACCCATTTTTCTTCTCTGTGGCCTCCTCAGGGACAAAGTGCAAAGTCTGATAGTCTGATTCCTTCTGTTCAGAGACGACTGTCCCGGAACATAAATGGCGTCACTTACTAATCTGAAATACGCCTAAATTAGGTGCAGATCTGCGACTTCAGCCCGCTTACACCAGGTCTAAAATTGTTGGCCTCTAAATTGCCAGTCTTAATAAATGTGCCCCAAAGTCTGTATGCAGCTATGGAGGAGGACAGGAAGGTTGTCATTTGGTTGAAGACGTTGTGAACAGTTATGACAATTTTACAGATCAAAAGCCATAAACTGAGACGTAAGGGTACTTTCACACTTGTTTCACACACAGTCAACGGAACTGCCCGGCGGATCCGTTAAAATGTTTGAAAACGGATTTCATTTGCAAACGGATCCGTTTGCAGATCCCTTTGACAATTGTATTGAAATAACGGATCCGTCTTTCTGTTGTCATCCGTAAAAACGGATCCGATATTTATTATTTTACCATTTTTAAAGGTCTGCGCATGCGCAGAGTGGAGAAACTGATCCGTTAATGCGTCAGTTTTCAATGTCAGATCCGCCCTTAAAGGGTTTCTGTCACCAGGATTACACATTATAAGCTGTCTGACATTAGCTATGTGCTAATGTCAGAGCAGCTTGATAATGTCTTTTTTATAAAAATCCGATGTATATTTAGGCTAAAAAACGTCTTTTTATAATATGTAAATTAGCCTCTAGGAGCAGGGGGGGCGTTGCCCTGCTCCTAGCGGCTCCGTGCGGCAACCTGCTGGCACGCCCCTTCTTTCTTTGATTGACAGTGCCGGGCAGCGATCCTCTCCTGCCTCCGGCACTGTCTCCCTGCTAAATCCTGCGCCGCCGCTCTGTATTCGGCACAGGCGCAGTGAGCTGAGGACAGCAGGTTGCCGCACGGAGCCGCTAGGAGCAGGGCAACGCCCCCCTGCTCCTAGAGGCTAATTTACATATTATAAAAAGACGTTTTTTAGCCTAAATATACATCAGATTTTTATAAAAAAGACATTATCAAGCTGCTCTGACATTAGCACATAGCTAATGTCAGACAGCTTATAATGTCAAAACTTGATGACAGAAACCCTTTAATACATTTCAATGGAAATTAATGGCGGATCCATCATTCCGTCAAGTGTTTCCGCTTTTTTGGACGGAGATAAAAATACAACATGCTGCGCTTTTATCTGCGTCCAAAAAACGTGAAAGGACTGAACTGAAGACAAACTGATGCAAACTGAACGGATTGCTTTCCATTAAGAATGCATTAGGATAAAACTGATCAGTTCTTTTCCGTTATTGAGCCCCGAGGACGGAACTCAATGACGGAAAAGAATAACGGTAGTGTGAAAGTACCCTAAGAAAAAGAAATGGGGGGGCCACCACTAAATTTAATGTTTTCCAGGTTCGAGGAGCAATTCTAAGGTGAGCGCTATAGCGCAGACCAAATGGGAGCGTGACGTTTGCAAAAGCAACAGCAAAGAGAGATCAACATACTCTACAAACAGGGTTTAGGATCCAGAATGGAGCTGCCAGCACTAGAACTACAAGCCGGAGTGGAATGTGTGCAATATATGGGACATCTTCTTGTAATGAAATGAAGTCTTCATGGCTCATGTTCAGTATGTCTGCTGTCAGATACATAATATTGTTTGCTGGTGTCTTCTGTCCATCAGTGATGTTGTCACAGGGGTGCACCTAGCCTTTCTGCTGCCTGAGGCGAAAATTAAAATGCCCCCGCCCCCCCCAATGCTAATTTCTTAAACTAACCCCTTTGCGACAATGAAAGCGCTCATTGCTCATGGCCCTCCCACTGCCACCCTCTGGCCCCTACCTGGTCTTGCCTGAGGTGATCGCCCCACCTGGCCTCATTGGTGGTGCACCACTAGGTACACAGATACTCCAACCTCTAAAATTACAGTGCCCACCAGTCCTACGGTTTCTGACTGCCTCCACTAGCTTGCAGCAGGGAGCTGTGTGAAACTTTAGTTCCTACACTTCACTTTTAAGGTTTCATCCAGTTTTCTTGAAAGGGGTTTTCCAGAATTTTTTAAATACCCCCCCTTTCCCAGTAGGACCTGTGAAAAGAGCTGTATGTACCTGCTCTTCGACACTCTAGGCTGGGTCTGTGGCTCCCAGGCTATCTTCTCTAGACTTCCAGTATCCACATGTCAACCTCCTTTCTTGAACATGGTCACATTTGCCACTGAAGCTAATGACTGGCCCCAGCAATGATGTGTCCTCAAGCAGCTTGTCACTGCTGGGTCATGTCATAGTAGCGTGTGACCCGCAAGTTTACACACGGGGACCAAAAGTCTAGTAAAGACAGCCCGGGAGTCACAAAGGATAGAAGACAGAAGAGAGCAGGTAAGTATAGTTCTCTTCAGCTTTCACTGGGTAGGAGCATTTAAAAAAATCCTAGACAACCCTTTTAAAGTTTTAAGGTTTAGGCTAGATTCACACTAGCTTTTTTATCCGACATGGGGTTCTGGCAGAGTTCTTCATATCTGGCATACCTAGATACTGATGGAGCCATTGACTGTAATGGGACCCGGCAGGGATTCGGCCTGTTTCAGGCATGAGAGTAAGGATTCAGCAAAACAAAAATGGTACTTACCGGGGCTAATGTCGGAAACAGGCTGGATCCCTGCCGGGTCCCATTATAGTCATTGGGGCCTGGCATTGCTCCCCTGTTTCCAGCTATGCCGGATACGATGGACTCTGGCAGGCAGCCTGCCGGATGGATTTAACATTAGTGTGAAACGAGCCTTACTTATTACTCTGCAAGCTTGAAGCTTGACAGACTTTGGCTCAGTAGCATCACTGTGAGCTTCCCACTTTAAAAGTATGCTCACACATCCGATTTAATCCAAAACAAACTTTCTAGAGGATACTCTGGCAGAAATTCAAGGTTTGGCAGTTGGCTTCCTTTCACGGATATACAATATAAGGTGCCACAGATCCTCAAGAGGATTAGCCCTTTTGTCATTCATTGGGGATAATCCTTGGCTGTTCCATGCAATATCCATGGAAATAAGTAGCATGCTTCTCCGTGGCTCAGTCAAAAATCCGTATGTTAATTTTCCATAGCATTTAAATTGGGTTCTGGAATCCCTATTTATAGTATGCAGACTGGCATCGGATTTGATGAGGATTTCAGCACAGAATTCACATGAGAATCTGTGTCAAATCAGATATGTGAATGGACCATTACATTTCCTTCTAGTGTCATCTCGGGGTGGCATGTCTGCTATCTGTAGATGTTTTTTACCTGGTTTAGTGTTTGAGAAAGACCCAATTCCTGCTACTCCAGTTAGAAGCAAGATGTGGTGTAGAGTTACCAACTGTGTGGTGTAGAGTCAGACTAGGAATGATGCCCATGGTCTCATAGCTGTATGTCTGCCTTGTCTGTACAGATTCTGGTCACATTGCCCCAGAAGTCCTGCTGTGTCCAAAGTGTTCATGGGTAGTCTTTAGTCTAACCCTATTGTTCCTTCTTGACAGTGGTGGTGTCCTCCTATGTAGATGTCATGAATGTTTTCCTCTCTCGAATGGTCACCTCCTACACTGTGACCTGATTCCTGTTCCAGGATCTTCCCGCATCTTCTGTTCTGAGGCTGATCTTCCTGAACAATAGTGGTGACCTACTCGCACCTCCCATGAAGATGCAATATGTGGTCCTTTATCTAATGGTCATCTCTTGCACTAAAACTACGGTAGTGGTAAGAGCTTCCTGTAAGGGTGAAGTTCTGGGCTCTTTAGAGATGTCTTCTGGCATCCTATGCTCTTGGGCTGATCTTGTTGGATCAGACTGGTCTCGAGTCTCCCACACTAGATGGTCTGGAGTCTTCCACACCAGATGATCTTCTGCTAGGATTAATGACAATGTTTTGGTGTCTTTATAAATTCCTCACCAGATTCATTGCCACCTAGAACCTTCTAAGTAGAGTGCCAAAAAAAGGGAAAACCAGGAGTAAGATGTTTCCTCCAAGATCTTCTCTGACCAATTTCTCATCTCCTGCACTGGAGACTATATGCACTGGAGACTATATACGGTTGGCAGGGAAACTGGTATTGTTGATCTTCTGGAAATTGCTAGGATTAATGTCAATGTTTTGGTGTCTTTATAAATTCTTCACCAGATTCATTGCCACCTAGTAACCTTCTAAGTAGAGTGCCAAAAAAAAGGGAAAACCAGGAGTAAGATGTTTTCTCCAAGATCTTCTCTGACCAATTTCTCATCTCCTGCACTGGAGACTATATAAGGTTGTCAGGGAAACTGGCATTGTTGATATTTGTGATTAATTGGTTTATTTTTCCTGCTGTGGCTGGGTTGGGCCACTGAGCTTAGTTCAGGTCGTTTCTATTGTCAATGTTCAGGTGACACCGCACTGACTTAATTCACACCCCACTTGATAGATTCTTCAGTCTCAAGATTTGTTGCACACAAATTTGAGATGTTGTACTGTTGCCTACAGCAACTTTATTACACAAGGTCCCAAATCTGATACTGAGAAAAAAGAGTTCTGCTCTAATGGCAATAAAGGATAAAAGTTTTCATCCAGAAAGCAAGGATTATGTGACTAATGTCTGAGATCTGGGCCAGCTCACCGCATCAGGACAAAGAAGCAAACTCCAATTATGGCTAAACTGGGACTAAGCAGGAAGTGGAACCGGAAAACGCATTTTTGATTCTTGGCCCTTAGAACATTTTTCTGAGGATATTTGATTCTACTCCCATTCTTCACATAGCAATCAGGATTCATCTGGTGATTTGTTGTTAACCCATAAGAGCCGGTTACTGAGAAGGTCAGAAAACACCATAAAATCTTGGCATTTTGCCAGTAATTGCTCGATACAAGTGACACATCAGTTCACTTGCATACAGAAACCATTTGTTTCTACTTGTTAAGTATTGAAATAGTCATAGACAACCTTGGAAAACGTTCTGAAGCTGGACCACCTCAACGTTCCCCATCAGGTGTGGAGTCTTACTGAAGACAACTGCCATTTTCCTGGAAATTGCTACTACCATCTACAGTATGTTGGCGCAACCCCTAAAAATATGCTTGTAACAATTTCCTTCCCAAAAAAAGCAGCCATTGTATACTTGTCTCCCACTGTTGTGCTGACCACCTCTAATAGGTAAGTAGCCACGTGGTGCACACGTAAACAGGGGAGAAGCAAAATTGACATGTAAATATTATATTCCTGTATTACATTATTTTATCTATGTTAGACATAGAAACAAAGGACTTGAAATGATTTTACTGACTTCTGTGGGAGTTTTCTATGTGTGCTCTGTGACCTATGCAGAGGTCAGGAGGGAGCAGAAAAGCTGTGATATCACTGATTGTGAATGCTATGATCCGGTGTTATTCAATAATTGCCTCCTGAAAAGTTACATTTTGACATTTTAGGCCTAGTGGTTGGTGCAAAGACTGGAGAATCTTAGGATTTGTTTTTAATATAGAGATTGAAAATAAAAGAAAATATAAAAGAAAAAGGAAAAAAATTCATAAATTGGGTAATTTTTTGATTATACATTCAATTTAATGACAATAATGGGTAATGACAACAGAAAGTCAATATCAGTAGTCAGGTCCCGGGTCATAACTGTTTTAGTTTAGGATCAGAAGCAGACACAAGCAAATCAGGGTAGAGACACATCTGACCAGCACAGAGGGAACCAGGGGCTGATTTATGTAGACCGTCATGGTTTATATAGTCCGCCGTGCTTTATACAGTATAGTCCACTGATGGTTGGACCCTGGAAAGGTTTTTTTGTGACACAAAGTTTAAAGTTCTGTAACTATTTTAAGGTTCCATATGTATAGGAACAGCCTGGGAGACAATCAAGAGCATAGCTAAAGGCTCCTGCGCCTTGTTGCAAGAATTCAGCTTGGGCCCCCCCTTCCCTGAGTGCTTTGTGGCCAGGGGCAAGGAAGCACATAGCCACCCTGCTGCCTGAGGCAACAATTGAAACCGCACCCACCCTTCCTCGATGCCAAATTCTTAACCTAACCCCTTCCCTCCAGCCAGAGGTGTAACTTGACCTGCATGCACTTTCTATAATACCAATGTCTTCCTTTGTGGCCAAAGGGTCTTTGGGCCCCCTCAGGCTCCTAGGCCCAGTAGCGACTGCTACCTCTGCACCTCCTATAGCTACGCCTCAGCCAATGTGATGAGATTTATGTGTAATGTGTATATATCTATGATCTGTATAGTGGAACTATAGATGAATATGAAGATTTATTATCAATATGATCTGCTGGGTAAGGATGAGAGGCGGACATTAATCTAATGAGTATGGGCACTTTAACGATACCGCCACATGTCTAAAAATGCGGTTCCGTAACAAAAACAGACAGAAAAAAACCCACCTATGTATTATATGGAAATAGCTGAGGAATTCACCCTGTCCATTGCAGAGGCTGACATCTGCAGTGGAGATCCGCAGCATAAATTCACATACTGCAGATATCAAATCCGCACCGTAGGTCAACTTACACCGTGGTTTTCCTTTGCAGCATGTGGATGAGAGTTCTTAAAATCTGGTCCACTTTGCTTGTTCTGTAAAGCACTGTGCATTTGCCACATGTGTGGACATAGCTTTAGTGTCCTGACACTTCTGGGAAGGGGGTATTAGTTCACCAATCTCATAGCTATTTATCGCTAATTCACTGTATATGGATTGCAATAAAGTTCTTTCAGCTAGCAATAACTTCCAATAACTTCCCTCCAGGGCATTGTGGTGTCAGGTGTCAGGTGTCAGCTGGGCTCATTCAGGGCCATATGCTCAGTGAACACAAGTCACGAATTCTATACCTTCTGGTGAATAATATGAATAATACATTTAATAAACAACCTTCACTGAACTTTCCATGGATCCCACTCAGAGCTTTATTGTGGATACTGTAAGTAGCTAGGTCAGGTACACCTCTGGCTGGAGGGAAGGGATTAGGTCAAGAATTTGGCATCGGGAAGGGGGTCAAAGCTGAACTCAACCTGTCTGCATGTGTGTCTGTCTATCTGTTTAGCCTGATATGTATATCACTGATTATGATGATGATGATTATGATGACATGCGTAGTGGCCTGTAGATATGCTAGGTCCCCCAGACACCGTCAAGACGTCACCACATTTTGCGGCTTTCCGGATGAGATGGTAAGGCATGGTGCACCCCAATGGGAAATAAGTCCAGAGGTCAAGGTCTGCAGTAACCAGTGTGCTTCTTTACTGGAGGAATTCAGGTGCAAAACAATATAGGCAAGGCATAGGGCTGACTTCTCCAGTCTCCTCCCTGGCAGAAGAAGGATTTGATGCTGAGGAAAGGCCTGAGCTAGCTGTCCCCCTCTCTCAGAAGGCTGGTACCCTGACCAAAGGCTAGTGATCCAGGGTCTGTGGAAGAGTATCCCTGTCTCAGCATCTTCTTCTGGTTACTCAATAGTCTGGCAGAGTCTTCTTCTAAGCACTATTCTCTAACTGCAGAACACTAGAGGTTCTCACTGCTCTCTTTATATACAGTTTCTAGCTGAACTGGAATCTTCTGGTGGGAGGGGTAGAGTGGAGAAACTCAGCACAAACAAATACAATGTTACACTTTTCTCCTCTGGCATAGACTTACATTAGACTTTCAGTAATACTCACTAGCAATGACATAGCAGTTTTTCCAGACACAAACAAGTCTTCAGACATAATAACATAGCAGCACGTGGCATTCAAAAGGTAAGTCTGTCTGGTTTTTGGTGGCTTTTTTTCTTTATTACATTCTCTTCTTTAAACTGTATGGTAGCTGTGGAAATTACCAAATTCTCATTATTAGCTAGAAATAGAGATGAGCGAACTTTAAAAAAAAGTTCGGCGTTCAGGTTGTGGTAACTCGCGCATCCCATTATGGATTCCACTACCGCGGACTATCGCCGCATATGAAATCCATAAGGGGCGGCTTCCACGAACCCGAACTGTTGAACAGCCGAAGGACCTGGGGTGACGCCACCGTCATGTGATCAGTGCAGGGGGCGTGGCTCAGCACTGATTTGATCCCGTGCTGAGTCACGCCCCCTGCACTGATCACATGATGGTGACGTCACCCCAGGTCCTTCAGCTGTTCAACAGTTTGGGTTGGTGGAAGCCGCCCCTTATGGATTCCATATGCGGCAATAGTCCGCGGTAGTGGAATCCATAATGGGATGCGCGAGTTACCACAACCCGAACGCCGAACTTTTTTTTAAAGTTCGCTCATCTCTAGCTAGAAAGTCCCAAACGTCTCTCTGTGTCCATTAATGTTGTCCACTGTGTTGTGCAAATACAGTGCAAATGAGCAGGATATATATATATATATATATATATATATATATGTATATATATATATATATATATATATCACAGTATTAAACAGTGCAAGTTAACCCTTTAAAGTAAAGTGAGGAGTTGACTTTGCATAGAGTAAATAGGGGCAAATGTCCACAAATGTCCAGACTTTATTGTACTCCTGCTCCAGGGCACTACACATGTTAGCTAAGGACTTTGCCAAGTTGTTACCTGTATCTGTTGATAGTGTTACGGTATATGTGTGTAGGACCTATGGTCTTAGCGGATCAGATCTGCATTTCCTCAGTTTAGTGCGCTGTACTGCATAGCCCCTTATGTGGGGCAGGAGCTGATTTTATAAACATGGGTGTTCTGGGGTCACTTAGTCTGGTGTGTACTATACTGGGGGATGCATAACAAGATTCATTCTCACAGCAGTGACAGTGCCATGGGTACTTAGCCTGGAATCTAGATTAGAGAAATAGTACCCCAACCAAGGCCTCTCAGAGCAAAAATTAGAGTTTTTGTTGACTCTTGAGGAAGAAAAGGAGCGCAAGTGGCATGATGTGCGAGCAATTGATTGAATATAGGGAGCAAAAGAAAGATTTGAGTCAAACCCCAAGAAAGAGGGCATGTTGCCTAGTTAAGGTGCATTCATGTGAGCAGAGCAAACAGACAGTTATCAGTAAGGAACCATTCCCTCCAAAAAACTTCCTGCTCCTCAGTGAAGGTGAAAAGCTACAGTTTCATGCAGCAATCACCTCCACCATATGAGGACAAGTGATGGCTACTACTATCACTCGTTCTCATACAAATCGATTGTTTCTGGGCAGCAGGTTGCTGTGTACACAACACAATCTGCTGCCCAGAAAGGATCAATGAGGTGTCAACAAGAAAGACGATTTCACCCGATTAAAAAGCATTTTGCTAGTTTGAGTGATCTGTGGCACCTTTGCAAAGGCCGATTATCGGGGGAACAAGGTTTGTACAAATGCTTGTTCACGATAATCGGCTGTGTAAATCCAGCCTTATGGGACTGCCAGATATAGTCAAGCCAGCACAATTTTCACCAGTCCCATAGAAATTAATGGAGGGTGGCTTTGCATGAGCGGCTGCTCTCCATTCACTTCGGGGGTCCTGTTCTGAAATAGATGTGGATCCTAGAGGTGGTATCAGCACCAGATTCTGCAATGGAATTAATAGGTTTATATAGGTTAGTAGACGGTGGAAACACAGTTTTTGAAAAATTCTGATTCAGACTGAGAAAGGACATGATGCCAGATAAAGCAAACAAACGATTAATTGTGTTGTGTAGAAATGCAGCGGTAATGGCAGAAGAAGAGGTATATCATTTGGTATCAGCGTAGAAATAGCACTGAAAGCAAAATCTGCTATAGCTATCTATAAACTATAGTTTGTCCAATAGGGGCTGAGCACAGAGGAGAGGACATGACTGAACCCTGAGGAACCCCAACAGCTAGAGCAGAAGAAGTAGAGCCAGCAAGTGATATAGTGAAGGAGCAGTTGGAGAGTAGTGATGAGCGGCAGGTGCCATATTCGATTTCGACGAAATTCGCGAATATTCGAAAGAATATTCGTTTCATATTCGTTGAAATCGAATATTCGTCATTATTCTAGTTATCGCGATTAATATGCGATTTAAATAATCGCATATTGCGATTTTAACTTAGGCTACTTTCCTATTGGTTTCATATCTAGAATTATAGCGAAGATGACGAATATGACGAATGTATTCGTCATATTCCTCAAAACGAAGATAACGAAGTATTCTACATCTTCGTTTTAGCAACCTATTCGGCAACTTCGCTAATTCTAGCAATCAAATAGGAGGGTTGACTATAGAGACAGCTGTGTTTAATTCGCTATGCGATTATATAATTTTTTTTTTAATAAATAGAATAATTATAATACTTATCAAGTAATATAATTATTCTATTAAAAAAAAAAAAAAAAAAAACGCATAGCGAATTTAACACAGCTGTCTCTATAGTCAACCTTTCTATTTGATTGCTAGAATTAGCGAAGTTGCCGAATAGGTTGCTAAAACGAAGATGTAGAATACTTCGTTATCTTCGTTTTGAGGAATATGACGAATACATTCGTCATATTCGCTAATACTACCAAGCCAACCATAGTAAACCAGGTCTAAGTAGAAATCGCAATGCGATTAATTCAAGTTATATTAATCGCATTGCGATTTCAACTTCGAGCTGGGTTTATAATGGGTCAGCTTGCTAGAATTATTGAAGTTAACGAATATGGAATATAGCAGCAGTGCTAAGTTGAAATCGCAATGCGATTAATTTAACTTGAATTAATCGCATTGCGATTTCAACGTAATTCCTCAAATCCGACAGTACATTTTAGTATATGGAGACGTTCCCATGGTGATGGGGACGCTCCATGAGCACGGAAGTCGGCAGAAGCGGCAACGGGCACTGACTAGAGCAGCCAGGAAGCCAGGAATCCTCAGGACAGGTAAGAACTACTTTTGGGAAGTGGGAAAGAAAAAAATATAACTAAGAAAAAAACAAAAAAAAACGAATATTCGAAATAGCGAATTTATAGCGCTATATTCGAAATATTCGCGAATTAGCAAAGTGCCGATATTCGCTAAAAAAATTCGCTATTCGAATATTCACGCTCAACACTATTGGAGAGGTAGGAAGAAAACCAAACGAGAGAGAAGTTCTTGGGGGTAATGGAGTGGAGAAAGCTCAGGAGGAGTTGTTGGTCTACAGTGTCCAGAGATCGATCTGAGATCCTAAAGAATCCATAGAAAGTAGCTGCCATTGCCTTTAAGATCAGAAAATCATTTGACACTTGAGTGAGGGCAGTTTCTGTAGAGTGTAGATTGCAAAAAGGTAACAGGTATAGAGGCAGGGGTGGATTGGCCATACACCTTACAGGGAAATTTCCCGGTGGGCCGATGCCCAAGGGGATCTAAGCCCTTATCGTGGCCGACCACTGGAAGTTTTTGGGGATGTATTTTGTGCTGCTGGGGCAGTATTTTGTGATGAACCGTGGTATTTGGCTCTGTTGGGATGGTATAATGTGCCACAATATGGGGTACCTAGGGCCCTCCAGTAAAATGTATTTTGTGGGCCCACCGTACAGATATATTCAAATATAATACATAATTTAACATGTTTTTTTATATGAACATAGGCTGGTGGAGGGGCTGTACATTGAATATATGTATGAAGAGCAGTAAGTCTACTGTGTTATGTGCCACTTGTGTAGGGGGTGGGAGCCTAGGGGCCCACCTTGCTCAGTGGCCCACCGGGGAATTACCTGTAGCCCTGTGGGCCAGTCCGAGCCTGATAATATGGTATTGCTGGCCCTGCTTTCCATCAATTTGGACCCAACTACAAAACGGAGCCACTTTTAGTATTTTTTCCAGGGCCACTTTAAATTCCCAGTCCGCCCCTGTATAGAGGTAGATGAGATTAGAGACAAGTCGGTAGGTAGCACTGCAGGACAGGTCATTGTTTATTGTCTCAAATGATGAGAGTGGTCATGATGAGGGCAGGGGGAAGGGGATAAATGCTTTTTGGAGATGTTTTCCTGCTGGATATTGTCAGTCTTATCTTTGAATTAGGTGGCCAGGTCTCCAGCATCTATAATAGGTGTTTGCTTTAGGGCTAAGGAGGGAGAGAAAAGCATGAAAAGATGGACAGTTGTGCCCCATGCCAGTTTGAGTGTATCTTAAGGCTGTAAGTAGTTGCTACAACTACAATGGTGGCATATCGCTAGGATGCACCTGCACCTACCTCCAGAAAGAGCCCCTGAAAGTGAAAGTGCACACGCACAGCCTGCTCATCATTAATGTCTATAGGAGTTCCAAAAATAGAGCTCTCGAATATTTTCGGAAGTCTCATAGATAGAGATGAGCGAATATTAAAAAAAGTCCGTTGTTCGGCGTTGGGGTGGTGGTAAGTCGCGCATCCCGTTATGGATTCCACTATAGCGGCATATGGAATCCATAAGGGGCGGCTGCCACCAACCCGAACTTTTGCACAGCCGAAGGACCTGGGGTGACGTCACTGTCATGTGATCAGTGCAGGGGGCGTGGCTAAGCACGGGATCAAATCCAGTGCTGAGCCACGCACCCTGTACTGATCACATGACAGTGACGCCACCCCAGGTCCTTCGGCTGTGCAAAAGTTCGGGTTGGTGGCAGCCGCCCC
This sequence comes from Bufotes viridis, assembly GCA_033119425.1. NCBI lineage: Eukaryota > Metazoa > Chordata > Amphibia > Anura > Bufonidae > Bufotes > Bufotes viridis. Next base: position 566,282,059 of record CM065590.1, on the reverse strand, counting down.
TTATGGATTCCATATGCCGCTATAGTGGAATCCATAACGGGATGCGCGACTTACCACCACTCGAACGCCGAACAACGGACTTTTTTTTAATGTTCGCTCATCTCTACTCATAGAAAGTATTGGAGATCGCATTGTGTAAGCGTGGCCACTGCTCTATTCACTTCTATGGGACTGCCAGATATAGTCAAGCCAGCAGAATTTTCACCAGTCGCATAGAAATGAATGGAGGGTGGCTTTGCATGAGCTGCTGCTCTCCATTCACTTCAGGGGTCCTGTTCTGAAATAGATGCGGATCCTAGAGGTGGTATCAGCACCTATCTGACATTGTTGGCATATACTAGTGATATGCCCAGGGTCGGTGCAAGGATTTTTGCCGCCCTAGGCAAAGATCCATTTTGCGGCCCCCTCATGTCACTCACTCAGTGACAGACACACTCACTCGCTGACACACACACAGAAACTCACTGACAGACAGACACACACACTGGCAGGCACACACACACTGACAGACGTGCACTCACTGACAGATGTGCACTCACTGACAGACATGCACTCACTCACATGACATACACAGAAACTCACTCACTGACATACACACACTCACTAACAGACAGACATACACTCACTCAGACATTCACTGAATGACATACTCAGAAACTCACTGACAGACATACTCACTGACAGACACACACAGACATACACTCACTCACTCAGACACGCACTGACAGACACACACTTACTCACTGATACACACACAGAAACTCACTGACAGACATACACACACTCACTGACAGACACACACATACACTCACACAGACACTCGCTGACTGACATACACTCACTGACAGACAGACATAAACACACACAGACACTATGACAGATATACACACACACACTCACTGACAGACAGTAGTCCTAACATAGTAACATAGTATATAAGACCGAAAAAAGACATTTGTCCATCCAGTTCGGCCTGTTTCCTACAAGTTGATCCAGAGGAAGGCAAAAAACCCCTGTGAGGCAGAAGCCAATTTTCCCCACTTAAGGGGAAAAAAATTCCTTCCCGACTCCAATCAGGCAATCAGAATAACTCCCTGGATCAACGACCCCTCTCTAGTAGCTATAACCTGTAATATTATTACACTCCAGAAATACATCCAGTCCCCTCTTGAATTCCTTTATTGTACTCACCATCACCACCTCCTCAGGCAGAGAGCTCCATAGTCTCACTGCTCTTACCGTAAAGAATCCTCTTCTATGTTTGTGTACAAACCTTCTTTCCTCCAGACGCAGAGGATGTCCCCTCGTCACAGTCACAGTCCTGGGGATAAATAGATAATGGGAGAGATCTCTGTACTGACCCCTGATATATTTATACATAGTTATTAGATCTCCCCTCGTCTTTTTTCTAAAGTGAATAACCCTAATTTTGATAACCTTTCAGGGTACTGTAGATCCCTCATTCCAGTTATTACTTTAGTTGCCCTCCTCTGAACCCTCTCCAGCTCTGCTATGTCTGCCTTGTTCACAGGAGCCCAGAACTGTACACAGTCCTCCATGTGTGGTCTGACTAGTGATTTGTAAAGTGGTAGGACTATGTTCTCATCACGGGCGTCTATGCCCCTTTTGATGCAACCCATTATCTTATTGGCCTTGGCCTTGGCAGCAGCTGCCTGACACTGGTTTTTGCAGCTTAATTTGCTGTTTATTAAAATTCCTAGATCCTTTTCCATGTCAGTATTACCAAGTGTTTTACCATTTAGTATGTACGGGTGACTTGCAGTATTCCTTCCCATGTGCATAACTTTACATTTGTCAGTGTTAAACCTCATCTGCCATTTTTCTGCCCAAGCCTCCAATCTATCCAGATCCCTCTGTAGCAGAAAACTGTCCTCTTCAGTGTTAATTACTTTACACAGTTTAGTGTCATCTGCAAAAATAGATATTTTACTGTGCAGGCCTTCTACAAGATCATTAATAAATATATTGAAGAGAATAGAAGCTGTCAGAGGTCGTTAGTGTACATTTTGATCAAAAGTAATAAGCCACTCACCACGCCAAGGCCGCCTCTATGAGTGTCATGGCCCATAACAGGTAGGATTTAGCGTTAGGACCACTCATAGAGGCGGCCTTGGCGTGGCGAGTGGCTTATTACTTTTTGATCAAAATGTACAACGACCTCTGATAGCTTCTAGCATAGAGGCAGGGCAGAGTGCTGGTTGCAGAGTGTTGTTGCATTTCTGTGTTTGTATAAGGTAAGGGGTAGACAACTTTCCTATTGGTTGCTAGGGATGTTGCTCAGCTCAGACAAAGACATTGCAGCCTTCTCATTGGCCCACAAGCAAGATGCAGGGAGGGATCATGGGTTCAGATGAAAAAAAATCTAGAATATTCGCGAATACGAATATATAGCGATTCGAAAATTCATGCCCAACACTAGCATTGGATAGGGTCACATAGCAGCTGAACATCACAGAGGAAATAAGTCGGAGATGAGGGGTAGAAAGAAGTGGTTCATGCATCCTGGAAGCAGAGAAGGTCTGTATGGTATTCAGTGATTAACGGCTTAAAGAGGACCTATCATCACAAAACAGGAAGTAGGTTAAAGAACAGGAGGAAATTCAGATTTATATATATAAAATATAGAGAGAGAGAGTTTGTGTACACAGATAGCTGTCAGTCACTGATAGCTGTACACGGGGAAGCGTTATCAGTGATTGATAGCATTCTCTGTGTAAGTGTGTATACATAGCTGTTGGTCACTGATAGCTGTACACGGGGGTGATTTTAAGTTTCAGAAAAAGCAGAGATATAAATGTATAAATTACAAGTTTCAATGTATCTTTTCCCACAAAACCATTTATCAATCTGCTCAGCTCCCCCTAGTCCATAACATTCTGCCTGCAGATTGCACTGCCTTGTGTGGTGACAAGCCCGTGTTCAATGCTATATGTCATACCTGTATATCATATGTGTTAAGCGGTTGTATAGAGCAGGCTCAGGCGCTGAGCTCACTCCATACACAGCAGGTGACAGTTATATAATTCAATACCTGCTGGCAGAGACTAAGATTGTAGACTCAGATCCAGTTCATTTAACCACTCAAATAGCTACGATGGCATCTGTTAGGTTATACAAAGGAAGAGGATTCCCTGTGTCCTGGGACTGGAGCCCCGACATTGAAATTGTGGGGCTCCAATCAGTTGCTGTGACAACCTGGACTATCATAATGAGCTGCCTGCAAAGCCATGCCTCAGGCATGGCCTGACAGCCAGCCTGTAAAAATCCCATACACTGCAGTAGTATTCTATTGCAGTCCATGGTACTAGTGATCAGAAGATCGCATGTAGGACTAAAAATTATACACACAAAAAAATATATATATATTTTTTTAAACTCAAACCACTCCTCTTCAGGGTTGGACTGGCTCACCAGAGTACCACAGGATCCTCTGCTGCGCCTAGAGCTCTGATATTATAGTGGGCCCCAAAAGACTCAGGAGATAAAACCCATTTGAAGCGGCCTTTGGAGATAATCACTTGCTTCTATGGACTATTTTGTTGATTCAAGACCTGATATACATTGGGATTGGGCCCCAAGAATAATTTCCTCTGGTGGTCCCAAGGAACCCCAGTCCGATACTGCCTCCTTTTGTCCAATTTTATGGTTCAATCATAACCCTTTTGTCCAATTTTAGACATAAAATAAGTAAACAATAAAAAATAAACATGACTGCTATCGCTGCATCTGAAAAGGTCCGAACTAATAAAATATGAAAAATATTTATACCATATGCAATAAACACCATAAGATAAAAAACAATAACAATAGCCAATTTCCAGTTTTTTTTTTAAAGTAACCCCCCCCCCCCACACACACACACACAAAATGTTGCCATGAAAATCTGTCTCAAAGTAAGCCAACCAATAGTTGGTATAGATTAAGAGAAAAGTGTCTGTCCCTGCACCAGATTTATCCTCCAGCTTGAGCCCCTGTGATAAATCTGGTGCAGGTCTACACCGCCAGTCTAAGATTATGCCATCTATAGGATTAGTAAATCTGGGCTATAGTGCGGTACTGCACCGCATGGAGAGAAAGCCATGGTAATAAGTCCAAGCACAAGCTTCTTCATTGCTGCCACTCTGAGGAGACAAATTGCATTTTACTAATTATGGGCTGAAAAATCATTGAGGTCATTTATTAAACTAGTGTAAAGTAGAACTGGCTTAGTTGCCCATAGCAACCAATCAGATTCCACCTTTCATTTTCCAAAGGAGCTGTCAAAAATGAAAGGTGGAATCTGATTTGTTGCTATGGGCAACTAAGCCAGTTCTACTTTACACCAGTTTGATAAATGACCCCACATATTTTCAATTGGTCTCTATTAAAAATATTCAGCCGTTCTGTTACAAAGGGTTCACTGATTGTCTAGCTGTGTGATTCGTACTTTGACTTTCACTTTGTGCTGTCCATCTAATAACCCTTATCTCTAACTTACTAAAAGGTCATAAACACTTATTTAAGCCACATTTTTATCAGTATTTTTATAAGTAAGATAAGAATTGAGCTATAATGACTGTTAAGGAGGTCAGAAATCAGAGATAAGAAGCTGTCAACTGAGCCTGATTGAACAGAGTGAAAATAGACAGCAGGCTACTAGAGAATCTCAAGGCTGTACAGAGAAAAGGGTTCCACATTGTCAATAAAGCAATAAACCAATTGAAAAAATTATATTTTGCTCAAAGTTAGTACAATACTATAAATAAAAAAATTGCCCCCAAGGTAAACATAACTTATTAGGATGGGTTCTCATCAGTGTTAGGAATTCCATTATTGCTTCTAATAAAATTGTAAGACGGAATCCAAACGGAAACCTTAAGAGACATTATGTTTTGATCCGTCATAATAGCGGACAGGGCTTTTTTCCGTTCTGGATAACGTAAACCATACGGATCCGTTATGCTTGCCCAAAGACCTCTATTATGACGGATCAAAACGGAATGCCTCTAAAGGTTTCCGTTTTGAATTACATCTTGCAATTCCATTATTTTTGGTATAACCATGTTATAACAGAAAGCAATAAAACGGAATTCCTAACGCTGATGCTCTTTCCTATGACATCATGTCCCAGGGGTGGGGCAGTGATAGGGGAGTGTCTATGTAACTAGCTGGTGGGAGGAGCTATAAACTAGCTGGGCGTTGTTAGGGGCAGTGATAGGGCAGTGTCTATGTAACTGGTGGGAGGAGCTATAAACTAGCTGGGCGTTGTTAGGGGCAGTGATAGGGCAGTGTCTATGTAACTAGGTGGGTGGGAGGAGCTATAAACTAGCTGGGTGTTGTTAGGGGCAGTGATAAGGGAGTGTCTATGTAAGTAGCTGGGTGGGAGGAGCTATAAACTAGCTGGGTGTTGTTAGGGGCAATGATAGAGGAGTGTCTATGTAACTAGCTGGTGGGAGGAGCTATAAACTAGCTGGGTGTAGTTAGGGGCAGTGAGAGGGGAGTGTCTATGTAACTAGCTGGTGGGAGGAGCTATAAACTAGCTGGATGTTGTTAGGGGCACTGATAGGGGAGTGTCTATGTAACTAGCTGGTGGGAGGAGCTATAAACTCACTGGGTGTTGTTAGGGGCAATGATAGAGGAGTGTCCATGTAACTAGGTGGGGGTTGTTAGGGACAGTGATAGCTGGGTGTCTATGTAACTATCTGGTGGGAGGAGCTATAAACTAGCTAGGGGTTGTTAGGGGCAGTGATAGGGGAGTGTCTATGTAACTAGCTGGGTGGGAGGAGCTATAAGCTAGCTGGGTGGGAGGAGCCATAAACTAGCTGGGGGATGTTAGGGGCGGTGATAGGGGAGTGTCTATTTAACTTGCTGGGTGGGAGGAGCTATAAACTAGCTGGGCGCTGTTAGGGGCAGTGATAGGGGAGTGTCTATATAACTAACTGGGTGGGAGGAGCTATAAACTAGCTGGAGGATGTTAGGGGCAGTGTATACAGGAGAGTGAATCTGGATCGCACATCCCCAGTACTATGCTTTTGATATCACGACTGTCCTTCAGTATAATTACGTGGCATATCCGCCCAATTTGTAATACATTCTTTGCTGTGCATAAGAGGCATTAGTATACAGTTTGATCAAAGAGCATAGGCCCACTTACTGCGACAAGGTTGCATCTACAAGTGGGGACCTACTCTAACCTCAATGGCACAGCAGTGCACGGGGACCACTGGTGCCCCAGTACTGCACCAGCAGCAGACGGCGGGACCCAGAAGCCACACAGCATCCCCAATGTGCAGCAAAGCCTCCTTGGCTCTGGGTCCCACCACCCCACCAGCACAGCACTGAGGCAGCAATGGCAGACACGCAGTACTGCACCATGTGAATGAGTGCAAAGAGTTCACCCAGTCACAACCCTCAGGAAATCAATATGAGAGGTAGTAGGAGTTTATAAACCCTTGCAGACTAAGGCTAATTAAAAACACCTAGTCCAAATGGGGAGGGGGGGGGGGAAGAAAATAGATTATAACAATGTATACAGGAGAGTGAATCTGGATCACACATCCTCAGTTCTATGCTTTTGATATCACGACTGTCCTTTAGCATAATTACGTGGCATATCCGCCCAATTTGTAATACATTCTATGCCTAAGAGGCATTAGTATACAGTTTGATCAAATGTTAGGGGCAGTGATAGGGGAGTGTCTATGTAACTAGCTGAGTGTGAGGAGCTATAAACTAGCTGAGTGTGAGGAGCTATAAACTAGCTGGGTATTATTAGGGTCAGTAATAGGGGAGTGTCTATGTAACTAGGTGGGTGGGAGGAGATATACACTAACTGGGTGTTATTAGGGGCCGTGATAGGGGAGTGTCTATGTAACTAGCTGGGTGGGAGGAGCTATAAACTAGCTGGGCATTGTTATGGGCAGTGATAGGGGAGTGTCTATGTAACTAGGTGGGTGGGAGGAGCTATAAACTAGCTGGGTGTTGTTAGGGGCAGTGATAGGGGAGTGTCTATGAAAGTAGCTGGGTGGGAGGAGCTATAAACTAGCTGGGTGTTGTTAGGGGCAGTGATAGGGGAGTGTCTATGTAACTAGCTGGTGGGAGGAGCTATAAACTAGCTGGGCGTTGTTAGGGGCAGTGATAGGGCAGTGTCTATGTAACTAGCTGGTGGGAGGAGCTATAAACTAGCTGGGCGTTGTTAGGGGCAGTGATAGGGGAGTGTCTATGTAACTAGCTGGTGGGAGGAGCTATAAACTAGCTGGGCGTTGTTAGGGGCAGTGATAGGGCAGTGTCTATGTAACTAGGTGGGTGGGAGGAGATATACACTAACTGAGTGTTGTTAGGGGCGGTGCTGGAGCTGGGAAAGAGGAAGGAGAAGTGCATTATTGGTTTGGTTGGATACAGGAATAAGAAGTGGTACATACAGGATGGAAACAAACCAGAGGAATTAGTTTATATGGTGAAAATAGTCAGCAGAGTTGAGGTAATCAACTGTTTTCTGGCTTTTTTGCACACAGTGGGGGACATTTATCCAAACTGGTTCTAAGGAAAACTGACTTAGTTGCCCATAGCAACCAATTAGATTCCATGTTAGAGCTCCTTTAGAAAATGAAAGGATCAATCCAATTGGTTGCTATGGGCAACTAGGCAATTTTCCTTACTACCAGTTTTGCTAAATGTCCCCCAGTCTCTTTTACCACTAGTCTTCATGGAGTTTTTCCACTGTAGAGAAGGTCAAAACACCTAAAGAAAAACAAAGAGCTCCAGCAGGACGGCGCCTAATTAAATGGGTTGTCTCACTTCAGCAAATGGCTTATATGTAGAGAAATGAATAATAGGCACTTACTAAGGTATTGTGATTGTCCATATTGCTTCCTTTGCTGGCTTGATTCATTATAAAAATGCTATACCTAACCCCTCTCCCCAGGGCCCACTACATGCATGGTTTAGCATCCCTCAGGGTCCACTAAATGCATGGTGCAACCTTCCCTGGTGCCCCCATGCATGGTCCAGCTCCAAACACATCCAGGGGCTAGCACATGCATGGTGCAACCTCCCCCAGGAGCCACAACATGTATGGTTCGGCCTTGCCCAGAGCCCACCACATGCATGGTCCAGACTCCCCCAGGGGCCACCACATGCTAGGTGCAACCTTCCCTGGTGCCCCCCCCCCCCCCTTCCCCATACATGGTCCATCTCTAAACACCTCCAGGGCCTACCACATGCATGTTGCAACCTCCCCCAGAGGCTACAACATGTATGGTCCAGCCTTCCCCAGAGCCCACCACATGAATGGTCCAGACTCCCCAACGGGGTGCCACATGCATGGTGCAACCTTCATTTTAAAAATGCTATACTTAACCCCTCTCCCCGGGGCCCACTACATGCATGGTTCAGCATCCTTCAGGGTCCACTAAATGCATGGTGCAACCTACCCTGGTGCCCCCATGCATGGTCCATCTCTAGACATCTTCAGGGGCTACCACATGCATGGTCCAACTCCGGGTTCATCCAGGGACTACCACATTCATGGAGCAACCTTCTCCAGGGGCCACTACATGCATAGTGCAGACTCCACCAAGTGCATTGGGCAGTCTCCCCAGGGTCAGTTCTGGAGATCGGAGCAGGTCCCAGAGGTGGAACACAGATCTATCTGACACTGATGGCACATCCTATTGATATGTCCTCAATGTCTGACATAGGCCAACCCTTTGAAAGGGGCGTTACATCTGTAATACTGTTCATGTTAACAAAGGATCTGTAAATGTTCTGCTAGTTAGTCACTGAGATCCTGGTGCTTCATACAGACAAGGCTCATCCAAACACCAAGACAGGGGTCATCAACCCCCAGCACTCCAACTGTTGCGAAACGACAACTCCCAGCTTGTATATCTGAACTCCCATATAAATGAATTGAGCATGCTGGAAGATTAAGTCTCACAACATTTGGAGTGCCGAAGGTTGCTGACCCCTGCATTAAATGAGTTGGGTGCTTTCTAAAAAAATCTCTTAAATGCCATAACATTGTGACAACCAGCATAGAAAATCCCCAGCCCCCTCCTTTGTTAGAGCAACACCCCACTTTAGTGTCTCCTGCTGCCCACGGATTCTGTCTGTAAACAATGTATGCTACGGGCCACTGAGACCATGACAATTAAGATGGTGGTGGCTCAGTTGAGTCACGGATGCATACTCTTCTTTCCTTACACTAATATCTACTGTATCTGCACATGTGCTTTACAATGCCTTGCAAAGGTATTCACCCCTTTGACTTTTTTTATGTTTTGGTGCCTCTCAACCTGGAATTAACATGGATTGTTCGAGGATTTGCATAATTTAATTTACAGAACATGCCCACAACTTTGAAGATGTTTCTTTTTCTTTTATTGTGAAGCAAACAACAAATAGGACAAAATAACAGAAAATGTAATGTGCATAACTATTCACCCCCCTAAAGCCAATACTTTGTACAGCCACCTTCTGTGGCAATCACAGCTTCAAGTCACTTTGGATAAGTCTCTATGAGCTCGCCACATCTTACCACTGGGATTTTTGCCCATTCCTCCTTGGAAAACTGCTCCAGCTCCTTCAGGTTGGATGGTTTGCTCTTGTGAACAGCAATCTTTACGTCTGACTACAGATCTTCTATTAGATTGAGATCTGGGCTGTGACTCGGCCATTCCACACATTTACATGTTTCCCCTTAAACCACTCAAGTGTTGCTTTAGCCGTGTGTTTGGGGTCATTGTCCTGCTGGAAGGTGAACCTCCATCCTAGCCTCAGATCACGCACAGAGTGCTACAGGTTCTGCTCAATGATATCCCTGTATTTAGCACCATCCATCTTTCCCTCACCTCTGACCAGTTTCCCAGTCCCATATTCCCCATGATGCTGCCACCACCAAGCATCACTGTGGGGATGGTGCTCTTTGGGTGATGTGATGTGTTGGGTTTGCGCCAGACATAGCGTTTTCTTTGATGACCGAAAAGTTCAGTTTTAGTCTCATCAGACCAGAGCACCTTCCTCCATACATTTTGGGAGTCTCCCACATGCCTTTTCACAAACTCACAACGTGCTTTTCTGTTTTTAGCTGAAAGTAATAGCTTTCACTCTGCCATAAAGCACAACTCTATGGAGCGTACGGCTTATTGTTGTCCTATGTACAGATCCTCCAGTCTCTGCTGTGAAACTTCAGCTCCTCCAGGGTTACCATAGGTCTCTGTGCTGCCTCTCTGATTAATGCCCTCCTTGCCCGGTCCGTGAGTTTTGGTGGACTGCCGTCTCTTGGCATGTTTGCTGTTGTGCCATGTACTTTTCATTTGGTTATGATAGATTTGATGGTGCTCCTGCGGATCATCAAAGATTTGGATATTTTTTTATAACCTAACCCTGACTTGTACTTCCTAACTACATTGTCCCTTACTTGTTTGGAGAGTTCCTTGGTCTTTATGGCAGTGTTTGGTTAGTGATGCCTCTTGCTTAGGTGTTGCAGCCTCTGGGGCCTTTCAAAAAAGGTGTGTATGTGTAATGACAGATGATGTGACACTTAGATTGCACACAGGTGGACATCATTTCACTAATTATGTGACTTCTGAAGGTAATTGGTTGCACCAGAGCTTTTTATGGGCTTCCTAACAAAAGGAGGTGAATACATACGCACATGCCAATTTTCTGTTTTCTATTTCTAAACAATAGTTTTATTTATATAATTTTCTCATTTCACTTCACCAACTTAGACTATTGTGTTCTGATCCATCACATAAAATGTAGATTAACAAAACTTTGAACTTAAGGCTGTAATGTAACAAAATACAAAAAGTCAAGGGGGTGAATACTTTTGCAAGGTACTGTATGCTTTCAGCACAAGTTCATAAGAGGAAATGTCTGGGTCTGTGACCATGTGGGTGAATCATCTGACCACCGCCATCCTGATTGACATGGGTGCAACATGGATGAGGGGCCTACAGGACCTAAACAATTTAAAATATGGGGGCTAGAAATCTCTGATAGTGCCCTCTTTTAAAGGAGTTGCTGCATATGGGCTATGGGAAGAGAAGAGGGGGTACAAGCATGGACAGACTGGGAACTGAAAGTGGGCCTGGAAAAAACCTAAAAGTAACCGTATGTTATAGGTGGGTCCAAATTGACAGAGGAGAGGGCAACAAAAGCAGGCAGGGGACAACAGAAGTAGGAAGGGCCTGCAATACTCTAGCGCAGCACAGAATACGGCTCCAGCAGAACCAAATAGCACAGTGGAGCACAAAATACTGCCTCCCTTGCCAAATTGTTCAACTGCATCAACGCACCAAGGATGGTGATATAGTTGAATTCAAAATGGCACCTGTGGCCATTGGCCAGGCGCTTAAGTACCTGATGCTCCTAGTATTAATTAATGCTTAAAGCATCAAGTTGTCATGTACCTGGCTGGTAGCTGTAAGGAGGGCTCGGGCAGCCTCCTGGACATCGGCCCACGGGGAAATTTCCCTGTAGAGTCTATAGCCACTCTGCCCCTGGGTACAAGGTATAAAGGGTCATATGTTTTCAAAGGGAAGATTTGTGTAAGATTTTAGGAATCACACGGTGTAAGCTGCTCCGAGGGTCCATCCTGCAGAGTATTGCTGAACATCTCATTCAACCAGCCTTTTTTACCTAGTCAAAATTCAGAACAGGCAACAGGCAGGGAAAGGAGCGAGACTCTCCTGGTGACACTTAATGATCCATCCAAGGTACTCACAGACTGAGACCTACGGGCTCCTCACAAGGAGATGTGGGATCAATACTAAGAGTGCAGCTGACAATGCAGTAATTAAGGAGGCAGAGAAAAGTCACCGCACTATGTGCAAGGTCAGGAATCTGTCCTTTCCTGCAAGTTATCCATCAACGTCTTCTCTGCATGATGCATTTTCAGAGCATATGTTGAAGGAGCCCACATTCTTGCACTCAGGGGTCTCTCCTTCTTCTTCTTCTTCATAGGAGCAGACAGTAAAATATTTGCCTCGGTCCTCTCTGTCCTTGATATCTCATCCTTCAGTATTAATGGCACATCTGTGGCCACACAGCAATGATAAATACCCAGCTTTCAGAGTCACAATCACAAATTTACAATGAACTCCCCCAGGGGCCACCACATGCATGGTTACATCTTCTCTGGGTGCCCCCACATGCATGGTCCTACTCCAGGCTCCTCCAGGGGCTGCCACATGCATGGTGTAACCTTCCTCAGGGAGCACTACATGCATGGTCTAGCCTCCACCAAGTGCCACCATGTGCATGGGGCAGTCTCCCCAGGGGCCGGTTCTGTAGGTTGGAGCAGGTCCCAGAGGTGGGGCCCAGACCTATCTGACATTGATGGCATACAGTATCTTAAATGTTCTGCTAGTTAGTCACTGAGATCCTGGTGCTTCATACATACAAGGTTCATCAAAACACCAAGCCAGGGGTCATCAACCTCCAGCACTCCAACTGTTGCTAAACTACGACTCCCAGCTTGTATACTTGTTCTTAGAACTCCCCTCGAAATGAATGGTGCATGCTGGATGATGAAGTCTCACAACATCTGGAGTGTCAAAGGTTGCTGACACCTGCATTAAAGGAGTTGGCTACTTTCGCAAAAAAAATCTCTAAAATGCCATTACCTTGTGGCCACTAGCATAGGAAACCCTGAGCCCCCTCATTTGTTAGAGCAGCACCGCACTTTAGTGTCTCCTGCTCCCCACGGATTCTGTCTGTAAACAATGTATGCTAGCTGCCACCGTGGCCATGACAATCAAGATGATGGTGGTCATTGGAGTCACGGATGCATACTCTTCATGTATCTGTGCATGTGCTTAATGCTTTCAGCGCAAGCGCAGAAGAAGACATGTCTGGGTCTGTGACTATGTCGGCGAATCGTAGTATTGATCCCACATCTCCTTGTGAGGAGCCCGTAAGTTTTAGTCTGTGAGTACCTGGGATGCATTTTCAGGGCACCTGTTGAAGGAACCCACATTCTTTTAGGGGTCTCTTCTTCTTCTTCATAGGAGCAGACAGTAAAATCTTTGTCTCGGTCCTCTCTGTCCTTGATATCTCCTCCATCAATATTAATGGCACATTTGTGGCCACACAGCAATGATAAATTCCCAGCTTTTAGAGTCACAAATTCAAAATTACAATGAACTTGTTTTAAAGGGTTTTTTTCATCGCAGACATTGGTTGAGTGTCATTAGGATATGCCACTAATGTCAGATAGGTGTGGGTTCCACCTCTGAGATCTGCTCCTATCTCAGAAGTGAAGTAGGGCACGCCAGACAATTGTGGCCACTCTCCAGTCATTTCTATGGGAATTCTGAGAAAAACTGAGTGTTGGCTCATTTATTTCTGGCAGTCCCATAGAGGTGAATGGAGAGGTGCCTGTGTTTGTGCGGTGCACTCTCCATTCACTTCTGTGGGAGTTCAGGAAAGAGCTGAAAGTGCATTAGGAGTAAGGGGAGAGCACGCACCTATCTGAAATTTGTAGCATAGCCTAGCAATATGCCATCAATGTCTGAGATTACACAACCCTTTTATTTACTTCTAGAGCAGGTCTTCTCGATCTTTCTCTAATGACTGTAACGGATCAACGGGTGTGGACCCGCTGTGCCACTTACCGGTTTGGCTTTGGGCCAAACTTGGGAGCGGAGTCTAAGTGTCCCCCTGGTTTTCACCCTTTATCCTGCTCCAGGATGCGGAAGCTGGACTCAGCTGCAGGGGAGACACCAGGTCGCTACCGCAAGAGTGGTCCCGGTTAAGTGGCAGCTGGCCGGGCAGGCCAGAAAGCCCCGATGCTATCACGGGGAAACAGGCAATATAGCAGACAGCCACAGGATAATGCTGAGCTGAGCAAGCGGTATAGCAGGGCTAGTGCTGTGAGAACAGCAGAGCTGAGTTAGTCCAGGTGGAGCTGGTGTAACGATCTGCACAGCAGACAGAGGCGTGGTCGACAGTCCGGGTCTTTAACTTGAGAGCAGCGAGGTACAAGAGGATCAAGCAGAGACGAGGTCAGGATACAGGCAGAGGTCATAAGCAGGATATCGAATGCAGGAACAACAGGAGCCTTAGCTGTAGGAAGTACAATATTGCTCAGGCATTGCAGGAAGGGGGAAGCACCCTTATAAAGGTGGTGCCTGGCCAGGATTGGAGAGTGGGTGGAATCAGGGGCGTGCATTAACCCTTAAGGTACCAGGACGCCTGCGGCTCCTACAAGATACAACAGAAGCTGTCGTAGCCTGCGACAGCGCAGGAAAGCGGGTCCGGAGCCTGCAGCGAAGAGGAGGAGCCCCGCGTGCAGCTCGACTGAGGTACGTAGTCGGGTGCACTGCACGCTGGCGGCTGCCAACTGCCATTGTTACAATGACTGGGCCTCACCATTGGATGTATTCCATATAAAAATGTTAGAATTACCCTCATTCTTCAAAATATGTCTCCTGAATCCTGTATAATCAGCAGGATCAACCGTAAAAAATCAGGTATACTCCCTGGTAGCATTGATCCTGCTGAGTAAAATGATACCTGTCTTGTGAAAATCGATTGCAGTGTTTCTGTGGTGAGCGCTCCGCACGGATACCAGCCAGGTACATAATGACCTGACGTGCCCATGTACCTATGTACCCGGCTGGCATCCACCCTCCTGGATTTAGCTAAGTTTGAGCTTAGATACAGTTGAATACTGCTGTGGGGAACGGGAGCCATGGCTTTCAACGCAAGTGCAGAAGAGGACATGTCTGGGTCTGTGACCATGTGGGTGAATCGTATGGCCACTGCCACCGCATTTTAGGGACACAGGGGGAACTATTGGGGGCATTACTGCCAGCCCTATAGAGGAGCATTACTGGGGGGCTATAAGGGGGCATTACTGGAGAACTATAGGGAGCACTACTCTCTGTGGGCACTATGGGAGGAATTTAAATACTGGGGACACTATAGAGGCATTTCTCCTAGGGGACACTATAGGAAGCATTACTGGAAGCACTTTGGGAGAATTTCTAATACTGGGGACACTATAGGGGTCATTATTGGGGGCATTTTTTTTAATACCAGGGGTATTATAAGGGCATTATAAGGGACATTATTGGAGGCATTGAGGACGTTTTAATACTGGACACTATAGAGGAAGTTTTAATACTGGGGCATTATTATTACTGAGAGAAAAATAGTGAGGTCCTAAAAATCACTGAAGGCACTACAGGAGACATTATTAATACCGGAGGCACTATATGGGCACTACTACTGGGAGTACAATAGGTAGGGCATCATTGCTGGAGGCACTATAGCTCATTTTTGTTACTAGGGGTATTTTAGTGGAAATCAACACAGGCCATTAATATTACTGGGGAACAATAGGGGTTTTTATTATTGCTGGAGGCACTATAGGGCACATTATTATTACTGAGGCATTTTAGGGACATTATTATGTGGAGCACTATGGGGGGCATTATTATTGCTGGTGGCATGATAGGGAGCATTATTAATACAGGAGCATTGTATGGGGCATTATTATTACTGGAGAAGTTTTAGAGGGCATTATTAGTACTGGGTGCACAAATTTTTTCTGCAGTACAATGTTAGGTCACAAGGATGGGGAGATTGTGTTGTAAAGGTGATGAGGATGATGGAAAAGTGAGGAATTTAAGATGTTTGTGTGGCAAACTCTTCAGAGACAAGATGTGGTTGAAAGAATTTGTCATGGCAGTCGGGACCGCATGGAGAAGATGAGGAAGGAGGACGTCTACATCAGAAGAGACGTCACTGAATGCAAGTGTGAAAGTAGTCCGATGGGTTGCAGAGGCCATGTCCCCTAACGCCCACACCCCTCCATTGAGCTCCACCCACCTTTTAAAAAGTGATAAGACAAGTCAAAAGACGCAAATTATTGTGCAATTAGAGCGTACGCCATAATTTGCAACTTTTTTACGCCACAATAGTCCCTCACTCTAAATCTTAAATAGGGTTCCTTTACATGGGCATATTTCTTGCCGATCAGCGATACAGCACGTCAATTGGGGCAATTACATGTTGCCATTATTGTTAGTAGGTGGATGAACAATCATTTGTCTCTAAACAGTTTGCATTGTCAACAGCACATTCCCCGTTCACACAAGGCAAGGTGCTTCCGACAAACGATGAATTTTGATGCCGCATAAAAGATGCAATCAGCAGATTGGGAGGATGTTGACATTGGGAAATGATCAGGCGAGCGAACCTTCATAGGGATGTTCATTTCTGATCAAGGCGAGGATTTAGACATTTCTGAAATGCAACTTTTTAAAAAGTCACAAAAAAGTTGCATTTCTCCTCTAAACACAATGACCCATTGTAAAACAGTGCCATCATGTTAGCCAGTCTAGAAGTTAAAGGGGTTATCCCATCATAATGATCACTGTTAAATCTGTTAATGATTTGACAGTGATCATTTTTGTAAATATATTTGATTACCCAATTCCCTCCGTTTAGAAGAAAATTCATCCCCACTTACCTCATTGTTGTCATTCGGTCTCCCCTGGTTACGGCCACCGCTCTTCTCCGGAATCCCGGTGGCCGCGCTTGCGCAGAAGTCTCCTTCTTTTCTCCTGGCCGGGCCGCTCGCTGTCCTGAACGCGCATGCTGCCGCGCATGCGTGATGCTGACTTCTTCCTGGCCAGAATAGTACAGAGCCGCGAACGCGCACGCCGGCTCTGTACTATACTGGCCAGGAATAAGTGACCATGGCGCATGCGCGGCAGTGTGCGCATTCAGTCCAGCGTGCGGCCCGGCCGGGAGAAGACTTCAATCAAGATGAAGCCCGCCCCCAGCCAGAATCCAGGAAGTGAACGGCGCGCTGGCAGCAGGTAAGTATGAAACGGGGAAGTGGGATAACCCCTTTAAGGCCTCCATATACACATTAAGATTCAGCCAACAGTCTAATGTGTATGGGGGTCTCCCAACTCTCCCCTGATAGAAGATGTCGGGGGAGAAAAGGTTTGGGCAAATTGAGTTGTTTTTTTTTACTACATTCTTTCGTTCTCCCAGGTCCCAGGAGATAAGCCACCACCAGAGGTTCCTGGCAATGGCTCTCTTCCCACCGTCGGCACATAACACAGTTGGGAGAGATAGCTATCAACCGAACAATCATTCAGTCGACAGCTATTGACTGTGTGTGACCACTTTTAATAGGAGTGATGTATTGTATTGTGATAAATTTATCAAAATTTATCATTCATAAATCTGTCGATAAATCTGTCGATCTGAACCGAGCTTTACCTTAGACATGTGGGCCCGAGTTTCCAACACCAACTAAACCACAGGTATATATTCATACTGTATATGAAATAAGTTAAAGAGGTTCTCCAGGACGCTCGGCCCTTTCTAACAGCTGATCTGCATGTGTTTCGGGATTTGGACCCCCACGATAAGATACGGATGACCTATACTGAGAATAGATCAGCAATACTTAAAGGGGTTATTCAATATTATAAATTACCCCCCCATATGCCGGGCCTCTCACAGGGAATATACTTACCCCGCTCCCCGCGCCGCTCCTGGTCCCCGTACCGCCGCTGCTGCATCACCCCGTGCACGGATGAAAACATTCAGTGTCAGGGGGAGCAGCCAATGGCAGGCGGGCACGAGCCTCCCTAGCGTCATCCGATGCTAGGGAAGCTTGTCCCCGTCCCCACCTGCGATTGGCTAGGGACGCCTTGCAGTACTCAGTATGATGATTTTACGACATGTTCTTGTTCTTTTAACTGTCTTCATATTTGTTAATTGGTTCACTATTATGCACGATGGTAGTGCACTGAGCTCATCGGTTTGATGGATCTGTTGTTCTTTGTATAGATTGCCGCGATGTATGTACACATAGCGCAAGGTCCTTATATCAGCCCGAGGATGATGTGTGGTGGCAAGGCGTCCCTAGCAACGAGAAGCGCAGCCGGGTTGAGAAGAAGGCGTGTACAGGTAGTTGAGGATCACATAGATGAGAGCGTCTGTGATCATGTGACTAATGGAGTGACGTACTGCCTCCTCCTCCCCTGACATGCGCATTAAGTACAGGAAGATGCGCTACCATGCGGCATCGAGGGACGATGGGTCCATCTGGTGTAGAGGGTGAGATTGGTGTCTGTCACAAGCACTTTCTGCACTTTTATCATTGTGATACATATTATTATATATTTTGATGAAATGTATGTGGAGTTAATGATGTACACGGCACGATTGGCCGCTTGTAGGAGAGGAGGTGTGGCTTGCGCTTTATAAACTTGAGCATGGGGGGATTACAGTGTGCTTGATAAAGGCTTGGGAATAGCCGAAACGTAGCAATATTTTGTAACCACGTTTTTTTATGTAAGCAGTCCCCAATAAAGGGATTCTTTTCAGGACATGCTGCCTTTGCCATTTTTCACTGGACCACATATCTTATCGTGGGGGTCCAAATCCCGAAACCCATGCAGATCAGCTGTTAGAAAGGGCCGAGCGCTGCGACTTCTTCATTGGCCTGTAATGTCCATCAGTCACATGCCCCTTGTATAGCTCAGTCACATTCAAATAGATGAGATTGAGCCAGGGCGGATATACCATATGTGCAACCTGTGCAACAGGAGGTAGTGGTGGTTCCAGGCCCACCGTCACCTTGAAAGTTGCTTTCTGCTGCCTGTTAGACTGCATGTAAGGGACTGAGCTAAGGAATTTCATTCTCAGACAATTGTGGATGGCTAGAGAGGCATTGAGGGGCTCTATAGTGAGTGGTCTGAGAGCAAGTGGCCTCTTTGCTGGGCTTGCACAGGGGCCCTCTCCTATCTGTGTCCGCCCTTGGATTGAGCTGCAATACTAAGCACAGCCACTCTACAGTAATGAGGCACTGTGCAGCAGTGCTAGGAGGCCATGATGGGCAGGAGTAACAGGAGGCCATGTTATCCACCTGTGTAACAGATGCGCCACAGCATGACCGCAGCTTAATTGACCTGAACTCACAGAATCATAGGTTAGTCTGTGGCACGTCTCAGTAAGAGGGAGTTCAACGGAAACCAACATTGCGTCTGGTTTCCTTTATTTTGGACGGAAAAAAAAGTCCTGCAGACAGGACTCTTGTTTCCGTTCAAAATAACGGAATTGTGATGGAATGCTGGTTTGTTTTTTGTTTTTCTCTATTCAACTCAATTAGGACGGATTAAAGCGGAATGCCCTTACAGAGTTCCATTTGGCTTTACGTTATAGCAATTCCGTTATTTGCCGTTTAATCACAATTGAACAGAAGACTATAATGGAAAGCAAAACGCTAGTATGAACTCCCCCAACACGGATTTGTAAATCTGGCTTAAGTGATAGGTTCTGGTTATAGATGGAGGGATAAGAAGTTTAGGAGACCCATCTCTTTTGCAATATGCAGACAAAGGACCCTATATAGTGGCAGTGATTTTCTGCAATGCTAGCAATTGTATACCCAATAATATGACTCCTCTTCTCCGAAGACTTAGATTTCAAACATTGTTAACAATTGTCCCTTTACAGTGATGCCAAGACTGTTATGTGTTCCATAAGGCTGGGGCTCTACATTGGTTTTTGGCGTGACGAGTCTCGGGCGACCAAGGATCACAATCATGCAGTGCAGCCATAGAAATGAATGGGGTCACAATGCAATTCGCACATTTGCCACCTCTGCAACCCAGAACAGGAAAAAATCTAGCATGATTGGATTTTTTGTGATTCTAGGGTTACAGTTATAGCAAATTTTTGAGTAGTGCTATGACCCCACTGCAAGAATGCAATCCAAGGTTGCCCGATACCTGTCAAGCCCAAGATCACCATGTAGCCCTAGCCTAACCTCCCTGAACAGATACCCACAGTATGTCGTAGTATTCTTGTAGGGCCCTTTATTTGAGTGGGTGGAACTCCCCGGTTTTGACTTGGTACCATCAAACTTTCTACATTGGCTTTGGCGAAATCTTTATCTTTTTTTCTTAGCAAGTCAATAAGTTTATGTTGAGTATGGTAGTGTTTACTCACCAATATATCAACCCCTGTACAGTGTTTGAATCCTTTTTATTATGATTGTGTAAACTCCTGACATAGGTTGGTTCCTCCTCACCTACCGGCTTATGCCCTCATATTTTCAGTGAAACAACGATAAAGGTATGACAGAGGTTTCCATTGCTCGGCAGTAGTATGACAGTCCCCTGCCCCACTGTTCCACACTTTTGAGGAGGTTCTCTGAACCGGAATGAGTGGGCAACTGTGGGCATCAAGATCTTGGGAGCTGTGATTGTGAATGGTAAAGTAGCCATATTTGCAAAAATTTGGGCTCAATTGGAGGTTCTCCTACATTTACAGTTCCAACTTTGCTATGCGCTGGGGTTGCAGTTAAGATGTTTGGTTGCTGTGTGTGAGCTGTGTTTTTCTAATCATTACGGGTGACTTCAGAAAACGAACTGCTGTTCCCTTAATAAAGGTAGCTAGGTTCAAGGTATGTATTATTGTGCCTTTAATGGTCTTTACTCATATATAATACAAGGTGGTTTGCTTACACTACTTTATTTAGGCCGTGCCCTTTCTAATATGGTGCTGGGGCACATACAGCTTAGATGTCATCTGATTAATGGGGGATACGTCAGGTATTCAGAAACCAAAGGTGTGAGAACACATTGGGTTTAACGACACCACGTTCCTGACATGGGCCTAAAATGATAAAACGGGTGGTCTGTACCACTATGACCAGGTGTGGAACGGTCATAGACCCTACAGGGAAATCTCCTGGGGCCATCCAAGGCCTCCTCATTGCCGGCAGCCTGGCAAGATCTGATGCTGTCAATTAATTTAAGAACATTAGGCACATTCGAACCTGGCCAGTGGCCACAGGTGCCCCCTGAATTCAACTGTATTCATACTGCGGCACAGGCGGCACTATTTTGTGCTGCACTGTGGTATTTGGTTCTTTTGGGGCAGTAATTTGGTTTTTACTATTGCTGGCGTTATCTACTTCTGTTTTCTCTGCCTACATGTGCTCTCCCTGGCTACTTGTTTTGTCCCGCCTTCTGTCAGTTTAGACCCACCTACAACATGGGGCCACTTTTAGGTTTTTCCCAGGGCCGCTTTCAGTTCGCAGTCTGCCCCTGGCCTTAAGTGATATTGCCCATTTGTGTGATGACCCAGGTTGTCTGGTAAAAGCCACAGCCAGGGAGGAGACTGTGAGGGTGCTGGAGACTAATACTATGAGCGCACAGTTGGGAAGCCAGATGGCACAGCAGGAGGGGACCACCCATTGAACCTGGACTGCTGGAAGCAGTTCTGACTAAAGGCTCTGCTATATCAGCCACCATTACCCTTAATTCAGGGAAGAATTATAGATTGTTACATGGCAAGGAGAACCACCACTGCCACATTGCATTTGAGCAAATACCTTGTATATCCTTATTATTGGCCTGGATTTGACCAGCTTGTTAACCTGGCGTACTGCAGAGAAAAGTTGACTGCTGTTTCTTGTACCATTTGTTCTCCAAATTTTTCTCTTCAAATTCTGCATCCTTACAAGCTCATGATAATGAAGAGGTATTGGAATCGCTCTCCCTGATTTCAGATCATCTTGTCTAAGTTAATTTTTTCCATCAATTTTATTACGCTCCTTGTAAATTATTTAAGATGGACAGAACTGGCTCTCCTCTCTGCCCTTGACGACTTATGGCTGATGGTTCTTTTCTGCATATATTTTGGGACCTCTCCATTATCCTTGATTTTTGGACAGATTGTACGGAATTTATTCGGCAAAACGAGGGTTTGCCTTGAGTACTGAATCCTACGATTCCTCCACTTATGTTGAGTAAGGAGCGGGAACAACCTGTAGCATCTAGATCCCAATCAGGAGGGATAATATTGATGTTTTATAGGCACTATGAAAATCGATGTGTTTTCTGAGCTTGTACATTGGATGTGACAGGACCTTTGGAAAGAAGAGAAAACACAAAAAGGTAGGTTTTAGTTAAGGACTGGACAGGGTCACTGTAGTGTAGTGTGTGTCACTGTGCTGCCGTCATTTCTATCCAGTGAGGCTCTGTTTGCATTGTACATCATTATTTAAAGCTACAGTTCTCATTTTTTTCTTAATGTGTACAAGCTAGCTTTCAGCACAATTTAAATAAAAAAAAATCACAATCACAGACATCAATCTACTACATTATTAATCCTGGTGCTCATAGCGTACTGGCAGTTACATTTTTCTGTGTAATAGTTGCACTGTCCAGCTGACATTTTCTTTAAAGATATTGCAAAGTTTCATAAAAAATAACCTTTGTTGATCACAGACTAGTGTTCCTCACCCGATTTATTATCTTCCTGCTCCTGTTTTCTGGTGTAAAAAAGGCCCAATCCCCATTTTTGCTAGTTTTCTGGCACACTGCATGCTGGAGTCCTCGGGTAATTTATTAAGAGCACATCCTCAGTGTAGGGAATATCAAGACTGGCATAGAAAATGCTGTTAAAAATATCTAATAGACAGAGTGGCAGTGGGCAGGGTAATGGAAAACTAAAGATCCAAGCAACGTCATCAGCAAGTAAGAATGTGGGTGGCTGAGGTGCAAGCAGCACAATCAGCACCAGCCATAGAGTCAGTAGAAGCAGGCCACAGCTCTCCCTCGCTTCTGATAGGTAATGGATTATTATTGCAGAGGAAACAGATGACATGGAAAACTCAACGGCTCACTCATCATCTAAGTCACAGCAGGATGATGTTGATGTTACTTCTGAGTCTGACATTGAGCCAGGGTTCGGCACATTTCTCCTGTTCCACCTCCTTGTGGCCTGAGACAAGCCTTTCATCTCCATCATCTGTATCTTCACTGCCCCCTCCCAGTGGAGCGCTTTCTTTTCTCCTAAGAAGACACAACACCCCAGGTGCTATAGAAGATATTCAAGATAGTCTTTGTGTTGATGAGTTGTCTGAGAACAATCAGCATTCACACTGCCTAGAGAAGGAAGTTTAGTTGAAGGAGAAGGACCCGATAACTGACATGTATAGTTGTGTTGGTGGTGGTAGTTGAGGCACTTGTGGTCATAGTAGTGGTGGTGATGGGAAGGAGCACTGGTAGCTGTGGTGTTAGAGCAAATATAGAGGTGGGAAGGGGCAAAGAGCCCATGGCATATCACAGTCTGAGAAAAGTAGCTGGGACGATGACAGTAATAACTTTGATGATTGTGCGTTATACTGTACTTGGGAACCAGATCAGGATGATGAGGTGGTGGTTACATCAGTGGAGGAGGTAAGTGGCAGCAATAAAGAGTATGGATGCCTTCCGACTCTCTCCGAAAGGTAGATGTTAGAGGAGATAAGGATCGGGCAAGTTGGTTTTCAACTGCCCAATCCTTTATTTGTCAGGGAAGTAAGCCAATGCTTTTATGTACTGGAAAACTATTTTTTGACTTTTGTTTACTGGAGATTCTTCTATAACTGTATTTTTTAAAAATATATATTTATTTTCCTTTATACTTCAGTTTATGGCACTCTGTTATCTATATCTAATGTTCAGTGATGGACTGAGAACTTAAAGTGGCCCTGGAAAAAAAAAGTGGCCCCTTGTTGTAGGCAGATCCAAATTGACAGAAGGCAGGGCAACACAAGTAAGCAGGGTCAGCAATACCATAACGCAAAATACTGTTCCATCAGAACCAAATACCACAGTGCAGTTCAATAAATTGCCTCAAAAACTGTCCCTCTGTGGTGGCCATCAATCACTGCCATTTTCTGTCCTCCTCCTATAGTTGTCTCTGTTTAAGGTATTGGACAAGGTGCTTAGGAGGTGAGATGCAGGCCACAGCAGTTGAATTCAGGAGGCGATGTGCGTTCGCTCGCTTTTGATAGTGTTAGTTACCGCTGTTGACTTATTGCGTACCCACCCAGCAGCAGCGTCGACGGCTTGGGTGGCCCCCTGGGCATTGGGAAATTTCCCTGTAAGGTCTATGGCCAATCCGCCTTTGCTGATGTTAAATTCATATTAACTATATTGTGCACCTTTTTGTACCTTTGTGTACTATTTGGCTTTAATAAAATACAGAGCCAACAACAGAGTCCCTAAGTGCCCTTAGACAAGGCCAATCGAACTACACTTACACTTTGCTCTCCCTCTATATTCTCGTCTCAACACTTAATGGACTATCACATGTAGCACCTTCACCTTGAAAGGAATCTGCACCATGACTTTAGTAGTTCATAAGTTTACTTGATTTCTATTTGTATGTAACTATGATTACTATCTGCACAAGTATGACCGACATCTTCTGTGATAAAGGGAATGTTTTGTCAGGAACCATTTTTTGTTGTTTTCCACGTTTTTATCTGATCATAACTAATCGGGACATATCGCAGTTTTGAACGGAGTCTCTCAATATCCTTCCAAAATTGTAGACAGCAGTCGTCTTATTATCATAAGAGGTACCAACTTCTGGCGAGACATCTCTGAAAGTCTAAGAAAAGAATGTTCATGAGCGAGTGGTTATGAAGGAGAAGGCCAATGAGACACTTATTGTAGCTAATTTATCTTCCAATAACTGGAAGACATAAAATGAAAAGGTTGCACCCCAGGGGCCATTGTGCTCAGTGGAACAGAAGAATATTCCTACCTAGGAATCCAATGTGCGGCTAATATCCGGAAGGTCGCTCTGCCTGTAGCTGGTCAGTGCACCTGTCCTGCTTAGGCTTAGTTCACATCACTGTTTCGTTTTCCATCCTTCTTATCCATCAGAAGAACAGAAAACAAACAAAAAAAAAAACGGATCCTGTATTTTAAGTGCCCATTATGCTCAGTTTTGCATCCATTTTTGCCATTTCCGTCTGAGATCCGTTATTTTAGACAGGAAAAAGTCCTCCATAAAGTGCTTCTTTTTCCATCTAAAATCACTAGTGTTGAGCAAATCGAAGTCCACGAACTGGACTTTGATCCAAATTTCAAGATAAATTCGATTGGTCGTGAAGCCAGATTTTCTCGTGCTTTCTGGTAGTGAATCGATTTAACCTGAAATAGTTAAAAAAAAACTAAAAAATCATACTTACCTGATCCATCTGCTCATAGCGAGCCAACCCCGCCACCTTGCTTAAAGATCTCAGCCGAAATCCTGTGCACGGTAACGTATGATGTCACCACACCGGCCGGCGTGATGATGTCATCTTTAAACAAGCCCGTCATGAACGAATGAAGCAGGTATGATTTTTTTCTGTTATTTATATCAGATGTCGCGATCATGTATGAACGAGGCATCTGAGGGGTACAATAAACAGGGCAGCACAATCGCCGCTCCCTGTCATTGCAACCATGCGCTTCATGACAAAGTAATTCGTTATGAAGCAAATATTTTTGTAAAGTTTGGCGAAGCAGCTAAATCTAAAAATAAAGGCTTTCAGACTGAAACGGCTGAAACGGATGCAAAATGAGCATAACTGAGCATAACGGATGCTTAAAATACAGGATCCGTTTTGGGTTTTTCTATTCTTCTGACGCATCGGTGATGTGAACCCGCCGCACGTCTAACGTTGAGTTCTAGGAACCATTGCTTCTCATATTGGGTAAGTTCCTCTGTTGCTTTGTAGGTCTTTTTGACAATGTCTTCCTGATGCTCAGCTTCCATTAGCCTGTGACCTCTGCAATTTCCCCCTCTCCTGCTCAGCTACTGCTATCTTTCATCCTCTACCATTTCTTTCTCCCAGTTTAGTTACCACTTTTCTACAACCTCTGCTGTTCGATCTACCCTCCAGCTCAGCTAGTGCTACCTTCCAAGCTCTTCTGTTCCACCCTTCCTTGATTAGATGTTGCTACCTCATAACCTCTACTGTTTCATCATCCTCTGCTCAGCTACCTGTCACCACCAAAGAAAATCTGATTTTCCATCCTCCCTGTTCAGCGACAGCTACTCAAAAACATCTGCAGTTTCTTGCCCAGGTACCGTCCACTATCCTATAACTTCTGATATTACATCAGCCCCTGGTCACCTTTCACTACCCTACATCCTCTGCTAAATCATTCACCCCTGCCCAACCACCACTACCCTATGACATTTGTTATTTCTTTCTTTCCCATTCATCCACCACTCCCTACAACCTCTGCTGTTCCATCCACCTTGCTCAGAAGCTTCTACTACCCCATAGCAGCAGAGGGGTTGGGGCAGAACATATTATAGGGTAGCAGTACCCTACTAACCCACATCTGCAGCTACCTTACAATGTCTACTCTTTCATCTGTGACAAACAGCAGACCACAGGGGAGGTATAGCAGCTTGTTGGAGGCCAGGAGAGCATGGAAATGGTGGCGGATGAGGGTGGTTGTTCTCCTTTACAGTGGCTAAACCCTCTCCCCTTTGTCGTGCATGCAGAGATAGGAGGGGAAAGCCTTTCTTCCCTCAGGGCACACTCGGATATTCGGGCTCCTGCCTGATGGTGGCTGGGGTTCTTTTGATGTTTGTAGCGATGGGACAGGCAGGAGGGCAGATACAGGGCCGGCGAAAGGCTGATGGAGGCAATGATCAGGCCTGTTTGGTTGTAATAAATAATGTCTCTCTTTATTGAATGGATGATAGGTGTAGTAGTAGCACAAATAGCAGCAATACGGACAGTTTCAAAGTATATTACAGTGTAGTCTTTTCCCAATAGCTGTTTATAGGTAGCAATGATGGTAGTAGTAGTACTCCCTGTCACGCTCTAAATCCACTTTGCAATCTCTCTCCAAATAACCACAGACATGGAGATATGTGCTCATTAACTCTTTCTGTAGTTCCCTGTTGCAGGGTGCAGATCTTAGATCCATATGGCCAGTCCATCTTAAAGTATGATGGGCACTGAAGCAATATACCCTTTTCATAGCAGTAAAGTCTTATTGCCATAAACATGCGGTACCTTACTGTCTGAATCTGTCATGGCCTTGATGGTTCTAGACCTTCTGTGAATGTCTGTTCTCTTTCCCTTATGGGCAGTCTCACGGTTAAATTGTTCTCTGGTAGGTTTAGAGCAGGCATCCTCAAACTGCGGCCGCCCAGCTGTTGCAAAACTACAACTCCCACAATGCCCTGCTGTAGGCTGATACCTGTAGGCTGTTGGGGCAAGCTGGGAGTTGTAGTTTTGCAACAGCTGGAGGGCCGCAGTTTGAGGATGCCTGGTTTAGAGTCTCAGGAATCGTGTTTCCTGGATGAGTCTTCTCTTTGGTCCTGGCCTCACACATGTAATTCTTAACTCTAGATTTGCTCAGCTAAGGCTACTTTCACATTAGGGTTTTTTGCGGATCTGTCATGGATCTGCAAAAAAGCTTCCATTACAATAATACAACCACATGCATTCGTCATGAGCGGATCCGGTTGTAATATGTCTTCTATAGCCAAGACTGATCCGTCATGAACTCCACTGAAAGTCAATGGGGGACGGATCAGTTTTCTATTGTGTCATAGAAAACGGATCCATCCCCATTGACTTCATTGTGTGTCAGGAGTCAGGACGGATCCGTCTTGCTCCGCACCACATCGTGAACAGAAAAATGCTGCTTGCAGTGTTATTCTGTCCACGATGGGAGCGCAACCAAACGGAACAGAATGCATTTCGGAGCATTGCGTTTAGTTCAGTTCAGTTTTGTCCCCATTGACAATGAATGGGGACAAAACTGAAGCGTTTTCTTCCGCTATTGAGATCCTATGACGGATCTCAATAGCGGAATTGAAAACACTAATGTGAAAGTAGCCTAAGACACCATCTAACCAGGGGGAGAAATTAGCCATCACCCTGGAAACTAAGCTTTTAACATTGAATCACAACATTTATCTATTGAAAGCAATTGACTTTCAGCAGTGATCCACTGGGTCTATGCACATTCCCCCTGTTGAGATGCTGCACTGGTACCCTACGACCTCTGCTTTTCCATTATATACAGCTCCACTACCACTACACTTTAACCTCAGCCATCCCTGCCCTACATTCTCTATTGTTCCATTCTCTGTTGGTCATCTTTCCTTAGGTCCCTATAGAAGTAAGGAGAAAGATCAGGCTGTATTGACAGCTGCTAAAGAATAGGCATCTCCATCATAGGGCTGGCTGTTCAGTTCCGCAAAATGCAGAACATACACGGCCGGTATTCGTGTTTTGCGGAAGATTCCTTCCAAGGCTCTGGATCTAAATCTACTGTTTGATCTGTTTTCCAGGGTCTAGAGTAGGTATATTTCCCCACTCTATATCCTGCATTTAAAGATATCAATGGCCAAGGAAATAAAATGTGGGTTGAAGGACAGTGAATGTGCAGTACCGCAGAACTAGGGGGTATCTGCAAATGTTTTGTTTGTATTTTCATGTCATGTTGTGTTATGCCATTCATTCCATCAGAGGAGGTATTGTTGGCAGTGGTTGGCAGGAATAGGGCTAACCACACCGCTTCTCCCCTCTTGGTAGGAGTGTACTGGTCTTTCTTACTGTCAGGAAGGGGAGTTCCTGAGTAGACAGCAAGGAGGAATGAGGCACATGCAAACGCTCCTTCTCCAAGGGACCGTACCCAGTTCTCCCGTGAGACCATTAAACCAGTAGATTGCCAGAATTGAAAACACAGCTTCCAAGAAGCTTCAGACGTCTAGACAGCAGAGTGATCAGCGGAATCACAGCTTTACAGACACTGCTGCAAGTGAGTGACTACAGCTCAGACACCCAATACCTAGCACCATCACAAGCCTGCATCACACAGTAGACACCTATATCCACAGGTGCCTGCAAGGGCCATTTAAATTGCCACACAACCAGCCACCATACCTCCTCATCTGCTGCCAGAAACTGCACTAGAGACTTTTATTACTGGCTTGATTTTTCAAACTACCTTTTCACTGCACTGATCATCAGGGAGCAACAGCCTGAAGGAGTACGCAGTGACACAACTCCTCCTCAGGGGCTTGTGCAAATAGGATAATATGGGTCCTCCGCCCTCACTCCCAGGGCTTGCATAGTGATGTGGTGGTCTGCAAGTTCAGTTTAGGAGTGTTTTCCTCAGGGCACACCCTGTGCAAGGTCTCCCAGCAGATATATGGTGTGGTTCCCTTGATGGTGAGGTGTGAAATAGCAGACAGGAGTCCAGAGTGTAGTAGAACAAGGTTACCTTAAAGTCTTTATTTTAACAGCAGATGTAGAACACTTCCACAAAAGATGGAGGCACAAATGTTAGCAGTAGTTCACATACATGTCAATTTCTCACATATCAATCCAGCTGGAGGATCACGCAAATCCAATTTCTTTTACAATGTCTGCAATTCATAGCTGTGAGGTGCAGACTCCAAAAGCAGCAATACAAGCTGCGAATTTTTAGGAAAGAGTTGCCGAGAGCCAAAAATACCCTAACCAGTGCTGTGAGGTCTATTAGCCATAGACGTGTGTTATCCTCACCTGAATCCTTGCATTCCCTCCTCAGGTACTCAACAATTTCAGTTGTTCTTCTGCTGCATATGCAGCAACCCCCTGAGGAGAAAGTGCAGAGTATGGGAGTGGTAGTGGCCCTGATGAGTTGTGTGTCACGGCGTACTCCATCAGGTCATTGCTCCTTGGGGATTGGTGCAATGGAAAGGTGGTTTGAAGAATCAGGTCAAAAGGCCGGCTCTAGCTTTGTCATAAAGAGATTTTCGTGGATTAGATTATGTCTGATTTTTAATTTTTTTACATTTTATCATGGGATAGCTCCTTTAAAAGATATAGGGGAACATTTATCATTTGTGATTGTTTTTGTGTCAGTTTTAAGTCTGTCTTTGCCTTGTGTGTCTGCACCAAATTTTTAAAACGGTGCACCTTAATATATTTGGCGTGAGTGCCATGTGGTTTACACCTGTAAAAGTAGACCAGGGGTTTGCCTGGCGTAGGCTGCGACTTTTCTGCAACTTTTGCCAAATGTGCCATAATTCAGGTCCAATCTCACTTTTAGTTCTTAAACATAGACCACATAGACAAGTGGTGAAGAACACAGAATGTCGCAAAAATAGACCAAGTGTCACAGAAAACCACACAATTGCCATTACTTGCGACTTTTTGAAGCCACAAAACAGATGTATCTGATTTGATAGATGTCTCTCATAATATCATATATCTCTACTAGATTTCTGGAGATGGGTCATTGATCCAAGAATTTATTCTCTTTGGCAGATTTGGAGTAGAGACAAACTTCATGGTTTCTGCCCTCCCTTGGATTGACACTATAACATAATGGGTTGAAAATTATGGGTTTAACTATGCAACCTTGAAAATCCCAGATTAAAAAAAAGAAATTGGAGTCCACTGCTGCCAAATGTGTACATAATGTATTTTCACCCTAAAAGATGCACTGAAAATGTCAATGCGTCTTATAGCGTGAATACTAATGAGCCCTTCCATTATGGAAGCGCTCATTAATACAGCAGGACCAGGGAGCACTGAATGCAGCTCTCCTTGTGCTGGCTCTGTACTCACCACAGGAAGAGCGCTGGATCTTAGGAGCAGTGGCGCAGTCTGGTGCAGGAAAGGTGATTTTTTTTTTTTTTTGGCCTGATCTGAGATCTGAATAACATTGGGGGTCTGATCTGAGGTTTGTTTGAGGGTCTCATTAACACTGAGGGCATGATCTGTGGTCTAATTGTGGGTCTGAGCTGTGGTCTAATTAACATTGGGGTCTGATCTGAGGTCTGATTTGGGTTCTGAGCTGAGGTCTAATTTACATTGGGTTTGATCTGAAGTCTGATTGGGGGCCTGAGCTGAGGTCTATAATTAACATTGAGTGTCTGATCTGAGGTTTGTTTGTGGATCTGATTAACATTGGGTGTCTGATCTGAGGTCTGTTTGGGGGTCTAATTAACATTGGGGGTCTGATCTGAGGTCTGATTAATATTGGGAGTCTGAGCTGAGTATTAACATCGGGGGTCTGATTGGGGCTCTAAGCTGAGGTCTGATTAACATTGGGGGTCTGATTGGAGGTTTGATCTGAGGTCTGACAAAAAACATTTTTTTCTTATTTTACTAGGTGTGTCTTATGGACAGGTGCGTCTTATAGGGTGAAAAAGTATGGTAATTGGTGGAGAGACACAACTTTTCTGTTAGAGTCATCCAGGAGCCATAAGTGATAAGGCTAAATTATAATGATTAGCTTTCCCCACTCAAAACCTGTGAACAGTTTTCAGATTGCCCATAATAAATACCATCTACAGTTCAAAAGAATGAACCTGTCCCCCTAAAACTTTGTAAGAGCAACATCATATACTGGGAATCAAAAGCAAGCAGTTTGGTATTCGTCTGTTCTACTTCTGCCACTACATTTATGGTTCAACGTTCATTATCCGGTTCGTCTGGGTAATGGGCAAGACAAACCCAGACTGATCAGCATAAACCTGCCTGGGGATAAATGAATGCAACCGACCAGATAAAATTTTAGCATGTAGTTGGAAGTCAGCATTGAGCTGTAAAATAGGACAGTTCAGTAATTGTTGTCCATGTTTTTAGATTAAGAAGATATGTGGTTTCAGTATTTTCCTGATGATGAGGATCCCGTCACACTTGAAATAAACAGTCCCAGTTGGGAATTAAAGGGGTTTTCCGAGACTTTTAAACTCTTGGCCCAGAGCAGAGGACCATCATAAATAAAGGAAAAAACCCTTATTCTCCTTTTATATGTTTAGTCTCTCCAGCCCTGGGCTCCAGTCCCTGGCGAACCTGTTCCTGCTAGTTTGGCAGTAATGACGTCACTTCTATCATTTTTGATGATCACTGCTGTCAGTCACTAGCCTCAGTGGTCACATTTACATGAAAGGCACATGACTGCTGAGGCCAGTGATTGGTTGCAGTGGTCACGTGAAAGATGGATGTCATGATCCAGCAGAGATCAGAGTGAGCACAGCACAAATAAAAGGAGAGTTAAGTGTTGTTCCTTTATTTTGGACAGCCCCCTGCTCTGGGCCAAACATCATGGAAAACTCCTTCACACTGGCGTTTTTGTTTTCCGGCATAGTTTTCTCGTCAGGGCTCTATGCCGGAAAAAAAATCTTCAGTTGAGATAATACAACCGCATGCATCCATTTGAATGAATCCGCTTGTATTAACTTTAACAATTTTTTTAACATTGTCAAAACGGATCTGTTTTGAACTCCACTGAACGTCAATGGAGGACGGATCCGTTTTCTATTGTGGCAGAATGTGCCAGAGAAAACTGATCCATCCCCATTGACTTATATTGGGGGTCATGACTAGTCCGTTTTTCTCCGATTCCCAGGATGGAAAGAAAACCACAGCATGCTGCGGTATTTTCTCCGTCCAAAAAACGTTCACATACTGAACTGAAGACATCCTGATGCATCGTAATCGGATTTCTCTCCATTCAAAATGCATTAGGATAATTCTGATCAGTATTTTTCCGGCATAGAGCCCCGACGACGGAACTCTATGCCGGAAAACAAAAACGCCAGTGTGAAGGTACCCTAAGAATGGAGTAAACTTCTTATGAAACTGACCAGTAAGACCATGCGGGCCTGGTGCTCCTCAGATCTTTAATACTAGATTTAACTTCATTTTAATGTATTGCCAAAGAACCTCCATCTTCATAACTTCTATCATAATAATTTTCTTGACAAAGTACCACAGTACCGATGTTCTATCTACTCATAGGATTCTAAGCACCTAGACACCTAGACATTTCTTTAAGAAGTGTCAGAATTTACAGATGCAATGTATTAGTCATGCCGAGAATGTAAGATCAGCAGTGACATATAAAGGCACGAGTAAAGGAATCACATTAAAAGGTTCTCCAAATTGTCCCTTGACAATAAGCTGATCACAACGTGTTCCTTTGCTGGGATACCCACTGATTAGCTGTAATTTGTGGGGAAATCTGCGAGTAACTGCTGACATTTTTTTCACGCGCCACCACTGAGGAAATAAAGTATCACACAGAGTCCTTTCAAATCAAGGGGTTTGGTGGTAGAAAAGCAGGAAAGGACCTGTGAAATTGCTCTCCACTACGACAAAGTGATGAGGATCCTCCTGAACAGGGAAATACCCTTCTCTCCCTATATTAAAGGGGTTTTCTGAGTAGGTCATCAGTGTCTGATCACTGGGGGTCCGACTCCCGCTGCTGATCAGCTGCTTGAAGAACGCCAGCCTCCATAAAGCGCAACCTAGGCCAGTGACATCACGTTCATCAATCACATGGCCTAGGCACAGTCCTATTCAAGTGAATGAGGCTGAGCTGCAATACAAAGCTCCACTGCTATCCAATGGATGGAGCCATGCTTGTTAAGTTCTGAAGAGGTTGCAGTGCTCCATGGAGAGCCGAGGTCTCTTCAATCAGCTGATCGGCGATGGTGCTCCCACTGATCAGAGATTGATGAGCTATGCTATCTGATACTTATCCTCAGAATATCAGATTGGTGGAGGTATGACTGACCCTGTGGCGTCTTCCTCGACAAGTGACGTCGTATGCATTGGTCCAGGGTCGAACTGGCACACTAGAGTACTAGAGGATCCTCCTGTGGACCCTAGCTCTAAGACAATAATGGGCCACTTATAATACAATACACCTAGGGTCTAGCAGAAGATAATTTGGTACTGAACTTGGATCCAATAACTGCCCGTCATCCTATTAAACTTCATAGTTCTCAATTTTCAAACAAAAATTACTTAACGTGCATATAAACAAAGGGTGGGTCCTCAGAATCATTTCCTCTGGAGGGCCCAAAGAATTTCAGTCAGACACTGCATCGGTCACACGACCTTTCTGCAGATCAGTCCCATTTGAATGAATGGGATTGAGCTGCAACACCAAGCACAGCCGCTGTACAATGTATGACGCTGTGTTTGGTACGCTGTGAAATGCTACAAACCCTTCAAACAGCTGATCGGCAGAGGTGCAGTCGGGGGTGAAGTTATAGGGGAAGCAGCTGCTTTGGGGGCCCAAAATCATAAGGGGCCCTGCCAGGAGGAGGACTAAAAAAATTTATTGTCAGGGCCCCCTCAGCAGAATTATAAAATTACATTATATACAGAGACACTGTAGGAAGTGGACTGTGCGGCTGCCGGGCCTCGTCTGAGAGAGCCATCTTGACTAGCCACAGGGAAGAGGAGGCTGCGAAGAAGTGGTGGGGTGGGGGACCCATTCAAAAATTTGCTGTGGAGCCCAGTCATTTCTTGTAATGCCTCTGGCGTGCACCAATCAGGAAATCATGACCTGTCATGAGGACCAGGAACCCTTTTAACTCATAATTTCCTACATCGGGTATATGAAAATGGGTTTCTTAACCAGATAACCAGGGGCGGACTGGGAACTTAAAGTGGCTCTGTAAAAAAAAAAAAGAAAAAAAATCTAAAAGTGGCCCCATGATGTTGTAGAAGGGTCTAAAGTGACAGAAGCTAGGGACATCAATTACATAATATCACTCCAGCAGAACCAAATGCCACAATGCAGCACAAAATGCTGCCGCCCTGCTACAGTATTTAACTGAATCACTGTCCTGAGGAGGGCAATACTATTGAATCCAGAAGGGGACGTGCCGCCAGCCAGGTGCATAAGTACCTCCTAGCAATAATTGAGGTTGACAGCCTAAGAGCAGGCCATTAGGAGGGCTCTGTAGCTCCCTGGGCATCGGCCCTCCAGGAAATTTTCCCGTAGGGTTTATGGCCAGTCCTCCGCTGCAGATGACCAATAATAGGATGCTTACTAAAGAAGGAGGGAGCTCGATGAGAACTTGAAATGCTTCACTATTCCAGGCAAATTCAGTAACCCTAATAATGTCCCCCCGAGGTTTGAGAGCCAAAGCTTGATCTGGGATAAGGGAAATCATGAGGCTTCCTTAACCTAAGGGTGAATTCTGAAGAAGAAGTCTAACTGTGGCTAATTCTAGCTACGGGGCTAGGGCAAGAATGGAGAAGGGCCAGGCACAGTAAGAAGAAATAAAGCCTACAGCGAAAGGGAAAATTGAATTGGCTGCCCATGAAGAAGAAAGAATAATGCAGAGATCATTTTCAAAATGTTTATGAGGTCCTGAGGTGATCTGAGGGAAGAGAAGCAGCCACGGGGCTAAATCCAAAGAAATCCTGCTGTTGGGCAGATGCACCAGCAGCATGATAAGGAAGGAGCACCCTGATGCTCCATCGGTGGAGGAGCCTATTACTGCCGGGGCTACACATAGATGTTTTGGAGTGCAATAGATGTAATAGATGAAATAGATGTAAAGATTTGGATGTACATGCAAATGTAATCATATTTTTATGCACCTCTCATCAAATAGTGAGCCTATCAATAAGAAAGTCGAAAGCAGCTTTTAGGCACAGCGGTCACTGATGATGCCACGACAAAAGTCTGAGAAGGTAAACCCATTGCAGAGCAGAGAGAGATAGCAAAGGGCTCAGGTCCGGATGGCACTTTTAATGGGCCAGTATGGGAATGTCACAACATGGAGATTAGTCCCAGCTTTCCTCATGGGGTGTAAGACACCAGTAATAACTGGATGGGTAAACCCCCTGATGACTTCAAGAAGAATCAAGGCTACTGTTCACTTCTGTATTTTGGACCTAATTTGGAGTATACCTTCTGTCCTTCATGCTTACGTCTATAGGGTTTATTTCGAGAAGAATTTTGATCTTTGTTCTTGAACACCCCCCTTTTCCATGGCTGCTATTTCAGGTTTGCACCTTTTTGAGTTAACCATTCTACAGCTTTGCATCATCACCAGTATATTCCATGCCCACCGTTTTTCCCTGTCTTCTCCCTCTCTTTCCATGTATAGATCTCCCACTAAACATGTCATCTCTTGCATCAGCCCCCGCCTCCCGGTAGGAGGAACAAGGTCTGTACCACAGAGAGGGATCGGATCCCTTTTTCTCTCGCAGCCCATTTCTGCACCTCATCTTCATGAATCGTAACATGACAACCAATCAGAATTATGCCTACCGGAGACGGCTAATTAGATAATTGGATTTAATTTGTTCACCGAAGTGCACAGAAAGAAGCAAAAAAAAAACAAAAAAAAACCTTGGCACATCTGAGGGTAAGGTGTCGTTTTATAGTCCCCGGGGCCTTTTCTGAAAGATATCGGGGGTATCCTGCGGATAAAAAAGACAGCCATCAGACCTCCCTGTCAGGACTGGAAGGGACTTTTTGAGGAGGAGATTGGAAGATTACATCTACTGTGGTTGGGGGGCAGGTAGCGGCAAGCATCTTCTATTCATTTTGTACTAAGCAAATCTTGGTGGTGGTGGTGGGGGGGAGTACGGGGTTGGGAATGATGTGCTTCTCCAACAAGATGGAATCCTAGTGCAGCTGCACAGACAAATGGCTCTGAGAGAAAAACAAGAGGACAGTGGCAGAGAGAAGGATGGAGGGGAAGGCGAACTGTGAGAGGTTCCCTGCACTGCTGTGTGACTAGAAACCATAATTACATCACAAAGGAGAAATTATTTCACTCGGAAAACAGAGCTGCCAGGGGGGGTGGGCTGGAAGCAGCACATATACACACAGTGACTGTGAGTCCAGAGTGGGGAGGGGGAGTATCGCCTGCAGCTTGCAGGGCAGCAGGAGAACAGACCCATCCACCACAAGTGAGACATTTCTTCGCCTTGTTAGCCCGGTCACTGGCAGCTCCAGGATGCAACGCATGGGACATCTTCTTACCCTGAGTCCATCCACCTCTAGACGGGTGCAGAGCTCAGTGGTGGCCAGGGCATCTGCATCTCCCCGCCATGGGCCCTGCAGCTGCTAAGAAGAGATTTGTGCCTCCTCATCTGCAGCATTATTTCTTCTGACTCCGAAGAATTAAGGACAAGACGCAATATTTCGTTCATCCACACTCATCCTTTAGCCCAAGTATTTTTTTTTATTTTTTTATTTTATTTTTTACAGAATTTTCTTTTTATTTTCTCTGGAGCCAAAAGGGGGGAGTTTTGGTCGTGATTAAATCCCCTCAGAGATGCAGGAGGGAGGAGGTGGAGGAGGAGGCGAGAGGAGCATTTCAAAGGATGTGAGCCAGACCTGGAGATGGGTGAGTGGTAACCATAGAAATGGTTCCAGTGGAGAGAACAGACAAGGGGGCGATGGGGACAAGTTTCTCCTGTTTGTATTCATTGCTCTGGTGCCTGATTCTGCTGCATTCGGCCCTGCAGCCTGTATTCTAGGTGATGCGGAGGATGATGGTCTCCGTAGTGGTGCTATTCATCACTTTACACGTTCACTCTCACCGCACGCAGTCCGTGGCTTGCGGTCATATTGATGGATGTGACCATGTTAGTCCTTTAGCCTTTGCAATAACCTGTTCCATACCGTAAGGCTAGAAGTGTATTATGCATTGAATGAATCTAATCCCAGACACAGGCCATCCCTGGACCCCCTAAGCGTGTCTCCTTCCATCCAGCCATTAACCCATTGCTTGCACAGAAGCAGGCCATAGCTGCGCTGCATTAACCCGCACATTGCCAATTAGGTCAACTCATCATCTGCGCTGCATTCATCTTGCGCTCTGCCCACATGTGACTACAAATCCTGCTCACAGCTGCAATAACCTTTACCTTCCAGGAGAAGAAGCGGTGCAGCTGCCATGAGCTTAGAGGTTCTGGCTGCTTCCCTCCCACGCTGCATCTTCATTCTCCATTAACACATCAGATCCTCTTCTCCTACAGCTTTTGTAGCGTGGATTCTGGCAGAGCCGCTGTACGTTAACCACAGTTTTGCCAGAGGGTTGGAACGTTTTGTTTGCAGTGGAAATTCTCCTATAAACATGGATCATTATCTCCGATGTGACAGTTGTGATCATTGTGCAGAGAGAAGGGCCACTGGCTTCGGTTTGCAGCATCTGTTTGGAGAACATCTCACTAAATTAATGGCAAGGCCCAAGCATCATTTCTCTGCTGCAATAACCTCAGAGAGGCAGGATAAGCCCCTGGCGGAAGTAACCTCCATCACTATCCCCAGACATGATTATAGCACAACTGATTCATTATATGATTATGACAGAGAAGTCAGGCCTTGTCACTCCGCTCCGAGATACTATCAGTACATTCACAGTTCATTACAGGAAACTCATTTTCACTATTCCCTCTCAATATTTACTACGAAAAGACCCTGATATTCTGTCTATTTACAACTGTTATCTATTTATGCCCATATGATTCACTACTCCTCACCGTTCACTAATATTTTATTCTCCTCACTGTTCACTAATATTTTATTCTCCTCACTGTTCACTAATATTATTAATCCGGTTCACTGTTCAATACTGTACCTACTATTCACTATCACTCATATTATATCATATCCTCAACTATTATTTAATCTCCATCACTACTCACTCATATTATATTATCACTCTTCACTTTCACTAATATTCTCTTCACCATTCACTATTATATCCCTTTCCCTGTTCATTAATAATATGTCATCTTCATTTCCCACTAATATTATTATTCCTGTTCACTGCTTAATAATACTGTGCCTACTATTCACTATCACTAATTTTATATCATCTTCACTATTCACCAATATATCCTCTTCTCTACTATTATTTTAATCTTCATCACTATTCACTCATCTTATATCCTGTTCACTTTCACTAATATATTCTCTTCACCCTTCACTATTAAATTTTATTCACTACTCATTGATACTATATCCCCTTCACTATTCACCAATATAATATCATTTTCCCACTAAAATGATATCACCTTCACTATCCACTAATATTATATCATCTCATCTTTGCTTCTCATTAATATAACATACCGTTAATAATGTATTATTTAATCTGCATCACTGCTCACTAATTTTATATCCTCTTCACTACCGGATAAAATGATATAGCCTCTTCACTGTTCAATAATATATACAATTCACTGTCACTAATGTTATATCCTCTTCACTACTCATTAATACTATA
Source organism: Bufotes viridis (assembly GCA_033119425.1). Lineage (NCBI taxonomy): Eukaryota > Metazoa > Chordata > Amphibia > Anura > Bufonidae > Bufotes > Bufotes viridis. Next base: position 566,243,212 of record CM065590.1, on the reverse strand, counting down.
TCTTCTTCACTATAGACTAATAACCTATATCCTCTTACTAGTATATCTTCACTTTCACTAATATTAAATATCCTCTTTACTTCTCACTAATATTTTATCCTCACTTTAGCTAATATACTGTATTCTCTTCACCACTCACTAATATTATATATATTTTTCACTGTTCAATATTATATACTATCACTAATGTTATTTTCTCTTCACTACTAGTTTTATACCTTCTTCACAGTTCACTAATAGTATCTCTTCACAATTATATTTTCATCACTATTAACCACCTCTTCATTATTTACTATTGTAATATCTTTTTCACTGTTCACTAATATATCCTCTTCACTATTCACTATCATTACACCATTTTCGTATATTCCCTTCACTAACTAATATTATACCCTGTACATTCTTCAATAATATATTTGTCACTACTTGCTAATATTATATCAATTTCACTACTCACTAGTATTATATCTTATTCACTGATCACTACTATATATCTTCTCACTACTCACTACTATAATATATCCCCTTCACTACTCACTACTATTATATTATATGTTCTTCATTTTTCACTGATATTATATCCTTTTCACTACTCACTAATATTACATCCTCCTCTTTTAGTACATTTTTTCACAGTTCACTATTATATTTTTGAATGTCCACTCATTACATCCTCTTTACTATTATTATTTAATCTTCATCACTACTCACTCATATTTTATCCTCTTCACTATTCACTAACATTATATCCTTTTCACTGCCATTATTATGAATTTGCCACTTACTAATATTATATCCTCTTCACTGTTTACTAATATTATTTCCTCTTCATTATTCACTAACATTATATGCTCTTCTTCACTCTTTACTTATATTATATCCTCACTACTCACTACTATTATATTATATGTTCTTCATTTTTCACTGATATTATATCCTTTTCACTACTCACTAATATTACATCCTCCTCTTTTAGTACATTTTTTCACAGTTCACTAACATTATATGCTCTTCTTCACTCTTTACTTATATTATATCCCCACTACTCACTAGTAATATATCCTATTCACTACTCATTGTATCCCTGACTTCTTCACTACTCACTATAATTATATATTATTCACTATTCTCTAATCCTATGTCCTATTCACTGATCACTATTATTACATCCTCTTCACTATTATATCCTATTTATTATTATTATATCCTTTACTGTTCACTTCCCTATTGAATCATCTTCATTGTACTAGTCTTGAGTACAACATGCTCTACCCTATTCACCTTTGTTATATGTTCTATCTAAGGTGGCAGCAATAGGACTGAGCTAGTCCTCAATTCTCTACAATGTATCACAACACCTCACGTCTCTTGTGAAAAAAGACCCCATTTCTAGGAGCAGAGGAAATGCAGTCTATTATAGGAGGCCATATCTGGTGCACTAGCCTAAGCACCTCCATCTCTGTGGGTTCTGCTATGTAATAATTCTGTGCTGTGAGGATGGCCCAATTTCATGGGCAATTGCATGTGGATATTATAACTGTGCTGACACAGCTATATGGCATACAATGTTAAATGGGCATGGTGAGACAGTCTGCTGTAAAAACTGCCATATGAAACTTTACAGAGGTAATTAAAGGGTGTCTCTAGGTTAATGAGGGTACGACCACGTGGTCAGGTTTCCTGATGTAGTCTTGAAAGCCAAAAACTGGAGTTATTGCAAAATAAAAAAACTAAAGAAAAATCATATTTGTCCTTTATATTGTCTCTCCTTTTATGATCCATTCCTGATTTTGGATTCCAAAACTGCATCAGGAAGTCTGACTATATGGTCATACCGTAAGAGGGAGTTTTGTGGGTTTTGGGTGGCGCTCACATATGAGATATTTGTGTGGGCCTCAAGAGCCATATACAATAGACTAAGGTAAACCAAGCCTATCAATTTCATCAGAATCAACCAGTCATCTTAGGCTTCGTTCACATCACCACTCAGCCTTTCCGTTCTTCTGCTCTGTTTAGGAGCAGGAGAATGGAAAGGACGGAGAAGGCCTATAACTGACACCAAACGGAACCCTTAGGACCCCATAGACTATAATGGGGTCCGTTATGTGTCTGCTCAGAAAATGTTTTTGGAACGGAAACAAAAGTTGTGCATGCAAGACTTTTGTCTCCGCTTCAAAATCATCTTCTGAGCGGATACCTAATGGACCCCGTTATAGTCTATGGGGTCCTAAGGGCTCAGTTTGGTGTCAGTTATGAGCCTTCTCCGTCCTTTGCGTTCTCCTGCTCCTAAACGGAGCAGGAGACGGAAATGGCTGAATGGTGATGTGAACGAAGCCTAATGTGTATTAAATGTTCTGCTGATCTTTGTTCTAAACAATTCATGGAAAAAATATCAGGCATATTGTATTTCAACATGCCCGATACTTTTCTCTCGAAGAAGATAAATCGCTGTAACAAGAGCGTATTACTCTCTCAGTAGTCACAGTATGAAAGTCTCCACTGTAAGGGTACAGCCTCATGTTCAGGTTCCCTGGTTCAGTTTTGGAAGCCAAAATCAGGAGTGGATTGTAAAAGGAAAGAAAGTTTTAAGGACAAATATGACTTCTACTCTATCTTTGAATTCACTCCTGGTTTTTGCTTCCAAAACTGCATCAGGAGACCTGACCATGTGGTCGTACCATAAGAGGGAGTTGAGAATCGGCAATAAATGCACCATGTCTGAAACTTGCCTTAGTCTCTTTTTTTATTGAGGCCATAATTCACATTCTTTGGGCTCATGCACATGACCGTTGGATGTGTTGTGTGGATACCCGCTGCGTGCATTCCGTATTTTTCGGAACGGAACAGCTGGCTACTAATAGAAAAGTCCTATTTTTAGCAGAGTGGACATACGGAAACGGAATGCACACAGAGTAATTTCCGTTTTTTTGCAGCACCATTGAAGTGAATAGTTCTGTATACAGGCTATATGGACACAGAAAAAAAATGCATTCATGTGCATGAGCCAATAATCTCAGATTTGTCTGTTGAATGTAATTCAGCCATAAAACTCAAGCTGCGTCTCCCCATTGTAGACCTAGAAGTACGATGTGTCTTCCTTACATTTCTTCTTAGTTCAAGGTATTCCGAGATGAGTGGATTGAGCTTTGGAAAACAAGAAAATGTTTGCATTACTTAAAACGCCCAACAGAATAAAAAAGAGTTACTACATTTTTGTCCAAAGCTAGTCATCTTGCTCCACTTATCTCAAGATAGCTCAAGTTATTAGGAAAGTTAATAAAGGATGATGACTTGTTCCATTGAGATGAAATAAGTATATTCCAGAGTAGCTACACTACACGTCATGAATGAACCTGGCACCCTTCAATGTAAAGTGCTCAGAGTTACTCAGATCTTAGATTGTACCTTCCGATACCATCAGTACAATCAGAACACAATGCAAATGTTACAAAAGATCTATGGGGGGAGTGTGGCCAGAGACATTCAAATTCTGCCCATGAGCAGGACAGACGAGGTTCCTTGCAGATCAAGAGAGGATCAGGCATTGACCAGTCCTCGAATATCATGGCCATAATACCATAGGTGTATAGACACAACCCATTCAGATATGAATTCAGATTAGGAGCTCCCGAGAAGTGAGTTACAGAAGACAAGAACCCCTGTACAAAAAAGGAACACCTGGTGTCAGTTTCTTAAACGCCTACCACTGATTGCATCATGTCATGTCAGACATCTTCAGTTCAGGTGTCTATGATGCTGTAATTCTGTGTAGGGTGGTGATACATGGTAAGGTCTAGTACTTTGGTGGTATATTCTCTTAGGGATTGTTTTTTTATAGGTGGCATTGCCTTGATGGATTGTTGGATTTGGTGATCTCTATGGTTTCATCTGCAGTTTTATTTTTTATAATTAAGAAAACATTTCCGTCTGTAAATATTGGACCAGCACAAAATAAATCCCCTATTAATAATATGCAGTCAATAAAACCTTCCTAGAACTGATGATCAGCTACCTGGTGACTTGTCGTCATTTGCACCATGTTTTCCTTCTTGGATAGGGGCACCTCAGCATAACCTCCTCAGATGTAGTCATTACCCAACCATTGGGTATACATCTAGACCTTGCCCCAGGAGTGCTATACCAGCCTTTACTCTTCTGAAAGATGGCACGTTTGTTTAGCCACAACTACTCCCACTAGTATGAGGTGATAATATCTTGTTGACAGTGGGTGGCGTTAGATGTCATTGTACAATATGGTTGTGTAACACCCCAGAGTGGTGTTACCATCCTGCACCCTGCTATTGTCTTTATTGGTCTAACCTCATGCAATCTTATGCATTTATTCCAGGTCCTCCACAATGTGCATTTCTAATTCTGTTGTTATGTAATTGTTCATGTAATGGGCCTGGTTCACCAGCAGGTGGCAGCAAACATGGTAGAGCTGTATTTAGATAGAATGGAACCTTCCATTCCATTCTAACCCCCCTCTGAAGAGAGGTGGGCAAATCCTACTTCCTGCAGGAAGGGTGGGGCAGAAGTTCTAATCAGTCTAGTTTACCCCCAGCTAGGGGAAGGGTGTGCAGGGGCATGTCTCTGCTGGATGTGCCCACGCCAGCCAGAGCACCCTAAGCTCTGCTGGCCATGGAGGCCAAAGCTTAAAGCCTCAGGAGCCAGGAGGAAACTTCCCTGGCATAACCTAGAGTCAGACTACAAAGTAAAGTGCAGCATACAGAAGAAGCTGAGTTATACAGACAGCTTGTCAGCACAGCAGAGTCAGAGAGAAACAGATGTAGCATAGTGGAGTTTGCCTGCCAGTTTCATGCTAAAGCCTGCTGAAACCAAGACAAAGCCTGTAAACCGTTTTGGAGAGTGTATGCAAAGTAAAGCTGCCATTGAACTTCATCTCAAGGTCTGGACTCCAGTTATTCTTTTATCATAATAAAATAATAGTTTATGAGGTCCTGTCAAATAATTAAATAGCTCCAGAACATTGTTCCCCCTCCACCAGGCTTTACCATTGGTGCTACCATTGACACAAAACATGCTCTCCTGCCACCCACCATACAATACGTGTGTGTAAAGATGCCAAACAGTGCCCTATGAATCATCACCTCAGAGAACATTTCTAATGCTCTTGTGCCTTACTTACTGTAGGCATTTCGCATGCTAATCACAGATTGTATGCAGATGTTCAGGCAATGAAACCTCAATTCATGAAGCCTCTTAGGGTGCATTCACATCACCGTTTAGGTTTACGTTCTTCTAAACCGTCAGAAGAAGAGAGAGAGAGAAAAAAGAAGACAGGATCCAGTAAAAAAAAACGGATCCTGTTGCATCAGTTGTCATCCGTTTGAGCCATTTCCGTCTGAGATCCGTTTTTTAGATGCATGCAGTTTTTTCCCGATTTTTTTTCAGATGACAACTGATGCAACAGGATCCTTTTTTTTTTTTACTGGATCCTGTTTTTGTTTTTTTCTCTCTCTCTTCTTCTGACAGATCAGAAGAACGAAAAGCTAAATGGCGAAGTGAATGCAACCTTATAGACAATGCTAAAATTGCTTCCAGAAGCAGTTTGAAACTCATTTCATTTCATCACTCTCATTCAACACTGTAAGATTATAGGCTGGACTTGATGAACCTGTTTCTTTTCCAACCTAATCAAATACTGTATATAATATAAAGTATTTGATTAGGTTGGAAAAAGAAACAGGTTCATCAAGTCCAGCCTATAATCTTACAGTGTTGATCAAGAGGAAGGAATAAAGCCCGAAGTAGATGCAAGTTAAACCATTTTAGGTTGACAAGTCCTTCCCAACTCCAAATTATATTTACAATGAGTCAACCATCACAGCCTCCTCTGAGAGAGAGGTCCATAGTCTCACTGCTCTTACACTAATGAATCCCCTTCTATGATGATGGTGAAACCTTCTCTTCCTTTCGATGTAGAGGATGTTCTCAAGTCATGGTTACAGGCCTAGGTCTAAAAAGATCATTGGACAGATCTCTGCACTGTCCATCTATATATCTGTACATTGTAATTATATCACCCCTAAGCCACCAATCTTCTAAACTGGACATCCCAAAATGAGTGTGTCGATCGAATATTATCTCTACATTTTGGGGGAAATTTATCATGAGGAGAATTTTTGGTTGTCTGTTTTGCTGTGATTACCTCCAATGTCGTCAAACATCACACAATGGTAAATTTGGTGCATATGTTTTTAGTCTAGAGAGAAGACTCAATTTTTTCATGCCCCTCCCTTGCAATAGTAAGATGTCACCTTATTTTTTGCAACTTTTAAAAAGTTTCACCTAATAAATCTAGCTTATCCCTAAATAACATAGCCAACCAAAATGGGTTAGAGCAGCAAAAAAATCACAAAATGTTGCAAATTTTGTTCAAAAATGGTGCACACCAAAATGTGTGACTATTTACAATAGAAAATGGGCCCAAAGCAAATGATAAATTCACTCTATGTTCAGTTTTACTTTGCAAGTTTAGGTTTTCTACCACTTTGCATCTAAGTTCTGTGTCTCTGAGACATGTCATAATAAAGTTGACTAATGGCAAGTACTAGATGAACTGACTGGAATTGGCATAGATTTTTGTTGAGCGGTTTCCCTATAGAAATGTCTATAAGGAAGGTACTGGGCTCATTATGGTGACCCATTCTACTGCTTATTTGGATGTTATCCGGCTATACAATTCTTTTAGGAGTTTGGTAGTGGTTGCTATGGATGAGGTTAAATGCTTTTGTACATATAGTGTAGTTGTTTGGAAGACCATGAGAAGCATACGTATTTGACTTTGTCATTCTAAGTCCTGATGCTGCCCCTTGCTCCATGGAAGTTGGATATGAGTTTGTTCTACAGATTTAAGAAAGAAATACACAATTAAAAAATGATTTTCCAAGGGCCCCACATTTTCAGAATAAAGCAGGAATTGTTCTAAAAGACTTAAAGGTGTGTTCCATTAGTAATCAACCAGTTATGAACCATTACTTAGATTTTGATGGTCTATCCTCAGTATTGGTTATCAATATCAGATCGGTGGGAGCTCACATCACTACCCACATCACCACCGATCATCTGTGTCAGGCAGCTGCCGAAGCTGGAACACAGCTGGAAACACAAGGTTTCGTCCACTGTGTAGTGGCTGCGCCAGGCTACTGCAGGTGGTAGCTGAAGTACGCCCTCACCAGACACCACACAGTCTTCCATCCACCATATAGTTACACCAGTGGGTGACAGTATCAGCTGATTGTGGGACTGCAGGGTGTCAGACCCCCACTGATCTAATACTGATGACCTATCCTGAGCATAGACCACCAGTACCTAACTCTAAATATCTTAAAACATCTTTACCCACCTGTCTACTCCCCCTCCAGCTCCGGTGCCCCCTCCTGGTTTTTGCTTCTAGAGCTGTAGCGGTGACATCCCCTACTACCCCACATAATCCTTGCAACAAGTTACTGGTCTCTGTGGTCATGTGGAGTTGAGAAGGGAGGTCATCGATACAGAGAGACTAGCGCTCCAGCAGTAACATCCCTGACTACCTCACATGACCGCTGTGAGAAGCAATTGCTTGCAGAGTTTAAAGGGAGTCTTTCACCCCCCAAAGCCCATTTTTCAGTACTAACATATTCCTGTTCTAAATTGCCCCCCCCCCCCCCATTAAAAAGCCTCTTACCCCATTGTTTCACAGCTTACCTATCTTTATAAAATGACTTTTATTGCAGCTGTCAATCACAGCTGATGGTGCCCAGGGGCGGTGTCATAACGGCCGGTGCCCAGGCCGCGAGCTCATCTTCCCAACTGTCCACGCCCCCTTTCACCCAGACGGCCCGCCCAGTGTCTTCTGCTTGGCCTACTCCTGAAGTGGCTAAATCCCACACCTGCGCCGAGTATCCGGCAGTCCGCGCCTGCGCACTGGTTTCCCGATTACTGGCGCAAGCATCGGGGTATCCTGTGCGCAGGCGCGGGCCCGTACAGCGATACTCCTGGAAGCGCTGCATCGGAGGGCTGTTCAGAGCGGACTGCCGGATCCTCGGCGCAGGCGCGGGATTTGGCCACTTGAGGAGGAGGACAAGCAGAAGACACTGGGCGGGCCGTCTGGATGAAAGGGGGCGTGGACAGTTAGGAAGATGAGCGCACGGCCTGGGCACCGGCCGTTGTGACGCCGCTCCTGGGCACCTTCAGCTGTGATTGACAGCTGCAATAAAAGTCATTTTATGAAGATAGGTAAGCAGTGAAACAATGGGGTAAGAGGCTTTTTAATGGGGGGGGGGCAATTTAGAACAGGAATATGTGAGTACTGAAAAATGGGGTTTGGGGGGTGAAAGACTCCCTTTGAGTGGGGTAGTCGGGGAAGTCATCACTGCAGCAACGGAAACAAGGAGCAATGCAGTGACAGTGCTGGAACAGAGGGGAACTGGGCAGAGGAGTATATATTATTTTGCTATTTCATAACAAGCCTTGATTGCTCCTAAAACTTTGGGGGTCTTGTCCCCTTTCAGAGGATAAATAATAGAATCTTTACTGTAGATTCCAAGTCTAGTTGTCTATTTGGCATATTTATAATATAACATGAAGTGAGACTGAAAAGAAGAGTTTAGTCTGAGATTTTCCTATGTTGCAAATGAATTTACATGCAAATAATGCTAAAGTGCAACTTTGGGAAGCCTTTAAATAGTTAAAAGCCAATCTATTCAATCTATTTAGAGAATACCACTTTCCATTGAGGCCTTCTCTCTACTAGAAACAATCTGTCAGTGGTCCATTATGTACTTACAATATACAGTATGGCGCACTAGGGGTCATGAATGCATCTTTAGATTGCAGTGCTCAAAAATGGTACATAAGAGATGGCCTATGGTCTGCCCTGATTAATTGGGATTAATTTTACTTATATACTGCATGTTATATTCTTGTCACGCCTTGGCGCACACTCCCATGGTCCATAATTCTCATTATTTTCCAGTGGACCATGGGTCCTCAAAACAAAACTTGGAATGGGCCCCACTCCTCAATGAACAGAAACTTGCGAACACAAAAATTTGATAATTTTGGCGTCCTTACTGCACAGGTTAATGCACAGGTTAATGCACACAGTGATGTCATAATAGTGGCATAACACAAAGGGAAAATGCACATTATGATGTTATAATAGTGGGATAATTCACACAGTGGTGTCACAGAACAGGGATAATGCATTCAGTGATATCTAAGCACAGAGATAAAGTAGTGATGCCACAGTACAAAGATAATGCACATAATGATGTCAAAATAGTGGGATAATGCACACAGTGATGTCACAGTACAAGGATAATGCAAGAAAGTTGCTGGGGGGGGGGGCTTGTTCAAAAAATTTGCTGTGAAGCTCAGTCAATTGAAGTTACGCCACTGATGCTGTGACATCACAGCTCAAAAAAGAAAAACATAATAATGTCACTATTCAGGTATAATGAACACATGATGTCACAACACCCTATTAATGAAAAACGAACACCCGTTTCCATTGCCCATAGTCATTAGTTGCTGCATCCTATGACTGAGGAGATGGGACCCTTCACGGTTGCTATGCCTGGTATCCTGGTAGTTCTGCTCATGGTTTGATCTTATCATCCTTGAATGTTCAAGATCTTATGTATAAATAAGATACTGTGAAGGAGTCAGGATTTCTATTCAAGTCACTTTTTATCACGGTATAAAAATATAGCAGGATGTCCGAGTTACCATAGCAACAAGAACCCTTTATACAGAAGCAAATAACAAACAGACAGGTCCTGCACGGAAAGCAATGGTGTCTTCTAATTGTGATAATGTTTAGATTGAGAGGTTACCACAAAGGTGACTTTTTCGAGAATCCCATGAAGTGATTCCCATCCGCTTTGTAGGAACTCACTGGCCAACATTAACTATGACTCCAGTAAACTGTCTCTTTCATAATCTCAAGGCTCCACATCGCGTTTGCAGTCAATCTATGAAGTGAAGCCGAAGCATACATTTACAGTTAATGTGGAGGCATCTCAACACACATCACCACTAGGTTTGCAACTTATGGTCAAAATATTCTGTCTAGGACATCGAACAATTCTGTAAAAGCCCTACAAGATATATGACAAACATGTTACCACCCAACCTTTGATCATTTGTAACTTGTGCTTCTTACAAGACAGAAAGAATGACTGAGAAAATTATTTTTCATTATAGTTGACATCATCCATCATATGAAGATTCTCACACCAAAAAGTCTTATGATTCTTTACATATATTCCTTGTTCAGTCAACATTTTTTCCCCCTGACTTCCCCATTCACGTTCACAGTTGGCTCAGCAAAGCATGTCTGTTATCTCAATGAAGATAGGGAAGAAAGCTGCTGCCATACCCCTCTGGTAGAAGATTATCTAACCCTACAACAAAGGATCTGACACATTAAAATTCAGAGTGCCTAATCCTTTTCTCTCCATTATCTGCTGAACCAACATAGGACGGACATCTAGTGGACATTAGATGGTAGACTGGTCCTGCTGAAATTTGTGGGTTTGTCAGACTTTAATCTAATGATTATGGCCACCTTTAGGTCACCACAAATATTTTCTATGTGAGCTTCACCCTAAATCTACTTGTTGTTACCTTGTTAATGCCTTCAAAAAGCCAAAGACCTGAGGATATGGCCACACATTCAGGATTCATGCAATTTTGGAAGCCAAAGCCAGAAGTGAATTAAAAAAGAAGAGAAGTCTTATATGTCCTTTTACTTTCTCTCCTTTTATGATCCACTCCTGATTTTGGCTGTACCGTTCTTAATAGAGATCTATAATCCTGACCCTAATGTGCACTGTTGTCGCTTTTCCTTATGATGAGTAATAACTGACTGCATGCTTCGATCATCAAACCACCCTTCAAAATGACTTCCAGTTGGACTTTTTTTTACAGTAGCTGTTGTCCAGGCAGTTGTCATATCAGGAAGCACATTTTTTTAGAACTTTCCTTTATCCTATGGCCCCTCTTATGACATTTTGACAAGTAAATGTATGGAAAAAAACACAAAACTCTTTAAGTCTATTTGTGTAACACTGATTGTAGACTAAAACTCCACAAGTATACCAGGAAGTTGGTTTCAGGCTAGTTAATTCAGAAGTTAGGTAACATCTTAGAAGTATTCCCCACAGGCTGGGATAATGAATATCCAAAATGGTTATTGACTTGGCACAGGCTAGCCTGAAGTGCAGTCTCAGGAATCTCCCATTCTCTACGCTAAACCCCCGTGAGGAGCTCTTTCCTTTTCCTGCAACATTCACTAGTCATAATACCCACGATAGTCCCCAGTAGGCAGTCAGGGTGTAGATGCCAGTTATTTGTGGTCAAGTTGTCAGCATACTGGCCATCTGTAACTTTAAATGCTATATTGTGATCCAAAAAGGTAGTTTCTTCTTAATATGTCACTTATCTGTTGTTGTCTATTCCATACCAGAGCCTATTCCATACTGGAGCCTACCAGAGTCTAACAGAAAAAAGTTCTCTTTGGCCAAATTTAATCCACGGCCTCAATGGCAATGTTTTCCCCTGTGCCACCTTTGTGTGGATATTGGGGTGACATTTAGAAGTTCCACCTACATATTGGGAGCCACAAGTTCTCTTACTGCTTGTAGGTCCATAGTTATGCTTCCAGTTGAATGGGTGGACATCTTTCCCAGACTTCTACTACTTCAAAAAGACATCTCATTATCCCAAACCCATAATTGGTTCTTCATGTTAGTCAGGATATCTTCCATTGCATGATGTTGTTCTGCATGGTTGAGTGTTTAAAAGCATTTTAGAGTATTTTGTGTCCACCTGAAATATGTTAACGTTCTAGAACAGGATTCATTGAATTGTCGATGATGCCACATAGAAATGTCTAAATCAATACTGCTCCAATGATAGATGAAATGTTTTTTTGTGAAGGCCTCTATTTATCACTGATGGACAAGACATGTCCTCTTTACTGGACCTTCTTCATCTAAGGTTGGAAAAAGTGTTTTATATAGACAGTACAGTCGAACTGTATTATTGTCATGTACAGAGATTGATCATGTTGGAAGGTATAGTGTTCTAGGTATAGAGTATAAAAGAATTGAAATTATGGTCATAGTCTGCTGACGGGTTATGTTGGAGGTTGAAGTCTTTTGTGTATAGAATATAATAGAACTGTGTTATAATCATATACAGAGGGCCTAGGTACAGAAGCAAGAGATTGCTTAGAGAACTATATCACACGTACAGTGTATCTACTGTACAATCTGCCATGTCATGGCATCTCTGTAAAGATATACACCTAATCTACTAAACGTACAGCAAGAATATGACATTACCCAGTTTACTTTGCCACAGCTAAAAATAAATCATATTGAACTTTACGTAAGGAGTTTGCACAAGAATGCATCAGATCTAGCAAAAACAACATCAACCAACCAATAAAGCCTAATCCCAGTCATAGTGGCTAAGGAACCATAAAGATCTGCTGTTCATATGACACATTGGAATTTGAAATACACAAGGAGGTCACCAATGTCCTCTGGATATAACACTTAATTGAGGGTCTAGAATTCCACATGGACATCCTGGTCCCACCTGACACAGCCTCCCACCCTCAGATTCATATGGCTGTACCTATATATGAATTATGTGCTTCTGACCTTTATTCGGAGCTCCATCGTATGATAGTTGTCAGAAATTATGGAGACAGAATTTTATCATGTAACCTTTGGAGAATTCTGATTTTTCTATGAGGAAAAAGAAGCACTAACCAATATAAAAATATACTGAAACTTTTTTGAGATATTCAGCCTAAATTGCATTAAAAAGTGGTCTTCTAGAGGTTGGTATTCACAGCAGAAGGCACCCGGCCACAATGTCAGGGAACGGCGATCATGCAGAACCTCATCATTTAACTCCTTAGATGTCACGTTCAAAAGCAATCGCGGCATCTGTGAGGTTAGGCAGCAAGTTGTGTCTCCCTCTGCTTTCCGATCGGAGCCCCAGCAGTGAAATTGTGGGGCTCCAATTGTATAGTATGACAGCCTGGGCCCTTCTGGAGGTTCCCAGGCATGTCATGTTAAGCTTCCTGCTAGGCTGTGCACGAGGCACAGCTCAGCAGGGAGCCCACCAGAATGCCATTCACCTTAGTAGATAGGGTCAATGGGACAAGGGATCAAAAGATCCCAGATTGTAGTCCCCTAAGAGTTTAACTTTTTTTTTAAACATAAAAATATGAAAAGTTTAAATCACCCCCCTTTCACAATTTTATATAATTATGTAAACAATAAACTGCATCACTGCATCCAAAAAATGTCTGAATTATTAAAATATTTGAAAAATTTTCCTGCGTGGTAAATGCCGTAACAAAAAAACAATAAAAACAAACAATGCGACTTTTTAGTCACCTTGTCCCCCCAAAAAGTTGAATAACAGTAATCAGAAAGTTTTATGTACCCCAATACAACTACAGTTCATCCCTCAAGAAAATTTTGATTTTTGAAGTTTTTTTAAGTAATAAAACAAACTAAAAACAATATAAATTTGATATCTCTGTAATCGTATTGAGACACAGAATAAAGAGGTCATGTCGCTGTTAGTGCATAGTGAATGCTGTGATGTCAAAACCAAAAAATCTTGGCTGAATATAGTTTTTTTTTTTTTTTTTTTAATTTTACCCAACAAAGAATTTGTGCCCACTTTCCAATAAAAGACATAATAAATTAAATGGTGCTATAAAAAACATGCATCTTGTCCCGCAAGAAAATAAACCCTCATATGTGAGTGGAAAAGTAAAAAAGTGACAGCTATTGGAATAGGAAAAATCAAAAATGGGGTTAAGATAGGACATCAATATTAAATTCCCTAACAGCAACCTTTAAAGACTATGGCCCTGATTTATCATACATTCACTCCAGAATTCTGGCGTCAAAAAGTCACAAAAATAGTGCCTTTGCGCCTATTTTGCACTTGCGCAAAATTTTGCGACTTTTTGCATTTTTACACCACTCACTCCAGTTTTGTAATATGGGTGGGAAAGTGGGTGTGGTTAGCTATGTTAACGAGTTTCACTCCAGATTTAGGCTACGTTCACACGACGACAATTGTCGCGCGACAAAAAGTCGCACTATTGTCGCGCGACAATTTTTATAATGGGAGTCTATGGTGTCGCAGTGCGACATGCGACATGCTGCGACTGCGACACGAAAGTCGGAGAAAATCCATCCGGGATGGATTTTTTGCGACTGTTGTGTCGCAGTCGCTTTATGTTGCATGTTGCACGTCTTGTATACCACCATAGACTCCCATTATAAGAATGTCGCGCGACATTGATATGTGACTATCAATGTCGCGCTACAAATGTTGCAGTGTAGTGGTTCCCAAATTGTCGCGCGACTTTTTGTCGCGCGACAATTGTCGTCGTGTGAACGTAGCCTTAGGGTTTAAGGAGGAGTCAAATTTATCAAACAACCTGTGACATTTGATAAATGTGGCACAAAGTATTCCAAACCAGACTCAAGCAAAACTGACTTCATATATTCCCTTCATGATAAATTCCCCCCCTATGTATGTATAGATGGAAATGTTTGTATTTTTGGATAGAACTAATTATTTAATTTTCAACCATCTGTCTTCTGCAGTCTGCTTGTATTCTCATACATTGCAGGCTGCTCAGTCTTGTTCAGTATGATATCACCTAGACAAGCTCTCTTATGTCTCAATCTGTAGATCTTATGTCTTTTCTCCGGAACATTCATGAAGTGGACTTCCCACTTACCCTTTATTTTATTTGGTTGTAAAGTTATCAGATTAAACTTCTGTTCAAAGGAGCAGAAAGAAAGTCTACAGATAGTGTTGAGCAAACTTGTGTTTTCAAGTTCGGCATCCAAGGTTCGGGTTATCTGAGAATTCTGTTATGGATTCGGCTACCACGGACCATAACTTATGGTCCATGGTAGCAAACTCCATAATGGAATTCTTACATAACACGAACCCGAACCTTGGACGCCGAACTTGAAAACACAAGTTCGCTCATCCCTGTCTACAGACAGTGCTGTCAGAGAGCTTACAATATTTAACAGATTTCACACTGAACGGGACTGAGCAGCCTCCAATGTATGATAATGCATACAAGCTGCAGAAGACAAACTCAGCTAAATCTTTAATAAAACCTCATTACAAATGCATTTCAGTATAATAAAAAGCGCCCAAAGGTGTCCATAGCCTTTAATGTTCACTGTGAACAATGACACTTGTATGAGGAAGGTCACTATCTGGATGAATGTTCTACACATAAAAGATAGATGTAAATTAGTTGATTAATTTCTGTACAAAGATGACCCCAGAAGGGGTTTAGGCTAGAATGATCCATTTGAATGTTGACAGAAGATGTACACTGTAATCCAACACTGCAATACTTGGAACCGCCTCTATGAGCGCTGTGCTGAGCAGTATAAATGTTGAAGAGGCCGTACCGTTCTCATGAAAGACAAGGCCCCTTCGAACAGCTGAAAGGCTGTGGACAGACCCCCAACAATCTGATATTGATGGCTATTCTAAGTATAGGCCATCCATTTTAAGAAGCTGGATAACTCATTATGTTCCAAATCCAACTTATCAAGAAGTGTAGCTTTAAAAGTCTCAGCCATGAGTCTTTTATATGATCAAGCCTCTAGAAGCCTCAATAAGCTGGTGTCCCTGATGTCACCCATCCAAGTAGCAAGTCTTTGTATGTTGAAGTAGCAGTGCTGGGGCTGTCATTGATATGTCATTGAGCCTTTCTGCTGTTTTATACTACAAATTGTCTGACGTGTTCACATCGTTAGAAATGATCCCTTGTCTCATCCTGTCAATTGGAGCGTTCCTCAGAATAACCGCAGACCTCATAGTCAGCCGAATGTCCTCCGCCTGATGAATGGCAAGGACTTCGGAGATATTAGCTGGAACCTATGCAGGGTTTTCATCGGGATATTTTTGACTCCCTCCCACACTCCTCTTCTCTGCTTCTAGACTGGATGTTTTAAATGGAACCCTATTGAAAAGGCATCCCGCAGGGATGTAGAACCTGCTGGTATCTATGGAGATTTCCATAGAAACTGAGACCATCATTCTGACTTCCACTATACCGTCACGTGACTCTCAGCTGTTACAGTAGGTAGGTGCAGTCTTCACTCATCCTAGAAATATATATATATATATATATATATATATATACACACACACAACAGAATAAACTTTATTTAACCGGACCGCCTCATGTTTTATCATCATGTGCTGATTCACTGGAGAATGATGCCTCTGTCACCTCCGCACCAGGATCTGTGAAGAACACTTTCTGTTCCCAATGTTGGTGTCATGCTGCAATTATATAATAATGATAAGTCCAATATTAAGTGTACATAGGTTCAAAAAAAGAACATGGGCACAAACTTTAACCCTTTTCCTGTCTTATTCTTCAGTACCTTTCAAGGATTCGCAGGTAAAATTATTCTGCAGTTATGTTAAAGCTTTCTGCAGAGATAACATAAATTCTTCTACGTGAAGTATATTAGTAAAACACCTGCACAGTCATGACTATCCTGCTAAAGATATGAGTCTTCTGCACCTGGCTATTCTCCAGATCCCTGCAGATACTGTAATAGTATATTGGTATACATACACAGACATGACTATCCTACAGGACTTACGAGTCCTCTACACCAGAATACCCTCCAGATAATATTATATTAGTAATACATACACAGACATGACTATCCTACAGGACTTACGAGTCCTCTACACCAGAATACCCTCCAGATAATATTATATTAGTAATACATACACAGACAGGACTATCATTCAGGATAGTC
Source organism: Bufotes viridis (assembly GCA_033119425.1). Taxonomy (NCBI): domain Eukaryota; kingdom Metazoa; phylum Chordata; class Amphibia; order Anura; family Bufonidae; genus Bufotes; species Bufotes viridis. The sequence goes on along the minus strand of CM065590.1, from coordinate 566,226,344 downwards.
TATCTTCTGCACCTGGATACCCTCCAGATCCCTGCAGATAATATTATATTAGTATATATACACAGACATGACTATCCAAAAGGAGTTACGAGTCTTCTACACCGAGATATCCTCCAGATCCCTGCAGATAATATAATATTAGAAATACATACACAGACATGACTATCCTTCAGGAGACCCAAGTCTTCTGTACTTGGATACCCTCCAGATCCCTGCAGATAATATTATATTAGTAATACGTACACAGACATGACTATCCTGCAGGAGTTACGAGTCCTCTGCACCGCGCTATCCTCCAGATCCCTGCAGATAATATTATATTAGTAATACATAAACATGGCTATCCTCAATGTCCCTACACATAATGGTATATTATACATAAACAGACATGACTATCCTACAGGTGGCACAAATCTACACCAGGCTATCCTGCAGATCCCTCTACATATTAGTACATTATACATACACCCATGACTATTCTACAGCATATACAAGATAAAAGTCTTCTACGCCCAGCTAACCTCTAGATCCACCTACACAATAGAATATTATTTTTCAGTCATGACTATTAGGGCTTATGCACACGGCCGTAGGTGGGCCGTTCCGTGCATTGGGGACAGCAATTTGCGGTTCCCAATGCTCGGGAAACTTCCGTACGGCCGCCAGGATGAATCCAGACTAGAGATGAGCGAACTTTAAAAAAAGTTCAGCGTTCGGCATTCGGGTTGTGGTAACTCGCGCATCCCATTATGGATTCCACTATCGCGGCATTTGATCCCGTGCTGAGCCACGCCCCCTGCACTGATCACATGACGGTGACGTCACCCCAGGTCCTTCGGCTGTTCAACAGTTCGGGTTGGTGGAAGCCGCCCCCTATGGATTCCATATGCCGCGATAGTGGAATCCATAACGGGATGCGCGAGTTACCACAACCCGAACGCCGAACGCCGAACTTTTTATTAAAGTTCGCTCATCTCTAATCCAGACCCATTCAACATGAATGGGTCTGCATTCGTCCGTTTCGCAAACAGATAGGACATGTTATATCTTTTTGCGGTACGGAAGTACGGAACGGAACCCCAAAGAAGCACTCCGTAGTGTTCCATTCCGCATCTCCGGACCCATTGAAGTGATGCGGAATGCACATGGAACAGTGCCTGTGTATTGCGGACCGCATTTTGCGGACCCATTGAAGTGAATGGGTCCGCATCCGTGATGCACACAGAACGGTGCCTGTGTATTGCGGATCCGCAAATGCGGTCCGCAATATGGCAACGGGCAGCACACGTTCGTGTACATGAGCCCTTACACAGGAGATAAAAGGCACAAGTCCTCTACACATGGCTATGCTCTGAATCCACCCAGGAAGTTGTATATTAATATACATACACAGCCTTGACTATCCTACAGGAGATGAGTCCTCTACACCCAGTTATCCTCCAGATAAATTACTATGAATCCTGCTGCTTCTGTGATCCAGAGTCAGTACTGATTAGTTATCCATGAAACACAGATGCAGTGAGAGGTGAAGGGTTTTCAGTTGGTCTTAGCTGTTCACATACAGATATGTCCTCCCTGACCTTTGTTCTTTGCATATTCTGACGTATGTGGTTTAAGATGACCAATTAAAAAAAAAAACATGATTTCACAGTACTATGTGAGGAGATGTACCTGCTGTATGTACCTAGGTGTGGACACCTATTGGTTGTGCTTCGTAGACTGTTACGGGTTTTGCTAGTATGGGGCTTTAAGAGGTGCAGCGACCCCTTTAAACTGTTTCCTACATCCTTTGAGTGTAAGGAAGGGGTGGTCCCTGATGTTCAGAAGGAGACCACCTGTGGTATTTAGTGCCTGTTCTTTATGCTTGTCTGGCCTCACATGTCTGATATGTAAATGATGGGGTGTTGCAGGCAGGTTTGCAGGCTGAGCTGATGACCAGCGAGATATCAAGCCAAGGGGGATGGGGATGCAAGAGGCAGTTAAGGATGAAGATGAATGGAGAGGTGGGAAGAAGGAGTAGCTGATACCCTGCATAGCGTTGCCCTTACAAGAGAGCACTGATCCACGTGCCCCACCATTTCTTGTTAGCTTTAGTTGTCAGGGAATGTAACTAGTGTGCTAAGTGCCTTCAGGGAGAGATATATAACCAACAGGATGTGTGCCTTCAGTGATGGACTGAAACCATTAAGATATGTACCCACATAGAGAAACTGTTCAACCGCCAGGCTTTACCATCTGTAAACACTCAAGCTTGTACCCAATTGTGACTGAAACCAAAAAGTACTGTGCCTTCTGCTAGAGCAAGGTTAAGTTGCGACTTCATCTAAAGTGATATGTTGTCTAAGGTTTGAGAATTGAGACTCTTCCATTTTTAACATGTTTCTTTTTTTTTCCAGAGATTATATCTGCCTGGTTACCTTTATGGAGATAGACCAATCAACTGTTATTGAACTGACCAGGGTAAGTGTCCTTCATCTTAAATTGTGGGATCATTTCAAATGTAATGACACCTAAGCCTACAGTAAATTAAAATTAAAATAATCCGCAATGACACCTGTGAGAAATTATTCCCATGCAACATTTATCCATAGGATAACCCCTGTCAGATAGGTGTGGATTCCACCTCTGGGACCCTCACCTATTTCAAGGACAGAGGTCCCCAACCTCCATCTCATGGCTGTTGTGAGCGGATATTATGCTTACTTGACTATCTTTGGAGCTCACGTAGTAGTGAATAAAGAGAGCTGCTCATGTGCAGCCGCTTCTTCTTTCACCTCAGCTTCAAAACAGGGGTCTTGCAACCCTCATCCTCAAAATAGATGTGGGTCCCAGAGGTGGCACTTGCACCTATCAGACAGTTAGGGCATATACTATGGCTATTCCATAAATCTCGAGATGAAAATACCCCTTTAAGTTTGCCAAACAAACGCAACCACTTTAAGACTGTGGCATTTAGTTTCAGCATTTGATATGATTATTTCCTTAAAGGGAAATTGTCATCACAATTTTGGACTATTATCTGTAGTAATACATGAGTAGTTCTGATGCAGATATTGGGTCGATATCATTATTTTATTATTTTCCTACTGCCCTCCATTTCCCCGGTGTCAGCAATCTAAAACATTGTTAGGACGGCTGTACATGGAGGAGATATTAAGGGCCTATGTTCAATCAAAATATCACTGGACCTTCAGCTCAGTTGTGGACAAGCACTGACGAGACTGTGTATGGCCACAACAATTTGGAACGGATGAAGAGGAGACTGTAAGGGGAAGTGTAACGGCTATGGCAGAGGTGGTTTACCAGAGGATGACCCACTACATCTGCCTTAGCATCAAATAGTCCACGAAGGGTGGTGTCTTCCATTTTAAGTTGGCCATGAACATATATCTAAGATGTATATCAGCTGTGAATCTGAACCCCCATTTTGGCCGGACCTGCTGACTATCTAATGTATATGGGACTCCGAACTCTCCTCCAGTTGCTGGCAGAAAAGGATCGAGCTATTGGATTTTAACACCTGATCCTTTTGTTCTCGGGAGATAACCCACCCCCAGAGGAGTCTGGCAGTGGCTTTCTCCTATGTCCTCATCCAGAACACATGTTCTTTCAGTCAGAACAAGTATGCATATGTATGGGGAGTGAGGATAGATAGCTATTGTCCAAACAAACATTTAGCCAAGAGGTACGTCATGTTTATAGCCAGCCTTACCCTGGGTTCAGACCTGAGCGTTCTAAAAACGCGCGTTTTACGCGCGTTTTTGTCGCGTGTATTTCAGCGCGTTTTTGCAAATAGGAAACGCGCGTAAAACGCGCATTCTTGTGATTGACTACTGTGGTGTCAATCACAAAACGCGCGTCAAATGCCCCAAAAGAAGCTCAAGTACTTGTTTATGCGTTGGGCGTTTTACAGCGCGTTCAAACGCGCTGTAAAACGCTCAAGTGTGAACCACTCCCATAGGGATGCATTGGTTTTAATCTGTTGAGCGTTTTACAGCGCGTTTGAACGCGCTGTAAAACGCTCAGGTGTGAACCTAGGGTTAGAGCAAAGCAGCAGCGTTGAGGAATATGAAGTTCTGAATGGTATCTTCTTGGAACTGGAGCATGATGAGGAGGAGGAGGCAGAGGTGAAGAGATGGGATCATTATGATCACAGTGCTCAATGTTAGAGGGATACAGTGCAAAAAACCGTCTGGCATGAGAAAAATCAGGTATCAGAGGTGATGTTGCTATAGATGACGCTGACATGTTCTTAGGGTACCAAGAGAAAAGCCACCAACATTGCCAGTGCACGTGTGGACTTCCCTAATATTGTAATTATTTTTTTTTTTTTATGTGGCTGCTACTGTCATATGAAGTGTAATCTGTACCGGTGCCATAAAAGTTTATGCTTTGGTGGCAGTCAGATGTGCTGGGGGAGCCACGGTGTACTGCAGGTTCTTCTTCATCTCCCCCTGGATACCACAAGTCTTCACTGTTCCATACAGAGGCATCCAGTAATAAGTGTATACCGCATGATATTTTTTTAATTTAGATTTTACTGAACACATCTGTTATTACATCAAAAAGTGTAAAGAAATTTGTCACAAAGCAATATGTCACCTTCACTTTCAACACTTCCCTTGACATATGGAAAACCATAATAATAGAGCGTGTTTGTTCTCCATCTGATTTAACATCCATATGTTTCATCAGGTACCAAAATTATAGCATAACTAGAGTTAAACAACCAACATATCAGGAGTAACCTCTCATCGTTATCACAGAAAGTCACAGAACGGTTACGGTATATCCTTAGTTTCATGCTGTAAGCCTCCATAGCTTCGAAGTATTGGGTAGTACACTGAAATCCGACTGCATGATAAACATTTTCCATTTCATGAAACTTTCATATTAAAGGTGCCATGTGACCCCTAACTATACATGCAACGTGCCGCCTCCCCCCAGGGCCCTCTCTATATCACGTCCCAGGTTTAGTAGGAATGCTCAGTGGTGTAGTGCGGCCTAAATGTCTCTTTTTGTGTGTCACGGTGCTCCTACCTGGATACCACTGGACCCCAGGCTTTGGCTCCGAAGCAATAAATAGGGAGAATAATTAAGGGATTTGAAAAAATAACTTGAGTCCAGACCTTGAAATGAAGTTCAGTGGCAGCTTTACTTGAATAAACGTTTCTCCAAACAGTTTTCAGACTTTGTCTTGGTTCCAGCAGGCTTTAGCATGAACTGGCAGGCAAACTTAACTCTGCTTTATCTCTTTCTCTCTGCTGTAGGCTAGCTTAGTAACTTTGATTCCTTATTTATGCTGCACTCCTCTCTTTAGACTGACTTAGTTTTCAGCCAAGGAATAGGTTAGTGTCCTGTCAGCTCCAACATGGAGTCTGAATCGGAATCATCTAGAACTGCCCCACCTCCTTCTGGTAGCAAGCAGGACTCGCCCACGTCTGCCCCAAAGGGAGGAGAATGGACTGGTGAGTTCCATTCTGTCTAAGGATAGATCTGCCATATTTGCTGCCACCTGCTGGTGAACCAGGTAAATCACATATGAACAGTTGCATAACAATATTATAGATGCACATTGTGGTGAACCTGGAACAGAATACATAGATTACATTGTGTTAGCCCAATAAAGACAGTAGCAGGGTGCAGGAGTGGTAACACCACTATGGGGTGTTACATATAGACCAACTAAACAGTGTGGTCAAAATTTGTTTAACTAGATCCCGCCACGGCCCTTCCGGCAATGCGGTACTCGAATGGGGCCCAGAGCAAGAGGGGGCCCAGTTGGGATAATCCCCTCTTCTACTGGGGGTAAAACTTGGTCAGGACTCTACCCTCTAAAGGAACAACTTTTAGCAAATGAAGCAGTGTAAAAATTGCCAAAGGGTCATTGAAAAGGGTTTAGGCAGAAACCCTTCTCTCCTGTGTTGGGGGCCTGGTTTGATCCTTGCTATGGGGCCCTTACTTCTCTATATACACCACTGGTCCGTACCCTTACATATTTTTTTTACATGGGAGCCTGTGGCCGATGAATTCCTCTCTTAGCGTCCCATGGAGGTATCCATTGGGAAATCCTCCACATGCACAGTATGCTCAGAACAGTATGAAGGTACGGAAAGAAGAAGAGAGCAGAGGCAGCGCCCTGTGTGTGATACGGTTATATAGTGCTGATAATTTTAAGTTAAATGCGCTTACCCTTTGGTGTTGTGTACAGTCACAACACCTATCTTTCGCTTTGCTGGAGAATTCTAGTCCAGCTTGTGGTAGAGAAAGAAGACTGTTGCTGCTGCGCCCAGGTCCCTGCCCTTCACCGTGTGCTGCGGTTGCTGGGATATGAAGTTGCGTCCGTGGAGTAGAAGAAATGGACCTTTCTCGGCGCTGAAGCCGTTGGACTCAAACCAGAGTTATGGTGGTGCAGATAAATGAGCTTTATTCCATGTCAACGCATTTTAGGGGCGAACAGCCCTCTTAATCAGGACAATAAAAGGCTCAATACATAAATGTATTACGCCTTTTATTGTCTTGATGAAGGGGGCTGTTCGCCCCTGAAGCGCCTTGACATGGAATAAAGCTCATTTATCTGCACCACCATAACTCTGGTTTGAGTCCAACGGCTTCAGCGCCAAGAAAGGTCCATTTCTTCTACTCCACGGACGCAACAGTATGAAGGTGACATATACCCAGGGCCATGGGTCCAAAGACTCTGCGAGGCATGTGCGCCTTGAGTCCAACATGTGAGTGGAGCATGTGTCCCAAATGTGAGTGCAGTGTGCACAGCATGCATCTAGCGCAGGTTAGCGCATTTGCAGAATTTGTACAGTCTGTAAGTAGTGCATGTTTGGTGAGTGTGCAGAATATAGGTGGCATGTGTATAGTATTGGGAGTGGCATGTGTGCATTCTTTTTAAAATGCACTAGCAGAAGGCACACATGAATCTAGACATAGATTTGTGATCAGCACACTCAAGGATGCCCACATACACTATCCATAGGACCAGATTTATCCGTTGTATGCCAGAAGGGTTTCCTGTTGGCATTCATTTGGGGGTATTTGCTGATATACTTTTTTTTAAATAACTGAAAAACGTAGCCAATAAAGATGAGCAAATTGATTCTACAGAATCCAAATTTTTCAATTTTTTTTTTCAAATTCAACTCTTCATAAAACTCATAAAAAAACTGGACACTGTTAAAAATGGAGAGACTAAGAATGCAATGTTGAGTACATCAAACCTGACGATATGGGTCAGATAAGTCTAAGTTGGGCATTACTACTGTACAGGGGTTTTCGAGCATCTAAAATATGATATATAGAGTATTTGTCATTTGTTGCTGACCGGGTGTCGAAGCTACAAATTACAGGGAGTTTTCACTTTGTCTTTTTTCCCGTTTTTCTCTTTTTACTTTTCTTTCTTACATTAACATGCAAAGGGACCTGACATCTATTATGTACAAAGAAATCTCAGGTGACCGCTCAAGTTGAGACAATACTTTCTTCTTACATCCAGAGACTTTTACATATGGTGACATACTGTGTGTTTCACGCTTTTTTGGAGGTGAAAATTGAGTGTTTCTTCTTATTAGGTTGTCATGGACCTTCCAGATTTGAATGTTTTGACTGACGCTCTACTGCAATAATCTAGGAGGATTTACATATGTATAACTGTATTCTTTCTAATAACATTCACTTCTTTCTGGTATCAATTGTTGGGCTCACCCTTAAAGAGGACCTTTCACCAGTTTTTACTTTATAAAAGCAATACCTCATACTGTAGTCCATGTTCAGGAGATGCCATCTCTCTAATTTTTTTATGATTTGCTCCTCCGTTGCACCACTGTACCCCCCAGTTGGTTTTTACACGTGATATGCTAATTAATAGCATCGGTTCAGGGAAGAGTAGACATCATCTTTTCTCATTCGACATCTCCTTTTCTCTGGCTGTGGCTTGGTCCAATCACAGTGGACCTCTTCAGAGCCAGGGAGAAGGAGAGTTGTTTTCATGAGATTTACCAAATTAAGCCGTCCGCTGTGATTGGACTGCATCACAACCAGGTAGAAGGAGACGCCCACTGAGAAAAACTGAACCAAATGGGGGGCACAGTAGCACAACGGAGGAGAGTAAAAAATTACCGAGATTGGCATCTCCTGGACATGGACTTGAGTATAAGGTATTGCTTTTATTAAAGAAGACATGTAATCAGTTTTTGAAATCAACATGGCTTACATATAGAGATGAGCCATTCGTTAAAAATCTAATTTGAGTTCAATTTGGCTGAATCGGTCGACCAATTCGAATTGGGTCCGAATCGATTCTACCCTAATCTAATGTGCTCCAATTGGCTGAAAATTTGTGTAAGATACTCTGAGTAGAGTTGAGCGAACTTCTGTTTTAAGTTCGTTTTCCAAAGTTTGGGTTTGGGTTATCCAAGCATCCCGTTATGGATTCCACTACCACGGACCATAACGGCATTTGGAATCCATAAGGGGATTCTTCAATGAACCCGAACCTTGGACAACACGGAGGACCTGGGGTGACGTCACCATCATGTGATCAGTGCAGGGGGCGTGGCTCAGTACTGGAATAGATAAGAGGTGGTAGCCTACGACCTCTTATCCAATTCAGTACTGAGCCACGCCCCCTGCACTGATCACATGATGGTGACATCACCCCAGGTCCTTTACCCCGTGTTCCAAATGCCGTTATGGTCCGTGGTAGCAGAATCCATAACGGGATGCTTGGATAACCCGAACCCAAACTTTGGAAAACAAACTTAAAACAGAAGTTCGCCTAACTCTAACTCTGAGGGACTCATATTGTTTGTTCTCTTATCTGTCCCTTTTTTTTTTTTTTTACAAAAGGTTGCATTTTTTTATTTCTCTCTTATTCTCTCCAAAATTCATCCTGAATGAAATCACTAATAATTCAGATCTGGATCCACTGCATGTTTTTGTTTAGAATGCATTCTCCCATCTTTGCTTGCATGTTATTATTCCCACTGCACCCTTTATCATTGTGGAGTTTATTTTGTTTTGTACAATCCATCACCCCTTTCCATTGCCCCCCCCCCCCAATACCTTTTTGAGTCATAGAGGATAGTATCAGATGGAACAGTATGATCTCACACGATGTAACTAATCTCACAAGACCAGGCTGTGGGGGGACCCGGTTCTAGTGTTCAGTGGCATTCATAGTGGAAGATTGGAAGCTGGTCTGACAAAATTAGTTACGTCTCGCATGATCACTTTATACTTCGGCATCACTCTGACGCTGTCCTCTATGAAGCTGCCCATGGAGCAGAGAGCTGGTTTATGCCCCTCTGGACCATGGTTATATTTTAGTATATAGAGCACATAAAGCTATTGGGGGCCAAAACTATGATACAAGGGGACGGACTATAAAAAAAGCCACCACAATGATGGGTGAACGATGCAAGTCATGTCGTACACCAGTCCCCCAATTATATTCCAACTTCATCCTATTCCTCTGGTCTATTCCTTTTTTACCTTTGTATACTCATGCCAATTTTTCATAGCTTCTCTTCCTTGTTTCATCATATTATGTTAAAATTATTTAAAAGTTATCACCTTCGGGTGAATTTTTTTTATTATTGCATTTTACTCATTTTGGGCTAAAAATACATTTTCCATGGACATTTTCCGATCCCCAAAAGAAGTAGGACAGAACATTGCTCCCACTCCCCATCTCTCCTATATAGTATGTAAAGTGAAGCGCTGCCATGCTGTGTTAGAGCTGATTGGCCTGTCCGAGAGTACGGTAGCTGCACAGCCGTTCACTTGCTAATGTGCATCAAATAGCTTCAACTGGGCAAGTTGGTCAGTGAGAAAGGTAGGAACATTGTGGCCAAGCTGCATTAGGGGGAAACAACACATGCTCCCTTCATGGTGCACGTGATGATTAGTCGTGCAACACTTTTTGAGAAAGTACAGTAGCTTGCAGTAGTGGCTGGCCATGTCCCAGAGACTGTCCTCGCATTTCATCCATTCTTATATGGCAAGGAGTGCTCTCCTAGTCTGCCATTGAACCATCCAAAGTTCCACTTTACATATGCTAGAGTGGCTATATGAGCATTGAGCAGCGTAGAGCAGTGAATGATTTTGTTGTGCAGGAAGCATGTGTTGTTTCCAGGTCAGGCAGAGGCAGTTCACCAGAGACACATGTCGGGTACTCAGGCTTTTCGATGAGGCTACCAGATTTGTAAATAAGGACAACTGAGGCATCAACAATGTCATCCCCAGATATTTATCTTAGAGCAGATACTCACGCTGATGCAACAAGAGATGGTGGAAGAAGAAGAGCTTATGCATCTTGCTGGCTGTCCTGTAGCTGTTTAGGACCCACAAGAAAACATTCCATGGAGAAGGAGGATGAGAAGCTACTACTGGAGGAGGAGGAGTTGCTTGTGCAGGAAGATAAGGCTAAATATGATAATAACACAGACCATGATGACCAAATATCTCAATGGGGGACATAACTGGAAAGAACCAAGTCTTCAGGAACACTGGCGAGAATGGCAAGCTGTAGGCTGGCTTGCCTACTTATATAATGACAGGCATATCCATATTAACATGCAATCTGATTAATACTAGATGCCCATGCTTTTAGACTCAGGATGAGTAAATCGATTCTACCAGTTCGGAATTTGAACAGAATCATCCAAAAAGTTTGACTTTTAACAAACCCAATTTTTTGCAATTCATTTTGAGCGAGAGACTGGTAAGGGGCTCATGCACACAAACTTATTTTCTTTCCATTTACATTCTGGGGTTTTTTGCGGACCGTATGCGGAACCATTTACTTTAATCGGTCCACGAAAACAACGTGTGCATTCCGTTTCCGTATGTCCGCTTGGCCGTTCCTCAAAAAAGTAGTGCATGTCCTATTATTGTCCACAAATCACGGTCCGTGGCTCCATTCAAGTCAATAGGTCCGCAAAAAATACGGAATGCATACGGAACAAATCCGTATGCCATCAGTATTTTGCGGATCCATGCCCACTTTGCCCATGTGTTTACTGTTTACAAACATTACAGTACATCACAGTAATGATTACAAATTGTCTGTTTCCGTTTGTGATCCGCAAAAAACGGATCCCATATGGAAACCATACGGATATGTTTTGTGGCATAACAGAACGGATGCAGACACAAAACAGAAAAAAAAAAACTCAGATACGGAACAATGGATCTGTGAAAAACGGACCGCAAAACTACAACGGTCATGTACATGAGCCCTAAAGCAAATTACTTTATTACTAGGATATATTGTGTACACAGTTGCTGCAGCTTTTAGCGAGCAGACTCCTGCCTCCTGCGTCTCTGACCAGGAAGCTTATCTCCGTCCCCCGCAGAGTCACCCACCTTTCAGCGTCTCCGCTATCACAGGCAGCAGCATCCAGTTCAGTATCATCAATATGATGGAGACCTTTTTCCATGTGCCGCATCGGGCTGACGCAAATCAGTCAATAAAGATGTATATCCTAAACACGAACATTCAGTCCTACCTGGACTCTGGCCTTTCTCAGGTGCATATCATGTTCCTTGACCCCATGGACCTCTTGGCAGGCAGGTTGGCCAGAACTGGATCAAGTATGCTCTTTCTGCACTGTCTTTCCCAGCTTTCAGTATCATCTCAGAGAGGGTTTTTAATGGGGCAGGGGGCATTATGACACCAAAATAGACAAAGTTGTCCTTCAGCAGTATACAAACCATAACTTTTGTCAAAACAAATGAAGCATGGATCCTTGAGGATTTTCTCAAACCTCCTGCTGAGGCCGATCTGTCCTTGCTGACGATGCCCCATCATGCTACTGCCCTTGTCTGCCTGCCCACCAGCATGATCCATACTATATGGCTGCTGCTGCTGCCACCATCATGCCACTGCTGCTGTCTGCCTGGCTACCATCATGTTCTGTACAGTATGGCTGCTGCTGCCAATATAGTTGCTACTCCTTGCTGCTGCCTCTATTGCTAATCTCCCTATTGCCACATTCATTGCTCCTACTGCCACTACCATTACCACTATACAGCCTTCATTATTACTACTACCTCTAAACAGCCGCACACACTTCTACTGCCTTGTGTGTTTTGTGCTGTGCTGCTACTGCTGCTGCTACTATTGCTGCCACATGCCACCATTTCCACATCTACACTGTACTGCTGCAGCTCCCAAAGAGAACATTTTTCCAGGCTCATTCAGAACAAGCCCCTTTTTTTTCTGACAATTAACATGTGTGTATAAATACAGGCAGGCATTCTGCCCCCATTATTACACATAATTTTTAGACACTTGTGCAGGACAAGCCACTATTTCTTATGACATTAACATGTGTGTATAAATAGGGACAGGGATTTGCCTCCAGTAAGGCATCATTTTTGTACACTAGGTGCCAACAAGCCACAGTTTTTTTCCCCAATAAGATCGTGTGTGTTTAATTGCTATCTGCCCCACGAATAAAGGACCATTTTTGGAAGATTTCTAATATGAAAAAAAACTTAGCGCATGCAATGGCACAGTGTTGTTTTTAGCATGTTGTTAACACAAATTGCAATGGGTGCCTTCCCCTAGGGCCCTCTATATAAAAACGCGTCCCAGCTTTAGGAATGCTGAGTGGTATAGTGCAGCCTAAAATGTCTTTTTAAGTGTGTCACGCTGCTCCTACCTGGATACCGCTGGAACCCAGGCTTTGGCTCAGAAGCAATAAATAGGGGGAATAATTGGGGGATTTGAAAGAAAGATTGAGTCCAGATCTTGAGAGGAAGTTGAACAGCAGCTTTACTTGAATAAACGTTCATCAGAAACAGTCTCCAAATGTTGTCTTGGTACCAGCAGGCTTTAGCCTTAACTGGCAGGAAAACTCATCTTTACTACATCTGTTTCTCTCTGGCTCTGCTGTACTGACAGGCTGACTGTATAACTCAGATTCTTCTGTCTGCTGCACCTTCTCTCTGTAGTCTGACTCTTAAGTTGTGCCAGGGAACTATGCTCCTGGCTTCTGAGGCTTTAAGCTTTGGCCTCTATGGCCAGTAGAGCTTAGGGTGCTCTGGCTGGCGTGGGCATGTCCAGCAGAGATGTTCCCCCTGTACACCTGTCCCCTAGCAGGGGGTAAGCAAGACTAACTAGAAACTGGTCCCCACCCTTCCTGCAGGAAGTGGGACTCGCCCACCTTCCTCCAAGAGGGGATTAGAATGGAATGGAGAGCTTCATTCTACCTAACTATAACTCTGTCGTGTTTTCTGCCACCTGCTGGTGAACCAGGCACATTACTTGTAAACATAATAGTTACAAACATTAGAATTGCACAGTATATAGGACCTGAAGAAAACACATAAGATGATGTTTTGTTAGCCCATTAGAGATAGTAGCACGGTGCAGAAGTGGTAATGCCACTCTGGGGCATAACATATGTGTTACGCATAACTGTATATGTGAATGCCACTCTGACATGATTTGCTATTGCAAAAACAAAGTAATTGTCCAGCTCACCTGCAAGTGAATGCCTTCCTCCCTGGGTGCAAGGAATTATCAAGGTAGTCCTTGGAGACGATGCAGAGAAAAGAGGAGGAAAATCCAGCACTCCAACTTTGTTCAAAAAAGCCTTGTAATCCTTTATTTCGGTAAATACAGTCATCATACAGAAGTGAAATCACCAGCGTTTGTACACATTGATTGCGATAGTGGTCATGAGTAAGAGCGTTAGCGCTCGAAACGCGTAGACCGCTACTGCAATCAATGTGTACAAACGCTAGTGATTTCACTTCTGTATGGTGACTGTATTTACCGAAATAAAGAATTACAAGGCTTGTTTGAACAAAGTTGGAGTGCTGGATTTTCCTCCTCTTTTCTCTGCATGATTTGCTATTGCTGTTATTGCCTTCAAGAGCTTAAACGGGGAAGGGAAAGAAAAATTAGTAAAAAATAAATAAAAATAATAACGAAAAGATATTAAGAAATCTGAGTCCTAGGAGACCTCATTGTGTCATATGACAATGTTTAGGTCAATTGCAGCATATTTGATTCGTGTAGAATCAATTGAGACAAATTTCTTGAAATTCACTCATCTGTAGCCCAAAAGTCCTTATAGCCTTTAAACTCTTCCCTTTGATTTAATCTTTTTGTACCAATCCCATGAAATCTCTTGCAAACAGCTTATATTGCTCTAAAATAACTAAATCAGTAATCCTCTACTTACAACCTCCCTGCCGCCCCCTTGCCAACCCTTCCCTGCACCTCCCCCCCCCCCCAGACTCCGTTTACCCCGCTTCAGCAATAACATTACTATTACTCTTGTTATTTTGGACCATTATATGCTGTTTGCAAAAAAAAAATCATTGAGTTGGACAACCACAAAATACGTCAATCTATCTTGAAGATGGATTATCTACACATAATAAATGTGTTTTGTTGAAGATATATGTTTATAGCAAGGCATAAATATAAATGGAGGTGGAAACTACCACATATGGAGTGGATAATAAGTGGAATTTAAGAATATGGCAACATGTGTTGTTCTAATCCATACAGCCATGTCTGAGTGTCCCAAAGGTTCATGTGGCTTGAAGAGCATTTCAGTGAGAAAGCCAAATCCTAACCTTTATCCTGCAACAGACTGGGCATGTAATCATTACATGAACAGTGGAGTCACATCTGCTCATTCTCTGCTTGTAGACAGAGATTTTGTTCCAAATGATCTATATACTTTTCCCCATGTGCAGAGGCGTAACTATAGGCAGTGCAACTATTGTCACCCAGGCCTTTGAGTTTGACAGTTCCATAGGTGAACACCAGGACTGTAAATGGTGTATGAATGTTGGAGGAATGTGACTGGATCTGACAAACCGTCTCTTCCCCAGAGGACTAACACTACTATATGGTGTATGATATTAGGAAAAATTGAGTCTGACATTCCTTCTATTCTATAGGAAAAGGACTATAAGGGTATGTCCACACAGTCAGGTTTCTCCATGTAGTTTTGGAAGCCAGAACCTAAAGTGGATTAAAAAGAGAGTAGATCGTATTTGTCCTTTATATTTTCTCTTTTCTTATGGTCCACTTCTGATTTTGGCTTCCAAAACTGTATGCAGAAACGTGATGCAGTGTGGCCATACCCTAAATGGGGTATGATAGTTGGGGGGGAAAGTGATAGAGTCTGGCAGTCCTTCTGTTCCATAGGAGAAGACCAGGAATGTTATTCGTTTACGATAGGTGGGGAATATGACAGAGTCTGGCAGTCCTTCTGTTCCATAGGAGAAGACCAGGAATGTTATTCGTTTATGATAGGTGGTGGAATATGACAGAGTCTGGCAGCCCTTCTGTTTCATATAAGACCAGGACCATAAATTGTGTTTTATAGTTGGGAGAATGTGACAGAGTCTGGTGGTCCTTCTGTTCCATAGGAGAAGACCAGGACCATAAATGGTGTTTGATAGTTAGTGGAAATGTGACAGAGTCTGGCGGTCCTTCTGTTCTATAGGAGAAGACCATAAATGGTGTTTGATAGTTAGTGGAAATGTGACAGAGTCTGGCGGTCCTTCTGTTCCATGAGCTTAAAGTAATGCTCTGTCCCTGGAGCATTCGTATGAATATGATATGGCAAGTTGGAATATGAACATCATTTGGCATGGCAAGAGCACTGGAAATATGGATCTCTGAAGTAACATGATTGTTGTGGTTATACATATGAACCCTCTGTATGTTTAGCATTTTAACAAGCTCCATGAGATACTGTACCACGTAAACATGAGCATTGGCCCAATTAAATGACAATGAGGCTAATTGTCGTGTGGATCTACGGCACTGCAACCTATGACTCAATCGAGGCAGAAATCCTAGGGTCATCTTCGGATTTTGCTATAGAAAGTACAAGATGGATTTTAATCCATATTGTGAACAGACCCTAACTTACATTGTATGACGTAGTGTACGGATTCTATATGCTGTGTTTGAGTAATTTCATTTTTGAGAAGCTTTCATTTTCAAGAAACCTAAACATGCCAAACAGCTGGCATAGATCTTGAACACTAGAAAGTTGCATAATTTTTTATTATATAATTTGATATCATGGGAAATAGAAAAGCATGCTCAATCTTTTCTTATAAGGTCTGTTTTAAATATGAAAAGGTCAACAGTAGAAAAAAAATTAAGATAGTTAAATGGGTTGCCCAACGGCAACAAATAATGTTCTGTGGCATGCAAAAGCAAAATAATAATAATAAATAATAAAAATAATAAATAAAAATAATAATATACTTTAATTTTGCAAATTTCCCAATGATCCAATTTCAGACCATGACTAAACATGAACAAAACGATTCTGAAATTTTGACCTGAATTTTTCATAAAATTTCTGATTCTAACAAACCTGAATTTTGTGTGATTAAATTTGGGAGAACTAAGGAGGGATGATGACAGAGAGAACAGTGAGCTAGAGAGAGAAAGAGAGACTCTTCCAGGCAATTGGAGCAGACAGATGATTGGTGACTGTGGGGGCTGTGTGGCTCATCTTATTAGCTAAGCAGCAACTTATCAGCCTCAGCTGTGAAAAAGAAGGGGGGCTGACTTAGCTAATGAGCTCCGTTAATCAGAGAGCCCCTCCATAGATGTCACTGACACAAAGACGGGAGGAAGTTTCTTGCTACTGGACATTAGGTTGGAACATTATTCCAGAATTACATGATTGAAATGAATTCAGGCCATTGATGACGTTTAGAATATCAAGGTTTTATTATTTTTGCATTGGCACAAAAAAGTTTTTGGGGTTTTCTTTTTTTGCATTGGATATCCCCTTTAAATAAAGCAGGTTTCCACTTTGAAGGATTTTTAGGTAGTTGTTTCTTGACCAAGCCCTGATCATAAAGCTGACAAAAATATCAACCTGGACTTTAAAATGAGTTTGTCACCATTAAATGTTATTTTAATATAATTCAGCATAAAACACTAGTGACTTTGTAATTTACTTTCTGTCATAAGCTCAAGTTGTGAAATATTCTCCGGCACTTTGTGGTGTTTAATCTGTATAGTAAAGTGCACGTCCACCCATTGAGGTGGTCACACATGCTCAGTTCCATCCTTCAACTGCCACCAGACATATCTACTGTTAGAAGCTGTGCCTCCTACAGAGAGCGAGGTGCAGCAGAAATGACACATCCCCTGAGCTGTTATAATATAAAGGTGCAGCACAAAGGACACCTGGATCTGCCAGCCTGATGAGAATTTAGCAGAGCAATTGGAGCAATAAATGGGGAGATCTCTGGATCCATGTGAGGTACAGGGCTGGTTCTAGCTTTGTTAGAAAAAGATTTTCAGGTACTATATGATGTCTGATTTTTTTACATCAATCATGGCAGAACCCCTTTAAGACACAAGAGAAATGTGTATCTGATGTTTCCTGTAGTTCACAGTGGATTTCCTACATTGTGACAAACTACAGCCGGGTAAGCAGCATTTGCACATTGCAAGCCTTTAGTTGTAAATGAATGAAGAATGTCTTCACTGACAGAAAGCAGAGATCTTGATAGGAATGTAAACACAAAGGGGCACATTTATTAAGACCAGCGTTTTAGACTCCGGTCCTAATAAGCCCCTGCACTGGCGGTGGATCTGCTGCAGTAATGTAGAGGTGCCGGCCTCTCCATAACTTTGTCTCATCCAGCACCAGTTATAAATGTAAGACAGCTTCCTTTCCTGCTTGAATTTAGACCATTTTCTACCCCTAAAACAGGCATAGAAAATGGTAAATGAGACAGGCCTGCCAGCCCTTACCCTTCCCCATCAATGCCACGCCCTCATTTTTAGAAATGCCGTGAACGGGGAAATGTCGCAGATTGCGTTGCAAAGGACCTTTGTGCCACAATCTGTGCCAGAAATACTCCTAATTTAGGCGTATTTGTGTTTAATAAATGACCCCCAAAATCGATCAAAAAGTTACAAAGTTTGATGAGGCTAGACAAGACCTCTTAGCAGTCTGGTCTAATGAAATAAGAAATCAGACTAAATCTTCAAAAAAAAAAACTCCACTCCATATTTTGTCGCCCTTTTTGGAGATTGGATCAATTGAAAATCACTTTCCAGTCATTTGTTTTGTTCTCCATCTTTACTCCATGGAGGGTACTAGTTCTGAAGAGTCCCAGCTGCTGTATGGAGATTTACAGGTCTCTTCCAAAAGTAAGAAAGTATATCTCATTTTAGCCAACCTGGACATCCATCTGTAATTTATTCTCTAAGGAGTACTAGTTCTTAACTTCTCATGGTAAACCTCTCGTTGACTTGTTCAGTTTCTTGTAATAAGAAGCGGTAGAGCTGATACAGCAAACCGAGGCGTTTTGTTTGTTGCCGTAAGTTTTGTCTGTTCATTGTTTGCTAATGAATAAAATGATAAAGGTTTTTCTTGATTTTTTTTTATTACTCCTAGACTAATACCTCAATAATTAAAGTCAATCATATATTTGTATTTTCCTTAGGTGTTTAACTATACCAAGCTTCAAGGACTGACGTGTGCATTGAATATTGACAGGGATGTAGAACCAGCGCACCAGACATTCATGGTAAGTCCCAACATATACACACACAATGCAATGGGATTATAGGTTTCAAGTTAAAGGAGGCTCAGCTGAATGTGATGATACCGTTCACTTAGCAATCTGTTGCTTCATTCTAGAGAAAAATGTTTTTAATCCATATGCGAATGAGCATTTAAGTGCACTGAGGGGAGGCCCAAGCCACCATGGGAACCCTCGCTCCTCCTGCTTCCTCTGCCGGCCTCTCCCTCTCCTTCCTGATTCACAGGGTCAGACAAGATGACTAGCCAAAGTAAACACATTGATTTTCTTGTGACAATGGTGTGGGATATATTAGGCAGCAAGTGAACAGTCAGACCTTGAAATTGATGTGTTAGAGGCAGGAAAAATGATCAAGCATAAGGATCTGATTGACTCGGTCCAAATTGTGATGGCTAGATGCCTGGGTCAAGCATCTCCAAAGTGGTAGGTCTGCAGTGTGGGGGTTTTCTAAGTAGGGAGTGGTCAGCATCTACCAAATGTAGTCCAAGGAAGGACAAGTAGTGGACCAGCAATAGGGTTATAGGAGTCCAGGGCTCAATGATGATGATGAGAATGGATAGTCAAGGCTAGCTTATCTGATCCGATCCCACAGAAAAAATAAAGTAGCTATAATAGCTGAAAATGTTAACACTGGACCTTGTGGAGTCCATGACTTTTAGAGTAAGAGCTTTGTTAGTGCATGAAGCAGACCTACACAATATTAGACAAGCCATTTTAATGTTTTCAGTAATGGGCGAATAGTTCAATAGAATCTATAGGCCAATGCACCTCCAACATTTTCACCTCCAAAGCCTCAGCAAACCCCATGGACCACTTTCTTTTTTTAGCATATCTCGTTGGTATGTCATAAATATTGGTGCTTTGCTTTCCATTTAGACTTTTCTTTATTGTTGCGTGAAAGATTGAGACATCTTATTTTTACATTACAGTTGATTTTACTACTGTTTTCTTCTGAAAGTCTTAATTTATCTGCAGGGAAATGTCATAGAATACAAATTTGGGAAAAAAAAGAGACATAAAAATGCACATTTACATTTTTAGTACCTGCTGTATCTACAGCACAGAGAGATGATGAAAGTTATACATTGCTTGCAGCCATGGCTAGAAAAAAAATAATAACATTTTTCTTACTCCAGCCTAAAGTCAAGACATTAAGAGCATTCAAGGGACTGTCTACTTCTTTGCTATTAATTCGGATTCCAGAGGATAAGCCATCAATATCCAATCGAAGAAGGTCCAACAGCCTACACCCCTACCAATCAGCTGTTTCAGGGTAGCTCCGGCACCTGAGGTCAGCACTGGAGCTACACAACTCTGTCCATTGTGTAATGGACACAACTCGTTGCTGTAGCACTGTTTCCTCTGAAATGAATGATGGTGTCAGACCCCCATTGATCAGATTTTGATGATCTATCCTGAGGTCTGGCCATAAAGAGTAAAGGAGTGGACAAACCTTTCTAGCTCAATATTATTTCACAATGTGAAATCTTACAAAATTGCAACAGATTAAGCTCCCCAGGGCTGAAACATTGTCCGTATGTTGCAGTATTAGGGCAGAGGAATCAAAGAGTAGGATTAGTCCTCATGAGTGAAATGTAGAAAATGATCTTATACATTTGTAGATAATAAAGACCTAGTGGCACCATCATGTAATGTAAACTGATATTTCCCTTTATCTTGGTAAATGTCAAAAATGTATAAAACAAATGCTACCAACACTTGCCCTCATACTCTCTTCTCTAAAGGGATATTCCAGGATTTTAATATTGATGGCCTATGCTCAGGAAAGGTCATCAATTGCTGGTTGGTTGGTGTCTCACACCCACACTCTCGCAGATCGGCTTTTCCCAAGTTGGCAAATTGTAGTGCCGGAACTACACAGCTCCATCTATTGTGTAGCTGAAGGAGTTGGTTACTGCAATGTTGCTGCCATTGTGTTGAGGCAGTACTGCAGTAACCAGCTCCATCCACTGCACAGTCAATGGAGGTTTGACTCCAGAATTACGGGGGATCAAATGATCATCATGGGTAGTGGGTGTCGGGCACCCATCAATCACAAATTGATGGCCTATCCTTAGAATATTCATCAATATTCAAGTCATGTAATACTCTTTTAAAACTTATACTTCCATTTTAACCTGCAGTCTTAAAGAAGTTGGCCACTTTCTGGCTACTTGTGATCAATGTGTAGGTAAGATAACTATATGGCACTAACTAATATAGCTATTGTTGATTTCATAAGCCGGAACCCTTGTTAGGCAAATGCTGTCTGCAAAGAGGTCCTGCAAATTAGATGGACACCGATGGAGGGTCATGTAACCAGAAACATTACTCAGCCTCCTCCATTCAAACATATTCAAAATGTATTTGAATGGAGGAGGCATCACATGGAAGTATGGAAATTTGCTTGGTCATATGACCCTCCATCGGTAGCCATTTTATGGACAAGAACTCTGTTTGAACAGCACAAATGGTGCAGAATTTGAACAAAGGCTATAGTAGTAAGTGCTGTATAATCATCTTACAAAGTGGTCAACCCCTTTAAGCAATTTAAAAATCTCTATATTCTCCTATATCTTCATTCATAGCCTTCTCCTACCGGAACTGTCTATTCCCTCGATTAAAAAAGAAAAAAAATACATGTAACCATACTATGAAATAGCAAAAAGAGCACTACTCTCCTTACTACGTCCCTGTTGCTCCGATGCCAATGCTTTCATGGTCCCTTGTGAATTAGAAATGACTGTGTTAATTTTGAATCCCTAGAATAGTGAGAACTATGTTTAAAATATGACTTACGGTAATAATTAGGATATTCTACTAGAAAAAGCTGAGACGTTTTCTTATTTCTGCATTCATTATTCCGCGCACTACAGGCTGAATTCACTATGTGTGCTCTAACATTGTTAGTTTTCTCACAACTTCTTTTTTTCTTGTATTTAAGGCATTTGTAACTGAGATGATACACCTGGGAGAATAGTATTGAACTATGAAAATAGAGGATGGTTACCAACCATTGCACCAACAGGATGCTTGGTTTGAAGATTTTTAGAATGATTTTGAAGCAAGTTTTACTTATCTCATGGGTCTCATCCCTGGCCCTGGGAGGAACATCTCCAACCTCTTGTCCTGCTGCCTGTTCTTGCAGCAATCAGGCCAGTCGAGTCGCATGTACACGAAAAGAACTGGTAGAAGTGCCAGAAAGCATCTCAGTCAATACGCGATACCTGAACCTTCAGGAGAACATTATTCAGGTTATCAAAACAGACACTTTTAAGCACCTTCGACATTTAGAAATACTGCAGCTCAGCAAAAATCTTATTCGGAAGATTGAGGTTGGTGCTTTTAATGGACTCCCAAACTTGAGCACATTGGAGCTTTTCGATAATCGCTTGACCACTGTTCCCACTCAAGCCTTTGAATATCTATCCAAGCTAAGGGAGCTGTGGCTAAGAAATAATCCTATTGAAAGTATCCCATCATATGCTTTCAACAGAGTTCCTTCTTTGAGACGACTTGATTTGGGAGAACTGAAGAAGTTGGAGTATATTTCCGAAGCTGCTTTTGAGGGTCTTGTAAACTTAAGATATCTAAATCTGGGCATGTGCAATTTAAAAGATATACCCAACTTAACAGCATTGGTCAGACTGGAAGAATTGGAGTTGTCTGGAAATCGTCTAGAGATGATTCGCCCTGGTTCCTTTCAGGGGCTGACAAGCCTGAGAAAGTTGTGGCTGATGCATGCTCATGTTGCAACCATAGAACGCAATGCCTTTGATGATTTGAAATCTTTAGAGGAACTCAATCTTTCTCACAACAATTTAATGTCTCTTCCCCATGATCTTTTTACTCCTCTTCACCGCCTGGAGCGAGTACACCTTAACCATAATCCTTGGCATTGCAACTGTGATGTTTTGTGGTTAAGCTGGTGGTTAAAAGAGACCGTACCGAACAATACAACCTGTTGTGCGCGTTGTCATTCCCCACCAAACTTAAAGACTAGATACATAGGAGAACTAGATCAGAGTCACTTCACGTGCTATGCCCCAGTAATAGTGGAACCTCCCACTGACCTCAATGTAACTGAGGGCATGGCTGCTGAGCTGAAATGCAGAACTGGCACATCAATGACATCTGTCAACTGGTTAACGCCCAATGGGACACTGATGACTCATGGTTCCTATAGAGTACGTATCTCTGTTTTACATGACGGCACACTGAATTTTACAAACGTTACGGTACAGGACACAGGACAATACACATGTATGGTCACAAATTCAGCAGGAAATACAACAGCCTCTGCCACTCTTAATGTTTCCGCTGCAGCTGATCCCTCGACTACTGACTATACTTACTTTACAACGGTTACAGTGGAAACTATGGATTCCTCCTCCGAGGAAATCAAGCCAACTGAAAAAGAACCCGGTCCAACGACGACAGTTCGATGGGGGATAACATATTCTACCACATCCCTTACTCCACGAAGTACCCGTTCCACAGAAAAGACGTTTACTATCCCAATAACTGATGTGACAGAGAACATCATGAAAGATCTTGATGACGTCATGAAGACAACAAAGATCATTATCGGGTGCTTTGTGGCCATCACATTTATGGCAGCTGTTATGTTAATTGCATTTTACAAACTTCGTAAACAGCACCAGCTACACAAACATCATGGGCCAACACGAACTATTGAAATTATCAATGTGGAAGATGAAATACCAGCGTCAGCCCCGGGAGACAACCACATGGCACTCCCAGCTATTGAGCATGACCACCTTAACCATTATACAGCATTTAAATCCCATTATAACAACAATACAGGAACACTTAACTGTGCCAAAAACCCCATGCTCAACTCCATTCATGAACCCCTTCTGTTCAAAAGCAGCTCAAAGGAAAATGTACAAGAAACACAAATTTAAGGTTACTTATAAAAGTTTGTTAAAAACTGCTTTTTTTTCCCAGAGTATGAGAATGGAGAAGACCGAGCTAATAACCCAATGATGACAATATCTCTGGGTTAATGTTCACACGATAATCATCTTCCTGTTTCCAAAAACCCATTTAATGAGAGGTGACCCAAATGAAGCACTGACACAAAATGAAACGAAGACTCTTTTGATAACTTTAAAGGGAAAATTCACTCTCTGACTACCTGATGTATTACTAAAAAACAAAAAAGAAAAAAAAACACGCCGAAAGGGAAAAAGTTCCGAAAAGAAAAAAAAAGTATGAAAATTGCTTATTTTGTGGTACAGCTCTTTATGTGTAAATTCTATTTCAGATCTATTTTCATCAAAGATGTTGAGGACAGGAAAATCATTCAAGAGATTTCCGAAAACTTTTTCTTTTTTTTTTTTTTATGTCACTAAGGAGTCTCTGTTGAATCATCCTGGTCTGTGACAACGGTGACTTCATTTTTCATGTAGAAAAAAATACAAATAGTTTTTTTTTTCCATTCACTCATTACCATGGGTGCCTGCTATGACAGAGAAAAAGTGACGCGGCACAGGCCCCAGTGATTGTACGATGGTTTCTTTGTAATCGCTTGGATGATGTGTAACAAAAATGGAACTGAGTATTGTGGGAAGGAATTGTGGGGAAAGTTGTTCCTTGCCACTTGATATCACCATCCTTCTCGGTGGGTTTTCATTATGCTTTTTTTAAAAAAAAATAATAAAAAGAAAATAACAAAATATCAAAAAAGGTGTTTACAACCTTGAAGAGAACTTTATTTTCAAAGGTACTGTGCCATATAACCCTTTACAGATGTGCCAATTATCTTCAGAACTTTACATAAAATGAAAACTGTATGAAAAAAATGAAAAAAAAACTGTTTTTACTAAATATTTTTGTTTTGGGAAAGGAACATGGAGAACCTTACGATTTTGAAACTTCTGCCACAGGAATATTTAGGCCAGTTATTTTGTCTGGATTTCTATCAAAAAAAGTGTAAGGTGTGTGAAATAATGAAGTTGATATGAACTTTTTAAGTCCTCCCTCCTTTTTTTTCTTGGGTGGGTGATTAGTTGCTTTGTTTTTTTTTTTTTGTTTGTTTTTTTTTTTTTTGTTTTGAAGATTTTGATTGGGTGGGAAATGTATTCTTGTTATAAGAACAGAAGAGATTATAATATGTCTGTGGCTCTTTATTGAGACAGAAAGTTACAAGATAAGTTGGTGACATTGCCAAGAGTCTGCAACAAAAATATAATAAAAATAATGAAAAGACACTCCTTTTGTTGAGTTGACATATGTACGGCATTTGAAATTCACTCTGAAGTGAGAGGACACAAATATTTTCCAATCCCACTCTGACTCACACATCATAACAGGTAGCTACAGTAATTTCCCATCCTAGCAAACTAGTGTTCACAGTTGATTTAAAGGGTTGTCTGGCCCCTTGAATGCATGTAATACTCACTTTACTGATACATGTCGCCATTTACATCCTGACCATGTCTCCCACTAGTTTTTATATTTCGCCCTTCACCATGGACATGTGACCTCTGCAGCTAAACATTGGCTGCAGCAGACACCACTGAGCTCACCGCTTCAGCTGCTGATTGGCTGCAGTAGTCACATCCATATTACATCATCACTGATGGCCAGGATACAGACACTGGCAAGGGACCTGGGAAGCAACAACATGGAAGCAGTGTGGGATTAGTAAGGTGACTATAACACTGTTGGTTATTTTAAAGCTTTCTTACAAACAAAAAAATGCAACAGCACTCTGCAACCAGAACTCTGCCCAAGATAGAAGCTATAAGAGGACATTAGTGTACGTTTTGATCAAAAGGCAATAAGCCACTCGCCACGCCAAGGCTGTCCCGTGAGTGGTCCTAACGCTAAATCTGACCTGTTATGGGCCATGACAGCCACATAAAATCCTCCTAACGCTGAATCTTACCTGTTATGGGCCATGACAGCTACATAAAATCCAGGGAGTGTGGGCTCAGCATGCATGCTGGGATAAACCATACTTATTAACCCTTTCTGGTGCTGTAACAGCCTCCATTAGATCCAGGGATGCAGGTACCAACATGCATGCTGAGCCCACTGTGCACTCTTCCTGGAGCCAGATGGCTACTAGCAGGTACTGTGAATGCACATTCAGCTTTATACTCACTGATTAAAACCAGCCTGTAGGGCAGAAAAACTAGTCAGGTGTGCACGACTGAAAAGGAGGTTGCCACACCTCCAACACATACTAAAAAGAAACACAAGGGGGGTCAGTCAGCACGTCCCTGTATGCAGGTGCACGTAGCTATGGCAATTATACATACAAACAAAAAAATGCAACAGCACTCTGCAACCAGAACTCTGCCCAAGATAGAAGCTATAAGAGGACATTAGTGTATGTTTTGATCAAAAGGTAATAAGCCACTCGCCACGCCAAGGCTGTCCCGTGAGTGGTCCTAACGCTAAATCTGACCTGTTATGGGCCATGACAGCCACATAAAATCCTCCTAACGCTGAATCTTACCTGTTGGTTATTTTAAAGCTTTCTTAGCGTTAGGATAAAAAAAAAAAAAACAAGGGGATAAACAACCCCATGAAAGAGAATCTGTCAGCAGTTTTGCCTGCTGAAAGCACTTGGTAACAGCTAGGGAAAGCAGGACAAACATACCTTATGTGAAGCTATTTTATTAGCTGTAGTGAGAATATGAACTTTTATTCTGCTAGATTCTCCTTAAGTGCTATGGAGGAGGAGCTCCACTGTGAAATGTTTTCTACACTGTGTTGCTGCACAGCTCCAGCCTGTGCCGAGTAACGGCTGTAGTAGTCTCCTGATTAGTTACTATAGCTGGTCACTCACAGCTGAGGGAAGGGACTGTTAAGTAGCTGAATGCAGAGAGCACTTCACAGTGAAGCTCCACCTCCAGTACACTTAAAGGGGTAGTGCCACAAGAAATATTAATTGCATATAATGAAAAATTTAGTATAGCCACTGAGCTATTTAATAAAAATGTATCTGCATAGCGCCACCTGCAGTTTGTTCTTTTTCCTATATCTCTGACTACCTCACTCAGATAGTCGTATGCACTCAGTTTAAACCTTCAACTGCCACTTCTGTTAGACACTGTGGCAGTTACAGAGATAGAGCAGCAGCAGAAAGAACATACCTTCTGAGAAAGGATATGCCCCCCAAGCTGCCAGCCTGAAATAAATCTAGCAGAACAATTGGAACAATGATGGGTAGATCTCTGGATCCTTGTGAGGTAAAGGACCTACTTCTAGCTTTGTTAGAATGGGATTGTCATGTACTATATGATATAATTCATTTTCTACATCTATCATGCGATAAATCCTTAAAGAGCTGAATCTGTCAGAATAAAACTCCATATTCACACTACTCCTGATAACAAAAGCTCCATAAAACATATGTTTGTCCTTCTCTCCCCACCCCCTACCTAGTGCTATCAGCAGTTTAGCATAGTCAAAACTGGCAAACTCCATTTAAACCAAATAACCAAAACCATTTAGGTTCATTCACACAGATGTATTTTGGGTTCATTTGCTATGGAGCCATAATAGAGCTACCATAGAGAATCATGTGAAAGTATACATATGGAGAAGTTTCCTGTTGCATTCTGTTGGATTAATCGGATGCCATAAGTACAGAAATATAAACCAGCATAAGTTCTAGGGGAGATTATCTCCATAAATCTCTTGGGTGGTGGAAAATGCATGCCACTGCATGGAACCCATGTGACCTCCATGCTCTGCCATGCAGTCTTTGTACATGTACTCTGTTGTACTACATGGCTTGTTAAGTAAGTATATAACCGTTTTGTCTTCAACAGCTATGACGGTAGGACATTTTCAAAGCCATAACAGTCAGAAAATGTAAACAAAAAAATTATTCACTAACTAAGTTAAGATCCTTAATAAGTCATGGTAAGAAATACACAAGGACTGTTGATGTAGATATTTGCATGAAGTCATCATTAAAGGAAACCTATCAATTCTGTTTTGGCATAAAAACCACCTATGCTGGCGGGAAGAGCAGAGGAATGATAGTTGTCCTTCAGTAATTCAATTTTCTTAATCAAAATTAGGGTTATTCACTTTAGAAAAAAGACGACTGAGGGGAGATCTAATAACCATGTATAAATATATCAGGGGTCAGTACAGAGATCTCTCCCATCATCTATTTATCCCCAGAATTGTGACTGTGACAAGGGGACATCCTCTGCGACTGGAGAAAAGAAGGTTTGTACACAAACATAGAAAAGGATTCTTTACGGTAAGAGCAGTGAGGCTATGGAACTTTCTGCCTGAGGAGGTGGTGATGGTGAGTACAATAAAGGAATTCAAGAGGGGCCTGGATGTATTTCTGGAGTGTAATAATATTACAGGTTATAGGTACTAGAGATGGGTCGTTGATCCAGGGAGTTATTCTGATTGCCTTATTGGAGTCGGGATGGAATTTTTTTCCCCTTAAGTGAGGAAAATTGGCTTCTGCCTCACAGGGGTTTTTTGCCTACCTCTGGATCAACTTGTAGGAAACAGGCCGAACTGGATGGACAAATGTCTTTTTTCGGTCTAATATACTATGTTACTATGTTACTAATGTTTGATTATCTCTACAATTTGTTTTCCACGTGTCCTGCTCCGTATGTGAATGAGAAGATACGTGTTAGCTGGGTATGTCTTCTCAAAATAGAATCTGTCATGTTCTTAAATTATGGAAACAACCACACCTCATCCAAGTGATTGATGTTCTTCTCGGATCTACACACAGATTTTTGTGCCATGCACAGTTACCACTGTTTTCTGGTGGGTTCACGAAATAACCACACTGTACATAAACCTAGATTCCCATTCTAGTCTCACGTTATTTCAAAAAGGAACAGGCAAAAAGTGGAAGTGAGAAAAGATGTCAGTCAAGAGGCTAAGGGTGAGATGTAGGTTAAAAGGAAGACAATCTAATGGCATAGAAAAGCTTGGAACACATTTTACAGAGGTATTGCCAATTGTTTAGGAAATATCTGATGGGTAGGGGGGGGGGGGTCTGACTTTCAGCACCACCCTGATCAGCTGTTTGAAGAGAATGTGCAGCAAGCCCCTGAGGAACTGGTGTAGAGAATGAGAGTGGTAGTGGACCTGATGAAGTGTTGTGTCAAGGTGTACTCCCTCAGGCCATTGCTCCCTGGGGATTGGTGCAGTGGAAATGTAGTTTTGAAGAATGAGGCAAAAATTAAACGTATAAAAGTCTTTTTGTGCAACATAGAACTTCATATACCGTATTTTTCGCTTTATAAGACGCACCTGATGATAAGACGCACCTAGGATTTTGAGGAGGAAAATAAGAAAAAAAAATTTGAACCAAAAGGTGTGCTTTTGGTGGGTTTTGAACTAATGGTGGTCTGTGGATGACACTTTTATGGGGGATCTGTGGAGGACACACTGTTATGGGGGGATCTGTGGATGATGCACTGTTATGGGGGGATCTGTGGATGATGCACTGTTATGGGGGGATCTGTGGATGACGCACTGTTATGGAGGCGATCTGTGGATGACACTTTGGGGGATCTGTGGCTGACACCTTGGGGGATCTGTGGCTGACACCTTGGGGGATCTGTGGCTGACACTTTGGGTGATCTGTGGCTGACACTTTGGGGGATCTATGGCTGACACTTTGGGGGATCTGTGGCGGACACTTTTGGGGATCTGTGGCGGACACTTTTGGGGATCTGTGGCTGACACTTTGGGGGATCTGTGGAGGACACTTTGGGGGATCTGTGGAGGATACTTTGGGGGATTTGAGGAGGACACTTTGGGGGATCTGTGGAGGACACTTTGGGGGATCTGTGGAGGACACTTTGAGGGATCTGTGGAGGAAACTTATGGGGATCTGTAGATGACACTTATGGGGATCCGTGGATGACATAAGTGTCATCCACAGATCCCCCAAAGTGTCCTCCGCAGATCCCCCGATAGAAGTGTGGAGGGAAGAGGCGGGAAAACTCATGCAGTGTTCCGGTGCAGTGCTTCTACTCTAAAACAACCGCCCGCCGCAACTGTTAAATACTATATTGCCAATCACGCTTACCTAACTTACCTAACTACTACTATAATCGCATAATCGCACATACATACATCATAGTACTGTACACGGCGCAGACCGCAGCTCCCTCGGTCATGCGCCACCTGTCCCGCCTGCTGCAGCTCCCTCCTCATGTTTCACCTGCCTGTTCATTCATAAAGTGAGCAGGGCAGGTGGCGCATGAGGAGGGAGCTGCGGCAGGCGGGACAGGCAGCGCATGACCGCGGGAGCTGCGGTCTGCGCCGCGTACAGTACTATGATGTATGTATGTGCGATTATAGTAGTAGTTAGGTAAGTTAAGTAAGCGTGATTGGCAATATAGTATTTAACAGTTGCGGCGGGGCCCAGTGTTTTAGAGTAGAAGCACTGCACCAGGCCCCGCCATGAGTTTTACTGCCTTATCCCTCCACACTGATACTTCGCTGGCCGCGCTGCGCAGCATAGCGGCCAGCGAAGTATCAGTATTCGTTTTATAAGACGCATGGTCATTTTCCCCCCACTTTGGGGGGAAAAAATGTGTGTCTTATAAAGCGAAAAATACAGTACATTCAGCAGAAGCAGCTTTCTCTGGTACCAGTAAGTATATGGAGGCAGGTTGGATGGCTGCAGTTTTGTATTTAGGTGGTACTGGCCTAATAATGTTTTAGGTGATGGATGTCTTGGCTATAATCCCTCACCTTGCAGCTGTGTCTTTAATACTGGTAGTAGCAGTTCACTCTGTTGTCTAGCATCTGAAGACTTCATTTGAGGCAAGTTTAAGTAGTTCTCTCTGGAGAATCTGTAATCCTGTAGCTGGAGCTCTGCATTGTGCTTTATCTCCCTTCTGTCTCTGGACAGGAACTCTCTGGACCAACCAACTCCTACCAGGACGGACTGGGTGGTTAGCCATGTTCCTTGCTAACCTTTGCCATTCACATACTTAATGGTAACAACGGCCAGGAGCACACAATAAAATGCCTAACATTACAATATAAAATGATATGAAACTATTTACAGAATTGTAGTAACCCCAGGTCTGGAGTACTACAGATGTGGCCCTCTGATGAGCTCTGCGGCCTCCTCACAGTGTACTATATTGTATAGTGGCTGTGCTTGGTACTGCAGCCCAGGACCACACTTGAATGGGACTGAGCTGAACATGCACCATGTGACCCATGGAAGTGACATCACAGGCCTAGGAAGAGATTGTGGTGCTCACCGGAGTACTGCACCCTCTTCAAACAGCTGATTGGTAAGAGTGCTGAGTGGTAAGAGCCCATCGATCAGATATTTATTACCTAACCTGAGGATAGGACATCAATATTATAGTCCCAGAAAATGCCATTGAAGGGAACCTGTCACCAGGTTTGGCAACACTGGGGAACCCACCCTTTGGAAAGTGTCTGAAAAATAGTTTCCTGAGCTTGCCAAATTCCTGCAAACCTGTCTGCTCATGTACTGACTTTCTGCCTGTTTACTGGATTCTGACCCTCCGCTGCCTGACCTCCGTATTGACTCTTTGCTGCCTACTCTGACCTTAGGACCATTTACCATAAAACTTGTACTTTGCCTGCTCAGAACTTGGCCAGACTATAATCTTGCCTGACCCCTCAGCGCTCTGCCTCAGTGTCTCTAACCCAGGTAGGTCAGCTGTCAAACATACAAGAGGTAGCGGCCTGGTGGTCCCCCTGCACCAAATTTCACATCCCAGGACAGGGATTTAAGGGTGCAAACCAGGTGACTGTCAGGATAATGCCGTTAGGATCGCCCAAAGTCAAATCTGTTGGTTGATACAGTGGTTTCACACTGAGTGCTGCAACAATGCTAGAGATGAGTCCTGGACTCATCTTCTTGTAAGTTAGATCTTCACTTACTATACCTTACAGGGAAAGACACATTTGATAGGGGCAAATTGTTACCCTGAACTCTTGATGCATTATGGCATGCTGGTGGTTTAGTGGTCCCAAAGCAGGTGACAGCTGAGCCTTTCAATGAACAAATACAATACTGAGATCGAGAAAGTAGAAAAATGCAAACAGAAGTATATGCCATTCTGGGATCAAATGGAGCTTGTACATTCACTGACCCCATAAAAGGAAATAAGATGATTCATTTACCCGAAAGCCGACTCTATTTCAAGAATGAATTCCTTGATCCATAGGGACAGAATACGTACGGTGAATCTCTTCCTTTGGATGCAGTTCAGTAGGTTTCCTAAGTATCAGTCAATGTTACAGTAGAGACCCACTCTCACATTTCCTCACATTAATGGTTTGTCAGGGGAACCCATTAATGGAGCTACATCTGATTAAGCAAGACCTAAACAGACCTAATGCCTAATGTTTCTCTCCTAAGTGCATCGTACACAACTACCACATAGGAAAAGCATGTTGGAGCCTTTGCTGTCATATAAAGGAACACTTTTCTGCTGGAAATCAGCAAATCAACTGTTAAATAATCAGACTCAGGCAGAGAGGGAAAGAAAATTTGATAATAAATTTGGAAAAAAGTGAGAAACAGACTTCAGGGACTTCAGAGTGCCATACACAAATTTTCACCACTTGGAGCACTTTCGATTCAGGCAGAATTTGGACCTGAATCAAATCCATCGGCTGATCAGGCCAAATCTAACCCAAATTGAATTTTTAGAAATTTACTCTAGTTTATAATTTTGCTCATCTGCACCTTCTGTAATGATAATCAGAGTTATTATATATAAAATCAAAAAGCAAGCGGCACTCCAAAATTGAAATAAATAAAAAAAGTTTAATCACCCATGTGGAATCGCGATGTTTCGGCTCCAAACTGAGCCTTTTTCAAGCCGATTCCACATGGGTGATTAAACTTTTTTTATTTATTTCAATATTGGAATGCCGCTTGCTTTTTGATTTTGTATATTGGGTTTGAGCATATACCCTAGAGCTGAGCACCCGCCTAATTTTTCATTGCTGCCGGATAATTTTCTTTTTAGTATATATATAGATATCATAATATTCCGCATAGGTTACACACACAAACAAAATCAGGCATTCCATAGTGATAAACCAATAAAATATTAAAATAAACAATTAAAACTATTATACAATAGTTCAGGAATCTTTTAGAAAATGGTAGTACACATAAAGCTGCATGGGTTGGTCACCATCCTTGGGTATGCCAATGGTATGCACAGATATGGGTGCAATGAGTGTGGGGATACTGTTGAATTAAAGGATAAGCGTCCTAAGGAACAATGTAGAAGGAGTAAGGCTACTTTCACACTAGCGTGAATGTTTTCCGGTATTGATATCCGTCATAGGGTCTCAATACCGGGAAAAAACGCTTCCGTTTCGTCCCCATTAGAGATGAGCGAACATTTAAAAAAAGTCCGTTGTTCGGCGTTCGGGTGGTGGTAAGTCGCGCATCCCATTATGGATTCCACTATAGCGGCATATGGAATCCATAAGGGGCGGCTGACACCAACCCGAACTTTTGCACAGCTGAAGGACCTGGGGTGACGTCACTGTCATGTGATCAGTGCAGGGGGCGTGGCTCAGCACGGGATTTGTCAATGGGGACAAAACGTAACTCCAAAATGCATTCCGTTCCATTCTCATACCGGAGAGCAAATCCAGCATGCTGCGGTTAGCTTTCCGTCCTGAGATGCGGAGCAAGACGGATCCATCATGACCCACAATGCAAGTCAATGGGGACGGATCTGTTTTCTCTGACACAATCTGACACAATCGAAAACGGATCTGTCCCCCATTGACTTTCAGTGGAGTTCATGACGGATCTTTCTTGGCTATGTTAAAGATAATACAACTGGATCCATTCATAACGGAGGCAGATGGTTGTATTATCAGTAACGGAAGCGTTTTTGCTGAACCCTGCCTGATCCAGCAAAAAAAGCTAGTGTGAAAGTAGCCTCAAAGGAAGGGAGTCAGGATAGGTAATGTCATTGTGTAGCACCCCCAAGTCAGGGCAATGTATGGAACTAACCTGCGGAATGCCAGTGATGGAGAGGCCGGCACGCTGTTCCTCTGGGGCACTCTCTGGGTTCTTGCGGGACACAGCCAGGTGGAATGTGAGGTGCCCTTGGTGTTGTAGTTTAACGTGCCTATGGCTGGGTCCCTGAGGTGTCGTGACGCCAGTGCCAGTAAACGGTGGCACACCGTATTTATAGTAGGAATAACAGAGGTGCAGACTTGTAACTTGAAAACAGAATTCCAACTTTACTGAAAACAGTGATGATACAGTAAGCAGTCTTTCCAACAGTTCCTTCTTGCAGACAATCACAATTGCAGTGGTCTTACATCCAGCAAGGTAAAACAGAGGGTGATAATACAGGACTTGGAATTGCAGGTGAACCTTACTTTCTTCCTGACTCGTCCTGACTGGAATTGATGCTTCAAGGCCCCAATGCCCTACTTCTGGCTTATATCCTCGAATCTCCAGTTTATAATGTACCTCCTCTTGACATTTAGTACCTCTTGCTCTAGGGATTGCCTCCAGGTTGACTTCTGCTGAACTCGCCTAGGCCTGAGACATGTGGCCTTCACAGACTCCAGGGTCTGCACTCCTTCTCCTAGGGCACCATCTTCCTAGGGTGGATTCCTCACAGGCCATAAGGCCTGGGTTTGGCCTTCACAGGCACATGGCCTGCACTTGTCTAAGGCATACTCTAGACTGCCTTCCCTTCCCCTGACTGGGCCTTATATAGACTAGGGCAACCTAGCTCCCTCTAGTGACTAGAGCTGGAATTACATCCCTAGCCGGCCTGCACATAGCACATTTCACAGTAACAGGGGAATCAAATACCATAAATTACATTGATTTACATTGCATGGTACAAATAGGACCTTTACCAGCCTCCTCCTAAAATGAGAGGAGCGACAGCAGCCAAGTGACCCTTCCGTAGTGACGGGCAGTACAACTCCCGTACACTACATACCCCGCTGCTTTAAGCTGAGTACGCCCTCGTACTCTACCAGGGTACCGCCCTACTGGAATTTCCACCTGAAAGAGACAAAAGAAAAACATGCAAGAATACATACATATCAGTACTCAATTCTATCTGCATCGACAATTGTCATCAGGTCCAGCTGACTGACGGAGAAGTGCGGTGACAAGGGCGTCGCTCTCTTTCTTCAGGATAAAGAGTGGAACTGGGGCGCTGACCTGGCACAGCGGATGTTAGGGAATACCAGGATAGTCCATGACAATGAGTGAGTCCATAAAAGCATATCACAGAGACTCGCACACAGGGGGTCCATCTCTGGGCACATAGACTTGGATAAAATATGTTTTAGCAATAAATACGGTCAGCAGCACATACATAAAATCACAATACAGGACTCTGACAACACCAGGGTAACATCTTCCTGGCAAGTCCTGCGTATATTTAAAGTGCTGACATAAAAGAACCCTTTTCAACCTGAAATGGGGGTTAAAAAGGGATAAGGTGCAAATAAAAACACAACTTGGAGTTATTAAAGTACTTGACGCCAAAATGTTAGCAGCAGGCAGGATGTCCCGGAACAGAAAGAGGCAGGCTGGGAGCAGTGGTTCCACAGTGGCAACTTATTTGTCAAACATGCCACCGGCCGTGGGGAACTGGCAGCAAGCTCTACCAGCCTGGCAAACTTAAAGGAACAGTTCCTGCAACAAATATGATGTCCCTGTGAGGATGAGCAAAAATGGCCTAGCAGGCCTGCTCACAGGTACGTATCAAACTCTTCTGGCTCACTATCTGAGGAGGAAGCAGGCGGCTTCTAATTGCGGCTTACCCTCGAACGGGTCCTCCTGGATTGACTTCGCCAGCTCTTCAAACCGCTTCTTCCTAGCAGTCGTCTTCCACGCGACCGCGGCCTGCAGTTCGGTCATCAATGTCGGCCATTGCGGGTGCCGATGACAGGTTACATCTCGGTCCGGTGAGTCTTCTTCCGGTCCGGTGGTCCAGGCTGGAGGGTCCCAGGTCTCCGGTGCAGGGGAGTCTGGTGGTGTGGCGCCCCACTCTCCTATGGGCTCTGGCTCGGGCATGCTTGCGTCCGGCGCCGCCATCTTCTCACCAGCTTCCTTCAGCTTACTCACAGACTCCTCCCTCGGGCTGGGCAGATCTCTCCTCAACTCAGGCCCGCCCCCTAGGTATAACGCAATAGGGTAGGCGGCCACATTATAATCCACAAAGATGGGCGGTATCCCAGGATAGTTTTCTCCTCCCTTCTGGAGGGTTTTGGCGCCAATTTTTCGCGCCACTGAGGATAGTGATGGCGCAGGAAGAAGTCCAATGGCGCCGGCGGCCATCTTGGGCGCCATGATGCGGCTATTCACTGACAGCAAGCCGCGGTAGTAAAACAGCATAAAAGTCCACAAAAATGCACTTTGAAGTGGCGATTTTCTTCCTCTTGATAGCGCAACACTGCACAGCACTTTCTGGAGGTTTTTGGGACACTTTTCTGTACGTTTTAGGTCCGCAAAGTTCACTTCAAATAAACAGGCGTTTTGTCACTTGGCAAACTGGTTAAGGCACAAAGTTCACGTTTTTGCTCACAGTCCGTAAAACGTGCGTATCCTGTTCGTGACGCCAAAATGGAGCATCCCCAAGTCAGGGCAATGTATGGAACTAACCTGGGGAATGCCAGTGATGGAGAGGCCGGCACGCTGTTCCTCTGGGGCACTCTCTGGGTTCTTGCGGGACACAGCCAGGTGGAATGTGAGGTGCCCTTGGTGTTGTAGTTTAACGTGCCTATGGCTGGGTCCCTGAGGTGTCGTGACGCCAGTGCCAGTAAACGGTGGCACACCGTATTTATAGTAGGAATAACAGAGGTGCAGACTTGTAACTTGAAAACAGAATTCCAACTTTACTGAAAACAGTGATGATACAGTAAGCAGTCTTTCCAACAGTTCCTTCTTGCAGACAATCACAATTGCAGTGGTCTTACATCCAGCAAGGTAAAACAGAGGGTGATAATACAGGACTTGGAATTGCAGGTGAACCTTACTTTCTTCCTGACTCGTCCTGACTGGAATTGATGCTTCAAGGCCCCAATGCCCTACTTCTGGCTTATATCCTCGAATCTCCAGTTTATAATGTACCTCCTCTTGACATTTAGTACCTCTTGCTCTAGGGATTGCCTCCAGGTTGACTTCTGCTGAACTCGCCTAGGCCTGAGACATGTGGCCTTCACAGACTCCAGGGTCTGCACCCCTTCTCCTAGGGCACCATCTTCCTAGGGTGGATTCCTCACAGGCCATAAGGCCTGGGTTTAGCCTTCACAGGCACATGGCCTGCACTTGTCTAAGGCATACTCTAGACTGCCTTCCCTTCCCCTGACTGGGCCTTATATAGACTAGGGCAACCTAGCTCCCTCTAGTGACTAGAGCTGGAATTACATCCCTAGCCGGCCTGCACATAGCACATTTCACAGTAACAGGGGAATCAAATACCATAAATTACATTGATTTACATTGCATGGTACAAATAGGACCTTTACCAGCCTCCTCCTAAAATGAGAGGAGCGACAGCAGCCAAGTGACCCTTCCGTAGTGACGGGCAGTACAACTCCCGTACACTACAATTGCCTGCCTAAAAAGACCCCTTAGTGACCTCCAATATGCTTTTTATGGTGGTCATTAAGTGGCCTTAGGTTGGTCTGCTACATTTTTACGGCAGCCCAGTTTAAGCGCTCTCATGCAGCAGAGAACGTTGGTTCAGCTCTCACATGAGAGCTGGGCTCCTGCTCTAATCCCCCCAAATCACCAGAAGCCCTGATCCGGGCCATCTTACCCCTTAGATGCTGTGGTCAATAGCGACTGTGGCATATAATGAGTTACAGAGGGAAAATCCCTCTGCCTCCCATCAGTACCCCACAAATGAGATCACAGGGTGCCGATGTCTATGCACGGCAGCCTAGAACCTAATTTAGGCCCAGGCCTGCCTGCAATGCTTCTCATCATGCTGTGCCTCATTGGCACATCCTGACGTTGACTATAAGTATCTATAAGTATATCACTCACAGTATAATGTATTTTACAGCATAAGCCGTACAGTGCAATATAGAAGCAATTAAAAGATCACCTGTTACAGACCCTTGTGGGACTAGTAAATTGGAAAACAAATTTAAAAAAGAAAGGTGATCAAAAAGTGTTATGTACCCCAAAATGATACCAATAAAAGGTACAAATCGTCCCACAAAAATGAAGCCCCCACACAGCTCCATATATAAAAAAAATTAAAAAGTTATGGGACACGGTGATGCAAAAATATTCTTCTTTTTTTAAAAAAAATGGGTTTTTATTGTGCAAAAGTAGTAAAACATAAAAAGTATGTATTTGGTATTGCTGTAATCATACAGATTTACAGAGAGTAAAGTTATTGTGCTATTTATGAACGTCGCTAAATTTATAATGTATAAACTCAGTGGCAGTATTTTTCTTTTTTTTCATCCCCCAGCAAGAATGAATAAAAGTTAGGGCTCATGCACGCGACCGCGCCGTGTGTTTTGCGGTCTGCAAATTGCAGATCCGCAAAACATGGATGCCGTCCATGTGCGTTCTGCAATCTGCGGAACGGAACAGGCAGCCCATGATAGAAATGCCTATTCTTGTTTGCAAAAACGGACAAGCATAGGACATGTTGTATTTTTTTTTTTTGCGGTGCCACGATACGGAGAAACTGATGCAGCATTTTTTGCGGCTTGGATGGGGACCCAAACAACGGTCGTGTGCATGAGCCCTTAATCAGTTATATGTGCCCCAAAATAGCCCCAGTAAAAACTGCAACTTGTCCAGCAAAATACAAGCCCTCATATGGCTACATAGACAGAAAGATAAAAAAGTTATAGCTTTTGAAACGTGACAATGAAAAAAAGAAAAAAAATCGCCTGTTCATTAAGGCCCAAAACAGGCTGGCTCACTAAGGGGTTAATATTCAGTGCATTTAGGGATACTTTTCTTGATCCCACTGGTATAAGAGATGTGATTTGCTGTCAGCTTGTGAGACATTCTTATTTTTTCCCCTCTATTCTCTCATTATCGGGGTATTTTTACAATCTACATTTATCACATATCCACACAGGTTAGGGCGGGTTCACATAAGCGTCAAGAATTCCGTTATTGCTTCCGTTATAACATGGTTATAACATTGGAAAAAACGGAATTGTAAGATGGAATTCAAAACGGAAGCCTTTAGAGGCATCCCATTTTGATCCATCATAATAGAAGTCTCTGGAATGGTATGGAGTCAGGAGAGGAAAGTAAAAATAAAATAAAAAATACAACATGGAAACACAAATAATGTAAAGAACGTTTTGATGATTTTGTTTTTGAGTTTTCATTTTTTGCAGGACAATCTTTAGTTTTCTTATTCAAGAAATGTATTGGATTTTATATTTTAAAGGGGTTCTCCAGGAATTGAGAAAATGAAAATACTTA
Organism: Bufotes viridis; assembly: GCA_033119425.1. Lineage (NCBI taxonomy): Eukaryota > Metazoa > Chordata > Amphibia > Anura > Bufonidae > Bufotes > Bufotes viridis. Next base: position 566,187,319 of record CM065590.1, on the reverse strand, counting down.
AATATTACTTCATTATAAATATATTCCCAAATACCTTACATTAGTTATATGGCTCGTTTTCTCTGAGGAGCAATCATTAGGAAAAACAAAATGCCTGCTGTCCAATTAGTACACACAAAACCTGTCCTAATCACACAGGAGGACAAGTTATTTCACAGCACTGAGGTAAAGAGCTGCCTCATCCTTCACCCTGCTCTGCTGGTTAAGGGATTATAATCCTGATTGAATACAGTTTAATATGGTAATCAGCTGAATCTCTGTAGGAATGGAGTTCATGAGCAGATGTGGATAATGAGCAGCAGCACTTGTATGCAGCCTCACATGACCACAGTCTGTCCTGTCCGCCCTCTCTGTACTTCATGTCTCCTCATGAACTCCATTCCTGCAGAGATTCAGCTAAGGATCGTATTAAACTGTATTCAGGATCACAACCCCTGACAAGTTGATCAGAGAGGAGGATGAGGCAACTCCTTACCTCAGTGCTGTGAAGTCACTTTTCCTGCTGTGTGATTAGGACAGGCTTTGTTTGCACTAATAGGACAGCAGCCATTTTGTTTCTCCTAATCATTACTCCCTAGACAAAACAAGCCATTATAGCTAAAAAAAAGGTATTTGGGAATATATTTATAATAAAGTAATATTTATGTGTTTTCATTTTCTTAATTCCCGGAAAACCCCTTTAACAAACATAACCAGACAGGAAGGCAAACCATGTCAAAATTGTCGAATAAATAAGTACAGACCAATAATGTTGTAACGGTATTATGGTTTTATGGTTGTATTATGTATTATGGTTGTATGGCCATACCGGCGCTGTGCCTGTAGACAAGAAAGAAAGAGAAAACAAAAGCACAGCGCTATACAGTGAGATATACAGTGAGTCAGCATTTAATAAGTAAAGTATGTTTCATCACAGAAAAAATATGAAGAGAAAAAAGAGAAAATGGAGAAAAAGAGGAGGGAGGGAAGAGGGGAAGGTGTATGGGGGAAAAAGTTTACGCCTGTATAGTCAGGTAAATCCCAGAAGTGCGAAAGATGTTCCAAGGATCCCGGATATTTAGAAATCTAACAAAATACTAAGGAGTCTGGTCAATCAGCTCCTCCATTCTGTGGTAAAGATCTATTTCAGCAAACCACTCCTTCAGGGTGGATTGTAAGGGTATTTTCCAGTGTCTCGGAAATAACTGCCTTTCCCGTCTGAATAAGATACTTGAGAAGAGAATTTTTGTATGCAGGGATGGTGAAATCTAAAACATATAGTAGGAAGGCTTTCTACTAGAGAGTTTGGTACTGGGATCACAGTCACCTCACAGATACTTTGTTGAGTCCCAGAAGCTACCCAGAGTAGAGCAGAGCCACCAAATATGGAGCAGGGTACCCTCCTCAGTGCCCCACCTCCAACATCTATCAGATACTAAAGGAAGGACCCTGTACCAATGTGTAATAATCTTGTAAGAGGTTTTGTCGATTTAGTAGGTAACAGTGATCTATAAAAGAGAAAAAAACATCTGTTCTATATGTGAGGGCTTAAATTGTATGCGAGGTTCATGTTCCCAAGCTCTACAGATGCGTTGTGTAAATAGTAGTTTGTACAGGGAGGAGATACCGCAAAACACTGCAGAAGGGGCAAGACAAAATTGCTCAAACGTGGTTAAATCTTGTGTAAAATTGTAGGTCGAGCATAGGGAGGAGTAAAAATGTTGCAGCTGAGTATGTTCAAAGAAGTGACGTGCCAAAAGCACAAGGTCATTTAATAAGGAAGGAAGAGGTTTTAAATGGGTCCTCGAAAGGACATGACAAAAGCGGAGCAGACGCATCTTTGTGCCAGTGAGAAAGGTTGAGCACAGCTCGCAGAGCGAAAACAAAGGGTTGTCTGTGATTAAGACAAGAAGGCTTTTAGGACCAATCAGAGAATGTTGAGATTGAGGTCCATTGCTAGCCAAAACCACAAATGTATGGTTAGCAGTGAAGGATAGCGAAGCCAAGACAGAACCTAGACTTCCCGTCAGCCAGGGAAGAACTGTTGGGGAGCAAGCAGAAGAATCCAGGGCAAGACGTACCCAGGAATTAGGGTTACCACGATAGAGCATGTCCAAAAGCCTAGTGTATGTAATGGAGTTATAATATAGGTAGCAGTCCGGAAGACCAAGCCCCACCAGCATCTTTAGGACTAGTAAGGATCTCTCATCTTATTCTTGGACCTCCAGGAGACCAGACAAACTTCGTAAAGCATTGGGTCCAGTAAGTGGCAGGTACGCAAATGGAAATGGTCCATAGGAGGTAAAGTAATTTCGGCAGAAGGTTCATTTTTATGATGCTAATTCAACCAAACCAGGAGAATTCTCTATGGTGCCAGGACTCCAAATTCCTATGGAACCATTGGACGGGGAGGGGGGGGGGGGTCAAGTTATCCCTAAATAGCCAAGACAAATCAGAGGAGATATTAATCCCTAAATAATTGATGCCTGATGCGGGCCAGACAAAAGGAAAGGAAGCTTTGAGAGACGAGACCATGGATTGAGAGAGGGAAACATTCAGGGCTTAAGATTTGATCATGTTGAGCTTAAATTTGGAACATACCCTGAAGCAAGAGATCTCATCCTGCAGGGACGGTAAAGAGATAGGGGGGTTGGTTACATAAACCAAAAGATCATCAGCAAAGTCAGCATATTTATACTCATGACCACCAATAGTCAACCCCGAAATATCTGGGTTGTGGCGAATGGAGACCCTAAGATGCTCCATCAACAAAGAGTGGGGAGAGTGGGCACCCCTGACGGTGCCATTGTGGATAAGGAAGGGGAAAGAGAGAGTGCTGTTGATTTTAATACGTGTGGAGGGGGATTGATAGAGGCTCAAAATTTTAGCTGAAAACTAGGGGCCTAAACTGATCTGGGCCAGAGTATTAAGTAACAAGGGCTAGGAAATGTGATCAAAGGCCTTTTCCACATCTAAGCAGAGCACTATGAGAGGGATGTTGTGGGTTTTTGCATAATAATTTATATCAAGAGTCTTCAGCATGTTATCCCGAACCTCCCTCCTCGGCACAAATCTCACCTGGTCCGAATGGATCAGAGAGGGTAGAAATGCGTTCAGACAACTCACTATAAGTTTGGCATACATTTTAAGGTCTACGTTCAATAGAGAAATCTGACAATAACTCGCACAGACCTGGGGGTCCTTGCCAGGTTTAGGGATCACTGCAATATGCGCTACTGTGGACTGGGCCGAGAAGGTAAGCGCAGATGACACCATATTGAAGACCTTGAGTAGAAAAGGGGAAAAAGAAGAGGAGGATGCTTTAAAAAATTTAGCCATGAACCCATCAGGGGCTCAGCTCTGCAGTTTCCTCTCTGCGAAGAGGCTCTCCAAGCTGGCAGAGTCCTCCTTCAGACATACAGGCAAACAGAGTTGGGGGGGAGCAAGTGCCCAGACTCCAACCAGTCAAGGGACAGATGCGGTTAATTATAGAGCCCGGAGTAGAAGTAGCGAAAAGAGGAGGCGATTATCGGGGTAGTGTAAACCTTGACGGGAGGAAGTTTTAAAGGCTGGAATGAGAATTGGCTAATTGCCCTCTAAGAGCCCTGGCCAATAAGTGCCCACTCATCTCCATACTCATAAAACTTACTACAACATACTTGGATCATACATTAGTAAGAGGACTTCAACAAACATTTTGCCTCTAAACGAGCATTCTGAAATTCCCGTAGAGTAGACAAAGACACGCTTGTGGGCCAATTCGAGAGAGGCAACCCTATAGAGAGCAAGACATAGGGAATGAGCTCCTCCCTCTTAAGATGAGTCCCATGTTTAATAAGGACACCACGAATTACCCATTTAAGTGCCTCCCACTGAAACGAGAGTGGTGTCGAGTCATCCGTGTGATCAGTGAAAAAGTGATGGAACTTACCGAGTCAAAAAGGAAGGGCACATTTAACTGCCACATCCATTCACCCTTAGTGAGAAATGGAAGTTGTAGGGAACAATATACAGGGGCATGATCAGACCAAGGGATATTGCCAATGAGGAAAGAGTCTAGCCAAGACAGGGCATGATGTTGCAACAAAATATAGTCTGTTCAACTGTAGGAGGAGTGAGAGGATGAGTAGAAGCTATAGTCTCTGTTTGCAGGGTGTTGAATATGCCATGTATCACTTAACTGAAGTTGCAAAAGTGCTTTCTTAACTCAGCATGACCAGAAGGGTTATTTAAAGTAGGGTCAAGCGTAAGATTAAGGTCTCCACAGAAGAGGACCATACCACACACTAGGGGAGAAACCCGATCAATTAAGTCTACCAGGAAGGAACCCTTGTTCTGATTGGGGGCATAAACATTAAAGAAAGTGATTTCTCGGCCACCGATCAGTAAGGACAGAACAAAATATCTGGCTTCAGTATCAATAGTACAACTCAGCAGTTGGTGAGACAAAGACTTGTGTATAGCTATGGCTACATCCTTCGACTTGTTCACCAGATTGTTTCCAAAATGCCAAGTTGTATATTGTCTATGCCGAATAGTGGGGGCCCCGTCATCTTTAAAATCAATTTCCTAGAAACAAATAATGTGTACCTTCTGATGATGAAAGTGATGAAGGATCTGAGCTTTCTTACCAGGAATGTTGAGACCCTTCGCATTGAGAGTGGCGATTTTGAGGGACGTCAATGGGAGGTGGGAAGAACGGACACTTGTAGAGGGTAGAGGAGGAAGAGAAAAGCGAGAAAGGAAGAGACCTAGAAAAAAAGAAGAAGAAAAAGAAATATACAACAAAAAAAATTGAAATATGAAAAACAATAAGCAGCCCTACAAAGTATATAGACTGCAGGGTAAGAACACTAAAGCAGAATAAATATATCAACAGAGACAGTCACTTGGGAAAAACGATCCCCTGGGAATGTCTCAAACTATGTGGGGGAAGTAACGGCAGGGAAGAGGGAGCTAGCCACTATCCCTGAAACATATAATGATCCAAGAGAACAACCTGCTAAAGTGGAAAGCAAAGCAAGCGTTAACCTGACATTATAAAAGGAAGTTAAACAATTCAGAACTATTCAGGTGGGAGCCTTTGACAGAGAACAAGGAATTTGAGAAGGAAGCGGCTTCCTTTTTGAGTTCCTTGTGGATGACGTGACCTTCGAGGCAGCCGACTCCTGAGAAGGCAGCGAACCTCGAGGTGGAACTGGCACTGGAAGAAGCATAGATGGCCATGGACCCAGAATAACCGGAGGAAAATCAAGATCCCGTAGAAAGCTTGGAAGATCCTCTACGCTGTGGAGAGTAGAAGAATGTCCTTTGTGGCCACACTGGCCAGCAATCAAAACAAAAGGATACCCCCACATCAGTACAGGATCCCTCTGTCGTGGAGAGGATTCCTAAGAGGCCTCAGGGCGTGCACCAGAGTGTAACAAGAAAGGTCTTGCAGTAATAAAAAGAGAGTTCCTTCATATGACAGGGAAGCTTGTTGCCGAGCTTTGGCCAGAATCTGGTCTTTGATGGCGTAAAAGTGGATCCGGCGGATAACATCGCAAGGGTTGGATCCATCAGGGGAAGGGGCTCTGACCACCCTATGAGCTCTGTCTATTTCAATGGGTGTCCGCGGTGAAATATGTTGTTGAATACTGCATAGTAGATCAGCCACAGAAACTGATTCTGGAAGACCTCATATGCGGAGATTATATTACACCGGCTGCAGTTTTCAACGTCCAGTTTTCCAAGAGTTGTTGTAGGGCACGGATTTCAGCTTTAGCTTTTTGAAACTTGTCTTGTAAAGACTTGACCTCAGCGACAGTGGAAAAATTGGTCCTGAAAGAGAGTGTTCACTCTATCTGTGAGAGTAGAGAGATCTGTATGGATTTGATCACATTCTTGATTGCATTGCTGCAGCATATTAGCAGTAAATTGGGAAAGATGTAAAAAAGTCATAGAAAGGGCTAGAGCGCTGCAAAAGGAAGCAAAAAAGGGGTAAGAGCGGGACAATTGCCCTGCGAACAAATGTGGATAGGGAAATGAATTAAAATAACATAGAATTTAAAAAAAAGTTAAAAATAATGATCTTGAACTAGGAGGCGCAGGTCAAAGTGGAGTGGGAGGTTGAGGAGACGGTGGACGTGGCGGAGGTAGCCAACGCTATTTTAGTATTTTTTTATCTTCATTTTTTTTATAAATTTGGGAAGACTCCAAAACATTGGGAAATATAAAAAAGAAAACAAAGAGAAAGTGCGCTGGAGTATAACAATGGCTGGGTATGGACAAGTCCTGTGGGATCCATGCCTGGTTCATTTTAATGAACGTGACCTTGCCCACATTGACTGTGGACAGGCGGCTGCGCTTGTCTGTGAATGAAACCCCCCCCACGCCCCCCCCGTGCTGAACACACGTTCGGACAGTACACTGGCCGTAAGGCAGGCCAGCACCTCCAAGGAGTAAAGGGCAAGCTCAGGCCAAGTGCCCAATTTGGAGACCCAGAAGTTGAATGGGGCAGACCCATCAGTCAGTACGTGGAGGCGTGTGCACACTCTGTTCCACCATGTTGCTGAAATGCTTCCTCCTGCTAAGACATTCCATATCAGCTGGTGGTGTTGGTTGTTGTGGCATGCTGAAATTTTGGCCATGCTAACCCTGCCTTCTGAGGTGCTGGCGGTGCCCCAGCTGTGTTGGCAACTTCTTCCTCCTCCTCTGCCTTCGCTTCATGATTCAACTGAGCCCCTGGTGTCAGGTGGGAATGTCATCAGCAGCACGTCTACCTTACTCGTGCACCTTCGATCACGCTCCAGTGACAGAATTAAGGACGGCACATTGTTCTTGTAGTGGGGATCCAGCATGGTGGCCACTCAGTAATCAGCACTGGTTAGAATGTTGGCAACTCGGCAGTCATTGCGCAGGTGTAGACCGTGTACCGGGGTGGGCTCCCGAGGATACAGCAAAGTCACAGACAAGAAAAGTGACACAGACACCAGCTTTTGTGCAAAAACAGAAATTTTACTAACAGTAGTAACAAATGTAGCAATAACAGTAGTAACAAACACAGCAATATAGAAATACACAGGATACCCTATACTCCAGGCTGCGAGTCACTGTTCCTGTCCAACTGAACAATCCTAACACTGTGGCGCACACAGCAGAGCCTGCAAGTCGATACTGTGCTGCAGAGGAACAGACCTGACTGATGGCGCACACGGCAGAGCCTATAAATCAATACCGTGCCGCTGAGTCACTAACCTGGGTCTATACTGTATCCGCTGGTTGCTCCAAACCGAACAGCAAGTCCCTGATCAGCTTCCTGACACTGATGCTCATTCCTAGGAACAGAATCTGGATCCACACAGTCCTCTTAGACAGCTCATAAAATGGTGGACAGCTTCTTCTCCAAACTGAGTAACTCCACCTCTTATGGTAACTCATCTCGACCTCTCATAAATATTCAAATCCCAGCAGTAGCTTGTCTGCGTGAGGAAACAGTGGTCTCTTGTGGCAAAACTGCACAATGACAACTCTAACAAGTACAAATCCTCATCAACAGTATTAGAAACAGTATTTCTGCAATAGTAGCTGTTTTACCCTCTTAAACAGGCACTGCAGCATGTAGTCGCTCATGTGTGCCAGGCTGCCCAGAGGCAACAACAAGCTGTCCTCTGTGGAAGGTGTATCGTCTGCGTCCTCTATATCTCCCCAGCCACGGTCCAGTGATGCCCATGAGCTGCTTTGGGTGCCACCTTGCTGTGAACACGGTTCTTCCTCCTTATCCTCCAGAACTGTGTCCTGGCTGGGAAGTTGTGTACCTGGCCTCTGTTGGTGCAGGAACCCACCCTCCGAGCCACTTGTGAATGACTGGCCTGATAACCGTCAAAATGATCCCTCTTCCTCCTCCTCTTCCTCCTGTGCCACATCCTCTTCCATGATCACCCAAAACATTTTTTCAAGGAGACATAGAAGTGGGATAGTAATGCTAAGGACTGCATCATCGGCACTGGACATGTTGGTGGAGTACTCGTGGGCACACGCGTCCCGCATAGAGGTTCACTCGTTGGTGGTAAAGTGGTGCTGTTCCGCAGAGCGACTCACCCGTGCGTGCTGCAGCTGAAACTTCACTATTGCCTGCTGCTGCTCGCACAGTCTCTCCAGCATATGCAAGGTGGAGTTCCACCTTGTGGGCACGTCGCATATGAGGCGGTGAGGGGGAAGGCCGAAGTTACGCTGCAGCACAGACAGGCGAGCAGCAGCAGGGTGAGGACGCCGAAAGCGCACACAGACGGACCGCACTTTCTGCAGCAGCTCTGACATATCGGGGTAATTTTTCAGGAACCTCTGCACCACCAAATTCAGCACATGCGCCAGGCAAGGGATGTGCGTCAAATGGGCTAGACCCAGAGCTGCTATGAGATTTCGCTCATTTTAGCACACCACCAGGCCGGGCTTGAGGCTCAGTGGCACCAACCACTCATCGGTCTGTTGTTCCATGCCCGTCTACAGCTCCTGTGTGGTTTTTCCCCCAAACAGAGTTTCAAAACAGCCTGCTGTCATTTCCCCCTGGCTGTGATGAAGTTGCTAGTGCAAGTGTTATGCTGACTAGTGTTGAGCGCGAATATTCGAATAGCGAATCTATTTGCGAATATAGCGCTATATATTCGCAATTTCGAATATTCGTTTTGTTGTTTTTTTTTAGATGTTAGTCCTTGTTGCTCTCTGGTTGTCTTCCCACTTCCCAAAAGCTGTTCTTACCTGTCCGGAGGGTTCCTGGCTCCCTGCCTCCCTGCCCGCTCCAGTCAATGCCCGTTGCGGCTTCTGCCGACTTCCTGTGTGCATGGGAACGCCTCCATGCTAAAATGTACTGTCGGATGTGAGAATCACGATCTCACAAATTTGACTAAGTTGTAATCGCAAAGCGATTAATATAACCTGAATTATTCGCATTGTGATATTCGTTATATTCTAGCAATACAACCATTAGGAACCCAGCTTTAAGTTGAATTCGCAATGCGAGCAATACAGGTTATATTAATCGCATTGCGAATTCAACTTAGAGCTGAGTTCCTAATAGTTGTTGCTAGAATATAACGAAGATTGAGAATATAGTGCTATATTCGTGAATTCGTGATATTCGTCATCTTCGTTATATTCTAGCAATACAACCATTAGGAACTTAGCCCTAAGATAAATTCGCAATGCGAGTATATGTTTGCTTCGTGAATTCAACTTAGAGCTTAGTTCCTAATGGTCGTTGCTAGAATATAACGAAGATTGAGAATATAGTGCTATATTCATGATATTCGTTATATTCTAGCAATACAGCCATTAGGAACCCAGCTCTAAGTTGAATTCGTAATGCGAGTAATACAGGTTATATTAATCGCATGGCGAATTTAACTTAAAGCTGAGTTCCTAATGGTTGACAACCATTAGGAACCCAGCTCTAAGTTTTATTCGCGATGCGAATATAAATTCGCGTAACATTCGCAATAAATAGAATAATGACGAATATTCGATTTCGACGAATATATGACGAATATTCAATCGAATATTCGCGAAATATCGCAAAATCGAATATGGCACCTCCCGCTCATCACTAATGCTGACCGGATGAGGAGGCGGTAGAGGAAGCAGAGTAGGAGGAGGAGGCAACAGGAGGCAAAGAGAAATGTCCTGCAATCCTCGGTGGCGGAAGGACATGCGCCAAACTGCTATCCGCCTCAGGCCCAGCCGCCACTGCATTTACCCAGTGTGCAGTTAGGGAGATATAACGTCCCTGCCTGTGCTTACTGGTCCACGTATCGGTGGTTATGTGGAACTTGCCACAGATGGCGTTGCGCAGTGCACACCTAATTTTGTCCGCCACTTGGTTGTGCAGGGCGGGATGGCTCACCTGGAAAAGTAGTGGCGCCTGGGACAGCCACCGCCATAGGTTTTGTAAAAGTCTCCGTTTCCACCAGACGGAATGACAGCATTTCAAAGGTGAGGAATTTTTAAATGCTGGCATTCAGGGCCAGAGATAGGGGGTGGATGGGGGTGTACTTCCTCTTTCTCTCCAGTGTTTAGGAGATAGACAGCTTAACACTTCCATGGGAGATGCTTGGTGACGGTGATGGACATGGTGGCATTGCTGCCACATCCTCTGTTTACGTGGTGGCAGGTGCCATTGTCACTCCAGAGGGGAAGGAGGAGGCCAAAACTGCAGCAGAAGAGGGAGCAGGAGGAGCCTGAGATCTTTCGTGATTTTTGAGGTGTTTACTCCACTGCAGTTCGTGCTTTGCATTTAGATGCCTGGTCATGCAGGTGGTGCTCAGGTTTAGAACATTTATGCCTCGCTTCAGGCTCTGATTGCACAGCATGCAAACCACTGGCGTTTTGTTGTCAGCACATTGTCTGAAGAACTGCCAGGGAACTCCTTGGAGCTGGCTTTGGTGTGCTCAGTCCCTGGGTGCGGTGGGCAGTAGCAGGCGTACTGGCTAGGGGACAGCCACTCTGCTTTTGCACCCTGCTCCCTTTTTTACTGTGCGGCTGGCCCTGTGCGACCACTACCTCTTCCTCCGAACTGCACACATCACTCGCATGACCTTGATTCCATGTGGGATCTAGGACCTCATAGTCCTCCACATCATCTTCCACCCACTCTTCACCCCTGCCCTCCTTACCGGTCTGCACACTGCAGAAAGCCGCAGTAGTTGGCACCTGTGTTTCATCATCATCAGAGATGTGCTGCGGTTGTCAACCCATGTCCGCATCCTGCAACATAAGTGGTTGGGCATCAGTCTCACTCAATCTCTTCCATAGTGGTTGGGCATCAGTCTCACTCAATCTCTTCCATAGCAGGGCTATGTGGACGGCCCTCGGAAACCTTGTCAGCAGAGTTATCAAAAAGCATAAGAGACTGCTGCATGACTTGGGGTTTAGACTGCTTGGCTGATTTGCAAGGGGGTGAGGTGAAAGACAAATGCCCATGGGCTGCAAGTTCCAATTCTGTGCTTTTAGCAGGGGACCGGGTGGGAGACTATGTGAAGGAACTGGAGGCACTGTCAGCCACCCAATCTACTACCGCCTCTATTTGTTCTGGCCTCACCATTCGTACACTGGTATTTGGGCCTACAAAATAACGGTGAACGTTTTGTCACCTACATGCACCTGAGGAAGGTGTTTTATTTGGGCGTGTAGTTGGCACAGATCGACCACGTCCTCTCCCTGCAACAGGAGCTCCACAAACCCCAGTAGCACCACGACCAGGGCCACGTTCCTTATTTGATGCTCTTCTCATTCTTTGAGGTTACCCACTGGACTAACAGACGGATTAACTATATCAATTTCCCTGTCATGTGTGTAATGCTGGTGTACTTCACGCAATAAATGGGTATATGATGTGCACCTAACTAACAGATGGATTAACTATATCAATTTCCCTGTCATGTATGCAGTGCAGGTGTACTTCACACAATAAATGGGTATATGACATGCACCTGACTAACAGACGGATTAACTATTATATGTGTGTGTCAGGGGTACAGAGTACAATGCTGCATTGCACCCACAAAAAAAATTGCTCTAGGTCACCCACAGAATTAACAAACAGATTTATGATTATCTTTCTGTGCCAGGGGTGCAAAGATGGTGTATTGCACCTACAAAAAATCGCTCTAACTCTGTCCCTCACTTCAGCTGCCTGCTTTCTGTCCCTTCACTTCTGAAAGCTGATCGGCGGTGCTACACATGATCCAGCTGATAAAGAGGCTGGGTCACATGATGCACCAGCCAATCACAGCCACGTCATTAGTGGCATGGCTGCGATGGCTTCTAAGGGCACAAAGCTTAAAAGCTTGTTGATTGGCTGCCCTGCAGCCTTTCAACAAGCTTTATTAAATGCCCAAACACCGAACTCGAACTCCGGCAAAGTTCGGGTTCTGGTCCGTGTACCAAAAATCATAAAGTTTGGTACGAACCCAAACTTTACAGTTCGGGTTCGCTCGACAACTACTCTCGGCCACCATCTTGAGAGTGAAAAGTGCAATCCTGATGGGCCCTGTGCAGGTAAGCAGCGTGCCAGGTAAAATAAGTGTTGAGGTCATCCTGAGAAGAAGCTAGGGGAACCAGTGGTTGGGCTGTACCCTTTTTGGTCACTTTCCCCATGGTCAGAGGCTGTATAAGTAGTAAGAACACCAGGGCAGCGGCAGAGCTTTTTCAGGCGCATCTTTATTCCTCCATGGCCGACTACACTCCCCTGTACTTCTTATTGATACCATTTTGGAGTGTATGTGACTTTTTGATCACATTTTATTACATTTTTTCGAGATGTGATGAAAAAAATTGGCGAATCTCAGCCATTTTGATATTTTTTTTATTTACACCATTCTCTATATTGCACTAAATATTTTTATATTTAAATAGTGCAGACATTTTCAGACACTACAATGCTCATGACATTCATATATATTGTATTATATATATGTATTATATTGTATTGTATTATATTTGCATTGTTTATGTATTTATTTTTTATTCTATGGAAAGGGGGATGATTTAAATTTTTATATATTTTTTTTTTTAACTTTTTTTGTAGCCCCTCTAGGTGGCTACGATATCCACTCATTTGTTTTTTTATGGCTTATATTGTATTTTCATAAAACTACATTATAAGGGCCTATTGCTGTTATCCTATGAAGGCCTGCTGTCCAGCATAGGATCTGCAGCTCTTATACCCTGGGTCTCTTCAAAGAGACTCAACATATTAGAATTAATGACCGGCTTCCCCGATCTCCCCACGGGCAGCCAGTCTTATACCAGAAGCATGCGCTTCAGGGTTTTTCACCATTTAGATGCCGTGGTCGTGCTTGACCACAGTACCTAAAGGACTAAATGCCTGTGATTGGTATTATTGCACTGCATATGCAAGCGGGCGCCATGTTTAAAGACCCTCTCAGCACCGTACATGTATAGCCTAAGGGTTAAGGTCTAAAAAAAGAAATGTCATTATTGTCATTATATGTATTGCCATTGATAGAATGGCTTTCAATCCACCTCTGACTAAATTAAATGGACATAAAGTTAACTGGAAATGAGGACATTTCCAAAACTTCATGTCCAAATCGGTAGAATCATTTGGCAGTCAGAATAAATTTGGTCCGAATCCAAAGTGCCCCAGTTATGTATGAGATCTCCTAGGACTGTATCCAACCCCTATCAAGTACTTTAACATCAAGACAGCATTAGTAATGTCAAAATAAGGGTGGGTTCCCATATGTGTTGTATATTCCTTTATACTATTCCGTTATAACAGAGTTATAATGGAATATAACAATTTAAGAACAGAATGCAAAAACCCTTTAGAGACATTCCATTTTGAGCTGTCCTAATAGAGTTCTATGGGCACAAGTAACAGTTCCGTTATGTAAAACGTAAAAAAAAGTCCTTTTGACAGGAATATACAACAAAATATACAACGGAATATACAACGCATATGTGAACCCACCCTAACAGTGACATATATGACCAGTGATAACAAACAGCCTGTTTAATAACTTCAAAAGTCTAAAAAATGATCCCTTTTTGGTGGCAGATGCTTCATCTCTGTCTTCTGACCTATAAAATGGTTGTTTGTCACTTGTGTGGGAAAAGCAAAAGTTTTGGATTTGCAGAAACTTATTTTTTTTATGAAATTTGTAATGAATTCATATTGTATAGAATGGATTCGGATATCTCTAAAAGGTACCCTTTGACAATCACAGATACATGTTTTTATGAAAAAAAGGTGGGGGGTTCAGTCAGCAAAACCCTATATGCAGGTGCACATTGCTATGGCGAAATACACATACAAACGCAAAAACAAAAATGCAATGGCACTCTGCAACCAGCACTCTGCCCTGCCTCCATGCTGGATGTTGAATGAGGCATTAGTGTTCATTTTGGCCAAAGCGTAATAAGCCACTCACCACGTCAAGGTCGCCTCTATGAGTGGTCCCTAACACTAGTTCCTACCTGTTATGGGCCATGACAGCCACACAAAATCCAGGGAGCGCAGGTGCAGCATGCATGCCAGGTACACTCTGCTTGTAACCCCGTCTGGTGCCATAACAGCTTCAATCAGATCCAGGGATGCAAGTACCAACATGCATGCTGAGCCAACTGTATACTTCTCCTGGAGATAAATGGCTACTGGTAGGCGCTATAAAAGCAGACTCAGTTTTATACTGACTTTAAAACCAGCCTCCAGGGCAGACTAACTAGTCAGGTGTGCACGACTGCATGGAGATCGCCACTCCTCCAATATATACTACAAAGAAAAAAAGGTGGGGGGTTCAGTCCGCACAACCCTATATGCAGGTGCACATTGCTATGGCGAAATACACATACAAACGCAAAAACAAAAATGCAATGGCACTCTGCAACCAGCACTCTGCCCTGCCTCCATGCTGGATGTTGAATGAATAAAATGAAATAAAGAATACATCTATACCCTCAAATATTATGTATATGCACTGTGACCCTGTCAAAAGGAACAATTGTTTGAAGATCGCTATTCCTTCCTGAAGCAAACAAAAACCTGTTGATGAATGCGGTGCTAATAGGACCAGGTGAAGGCAAACCCAAAAGGAAGTTAGTACCTCACTTTGCCTGTTCACCTTGTGCCTATTAGGAATAGGAGGGATTTGTGAGAACTAGGTTTTATGTAAAATGTATAAGTCATGTATTTCTTATACCTATACCTGCTATTTAAGAGAATGTATCCTTATGTTGGGGATATAAAGCAAATGCAAATGCTTTATATCAAAGAAAGGATCAAATGAAAAATATCAAAGGTTATTGATCCTAGAGGTGGACATAAAAAAATAAACACCTCAAAGAGCTCAGTCGAGATCTTAATTATTTTGTGCAATAAGTAAAAACAGGGTACAAGGGTCTATACAAAAATATAAATGATTTATTATACAATAACTTATATACAATGGATATATGCAATGCTGACACACCACAAATTTACCAAAACTCTATAATATCAAGACCAACACAAGAATTAAAATGCAAATTCTGCTTACAAATATGAAAGCTAAACCATCAACTGATTATATAAAGAAATTCAATAAAGAAAATGAGAGATAAGAACCCTTGCTCTCACAAAACTATGACCAAACTTGGATAATCGGTAATATTGCAATAAAGCTTATAAATTATCGGCCTGATACTAGACTAGGGAATATAAAATTCCCAAGAGAGAGTTCTCTTTATATTAATATTAGATCTTTATTCAGCAATATGCATCGTTGCTGAAAAACGATCAATATCAATGTAGCTCCTTAACACTATGTATCCACACAAAATGGGAATTTTTGGCTAGGTACCAAGTAATTTATCAATACTACAGATATGTAAAATCATACATTACCGATTACAGATATTATGCAGAGTCTTAAGGGAAGTCAACTCTCCAGAATTTTCTGATAATCCGGATCTTTCTCAGGGCCCTCTTTCTTTGTTTTCTCCTGGCCTCTCTGAGATCCTTTTCTTTATTCTCCTTTTGGGATACCCCTACTACTTGTATGTGGGTAATTATCCACAAGCTTATCAGATAAACACACCTTCCTAGATTAGAGTTTTCCAATCATGTTGGATGGGCATGTACATATGATAATGGCTTATGATGTCACACCATTACCCAGAATGCATTTCTGCTACTGGTGTAATGATACCTACTTACAGCTAGGTGGCACTGTTGTATAAGCTATTATCATCATACTTTAAATGGTTAACTTATACATGCCTGACATCATCCTGCATTCTATACAGTTGACATCTAAAGCTTTAAATCAGAGCTGAGGGATACATTTTGACACATGAACCAATTAAAATACAGACGCCGAGGAACTAATTGAAGGTTCTCATACCATAAATCTACAATGTAGATAAGAAATATAAAGGGCTTTGCTTTTCCACAGATGCCGTATCTCCTAGCAGTCTCTCAATGGGTGATTAACCGTTAACCGCTAACTCAGTCTTCACCCCTGCCCTCCTTATCGGTTTGCACACTGCAGAAAGCTGCAGCAGTTGCCACTTGTGTTTCGTCATCATCAGAGACGTGCTGCGGTTGTCTTCCCATGTCCTCATACTCAAACATAAGTGGTTGGGCATCTCTTCCACTTCTGGGGCAGGGCTAGGTGGATGGCCCTTGGAAACCCTGCCAGCAGACTCATCAAAAAGCATAAGAGACTGCTGCATGACTTGGGGCTCAGACTGCTTGGCTGATTTGCAAGGGGGTGAGGTGCTGGATAGATGCCCATGGCCTGCAGGTGCCAAATCTGAGCTTTCAGCAGTGGACTGGGTGGGATACTGGAGGCACATTCAGCCACCCAATATACTAGCGACTGTACTTGTTCTGGCCTCACCATTCGTAGAGCAGCATTCGGGCCTACTAAATAACGCTGAAGGCTCTGTCGTCTACGTGTGCCTGAGGAAGGTGTTTCATTTGGGCATGTAGCTGGCACAGATTGACCACGTCCTCTCCCTGCAACAGAAGCTCCACCAACACCAGCAGCACCACTACCAGGGCCACGTCCCTTATTTGACGTTCTCCTCATTATTTGCGTTCCCCCATCAAATTAACAGATGTTTTATCTCAGGTGACAATTTAACTGCCAATAGTCAACAATTAAGTTCACTAACAGTAAGGCAGTGCCCGTGTCATAAACAGAATAAATGTCTTTATGTCACACAACAGTGTAACGGAGCAATTCAATACAATTACTTCACTATCACAAAAAATATGAATTCTCCAACCAACAATTTAACAGCCAAAGTTAACGGTTTAATTGGACTGTCAGAAATGCAAACCGCTAATGTGCTGTCTAGCACAAAAACTGTATTTATTGCAAACTATGTAAATGCAGTATGTTACGGTTTTATTGGAATATTAGAAATGAAGCGTAGGATCCTGATGTCACTAATGTGCTGTTTAGCACAAAAACTGTGTTTTTTGCAAACAACTATGTAAATGCAGTATGTTACGGTTTTATTGGAATATCAGAAATGCAGCGTAGGATCCTAATCTGCTATCTAGCACAAAATCTGTGTTTTTTGCAAAAAACTGTGTAAATGCAGTATGTTACGGTTTTATTGGAATATCAGAAATGCAACGTAGAGCGCTAATGTGCTATCTACCACAAAAACGGTGTTTTTTGCAAACAACTATGTAAATGCAGTATGTTATGGTTTTATTGGAATATCAGAAATGCAGCGTAGGATCCTAATGTGCTATTTAGCACAAAAACTGTGTTTTTTGCAAACATCTATGTAAATGCAGTATGTTAAAGTTTTATCGGAATATCAGAAATGCAATGTAGGCTGCTAATGTGCTGTCTAGCACAAAAACTGTGTTTTTTGCAAACAACTGTGTAAATGCAGTATGTTACGGTTTTATTGGAAATTAGAAATGCAACGTAGGGCGCTAATGTGCTATCTAACACAAAAACTGTGTTTTTTGGAAACAACAATAAAAATGCAGTATGTTACAGTTTTATTGGAATATCAAAAATGCAGCGTAGGCCGTTAATCAGCTATCTATCACAAAAACGGTGTTTTTTGCAAACAACTATGTAAATGCAGTATGTTATGGTTTTATTGGAATATCAGAAATGCAACGTAGGCCGCTAATGTGCTATCTAGCACAAAAACTGTGTTTTTTTTGCAAACAATTATGTAAATGCAGTATGTTATGGTTTTATTGGAATATCAAAAATGCAGCGTAGGATCCTAATGTGCTGTTTAGCACAAAAACTGTGTTTTTTGCAAACAACTATGTAAATGCAGTATGTTACGGTTTTATTGGAATATCAGAAATGCAACGTAGGCCGCTAATGTGCTATCTCGCACAAAATCTGTGTTTTTTGCAAAAAACTATGTAAATGCAGTATGTTACGGTTTTATTGGAATATCAGAAATGCAGCGTAGGCCTCTAATCTGCTATCTACCACAAAAACTGTGTTTTTTGGAAACAACAATAAAAATGCAGTATGTTACAGTTTTATTGGAATATCAGAAATGCAGCGTAGGACATAAATTTGCTTTCTAGCACAAAAACTGTGTTTTTTATAGCAGAAATGTAACTGCAATATGTAACGGTTTAATTGGACTGTCAGAAATGCAGCATAGCCCGTAAATTTACTATCTAGCAAAAGAAGTGTGCTTTTTTATAGCAGCAAGGTAACTGCAGTATTTAACGGTTTTATTGGACTGTCAGATATCTTTAGGTCACAAAATGCAGATATGCATAAAAAATCTCTTTAGGTCACAAAAATATGTGACAGGTGTAGGAGAGTACCTGGGGTGGTAATAGACGGTAGGTACGTGCAGTGGTACGTGCAGTAGACGGTAGGTAGCGGGCATACTGCAGTGAGGCTGGCAAAGAATATTTATCCGGGTGGTGCACGGCTGCATGTCATACATTAAACCAGCAAGCTTGGTCATCCCTGACAAAATGGAGGAGCTGGTTAAGCAGTTGGTGCAGAGCAATGCACAACAGCAACAAACAAACAGTTTGCTGGTACAACAGTTGGCGCTTATGCAAGAGGCTCTGAGTGCATCCCAGCGAGAGACCCCACCGGCAGTGACTCCTTCGCCGCCAGCTCCCAGGGATAAAGTCCGGTCTGCATTAAGAAAAATGGCTCCGGAGGATGATATAGAGGCCTTCCTGATGGTGTTCGAGAGGACTGCGGAACAGGAGAACTTACCGTCGGGACAGTGGGCAGAAGTGGTGGCGCCATTCCTATTCGGAGACGCCCAAAAAGCATACTTCGACCTCAACCGTGAGGACGCCCAGGATTATGGGAAGCTAAAGGCTGAGGTAATGGCACGCTTGGGTGTTACCACTTATGTGCGGGCGCAGAGAGTTCATCGGTGGGCCTTTTCCGAGTCCAGACCCGTCCGGTCTCAGGCATACGACCTGGTGCATCTGGTGAGGAAGTGGTTCCAGCCGGAAACTTTGAGTCCCTCCCAAATGGTCGAGCGAGTGGTCGTGGACCGTTTTATGCGGACACTGCCAAGGGCCATACAGCGCTGGGTCTGTCAGGGAGACCCTGGCAACCTCGATCAGTTGGTAAGCCTAGTCGAGAGGTATGTGGCGACCCAGGATTTGGTGCGGGACTCCACGCAGGCACGGGAAACCCGTCAGGCTCCCCTCAGGCTAGGGATCCGGAAAAAGGGTTCCAACCACAAAGGGGGAAGGCTAGTCCTACTCCGGGAAGAGAGACCGGGGAGGGACCACGGGGATTCAATGTTGGCACTGCCACGGACTGGGACATAGGGCCGCGAACTGTCCTCAAGCCCCTGAACCCATGGACTGTGGGTTCGTTCGCCGGTCCTCTTTCTTTGCCCGGCCTGTATGTACCGCGGACCCCCTACTGGCTGCCGATATGCCACCCCTGTGCCAAGTCTCGATCGATGGGCATCCGATTAATGCTTTGCTGGACTCTGGGAGCCTTGTGACCCTTGTGCATGAGTCCTTAGTGTCTGAGACCCTACCAGAGAAGCAAACCCTTTCCATTGTCTGTGTCCATGGGGACCGCCGAGAGTACCCCACCGCCAGGGTTACCATGTCCGTGTTGGGCCGAGAGGTGCAGCACGTCGTCGGTGTGGGACGCCAGATCCCTTATGCCGCCATACTGGGAAGGGATTTTCCGTTGTTCTGGGCTCTATGGAAGAGTGATATGCCTTACCTTAGGGGCGGACAACGATCGGGCCCAGTGCCCGAAGATCCCGATGCGGGGGTACCAGCCGTAGGGGTCACCACATCACCTGTAGAGTGTCATCCCGATAGGTTTCCCTAGAGGTGTTGGCAGGCGAATCTGTGGAAACCCCGTCCATCCCGGACCTGGAGGTATCCCGTGACACGTTCGGGACCGCCCAGCTCCAGGATCCGACATTGTGCGGGCGAGGGAAGGGGTTACAGTGGTAAATGGGGTGGCTCAGCACCCAGGCGCCCGACTTGGTGTTTCCCTATTTGGCTTTTAACCAGGACCTGCTGTACAGGGTGAACAAGGTGCAGCAGGAGGTAGTGGAGCAGCTGGTGGTACCCCAGCCATACCGCCGTATGGTACTGGACTTAGCCCACTCCCATGTGCTGGGAGGACATTTGGGTGTAAAAAAAACCCAAGAGCAGATTCTGCAAAGGTTCTATTGGCCCGGGGTTTATGAGGAGGTCAAAAGGTTTTGTCAATCCTGTCCAGTGTGTCAGATGACAAGACCCCAGCCCCACTATCGCAGTCCCCTAGTGCCCATGCCCATCATCGAGGTTCCCTTTGAAAGAATAGGGATGGATCTGGTAGGCCCCATAAACAAGTCGGCCAGAGGGCATCAGCATATCTTGGTGGTCCTAGACTACGCCACCAGATATCCTGAAACCATCCTCAAACCGACGGACTGGTGGAGCGGTTTAACAAAACCTTAAAAACTATGCTCAAAAGAACCGTAGCCAAAGACGGAAAGGATTGGGACCTGTTGCTGCCGTACGTATTGTTTGCAGTGCGAGAAGTGCCCCAGGCATCTACGGGGTTCTCGCCCTTCGAGCTATTATACGGTCGACGTCCAAGGGGGTTGCTGGACATCGCGAAAGAGGTGTGGGAGCAACAGCCCACCCCACACAAGAGCCTCATAGAGCATATAGAAAAGATGCAGGACCGCATAGAGACAGTCCTACCAATCGTCCGGGAACACATGGAGGCCGCCCAACTGGCACAGAGCCGGGTATACAACCGGAGTGCCCAGGTCAGGACATTTAACCCGGGTGACCGGGTACTGGTATTAGTCCCCACCATTGACAGTAAGTTTTTGGCACGGTGGCAAGGTCCCTACGAGGTGAAAGAGAAGGTAGGGCCAGTAAATTACAGGATATCCCAGCCAGGACGGCGGAAGCCAGAACAGGTATATCATGTAAATTTACTGAAGTCGTGGAGAGATAGGGAGAATCTCGTTGGGGACGGCCCAAGCACGGTCTTGACTGCGGGGAAGATCCCCGCCCCACCGGAGGGCACCTCCACAGTAAAGATAGCTGGTGGACTATCGCCCAAACAAGCTCAGGAAGCCAAAGAGTTCGTGAGTCGAAATAGGGACGTGTTCTCTGATCTTCCTGGTCGAACTTCAGTAGTCCGACATGACATCGTCACCGAGCCCCACGTCAGGGTACGGTTGAAGCCATATCGGGTACCGGAGGCCCGACGACAGGCCATTTCAGAAGAAGTAAAGTCCATGTTGAGGTTAGGAGTCATTGAGGAGTCCAGAAGCGAGTGGGCCAGCCCCATAGTCCTCATCCCAAAACCTGACGGTACTCTACGCTTCTGCAATGACTTTAGAAAGCTCAACGAGGTGTCGAAATTTGATGCCTACCCCATGCCTCGGGTAGACGAGCTCATAGAACGGCTGGGGAAAGCTCGCTATTTCTCGGTCCTCGACCTTACAAAAGGGTACTGGCAGGTGCCTCTCACGGAGGCGGCAAAGGAGAAGACGGCCTTTGTCACCCCGAGGGGTTGTTTCAGTACCGAGTTTTGCCCTTTGGCCTACATGGCGCTCCAGCCACCTTCCAGCGATTGATGGACGTCATCCTACGGCCCCATCGTCCGTATGCTTCGGCATATCTGGACGACATCATTGTGTTTAGCCAGGACTGGGAGAGTCACCTGCCCAAGGTTCAGGCCGTAGTTGATTCACTTAGAAAAGCTGGACTGACGGCCAACCCAAAAAGTGTTCGATCGGGTTTGAGGAAGTCCGGTACCTGGGATACGTGATTGGGCGGGGAGTTGTCAAACCCCAGGTAGACAAGGTTGAGGCGATCAAGAGCTGGCCCAGACCTCTTACCACGAAGCAAGTACGTTCGTTCCTAGGCATGATAGGGTATTACATGCGCTTTATCCCCAACTTTGCCACGGTAGCGGCCCCATTGACAGGACTCTTGAAGGGGAGGAAGACGGTAATGGTCCGCTGGGATGAGCAGGCAGAAGAGGCGTTCTCCCGTTTGAAGTCGGGTCTGTGTGGGTCACCGATTTTGGTGACACCCGACTTCACACGGGAATTTATTGTTCAGACGGACGCCTCTGGAGTAGGCCTAGGGGCAGTACTCTCTCAGGAAGTCAATGGGGAAGAACACCCCGTTGTCTTCCTGAGTCGCAAGCTCACTCCAGCAGAAACCAGGTATAGCGTGGTAGAGAGAGAATGCCTGGCCATCAAGTGGGCCCTCGAGTCCCTTAGATACTATCTGTTAGGGAGAAGGTTCCGTCTGGTGACTGATCATTCCCCTCTCCAGTGGATGAGCCAGGCCAAGGAGAGGAGTGCCCGGGTCACCAGATGGTTTTTGTCCCTCCAGAATTTTAAATTCAGTGTTGAGCACAGAGCAGGCCGCTTACAGGGGAATGCAGATGCCCTGTCCCGGGTACACTGCTGTACATGTGTCCAACCTCTCAGGATTGAACAGGGTGTGCAACCCTGCAGGGTTGAACAAAGGGGGGGGATATGTAGGAGAGTACCTGGGGTGGTAATAGACGGTAGGTACGTGCCACCGGGGGTCCTGGTCCCGGTGGAGTAAGAGCCGGAAAAGTGTGTTTTTCCAGCGGTTATGCTGTTAACACAGCGGATCCGGGCCGGCTCTTACTGGGAGCAGTCAGATATGCGGGTGGGTGCCTGTCTCCCCACGGTCCAGGCCAGGTTTGCAGGGAGGGTTTAAAACCCGACCAGCAGCAAGGGTGTGGTGTGTGGAAGCTGTTGTTCTCTTGCTGTGAGAGTGAGAGGTGAAGGTGAACTGGGCTGTGTACTGAGGCCTGTAAAGGACTGTGCGGGGAACCCCAGCTGAAGCCAGGAGGGATCCGTAATCCGTGGCTAGAAGCCGGACCCAGGGGCTTGCTTCCCCAAGGAGAAAGAGGTGACATTACTCCTGGCTTTGAATAGACTTTTCTTGTTGTGATGGAACCAGGCCTCAAGTAGCCTGCAGCTGGTTTGGGACTGAACTATTGTTTTGCCGTTGTGTGTGACCACCCTCCCTATGAACTGCACTGCCTTTTCACTTGTGTTCACCGTGTAAATAAAGAAAGCACCGTTTAACACCAAGACCTGTCTGTGTTGCCTCTATACTGCACTCGCTACCACTGCCTACCAGAGCGGATCCCCACACAGGCTAATGGTATAATTATAATTGAATGATTTTCACTGCCAGGTATGCACTGCAGGTCGCAGGGGTACTTGACCGGCCAAAAAAGGGAATTTGTCCTCCACTGAGCTACCAGAACAGAATTAAAGTAATGTTCCTGGCACACATGCAGTTCACATGTAGTTACGAGTGCACTTTCAAAAATGTCCGCCAACGCCTACCGAACTAGCAGATGGATTAAAAGTTATTTTTCAGTGTCACTGGGCTCAGGGCTGGGTACAGAAATGTAGCATAGCACCCTCAATAATCGCTGTAGTTCGAAGATTGAACAACACCAAGTAAACTAGAATTTTTCCCTAATCTCTCCCTCACAGCAGCAGCAGCATCCTATCCCTACACTGAGAAGAGCATAGTGACATGCGGCGCTACGTGACTCCAGCATATATAGAGGCTGGGTCACATGCTGCACTTGGCCAATCACAGCCATGCCATTAGTAGGCATGGCTGCGATGGCTTCTATGGGCAGACGAGTGAAACGCTTGTTGATTGGCTGTCCTGCATCCTTTCAAAAAGCGCCAAGAAATCGACGAACACCGAACCCAAACTTTTACGGAAATGTTCGGGTTCAGATCTGGGGACCAAAAGCCCTAAAGTTCGGTATGAACCCGAACTTTCCAGTTCGGGTTCGCACAACCCTATTCCCTACCCTTCATGACACAATTTGAATGAGGAGTGTATTCTAAAACTAGGTGCCAGCAGCCACCAATAGGGGGAGTCCAGTGCATAAGAATTTATAAAGTTACCATTGAAAGCAATAACAGATGTAAAAATCTCTTTGTACTGAGATCTTCCTAGTGACTGGCAGCTTCCAGAAAATGTTGTAGATTTATGTTGGGAAGAGAAGAAAGAGTTCAGGGCCAGCCCCAACTCTCCCTGAGCCCCATAGCAGTCACATGGTCTGCCTTCATAAAAAGGTAGGCGACTGATTACCATTTAGTTGCCCCTTGAGGACTAAGGTTTTTTTGAGGAAATGGTTTCCATTCTGAAATGACAATAAACAGGTTAAAATATGACAAAACTGTAATAGTATGCAATTTTCCTGAGGGATTTGTCATCAGGAAACAAAGTAAACGACTGTTATTTGCTAGGATAATGGAATATCTATTAATACATTTATTTTTTCAAGTCAGTTGTAGAATGGATAATTCTAAAATTTTTGCTTCTCTGGAGGAAAGACTAGGTTACAAAAAAATCTCTCGGGAAGGGAGTTGAAAATTATCTTGTATCCCTTGGAGACACAAGAATCCAAGAAGAATTTTCGGCAAATCATGCAGACAAATTCCTATACTTAGTACCACGGCACCCGTCAGTTTATACTAAAGGGGTTATGCCATGACTAATGTAAAAAATGAAAATCAGAAATGATATAGTACATGACAACCTCTTTCTAACACAGCTAGAACCAGTCCTGTACCTCACATGGATCCAGAGATCTCCCCATTCATTGCTCTGCTAGATTTAGATCAAGCTTGCAGCTCAAGGGGAGTGTCTTTTCTGCTGCAGTTCAGGGGGCGTGTCTCAGCTCTCCCTATCACAGCTCAGGGGGCAGTTGAAGGATGAAACTGAGCATGTGCGGCCATCTCAGTGAGCAGGACAAAGACATAAGAGAAAAAACAGCGGGTGGCGCTATACAGATAAATTTTATTGAATAACTCAGTGGCTATTCAAATTTTTTTATTAGATGCAATGACAAAAGTATTCAGATCCAGGTGCTGGTTTGAAAAGTACAGAATATTTTTCGTGGGACACAATAAATCCGGACAAACGTAAAATATGTGATTGCCAGAAATACTCATTACAATTGGACATTTCGGTCGTAAGACCTTCTTCAGCACAATGAGTCTAGAGCAAGGAGCCAAGTGGAGTTGTGGACATGCACATGCCTCCTTGCTCCAGGTGAATATATGCACCAATAAAACTCTCTGCTTAATATAAACTAACGAGTGCGGTGGTACTAACTATATGATAGTGTGAACATTCACCTACCACGGGCACCACACCTCTTAGCGGAGTGCAGGTGTCAACACTATATTATGCAGAAAAATTCAGACAGACAATAAACCTGAAAAGCTCGTGAAGTCATGAAAATAATTCCAATGAAGGACAGTTAACCAGACCAAGTAACTTGCCAGTCCTAGATCTCAATGTATTAAAATTCTGGAATCTCTTAATGCCGTTAATCCTTCCATTTAGAGGAAAGCAGTGACACGAGACCAATAGTGAAGGTCCATCGGTTCATGATTAGGAACATGCCAGGGGCGTAACTACCGTAGCGGCAGACTATGCGACTGCTATGGGGCCCAGGGCAAGAGGGGGCCCAGTCTTAGTTGGGATTATCTCCTCTTCTACTGGAGGTGAAAACTTGGTCAGGACTCTACCCTCTAAAGGAACAACTTTTAACAAATGAATGGAAAAATGACCCAAGGGTCATTGAAAAGGGTTTAGGCAGAAACCCTTCTGTCCTCTGTGCTGTGGGGGCCTGGTTTGATTCTTGCTATGGGGACCTTATTTCTCTATGTATGCCACTGGGACTGTAATGTCCCGGAGTGCCGTTACCACTTCTTTTTGGCACCTTGCTACCTTTCCTATGTGCTAGTATGTATTATCTAATGTACTTCTTGTCATCTTATAATAATGTGCATATTCATTCATGTAACTGGTTATGTTCATGCAATTGCCTGGTCCACCAGCAGATTGCGGCAACATTGGCAGAGATAGGATCTCTGGAGAGGAACCTTTTAGTTCCTCCCAGCCCTCTGTAGAGTTTAGTTAGTCAGTGAGTCAGTGTCTAGTCTACCCTCCGTAGGGAGAGGTTGTGAGTAGGCCAGCAGAGCCCCGTCTGCTCTGCTAGGCCCAGAGGTACTGCCTCTGAAGTCCTTTACCCTCCGTTCACACTTGCGCGTTTTACAGCACGTTCGAATGCGCTGTAAAACGCATAACCGATGCAAACCAATGCTTCGCTATGGGACTGGTTCACATTTTCGCGTTTTACAGCACGTTCGAACGCGCTGAAAAACGCCCGATGCATAAACAAGTTCTTGAGCTTGACTAAGATAAAGTTTGGAAACAGTTTGGATTACCTTTTATGCCAAGTAAAGCTGTGTTTAATGTTACTACAAAGTCTGGACTCCATTTGTTCTACCTGTCCATCATCCAAGTTCAACTACCCTTTTTACACTGTTTCCACACTATGTCTGGGATCCAACCATATCGAGGTAGGAACACTGTAACACGTGTATACAACATCTACAGAGACTGTAGGCCACCCTGCACCACTCTGGCAATCCTACCCCTGGGTACCAACATTACCATCTACAAAGAGGACTCCAAGTCCAACCTCCTAAGGGGCAAGGGATACCCCAGGCGTGGCCTATTGGGACGTCGCAGAACATGCAAAGTATATAATACAAAATAACATTCAACTCCCTCAAGTTAATGGAAGTGCCCAACGCGAGTTTTGCTCTAGCTCAGGGATCAGCAACCCCCGGCACTCCAGGTGTTCTGAAGCTACAACTTCCAAAAGTGTTCCATTCACTTCTATTGGAGTTAGAAGAACAGCCAAGAATGTTTGCATGCTGGGAGCTGTAGTTTCACAGCAGTTGGAGTGCCCAAGGTTGCTGATCCTTGCTCTAGCATTTTCTGGGGCTTGACAACCATATGCCTTTTACTCGTTATAAATAGAGATGAGCGAACTTTAAAAAAAAGTTCAGTGTTCGGGTTGTGGTAATCGCCGCATCCCGTTATGGATTCCACTACAGCGGACTATCGCGGCATATGGAATCCATAAGGGGCGGCTTCCACCAACCCGAACTGTTGAACAGCCGAAGAACCTGGGGTGACGTCACCGTCATGTGATCAGTGCAGGGGGCATGGCTCAGCACGGGATTTGATCCCGTTCTGAGCCACGCCCACTTCACTGATCACATGACGGTGACGTCACCCCAGGTCCTTCCGCTGTTCAACAGTTCGGGTTGGTGGAAGCCGCCCCTTATGGATTCCATATGCCGCGATAGTCCGCGGTAGTGGAATCCATAACGGGATGCGGCGATTACCACAACCCGAACGCCGAACTTTTTTTTAAAGTTCGCTCATCTCTAGTTATAAACCATCTCTCATTCCCTATAACAAAGCATGATAACATCACTTTCCATTATAATATTTGTCAGGTTCTCAGTAAGAATAAAAGATCAATACCCCATGAGACATAACAAACTAAAGAAAAAACATATCAATAGTTCTGTTCCAATTGCATAAAAACATACCTAATTCCATTTAAAGGTCCCTGTTTAGGTCATGTGATTGAGAGGGACATCTCTCTTCCCCTCGGGACATCTAGAAATCCCTGTTATATGTTGAAAGCGAAACAGAGGAGCCATTTATACCACTCAATTTTTAAAGGGTAGGTTAGGATAGGTTATCAATATCTGATCGGTGGGTGTCTCCCTCCGAACACTTCCACGATCAGCTCTTTGAAGACCTCTGTAGCCTGCTCACAGTATACCAAGCACAGCGCCATCCACTGTATAGTGGCTGTGCTTGTTATTGCAGCCCAGGCCCATTCACTTGAATGGGGCTGAGCTGCTCCTAGGTCATGTGACCAATGAATTTGATGTTATTGGAGGAGCGCCACAGCCTCTTTAAACAGCCTATTGGAGCGGATACTGAGAGTCTGACCTCTATGATCAGATATTGATGACCTATCCTGAGGATAGTTCATCAATATTAAACTCCCAGAAAAGCCCTTAACTCCATTAACCATTGTGACATACCCATACGTCACGGTGGTTGATGTAATGTATGGAGCGGGCTGCTGCACACAGCCGCAATTACAGTGAATTCCAATCCCACTGAGCCCCGTCATTTAACCCTTCAGATGCCGCAATCAACGCTGAACACGGCACTTGTGACGCAAGGCAGAGGAAATACAGAGGCAGTGAAATCACGGGGACTCCAATTATGGCAGTCTGGACGCTTGTAAAGCCTTCCATGGCAGCCAAGCCCTAACGCTGATGTTAGAAGCTGAGACTTTCGCCAATATATTCTGGTAAGGAACATATCGGAGCCCGTTCGAACCGCGTCACGGTATCTCAGTGTGGCATGTCACCCTAGCGCTAACCTACCTGTAGAGTTTGACACAGTCCAATAGGTGCTAAGGTGTTTTTGTGGTGCATGTGATCCGCTGCCACATCCTCCATTGTACGCATTTTTGCTGGGGATTGCTGTGCAGCAGATCACATGTGGAGGAACTGCTCCCCCGGTTATAAACAAACAACATTATTATCATTGGTAACATTCTGGTGAACCTGGTAGCCTGTGTCACATGGCCCGTTATAAGTGGGCCTTGCAGTCTCCTCCTCCCTCCCATTGTATTAGTGATCTTACTATGGAGGTATGTTGGAGTGTCACTGTGAGTCGGGCCTTAGCACCTATTGGACTGTGTTCACACACTACAGGTAGGTTAGCGCTAGGGTCCCACACCACACTGAGATACCTTGACGCGGTGAGAGCTGCAAAAGGCAGCAAAATGTAGGTAAATCCCCTGCAAACAAATGTGAATAGGGAAATGACTTAAAATAACATAAAATAGAGAATAGAGAAAAATTATAAATAAACATTCTAAACTTGAGCCCAAGTGAGTGACAGTGGCACCTGTCACCCAGCAAACAGAGGATGTGGCAGCAACGCCACCACATCTGTCATCATCACCGTTAAAAACCTTATGGCGGTGGCTGTCCCACAGTACGTGTATCGCAGCCGCCGCTACTTTTGCCTGCGACTGAGCCATCCCTTCCCTGCACAACCAAGTGGCGGACAAAATCAGGTGTACACTGCGCAACACTATCTATGGCAACATCCACATAAGCAACAACACAGTGGGTAAATGTAGAGGCTGGCCCAGAGGCGGATAGCATTTTTGCGAATGTCCTTCCGCCCCCGAGGATTGCTGGGCATTTCTCTTTGTATCCTGTTACCTCCTCCTCCTCCTACTCTACCTCCTCCTCATCCACTTAGTGTAACACCTTCACCACCCACAGCAGCACAGCCAGGGGAAATGACAGCAGTCTGGTTAAAACTTGTGTGTTTTTGGGGAAAAAACCCACAAAGCGCAGGAGCTGTGGACAGGCATGGAACAACAGACCGACCATTGGTTGGTGCCACTGAGCCTCCAGCCCGGCCTGGTGCTGTGCGCTAATGGGCGAAATATACTAGCAGGTCTGGGCCTAGCCGGTTTGACACACATCCGCTGCCTGCCACATGTGCTGAATTTGGGGTGCAGAAATTCCTAAACACCAGACAGTGAAAATCAATTCAGTTAATCGAACACACAGCCCCCCCGCCTCCCTTTCACTCGAACCATTAACAAACTATTTACAAATTTACGTAAAAACATATTAAAACTATATACACGCCTTATCCTTAACTTAAGGCCAGCCAATTACAAGTGGCTCGGACGGTGGTTTCCTGCACCAACATAGGCCCTGGCCTGGAACACAATTGTCCAGCCAGGGCACAGTTCTGGAGGATGAGGAGGATAAGTAGGATGAGGAGGAGTAGGAGGAACCGTGTTCTCAGCAGGATGGCACCCAAGCCAGCTCACGGGCAGCTGGGTCACCATCAGCACCTCAGAAGGCAGGGTTAGCATTGGCGAAATGTGGGAAAGCTTTGCCATCACGCCACAACAACCTGCACCACTCCAGCAGATCTGGAACGTGTTAGCAGGAGGCAGCATTTTAGCAACATGGTGGAAGAGTACACGTACTGACTGATTGGTTTTCCCAGGGGCGTAGCTACAGGGAAGCATGGGAAGCTACTGTTTTGGGTCCCTGACCCTGACCTATAAGGGGGCCATCCAGGAGGAGGAGGAAAACTAAAAGACTTTGTCAGGGCCCCCTCAACAGTATTATACGATAAAATTAGATACAGTGGCAGTATAGACAGTGTAGAAAGCGGATGGAAAATTAACCCAAACAGCCTCACACCCTACACACTCAACACCCACCCCCCCTTTCACTCAAACCATTAACAAACTATTTACAAATTTACTTAAAAACACATTGAAATAACTATAAGGCAGCTAAACTAACCATATAAAGAAACAAAACTATATACACGCCTTATCCTTAACTTAAGGCCAGCCAATTATAAGTGGCTCGGACGGTGGGTTCCTGCACCAAAATAGACCCTGGCCTGGAACACAATTGTCCAGCCAGGGCACAGTTCTGGAGGATGAGGAAGAGGAGTAGAAGGAACTCTGGGGGATACAGAGGACTCAGACGATATACCTCCCTCAAAGAGGATAGCTTGTCCTTGCCTCTGGGCAGCCTGGCAGACATGAGCGACTACATGCTGCAGTGCCTGCGCAAGACCGCCCAGTTACTGCCACATTCTATCTTGTGCTGATTACTGGGTGGCCACCCTGCTGCATCCCAGTTACAAGGACAACGTGCCGTCCTTAATTCCCTCACTGGAGTGTGATAGGAAGATGAGCCCGCTAGTAGACAAGCTGCTGATGGCATTCACACCTGACACCGGGGACTCAGTGGAAGCACAAGGTGAAGGCAGAGGAGGAAGAATTTGCCAATGCAGCAGAGTTAGCATGGGCAAAATGTGGAAAAGCTTTGTCATCACGCCACAACAACCTGCACCACCAGCAGATCTGGAACATCTTAGCAGGAGGCAGCATTTCAGCAACATGTTGGAACAGTACACGTACTGACTAATGGGTCTGCCTAGGGGAATAGCTACAGGGGAAGCAGGGGAAGCAAATGCTTTGGGGCCGTGACCTAGAAGGGGCCCATCCGGGAGGAGGAGGAGGAGTAAAGGACTTTGTCAGGGCCCCCTCAACAGTATTATACAATGAAATTATATACAGTGGCAGTATAGACAGTGTAGAAAGCGAATGGAACAGCTGCTGGGCCTGGTCTGAGAGAGCGATCTTTAGTAGCCACAGGCATGGCGGCATGAAAGGAAGGGGTTGTGAAAAATTACTGGGGAGGGGGCCCCATTCAAAAATTTGATGTGGTGCCCAATCATTTCTAGCTACTCCACTGGGTCTGGCCCATTCAACTTCTGGGTCTTCAAATTGGGCACATGTCCTGAGGTTGCCCTTTACGCCTTGGAGGTGCTGACCTACCTTGCAGCCACTGTATTGTCTAAATGTGTGTTTAGCATGGCTGGGGGCATTATCACAGACAAGCGCAGCCGCCTGTCCACAGACAATGTGGCCAAGCTTTCGTTTATTAAAAAGAACCAGGCATGGATCCCACAGGACTTGTTTGTACCTTATGCAGAATAGACATGTATACTGGCCTCACCCAACCATTGTTGTAAAATAAAAAATAAAAAAACAGTTAATGGAGACTACCTTTGGCTTCACAGCCCAAAAAGGCTTCATTTCATACAAGAATGTAACCGCCAATTGTAAGTTCCCTGTCAGTTATACAGTGCAGGGGATTGTACCTGGCAAAAATGGTAATATTTCACCCAACAATTTAAAATCTATCCTTTGCCGGACAGTATTAAACTTGACCAGCCACAGCTGAAACCAATGATTTACGGTATTGCTATTTTGGCAATTGAATTTTACCCCATAACAAAAGCTATTCTTTGACGACACTATGAAGCTTGCCCAGTCACAGCTGGAACACCGGATTCAGGGTATTGCTATTTTGGCAATTAAATTTCACCCCAGAAAAAAATATACCCTTTTACGGACAGATTTAATCTAGGCCTGCAACAGCTGGAACACCAGATTTACTGTATTTCTATTTTTGCTACTGACTTTCACCCCAGAAAATAATATATCCTTTGCCGGACACTATTAAACTTGGCCAGCCACAGCTGAAACCACTGATTTATGGTATTGCTATTTGGGCAATTGAATTTCACACCAGAACAAAATATATCCTTTGCTGGATACTATTAAACTTTGCCAGTCACTGCTGGGACACCAGATTTACGGTATTGCTATTTTGGCTATTGAATTTCACCCCAGAAAAAATATATCCTTTGCCGGACACTATTAAACTTGGCCAGCCACATCTGAAACCACTGATGTATGGTATTGCTATTTGGGCTATTGAATTTTACCCCAGAACAAAATATATCCTTTGCCGGACACTAATAAACTTTGCCAGCAACTGCTGGGACACCAGATTCAGGGTATTGCTATTTTGCTAGTATTGATGGATTGATGGACTTGGTGGCAGCTTGTGCTGGTGCACCACAAGACACAAAATGTCCGCCGATCAAAGTGATAGAAAAACGCTCTGTGCAGCCTAAAAACCAGTGAGCAATTAACCAGCAGAAGTTGAATGATTCACAGCTGTAGATCGATCACTTTATTAGGTGTTTTTGCTGACTTTTCCCTGCCTAATCTCACCCTGACAGAAGCTGCGTCCTCTCCCTACACTAATCAGAGCAGTGGGACGTGCGGCACTACGTGACTCCAGCTTAAATAGAGGCTGGATCACATGCTGCACTTGGCCAATCACAGCCATACCATTAGTAGGCATGGCTGTAATGGCTTCTTAGGGCAAGAAGTAAAACGCTAGCTGATTGGCTGCTGTGCAGCCCTTCAGAAAGTGGGAAGAAATCGCCGAACGGACGCGAACCCGAATTTTTTTGAAAATGTTCGGGTCCGGGTCCCGAACACCCCAAAATTCGGTACGAACCCGAACTATGCTCGAACTGTTCGCTCAACCCCAGTTCCGATATGTTCCTGACTAGAATATATTGGCGAAAGTTTCAGCTTCTAACATCAGCGTGAGGGTTCGGCCAGTATGGTCAGTTACATGTTATTATGGTGCACCTTTTTGCAGTGATTGATATCTCTGTATTCCTATTGAGCCACAGAAGAAGAAAGTTGTGTCATTTTTAGTGCATAGTGAACACCGTGATGTCAAAACCCCAAAAGCCTTGGCGAAATTGTGGGGTTTTTCTTCAATTTAACCCCACAAATAATTTTTTTCCCATTTTCCAATAAACAAACATGAATGGAAAATTAAAAACGTTATGGCTATTGGAACGTGGGGAGGAAAAAACTAAAATGCTAAACCAAAAATAGGCCTGGTACTTTGAATTTAGGGCACCAAGGCAGTAGATCCAAAATATCGCATGCTGGAATAGTTAAGGGCTCATGGCCTGGCGAGGTCTGCAGACAGCAGTGTCTGCAATATACGGACATCGGACGTGTGCGCACCATATCTCAGATGCAGACACATTCACTTGAATCGGTCTGCAAACCCAATGATATGGTGCAGAGCACAGGCACAGATTGGAAGCCCACGGAAGCACGGAGTGCTTCCATGGGTTTCTATCTGTACCCCCGCACCGCTAAAAAGTAGTGCATGCACTACTTTTTTGTGGTGCGGACCGTCGGATGTGGATCGTGGACCCTATTCAAGTAAATGGGTCTGCGTCCACATGGTCAGTGTCCGTGCCTTGCGGATGGCAATTTTTAGTCCACAGCACAGGCCTAGTCGGCACACATTCATGTGCATGAGCCCTATTATTGATAATTAGATCACCTACTTACCCCCAATTAGCTCCGTGCCCTGAAAGTTTACTCTTTAGCCAACCAGCCATGTACCGACTGAGATGTTATAAGTATCCTCACCTGCAGGTTTTTCCTTTTCGCAATGTCCTTTCCACACATTGGAGCCCACATGGGCATTCCAGCACGTAAATAACTCCTACATGCTCACATTAAAATTACCCTTTACTTTTACGTTTTGATTAGTGGTGTTAGATTTTACTGCGTCTATCTGCAGCATCTTACATTCATGACTGCGGTTTCTGCAGCGTTTGCATAAACCACACCATGAGAATTGGCCTTTAGTGCCCTAGATACCGGAAGGTTTTAAACAGCTTTTTATTATTTTATTTCTTAAGATTTGAAGCCCTGGAAAATATAAAAAACTGGATTGTTAGGAAGTTGATCCCCCATAATTAGAACATGTGTCATTCTCCTCTTAAAGTGGTTGTCACAATTATTGGCACATTCAGGGGCGTAATCAGGGTCTCAAAACATCCAGGGCCCACACCCCAATGAATATGGCCCAGTTCTCTAAGTCGAACCCCACCAAACCCCCCCCCCCCCCCCCGCCCCGCACACTGCATTTTACTGCACTTGCTATACAGCAGCACTTAACTCTCACATCCAAAGTAGAGATGTCCCGAACTATTCGCCTGCGAACAGTTCCCGGCGAACGTAGCTTGTTCGCATTTGCCGCGGCGGGCGAACATATGTGATGTTCGGTCCGCCCCCTATACATCATCATTGACCAAACTTTGACCCTGTACCTCACAGTCAGCAGACACATTCCAGCCAATCAGCACCCTCCCTCCCACACCTTACCAGCTCCTATAAAAAGGGCAGCCATTTTAGATTCAGTCTGAAGCTGCATGTTAGTGAGAGCAGGGATACTGCAGCTGCTGCTGTGCTGATGATTCTGAATTCATAGTGAAAGCGTTAGCTAGGCCAGTGTTCTGTGTCCACAGACTCATCTGCTGTAAGGACAGCGTCACAGCACCCCAAAAAGCCCTTTTTAGGGCTGCTACATTAGTCTGCTTTTATTTTATTTTTCTCCATATATATATTGCAGTTGCCTGGCCTGCCCATGTGTGAGGAGCTGCAGGCCCACAGACTGTAGTGTGCCCACTGCCAGTGCCCACCACTCATATCGTGTGGCACAGGACTTTGCATCAAAAAAAGGCATCTAATTTTTGCCCTTTAATCTAAGGTTAGTTGCCTGCCAGTGTGTGTCAGGCCGGCTTCCACTAACTGTAGTGTGCCCACTGCCAGTGCCCACCACTCATACCGGGTGGCACAGGACTTTGCATAAAAAAAGGCATTTAATTTTTACCCTTTAATCTAAGGTTAGTTGCCTGCCAGTGTGTGTCAGACCGACTT
Organism: Bufotes viridis; assembly: GCA_033119425.1. Lineage (NCBI taxonomy): Eukaryota > Metazoa > Chordata > Amphibia > Anura > Bufonidae > Bufotes > Bufotes viridis. The sequence goes on along the minus strand of CM065590.1, from coordinate 566,152,250 downwards.
CCACTGACTGTAGTGTGCCCACTGCCAGTGCCCACCACTCATACCGTGTGGCACAGGACTTTGCATCAAAATAAGGCATTTAATTTTTACCCTTTAATCTAAGGTTAGTTGCCTGCCAGTGTGTGTCAGGCCCACTTCCACTGACTGTAGTGTGCCCACTGCCAGTGCCCACCACTCATACCGGGTAGCACAGTACCTTGCACACATAGTACCACTAATAAAATTTAAAAAGATGACAGGCCTAGGCAGGCCACCCCGCAGGGGCCGTCGTGGTGCTGTGATTTCCTTTGGCCCTAGAATAATGCCCAGTGTTCAGAGGCCAAATACCCTGAACTCGAAAAATTCTGAGGACATAGTTGACTGGCTTACACAGGACACCCAATCTAATACAGCTTCCGCTTGTAACCTTGACTCCCCATCCTCCTCCAGCTCAGCTTCGGGCACCTCTCAAGTTACCACTCGCCCGCCCACCACCAACACCAGCACCACAGCCACTTCATTTGATCTGTCAGAAGATTTATTTACACATCAGTTGGAAGAAATGAGTGATGCGCAACCATTATTGCCAGAGAATGTAAATAACAGAGATATGTCTCAGTCAGGCAGCATTACACACATGGACGTACAGTGTGATGATGATGATGATGATGTTGTACCCGCTGCTGCTTCCTTTGCTGAATTGTCAGATACAAGTGAAGCGGTTGATGATGACGATGTGTCCGTGGATGTCACGTGGGTGCACTTACTATTATCCCTGGGCGCCGCTCCGTTCTGCCGGTATTGGCTCAAGTATCTATCTAGGCGGAGCCTGTGTGACTTGGTTATACTAGGCGGAGACTGCCCTTGTTCTCCTGGGAGTCTCCATCTCCCAGGCTGTAGCGCAGGCCAATCGCAGCGAAGAGCTCACAGCCTGGGAGAAGGAGACGCCCAGGAGAACAAGGGCAGTCTCCGCCTATTAGAACCAAGTGAGCGAAGATGCCGGAGTCAATACCAGGAGAACGGAGCAGCACCCAATGATAATAGTAAGTGCATAGAGATCCCTGGGCGTCGCTCTCCATGTCAGCATAGTTAGTTCATATTTTTATCCCTGATGAAAGGTCCTCTTTTAAGCATTTCTTTTTATTCAAGTGCAGTTATTCCAGTGTATGGACTGCCTGTTGATTATGTAGATGTTATCCCGGGTAGTCTCCATCTTGATGATGATGTTACAGTTAATGGTTGCTGTTTTTGTCCCAAGTAAAATAAACCAGTTTTTGCTCATCCGCAATGTATCATCCTCAGAATAAAAGTAAGAGACTCTGTCTGTATATACAATTTTTTAAGTACTGATTGGTTATGTCCCTTTAATTCTGTTCCTTTTTATTATTACTATTCTGTGTAATGATCTGCCTTGTAAATCTTGTACCCATCTCCTATTGAGCCAACAAGACCACATTCCTGAGTGATCTCAGAGACTACCAAGAACTTCATCCTAGGTAGGATGTAGGTATTGATTTGCCCTATCACTTCAACACCCTGGGGTGTTGGCAATGTGTTATAACTTGGTAGACAACCATGTGATATAGCATGATCGAGTCTCAGCCCCATTTAGGCTAGTGACGTATTGATTTTTTATTATTCAGTATGTGATTTGTTTCTGTTGTCTTATATTTAATCAAACTTAGTAAAAATATTTATTCACTTAGCCTGTGTAAGCCTATTCATTCTCAAATCTTTTGAATTCACGTTACGCTACAGCCGGCAGCTCAGAGCTGAGACTTAAAGTGGCCAAACTTAGCAGTAAGAATTATTTATGCTGAGGAAACTGTACAAAATGATGTATAACAAAGAATAAGTCATGCAGGTGCATATAAGGGCAATGCTGGAGGTGGTTACACGACTAAGGTCAGTTGGTGAGGATATTAAAGTCATATTGTTACTGCTCTGCAATTTGCCTGATTCATATAGTGCACTAATCAATGCGATTGAGACAAGACCTGAGACAGATCTGACACCAGAATTTGTAAAAACCAGGCTCATAGATGAATATCATCAAAGAAAGGAAGTCATGCAGGACGCCACAGAAGGTGGCATAGCTCCTAAAGCTACAGAGACAAGATATCACAAAAAGAAAATAAGAGCATGTTTCAGATGCAACAAACAGGGACACATAAAGAAAGACTGTACAATATGGAAAGCAGAGCAGCAGACGCTACATCCGAAAAGGATCAAACAAAAGGTCAACACCACCATCTCTGATCCAAGTACAGATAATTAAAATGGCACATTTAAAATAACAAACAGTGAGATGCTGCAAGGCTGGTGCATAGATAGAAACGTATCCACAGTACTAGACACATAACATGGAAACAATCACGGGAATAAATGCAGACTAAACCGGACATGGGATGTTAGTTTGGCCCAGTTAAAATGGCCATAATATGGTTGTAAAAGTGAAAAATGTGCTGTGTGCTCCCAGTCTAGAAGGAGGACTGTTATCCATGAAATGTTTAAAGGACTTTCCAAGACAACAACTTCATCATCCTACACGGAAAGCGGGTGATAGCCAGTGCTAAGGCAGATGAACATTTCTATCATCTCAACATTGTGAAAGAACAGCCGAGGATCTGCATGCATGGACACAATGATTGTACCCATACATGGCATAGACGTTTAGGCCACATACATCCAGACAGCATACAGGAACTACAAAAACAAAACCTAAGAAAAAATATTAAAGTGTCTACTTTTCCAGTGTGTTAGATGGGAATTCTGCATTTAATCCAAAGCCGCAAGGGCGACACTTCCGAAAGAAAGCCAAACAAGATCCTCACGACCACTTGACCTAATACACAGTGATGTTTGCAGTGCTATAAAAGTGCCTACACCCAGTGGTGACAGGTACATAGTGACCTTCATAGTTTACTACTCCAGATACACTTACCTAGTGAAGAGAAAAGATAAAGTTCTGGATAAATTACAAGACTATGTAAAAAAGACAAGCAACAAGTTTCAGATACTCTTATATTGCGAAGTAACAAGAGAGGTGAATTGACAGTACACAAAGTAGAAGAATATTTAAGACAACATGAGATAGAGCAGTGATGGTGAACCTTTTAGAGACCGAATGCCCAAACTGCAACCCAAAACACACTTATTTATCGCAAAGTGCCAACAAGGCAATTTATTCTAAATAGTACAGTCCAATATAGTATATCTTCCATGTACTTTATCACTTAGCTATAATAGCCTGCCTACATTCAGTGCACCGCCTATGCTGTTTATAGTGCGCCTTGCGCTGATGAATGGCAGGAGAAGTCTAAGGCATATTGGTACACAATTGGTGCGGGTGCCCACAGAGAGGGTTCTGAGTGCTGCCTCTGGCACCCGTACCATAGGTTCACCACCACTGGGATAGAGCATCAAAAGAAAGTAGCATATACACCAGAACCAAATGAGGTAGCTGAAAAAAAAAACTGAACTCTCACTGAAATGATCAGGTGCATGACAGATTCTGGATTACCTGAGAAATATTGGGGTGAAACCACAATGACAGCTACTTATTTACAGAACAGATTCTTCTCAAACGGTGGAAGAAACTCCATATGAACTATGGCAAGGTGAGAAGCCAAGTGTAAAAGAGAGTTTGGATGCAGAACATTTGTGTAACGTATATTCCAGAAGAAAAAGGCACCAAATTCCAAAAGAGAGCGGTTGAAGGAATACTTGTCGGATACAGTAGCTACTGTAAAGGGTACAGAATCCTAAATCCCAAAATGAAACTATGACCATTAACAACGGTGGGATTTTCACTGAGGATCTCAAAGATGGTATGATGACATTGTACAAATCAAGAGCAGAACAAAATACTGAAAGGGACATCAAACAGACTACCTGTGAGTCTCCTGAACAAATAGCTGAAGTTAATGGCCAAACCCTGCCAATGAGAAGATGCAACCAAACTCAGATACAGAGCCAAGACTAGTGATGAACAGCATAGGCAATATTCATTTTCGCAATATTTCGCAAATTTTTGTCCTAATATTCGCCATAAATTTGCAAATTCTAGAATTCGTGATCTCCAGTCATTATTTTCTTAATTGCGAAAATTGGCAATGTAATATGCGCATATTGCGCGCACAATACAGGCATGGCTCACTTTTGCTAAATTTTTCAAGATGCTAGGCACTAATCCCTATCACAGCACAGCAATTCCTATCACACTATCTAACACCCTGCACCTATCAGCTACGCTATATCACTATCTAACCTACACTGACTATCTCCCACTAACTATCTGTATTATATATATGAGTAAGGTTGAGCGAACCCAAACTGTAAAGTTCGGGTTCATACCAAACTTTAGGGTTTTTGGTACCCGGACCCAAACATTTCCGTAAAAGTTTGGGTTCGAGTTTGGTGTTCAGCGATTTAATGGCGCTTGTTGAAAGGCTGCAGGGCAGCCAATCAACAAGCGTTTAACTAGTGTGCCCTTAGAAGCCATAACAGCCATGGCTGACATGGCTGTGATTGGCCAGTGCAGCATGTGACCCAGCCTCTATATAGGCTGGAGTCACGTAGCGCCACACTTCACTCTGCTCTTACTAGTGTAGGGATAGGATGCTGCTGCTGTGAGGGAAAGATTAAGAAACAATTCTGGTCAGGTGTACTTAGTGTTAAATCTGCAGACTACAGCGATTATTTTTGTGGGTGCTATGCTATATTTTTTACCCATGAGCCCAGTGACACAGAAAAATAAGTTTTATCCGTCTGTTGGTTGGGTGGGTGTCAGCAGCCATTTTGTGCAAATGTAGTGCACTTGCACCTGCATATGTGCAAGGGACAATAATTTAAAGAGGATCTTTCACTGGTCCACAGTTTATTAGGCAAAGCTATGTACATGGAGAGCGGCACCCAGAGATGTCCCTGCACTTACTTGTATCCCTGAGTGCCGCTCCGTTCGTCCTCTGTAGCCCCCGGTACCGGCACTCGTGCTTCTCCAATTTTGCCTGGGGCGGAGACTTCTTCTTTTGCCCTGGGCATCTCCTTCTCCCAGGGCTGGAGCGCTGGCCAATCGCAGCGCTCAGCTCATATTCAGGATATGAGCTGAGCGCTGCGATTGGCCAGCGCTCCAGCCCTGGGAGGAGGAGACACCCAGGGCAAAAGAAGAAGTCTCCGCCCCAGGCAAAATTGGAGAAGCACGAGTGCCGGTAGCGGGGGCTACAGAGGACGAACGGAGCGGCACCCAGGGATACAAGTAAGTGCAGGGACATCCCTGAGTGCCACTCTCCATGTACATAGCTTTGCCTGATAAACTGTGGACCAGTGAAAGGTCCTCTTTAATCCTGTTCTTTTAGTTCAGTGGGCAACATATACCCATTTTTTAAGTGCACCTGCACTGCGTCTGTGCCAGGAGAAGGGAAAATAATATAGTTAATCCATCTGTCACTTCAGGGCCCCAGGGGGGGACATATTCCAACTTTTTTCTGTAAACTACCGTTGTGCTGAATATCTTACAGGGAAAATCTATTCATTAAATCCATCTATTAGATTCCAGGGGGACAAATTCCCTTTTTTGGCGGTCAAGTACCCCAGCGGCCAGCAGTGCATACCTGACAGTGAAAATAATTAAATGACATTAGTCTGCGACATATTTGTGTGACCTAAAGTGATTTTTTCTCTTTCTGACACCAGCACTGCATATCTGACGGTCAAATAAAGCCAGTAAATACTGCTGTTACATTGTCGGTTGACAAATTCCCATTTTTTGTGTGCTAAAAGGTAAATTTTTTGGCCTGCGCTGCATTTTTGACAGTCCAATAAAACCATTAAATACTGCATTTACATTTTTGGTTTAAAAAAGCACACTTTTTGTGCTAGATAGTACATTTGCGGCCTGCGCTGCATTTCTGACATTCCAATAAAACTTTTAAATAGAGATGAGCGAACACCTGGATGTTCGGGTTCGACGAGTTCGGCCGAACTTTCGAAAAATGTTCGGGTTCGTGATCCGAACTCGACCCAAACTTCATCCCGAACCCGAACCCCATAGAAGTCAATGGGGACCCGAACTTTTGGGCACTAAAAAGGCTGTAAAACACACCCGGAAAGGGCTAGAGGGCTGCAAAAGGCAGCAAAATGTAGTTAAATCCCCTGCAAACAAATGTAGATAGGGAAATGATGAGTTAACATAAAATAAATAAAAATTAAACAATATTAATTGGAGTGAGGTCCCATAGCACAGAATCAGGCTTCAAGTCACCCACCAATGGAGAAGGTCACTTACTATTATTTTGACCACAGCACCCAGACAAAGGAGAGAGGTCCCACAGCAGAGAACCAGGCATCATATCACCCACCACAGGAGTAGGCCACCATTTAGTTACTTTGACCCCTACACCCAGACGGAGGAGAGAGGTTACACAGCAGAGAATCAGGCATTTAGATCACCCACCACAGGAGTAGGCCACCATTGAATCAGACCCCGGCAACCATGTCAGATGGCACAAGCATAAGCTTTATATTAATCAGCACAGGAGAAGGCGACTTTGACAGACTTTGACCCCTACACCCGGACGGAGGAGAGAGGTTTCAAAGCAGAGAATCAGGCATTTAGATCACCCACCACAGGAGTAGGCCCCAATTTAATGGGACCCCGGCAACCATGTCAGATGGCACAACCATCAGCTTCATATCAATCAGCACAGGAGAAGGCGACTTTGAAAGACTTTGACCCCTACACCCAGACGGAGGAGAGAGGTTTCACAGCAGAGAATCAGGCATTTAGATCAACCACCACAGGAGTAGGCCCCCATTGAATCAGACCCTGGCAACCATGTCAGATGGCACAACCATCAGCTTTATATCAATCAGCACAGGAGAAGGCGACTTTGAAAGACTTTGACACCTACACCCAGATGGAGGAGAGAGGTTTCACAGCAGAGAATCAGGCATCATATCAACCACCACAGGAGAAGCCACCATTTAGTTACTTTGACCCCTGCACCCAGGAAGAGGAGAGAGGCACCACAGCACATATTCTGGCATCATACTAACCACCACAGGAGAAGCCACCATTGAGTTACTTTGACCCCTGCACCCAGGAAGAGGAGAGAGGCCCCACAGCACATATTCTGGCATCATATCAGCCACCACAGGAGAAGCCACCATTGAGTTACTTTGACCCCCGCACCCAGGAAGAGGAGAGAGGCACCACAGCACATATTCTGGCATCATATCAGCCACCACAGGAGAAGCCACCATTGAGTTACTTTGACCCCTGCACCCAGGAAGAGGAGAGAGGCCCCACAGCACATATTATGGCATCATACTAACCACCACAGGAGAAGCCACCATTGAGTTACTTTGACCCCTGCACCCAGGAAGAGGAGAGAGGCCCCACAGCACATATTCTGGCATCATACTAACCACCACAGGAGAAGCCACCATTGAGTTACTTTGACCCCTGCACCCAGGAAGAGGAGAGAGGCCCCACAGCACATATTCTGGCATCATATCAGCCACCACAGGAGAAGCCACCATTGAGTTACTTTGACCCCTTCACCCAAACAGAGGAGAGAGGTTCCACATCAAAGAATCAGGCATCATATCAACCACCACAGGAGTAGGCCCCAATTTAATGGGACCCCGGCAACCATGTCAGATGGCACAACCATCAGCTTCATATCAATCAGCACAGGAGAAGGCGACTTTGAAAGACTTTGACCCCTACACCCAGATGGAGGAGAGAGGTTTCACAGCAGAGAATCAGGCATCATATCAACCACCACAGGAGAAGCCACCATTTAGTTACTTTGACCCCTGCACCCAGGAAGAGGAGAGAGGCACCACAGCACATATTCTGGCATCATATCAGCCACCACAGGAGAAGCCACCATTGAGTTACTTTGACCCCTGCACCCAGGAAGAGGAGAGAGGCCCCACAGCACATATTCTGGCATCATACTAACCACCACAGGAGAAGCCACCATTGAGTTACTTTGACCCCTGCACCCAGGAAGAGGAGAGAGGCCCCACAGCACATATTCTGGCATCATACTAACCACCACAGGAGAAGCCACCATTGAGTTACTTTGACCCTGCACCCAGGAAGAGGAGAGAGGCCCCACAGCACATATTCTGGCATCATATCAGCCACCACAGGAGAAGCCACCATTGAGTTACTTTGACCCCTGCACCCAGGAAGAGGAGATAGGCACCACAGCACATATTCTGGCATCATATCAGCCACCACAGGAGAAGCCACCATTGAGTTACTTTGACCCCCGCACTCCAGGAAGAGGAGAGAGGCACCACAGCACATATTCTGGCATCATATCAGCCACCACAGCAGAAGCCACCATTGAGTTACTTTGACCCCTGCACCCAGGAAGAGGAGAGAGGCCCCACAGCACATATTCTGGCATCATATCAGCCACCACAGGAGAAGCCACCATTGAGTTACTTTGACCCCTTCACCCAAACAGAGGAGAGAGGTTCCACATCAGAGAATCAGGCATCATATCAACCACCACAGGAGTAGGCCCCAATTTAATGGGACCCCGGCAACCATGTCAGATGGCACAACCATCAGCTTCATATCAATCAGCACAGGAGAAGGCGACTTTGAAAGACTTTGACCCCTACACCCAGATGGAGGAGAGAGGTTTCACAGCAGAGAATCAGGCATCATATCAACCACCACAGGAGAAGCCACCATTTAGTTACTTTGACCCCTGCACCCAGGAAGAGGAGAGAGGCACCACAGCACATATTCTGGCATCATATCAGCCACCACAGGAGAAGCCACCATTGAGTTACTTTGACCCCTGCACCCAGGAAGAGGAGAGAGGCCCCACAGCACATATTCTGGCATCATACTAACCACCACAGGAGAAGCCACCATTGAGTTACTTTGACCCCTGCACCCAGGAAGAGGAGAGAGGCCCCACAGCACATATTCTGGCATCATATCAGCCACCACAGGAGAAGCCACCATTGAGTTACTTTGACCCCGCACCCAGGAAGAGGAGAGAGGCACCACAGCACATATTCTGGCATCATATCAGCCACCACAGGAGAAGCCACCATTGAGTTACTTTGACCCCTGCACCCAGGAAGAGGAGAGAGGCCCCACAGCACATATTCTGGCATCATACTAACCACCACAGGAGAAGCCACCATTGAGTTACTTTGACCCCTGCACCCAGGAAGAGGAGAGAGGCCCCACAGCACATATTCTGGCATCATATCAGCCACCACAGGAGAAGCCACCATTGAGTTACTTTGACCCCTGCACCCAGGAAGAGGAGAGAGGCCCCACAGCACATATTCTGGCATCATATCAGCCACCACAGGAGAAGCCACCATTGAGTTACTTTGACCCCTTCACCCAAACAGAGGAGAGAGGTTCCACATCAGAGAATCAGGCATCATATCAACCACCACAGGAGTAGGCCCCAATTTAATGGGACCCCGGCAACCATGTCAGATGGCACAACCATCAGCTTCATATCAATCAGCACAGGAGAAGGCGACTTTGAAAGACTTTTGACCCCTACACCCAGACGGAGGAGAGAGGTTTCACAGCAGAGAATCAGGCATTTAGATCACCCACCACAGGAGTAGGCCCCCATTGAATCAGACCCTGGCAACTCATGTCAGATGGCACAACCATCAGCTTTATATCAATCAGCACAGGAGAAGGCGACTTTGAAAGACTTTGACCCCTACACCCAGATGGAGGAGAGAGGTTTCACAGCAGAGAATCAGGCATCATATCAACCACCACAGGAGAAGCCACCATTTAGTTACTTTGACCCTGCACCCAGGAAGAGGAGAGAGGCACCACAGCACATATTCTGGCATCATATCAGCCACCACAGGAGAAGCCACCATTGAGTTACTTTGACCCCTGCACCCAGGAAGAGGAGAGAGGTCCCACAGCACATATTCTGGCATCATATCAGCCACCACAGGAGAAGCCACCATTGAGTTACTTTGACCCCCGCACCCAGGAAGAGGAGAGAGGCACCACAGCACATATTCTGGCATCATATCAGCCACCACAGGAGAAGCCACCATTGGAGTTACTTTGACCCCGCACTCCAGGAAGAGGAGAGAGGCACCACAGCACATATTCTGGCATCATATCAGCCACCACAGGAGAAGCCACCATTGAGTTACTTTGACCCTGCACCCAGGAAGCGGAGAGAGGCTCCCACAGCACATATTCTGGCATCATATCAGCCACCACAGGAGAAGCCACCATTGAGTTACTTTGACCCTTCACCCAAACAGAGGAGAGAGGTTCCACATCAGAGAATCAGGCATCATATCAACCACCACAGGAGTAGGGCCCCAATTTAATGGGACCCCGGCAACCATGTCAGATGGCACAACCATCAGCTTCATATCAATCAGCACAGGAGAAGGCGACTTTGAAAGACTTTGACCCCTACACCCAGATGGAGGAGAGAGGTTTCACAGCAGAGAATCAGGCATCATATCAACCACCACAGGAGAAGCCACCATTTAGTTACTTTGACCCCTGCACCCAGGAAGAGGAGAGAGGCACCACAGCACATATTCTGGCATCATATCAGCCACCACAGGAGAAGCCACCATTGAGTTACTTTGACCCTGCACCCAGGAAGAGGAGAGAGGCCCCACAGCACATATTCTGGCATCATACTAACCACCACAGGAGAAGCCACCATTGAGTTACTTTGACCCCTGCACCCAGGAAGAGAGAGAGGCCCCACAGCACATATTCTGGCATCATATCAGCCACCACAGGAGAAGCCACCATTGAGTTACTTTGACCCCGCACCCAGGAAGAGGAGAGAGGCACCACAGCACATATTCTGGCATCATATCAGCCACCACAGGAGAAGCCACCATTGAGTTACTTTGACCCCTGCACCCAGGAAGAGGAGAGAGGCCCCACAGCACATATTCTGGCATCATACTAACCACCACAGGAGAAGCCACCATTGAGTTACTTTGACCCCTTCACCCAAACAGAGGAGAGAGGTTCCACATCAGAGAATCAGGCATCATATCAACCACCACAGGAGTAGGCCACAATTTAGTTTATTTGACCCCTGCACCCAGGAAGAGGAGAGAGGCCCCACAGCACATATTCTGGCATCATATCACACACCACAGGAGAAGGCCTCTTTCAGTGATTTAGGCCTTTGGACCCAGACAGAGGAGAGAGGTCAGAGATTAGCTTCATATCCCCCAGCACAGCAGAAGACCGCTTTATTTGACTTAGGCCTCAGCACCCAGACAGAAGACAGAGGTAGCATGGCAGAGGTTATGGCTTCATGTCACCCGTTAGTTTAACCGGCCACTTTCATCTGGTTAGGCCCCGGCGCCCAGACAGAGAAGAGTTTCATTCAACTGTGGGTTTCATAAAATTTGTATCAAATAAAGAAGTGGCCCGTAGCACAACAAGACATGTTTTAGGCAGTTAATAAGGACTACTCTGCACAAGGGAGGGACAGGTCCTGTGGGATCCATGCCTGGTTCATCTTTATGAAGGTCAGCTTGTCCACGTTGGCTGTGGACAGGCGGCTGCGCTTGTCAGTAACGACGCCCCTGCCGTGCTGAATACGCTGCTCAGATAAAACGCTGGCCGCCGGGCAGGAAAGCACCTCCAAGGCATAACATGCTAACTCTGGCCACGTGGACAATTTCGAAACCCAGTAGTTGAATGGGGCCGAACCATCCGTCAGGATGTGGAGGGGTGTGCAGACATACTGTTCAACCATGTTAGTGAAATGCTGCCTCCTGCTAACACGTTCCGTATCAGGTGTCGGTGCAGATAGCTGTGGCGTGGAGACAAAACTTTTCCACATTTCTGCCATGCTAACCCTGCCCTCAGATGAGCTGGCCGTGACACAGCTGCGTTGGCGACCTCTTGCCACTCCTCTGCCTTCACCTTCCACCTGTTCCCCTGTGACATGTGGGAATGCTCTCAAGAGCGCTCTATCAGCGCAGTGCTTGTACTCGCGCATCTTACGGTCGCGCTCCAGTTCAGGAATTAAAGTGGGCACATTGTCTTTATACCGGGATCCAGCAGGGTGGCCACCCAGTAGTCTGCACACGTTAAAACGTGGGCAACTCTGCTGTCGCTACGCAGGCATTGGAGCATATATTCGCTCATGTGGGCCAGGCTACCCATGGGTAAGGACAAGCTGTCCTCTGTGGGAGGCGTATCGTCATCGTCCACCGTATCCCCCAGCCACGCACCAGTGATGGGCCTGGGCTGCCACCCCGCTGTGAACTTGCGCCATCCTCGTCCCCTCCACCTCCTCCTCCTCATCCTCCTCGTCCTCCAGTACAGTGCCTTGGCTGGCGACTTGTGAACCTGTCCTCTGCTGCTTAAACAAACCTCCCTCTGAGCCACTTCGAACAGACTGGCCCGAAAGTGTTAGAAACGAGCCCTCATCCTCCTCCTCCTCCTCCTCCACCTGGGCCACCTCCTCTAACATCATTGCCCTAAGTGTTTTCTCAAGGAGACATAGAAGTGGTATTGTAACGCTGATAACAGTGTCATCGCCACTGGCCATGTTGGTGGAGTACTCAAACAGCGCAGCAGGGCACACAGGTCTCGCATGGAGGCCCAATCATTGGTGGTGAAGTGGTGCTGTTCGGCAGTACGACTGACGCGAGCGTAGCTGCAGCTGAAACTCCACTATGGCCTGCTGCTGCTCGCACAGTCTCTCCAGCATGTGCAAGGTGGAGTTCCACCGGGTGGGCACGCCGCATATGAGGCGGTGAGCGGGAAGGCCGAAGTTCCGCTGTAGCGCAGACAGGCGAGCAGCGGCAGGATGTGAACGGCGGAAGCGCGCACAGACGGCCCGCACTTTATGCAGCAGCTCTGACATGTTGGGGTAGTGGTGAATGAACCTCTGCACCACCAAGTTCAGCACATGCGCCAGGCAAGGGATGTGCGCCAAACCGGCTAGTCCCAGAGCTGCCACGAGATTTCGCCCATTATCGCATACCACCAGGCCTGGCTTGAGGCCCACCGGCAGAAACCACTGGCCGGTCTGTTGTTCAATACCCCGCCACAACTCCTTTGCGCTGTGGGGCCTGTCCCCCAAACATATGAGTTTCAGAATGGCCTGCTGACGTTACCCCGGGCTGTGCTGAAGTTGGTGGTGAAGGTGTGTGGCTGACCGGATGAGCTGGTGGAAGCAGTGGAGGAGGAAGCCGAGTAGGAGGAGGAGGCTACAGGAGGCAGAGAATGATGCCCTGCGATCCTAGGGGGCGGAAGGACGTGCGCCAAGGAACTGTCCGCCGGGGCCCAGCCGCCACTACATTCATCCAGTGTGCAGTTAGTGAGATATAGCGTCCCTGGCCGTGCTTACTGGTCCACGTATCTGTGGTTAGGTGGACCTTGCCACAAATGGCGTTGCGCAGTGCACACTTGATTTTATCGGACACTTGCATGTGCAGGGAAGGCACGGCTGTCTTGGAGAAGTAGTGGCGGCTGGGAACCACATACTGCGGGACAGCCATGGCCATCAGCTGTTTGAAGCTGTCTGTGTCCACCAGCCGGAATGACAGCATTTCAAAGGCCAGCAGTTTAGAAATGCTGGCGCTCAGGCCAAGGGCTCGAGGGTGACTCGGGGGAATTTGCGCTTCCTCTCTAAGGTTTGAGATATTGAGAGCTGAACGCTGCTGTGTGATATAGTGGAGACGCTAGTTGACGGTGGCGGTGGTGGTGGTGTCGGTGGCACATCCTCTGTTTGCTGCTCGGCAGGTGGCAACATTCCTCTCGAGGCGGAAGCCGAGGCAGCAGCGGTAGAGGGAGCAGGGGGAGCCTCAGCGAGTGCCTGGTTTTTAAGGTGTGTACCCCACTGCAGTTCATGCTTTGCATGTAGATGCCTGGTCATGCAGGTTGTGCTGAGGTTCAGAACGCAATGCCTCGCCTCAGGCTCTGATGGCAGAGCGTGCAAGTCACTCGGGTCTTGTCGGTAGGACATTGTTTAAAGAAGTGCCATGCCAGGGAACTCTTTGAAGCTGCCTTTGTGGGGCTGGGTCCCTGTTGGCGATGTCCAGTAGCAGGCGAACTCTGGGGGCGGCGGCTCGCCTGCTTTGGCCCCCTGCTCCCTCTTTGGCTTCGCTGTTGTCTCGGTCTCACCACTACCTCTTCCTCTGAACTGTGAAAGTCATCGCCACGACCTTCAGTCCATGTGGGGTCTAAGACCTCATCGTCCTCTGCATCGTCTTCCACCCAGTCTCCCTCCCTGACCTCCTCCTGTTCAGTCTGCACACTGCAAAAGACGCGGCAGTGGGCACCTGTGTTTCGTCATCATCAGAGAGTCGGTGACTCTGCTGTGGTGGTATTCCCATGTCCTCTTCATCTGGAGACATAAGTGGTTGTAGCGCCAGTGCATGGTATGTCTTCCTCCACTGGGGAAGGGCTAGGTGGACGCCCCTGGGAAACCCTGGAAGCAGAGTCTTCAAACAGAAGAAGAGACTGCTGCATAACTTGTGGCTCAGACCGTTTCCCTGATATGCTTGGGGGTGATGTGACAGACTGATGGGCTTGGTTTTCAGGTGCCACCTGTGCGCTTTCCGCAGAAGACTGGGTGGAAGACCATGTGGTGAACGTGCTGGAAGCACTGTCGGCCACCCAATCGACTAATGCCTGTACCTGCTCAGGCCTTACCATCCTAAGAGCGGCATTGGGCCCCACGAGATATTGCGGTACATTCTGCCGGCTAGTTGAGGGAGTTCGCTCCCTACTGTGTGCGCCTAGGCCGAACGGCCACGTCCTCTACCAGCAACAGAGGCTCCACGGACACCACCACGACCGCCCTCGTCCCTTAATAGTATTTTTCTTCATTGTTGCGATTCAACTCGCACCACAATGAAATATATTATTTTTTATAAGCAAAATCCCCTCACTGGAATACTTTCAGTCTTTTGACTGTATGGATTACAGATGGAATGACTGTTATATGTGAGTACCGCTTTCTTTGACAGATTCTAGTATGGGTACATATATGTTTTCCCAACCCCAGCACATTAGTTTGCTAATTCCAGATGTATGAAACGCAGGCCTAACTGTATCTAGTATATTGAACGCCAGATAAACTAACTTGGCCTTTTTAAATAAAAAAATTCCCTCACTGGAATACTTTCAGTCTTTTGACTGTATGGATTACAGATGGAATGACTGTTATATGTGAGTACCGCTTTCTTTGACAGATTCTAGTATGGGTACATATATGTTTTCCCAACCCCAGCACATTAGTTTGCTAATTCCAGATGTATGAAACGCAGGCCTAACTGTATCTAGTATATTGAACGCCAGATAAACTAACTTGGCCTTTTTTAAATAAAAAAATTCCCTCACTGGAATACTTTCAGTCTTTTTGACTGTATGGATTACAGATGGAATGACTGTTATATGTGAGTACCGCTTTCTTTGACAGATTCTAGTATGGGTACATATATGTTTTCCCAACCCCAGCACATTAGTTTGCTAATTCCAGATGTATGAAACGCAGGCCTAACTGTATCTAGTATATTGAACGCCAGATAAACTAACTTGGCCTTTTTTAAATAAAAAATTCCCTCACTGGAATACTTTCAGTCTTTTGACTGTATGGATTACAGATGGAATGACTGTTATATGTGAGTACCGCTTTCTTTGACAGATTCTAGTATGGGTACATATATGTTTTCCCAACCCCAGCACATTAGTTTGCTAATTCCAGATGTATGAAACGCAGGCCTAACTGTATCTAGTATATTGAACGCCAGATAAACTAACTTGGCCTTTTTTAAATAAAAAATTCCCTCACTGGAATACTTTCAGTCTTTTGACTGTATGGATTACAGATGGAATGACTGTTATATGTGAGTACCGCTTTCTTTGACAGATTCTAGTATGGGTACATATATGTTTTCCCAACCCCAGCACATTAGTTTGCTAATTCCAGATGTATGAAACGCAGGCCTAACTGTATCTAGTATATTGAACGCCAGATAAACTAACTTGGCCTTTTTAAATAAAAAAATTCCTCACTGGAATACTTTCAGTCTTTTGACTGTATGGATTACAGATGGAATGACTGTTATATGTGAGTACCGCTTTCTTTGACAGATTCTAGTATGGGTACATATATGTTTTCCCAACCCCAGCACATTAGTTTGCTAATTCCAGATGTATGAAACGCAGGCCTAACTGTATCTAGTATATTGAACGCCAGATAAACTAACTTGGCCTTTTTAAATAAAAAAATTCCCTCACTGGAATACTTTCAGTCTTTTGACTGTATGGATTACAGATGGAATGACTGTTATATGTGAGTACCGCTTTCTTTGACAGATTCTAGTATGGGTACATATATGTTTTCCCAACCCCAGCACATTAGTTTGCTAATTCCAGATGTATGAAACGCAGGCCTAACTGTATCTAGTATATTGAACGCCAGATAAACTAACTTGGCCTTTTTTAAATAAAAAAATTCCCTCACTGGAATACTTTCAGTCTTTTGACTGTATGGATTACAGATGGAATGACTGTTATATGTGAGTACCGCTTTCTTTGACAGATTCTAGTATGGGTACATATATGTTTTCCCAACCCCAGCACATTAGTTTGCTAATTCCAGATGTATGAAACGCAGGCCTAACTGTATCTAGTATATTGAACGCCAGATAAACTAACTTGGCCTTTTTAAATAAAAAAATTCCCTCACTGGAATACTTTATGGCTTTTCACTGTATGGATTACAGGTGGACTGGTATTAGTAGGGTGACACAAGCACACCCAAGTCCCTGATGTAGGATTTCTATGGCACAGACCACTATTACAAGTGATTAATGGACGTTGGGAGAGATTGTGCTGCAGCACTAGTCCCAAGATGGCCGCCGCCTATCAGCCCAGTAACATGTGCCACAAAATGGTCTGCACAACCTTTAAAAAAATAGCCTTGGACTGTGCTGCTAAATCGCTATTGGTCTGAATCCCAGGTGTAGATGTCTGACTTGTTTGGAGCTTTGGAATGCACACTGTGGCAGCTTCCTGCTGCAGCACTACAAGTCGCAAATGGCGGCCGGCGGTCAGCCCAGGTACATGTGGATGGAAAATCACTCTGGCCACTCTAAAAATAGCCAATCCCTATCAAAAAGCAGCTCAGCTGCAGTTGTTCAGATGAATCACAGGTGGAGGAGAGAAATTTGCTTCCAGTTATTCAATTATCCCTGCCTATTCTCGCCCTAGCATCAGCTGCGTCTATCCCTGTTCTATTCACATCGGGAGTGAGCACGTCCCGACGTGCGCACAAGCTTATAAAGAGGCTGAGTCACATGCTGCACTTGGCCAATCACAGCCTTGCCAATAGTAGGCATGGCTGCGATGGCATCTTAGGGCAAGTAGTATGATGCATGTTGATTGGCTGCTTTGCAGCCTTTCAAAATGCGCCAAAATACATGCCGAACGACGAACCCGAACTTTTACGAAAAAGTTCGGGTTCGGGTCCGTGTCACGAACACCCCAAAATTCGGTACGGACCCGAACTATGCTCGAACTGTTCGCTCAACACTACTTTTAAATACTGCAAGTACATTGTTGTTTCTAAAAGCACACTTTTTGCACTAGATAGTACATTTGCAGCCTGCACTGTATTTCTGACAGTGAAATATAACCAGTAAATACAACTTTGACATTGTTAGTGAAAAAAAACACTTATTTTTGCCATAAAGTACATTTGCGGCCTGCACTGTATTTCTGACAGTGAAATATAACCAGTAAATACTACTGTGACATTGTTGGTGAAAAAAAAACACGTATTTTTTGCCATAAAGTACATTTGCGGCCTGCGCTGCATTTCTGACATTTCAATGAAACTTAAATACTGCAAGTACATTGTTGTTTCTAAAAGCACACTTTTTGCACTAGATAGTACATTTGCGGCCTGCACTGTATTTCTGACAGTGAAATATAACCAGTAAATACAACTTTGACATTGTTAGTGAAAAAAAAAACACTTATTTTTGCCATAAAGTACATTTGCGGCCTGCACTGTATTTCTGAAATTTCAATAAAACTTTTAAATACTGCAAGTACATTGTTGTTTAAAAAAGCACACTTTTTGCACTAGATAGTACATTTGCGGCCTGCACTGTATTTCTGACAGTGAAATATAACCAGTAAATACTACTGTGACATTGTTGGTGAAAAAAAAAACACTTATTTTTTGCCATAAAGTACATTTGCGGCCTGCACTGTATTTCTGTATACAGTGAAATTTAATCAGTAAATCCAGCTCTTAGATTGTGGGTGGACATTTCCCCGTTTATCAGACCAGTCATTCACAAGTGGCTTAGAGGATGTGTTCCTGCTGCACTGCATACCTGACTGGGAAATATATTCAGTAAATTCGGCGGCGTTTAGATTGTTGGGTGATCTATACCCTTTTTTTTTTCAAACTACCCCTGCACTGGCACACTGCAGCTAGAGCTCCGTCCTGCCACTATGCTGAATGTTAGATGAGGCATTAGTTTATATTTTGGCCAAATTATGTAAGCCACATACATAATTTGGGCAAAATATAAACTAATGCCTCATCTAACATCCAGCATAGTGGCAGGACGGAGCTCTAGCTGCAGTGTGCCATTGCACCTTTGTTTTTACGTTTGTATGTGTATTTCACCATAGCAACGTGCACCTGCGTATTGGGTTGTGCTGACTGCAATCTCCATTTTTTTTACCCCTGCACTGCATACCTAACTGGGAAATATATTCTATAAATTTAGCGGCGTTTAGATTGTTGGGTGATCTATACCCCTTTTTTCTTTCAAACTACCCCTGCACTGCACACCTGACTGGGAAATATATTCTTTAAATTCGGCGGCGTTTAGATTGTTGGGTGATCTATACCCATTTTTCTTTAGAACTACCCTTGCACGGCATACCTGACTGGGATATATATTCTGTAAATTCGGCGGAGTTTAGATTGCTGGGTGACTTATACCCCTTACAAGTGCACACTGGTAGATGTGCTGCTGATGGCATTCCCACCTGACACCGGAAGAAGAAGTCGCAACGCAGCTGGGGAACCGCCAGCACCTCAGAAGACAGGGTTAGCATGGCCGAAATGTGAAAAAGCTTTGTCACCACGCCACAAGAACCAGCACCACCAGCTATATGGAATGTCTTAGCAGGAAGCAGCATTTCAGCAACATGGTGGAACAGTACGTGTGCACACGCCTACATGTACTGACTGATGGGTCTGCCCCATTTAACTTCTGGGTCTCCAAATTGGGCACATGGCCTGAGCTTGCCCTTTACGCCTTGGAGGTGCTGGCCTGCCCTGCAGCCAGTCTATTGTCTGAACGTGTATTTAGCACGGCAGGGGGCATCATTACAGACAAGCACAGCCGCCTGTGCACAGCCAATGTGGACAAGCTCACGTTCATTTAAATATACCAGTCATGGATCCCACAGGACTTGTCCGTACCTTGTGCAGAATAGACATTTATACCGGTCTCACCCAGCCTTTGTTATACTCCTTTGCACTTTCTCTTTGTTTTCTTTTCTATATTTCCCAATGTTTTGGGGTCTACCCAAATAAAAATAAAAAATAAACATAAAAAGTAAAAAACAAAAAACAGTGTTGTTGGCGACTACCTTCTTCACCACCGCTTCCACCTACACAGCCACGTCTACCGCCTCCTCAACCTCCTATTCCAAATGGACCTCCTCCTCCTAGTTCAAGATTATTATTTTTAATTTTTATTTATTTTATTTTATTTTAAGTCATTTCCCTATCCACATTTGTTTGCAGGGCACTTATCATGCTCTTGCCCACATTTTGATGCCTTTTGCAGCCCTCTATCTATTTCGATCACTCTTTTAGAGCCATTTTACTGCCCCAAAGTTTGGGTCCCATTGACTTCAATGGGGTTTGGGTTCAGGGTCAAGTTTGGGTCAAGTTCGGATCCCGAACTCAAACTTTGCTATGAAGTCCGGCCGAACCCGGCGAACCTGAACTTCTAGGTGTTCACTCAACTTTATATATGAGCTAACTAACTAACTAACTAACTAACTAACGTAGTTGAATAAGGATTCAGATGACTCAGCAAAGCACAGAGCACAGCAACGACTCTGCTCTCGCTCTCAGAACTGCAAAAAACAGCAGAAAATGGCTGCTGGGGAGTTTCCTATATAGTAAGGGGTAGGCAACTTTCCCATTGGTTGCTAGGGATGTTGCTAAGCTCAGACAAAAATATTGCAGCCTTCTCATTGGCCCACAAGCAAGAAGCAGTGAGGGTACTGATGAAAAAAAATCTAGAATATTCCAGTGCCAATATTCGCGATAAAAATTTGTGATTAGAATATTCGCGATCAACACTAGCCAAGACATTCAACAAAAGGACACAAAGGTAAACCACCTATGGGTCTCTCATACAAGGTGAGCACAGTCAGCGTACCTAAACCTACATTTTGGGAAGACATATCCCAACTTCCCGAAGTAGATGCCAACAAATGGATAAAGGCAGCAGAAGAAGAAAATTGATCCATGCACAACACTAAAATATGGACATAGACAGAACTGCTACCTGGAAGAAAAGACATAGGCTATAAATGGACTTTAAAAGTCCATCCAACGCAGATGGCACAGTAGAAGAATACAAAGCTAGACTTGTTGCCAGAGGATACTCACAAAAATATGGTGAGGACTACGATGAGAAATTTGCTCCTGTAGTCAAACACACTACTGTCAGAACCTAGCTTACAGAGGCAGCCACAAGAGAGACGCATGTGAAGCATTTTGATGTGAAAACTGCATTTTTGCATGGTGAACTGAAAGAGGACATTTACATGGAACCACCACCAGGATTCAAGAATGAACAAAGGCCAGACTTGGTATGCAAACTTCAGAGAAGTTTATATGGTCTAAAAGAAGCTGCAGGAGCATGGAACATCAAAATAAATGAAGTGCTTACAGATGACGGCTTTCAGTGGAGTAAGGCAGCCCCTTGCTTATACCTATGTGGACAATCTCCTAGTCTGCTTTGAGCAAGAAGGGGACAAGACAAGAATACTACAAACTCTACATGAGAATTTTGATACCAAAGATCCTGGAAACATAAATCATTGCCTCGGTATTCAGATTGAGAGTTAGAAAGACAGCAGCTTTCTTATAAATCAAAGGCACAAGATTCAAGAAATACCGCAGTCAAAGCATTTGACCTAAAGGATGCAAAGCCAGTAAAGTCTCCTATGAAAACCAACTACTTGAAGGAGATGAACAGCCAAGGTACGTTGTTACCAAATGTTAATCAGAACGGGAAGGCAATAGGAAAATTGCTATACTTTGCCACTCTTACAAGACCTGACATTGCAGCAGCAGGAATCTTATGTAGAAAAGTCTCAATGTCAAATTCGATGGCCTGGAATGCTGTACATAAAAAGGGTCATTTGCTATCTGAAGGAAATTCTGCATTTAAGGACTAAGGTCATCAGCAAGTGACAAAAGTAACCTGACGGGATATGTGGATGCTGACTGGGCTTGAGACACCTGGGACAGAAAATCGACTAGTGGATATCTGTTTCTTCTTTGAGAAAATACCATCAGTTGGACTATTTTATTACATTCTTCAACAGAAGCTAGTATTTTGCAGTAGCACATACAAGTTAGTAACTCATATGGTCAGAGGTGTACCACCAATGAGGCCAGGTGAGGCGAACACCTCAGGCAGCACCAGGTAGGGGCAAGACAGGGGCAGCGGAAGGGCCATGGGCAATGAGTGTTTCCATTGTGGCAAAGTGGTTAGGTTAAAAAATTCTAATTGGTGGGGGCGCCATTTTAGTTTTTGCCTCTGGCAGCAGAAAGGCTAGGTGCACCCCTGCATATGGTTAAGACAATTGTTGGCAGCTTTGGGTCAAGAACAGTTGGAATCAACAAAGGTCTTTGAAGACAACCAAGGATACCTTGCACTTGTGCACATGGAAAGGATGAATTCCAGAACCAACCATATAGATGTGAAGTTCCAGGGGATCTTCAAGAACAAGGACTTCTGAACTTGCAATACTGCCCAACTGAGGACATGGTTGCAGATATATTTACAAAGCCGTTGAGTGTTGAAAGGCACTCAAGGCTGATGAAGAAGCTGGGCATGGGCGGACTGGCCATAGACCCTACAGGGAAATTTTTCGGTGGCCTGATGCCTAGAGCGCTGCCCATCTCTCCTCTTGGTCGCCGCTCAGGTACATAAAGATCTGAAGCTCTCAGCATTAATTAATGTAGTAACATTGTGACGTGCTGCCGTAACTGTCTAACTCCTCCCTTCACAATAGTGCTGCCGCCAAATGTCCACGGTGAATATACTGCGAATATTCACAAAAATTGAAAGGGATAATAAAACAAAAATAGGGACACGCGCTGACACATAGAAGGATATCTGTAATCTATCAATTGTAAAAATCCAAAACCTGAATATAACCCAATCTCTAAGTGTGAATGGATCCTCACCCCTAGTTCAGACAGACAATGCAGATTACTTCTCTGTATTGGTGTAGGGATCCCTGACGAAGAAAAATGTTGGTTCCGAAACGCGTTGGACAAAGATTGTCCTCGGAAGGCATCCGTAGTAAAGGTGTGACGTCACATGAACATACTCCCGAGGTTAACTCTGCAAGCTCCTCCACGCGCGCGCAAGCTGCCGGGGCGGCGCGCTCTGTGTGAGTAGAGCAAGAAGCGCTTCCTTTTAAAATACATCAGCGCGGCTTGGAGGAAAAAGGGGGACTTCATCCGAGAATTACTCTCCATCTATTCAGGTAGTAATGAGCTTGTAAAACAGCATTGAAAGTATTTTTTACATGTGCCCTGAAACCGAACTGACAGTTAGGATTGCATCCATTCATTCAGGAGTGAGGACCAGACCTGTATACTACACCAATACAGAGCAGTAATCTGCATTGTCTGTCTAAACTAAGTGTGAGGATCCATTCACACTTAGAGATTGGGTTATATTCAGGTTTTGGATTGTTACGATTGATAGATTACAGATATCCTTCTATGTATCAGCGCGTGTCCCTATTTTTGTCTTATTAATTAATGTAGGCAGTATTTTGTGCTGCACTGTGGTATCTGGTTCTTATGGGGGGGTATTTAGTTCTGCACTATGGTATTGCTGGCCCTGCCTACTTCTGTTGCCCAGCCGTCTGTCAATTTGGATCCACCTACAACATGATACCATTTTTAAGTTTTTTTTCCAGGGCCACTTTAGGTTCCCGGTGCACCCCTGATGCTCAGCCCTAAAGATAGCCTTAGGGTGCTTTCACACTTGCGTTCTGAGGATCCAGCAGGCACTTCCGGCCGGCCGGATCCGTCAGAACGCAAGTCGCGTGAAAGCATTTGAAGACTGATCAGGATCCTGATCAGTCTTCGAAATGCTTTCAGGTTACCATGGCAGCCAGGACGCTACTGAAGTCCTGGCTGCCATGGTACTCTGCAGCAGTGTACTTACCTGCGCTGCCGCCGCCGGGCGCTCCTTCATGATGTCACAGGTCCCCGCGGCGCATAGATCAATGCGCCGCCTGGACCTGTGAAGGAGCACCCGGGGGCCGCAGCGCAGGTAAATACACTGCTGCAGAGAACTTACCATGGCAGCTAGGACTTCAGTAGCGTCCTGGTTGCCATGGTAACCGATCGGAGCCCCAGCTTACACTGGGGCCCCGATCGGAACTGTTGCTGAGCATGCGCAGAGCTAAATGTCGGATCCGGCGATGCGCCGAAACCACGTTTAGCTTAATTCCGAATCCGGATTAATGCACTTTAATGGGCATTAATTACGGATCGGGCGTCACGGCAAGTCCTCCGGCTTTTGGGCATGCTGCGGATTTTTCTACGGCCAAAAAACGTTTGGGTATTGAACGGATGACATCCTGATGCATCCTGAACGGATTTCTCTCCATTCAGAATGCATTAGGATAATCCTGATCAGTAGTTTTCCGGCATAGAGCCCCGAGGACAGAACTCTATGCGGGAAAACAAAAACGCTAGTGTGAAAGCACCCTTAGCTGTTGAGAAAGGGGTGGAATACAGCAACAGCTGCAGCTCAATGCTGGAAGAACTATGTTAAGCTGACAGTAGATGGCGCTGTGTGTTAAGCATCACTGTTTATTCAAGTGAAGTTATTCCAGTGTATGGACTGTCTGTGATTATGTAGATGGTATCTCTGGTAGTCTCCATCTTGATGATGATGTTACAGTTAATGGTTGCTGTTTTTCCCAATTAAAATAAACCAATTTCTGTTCTCCCACAATGTCTAAGCGCTGTTCATAAAAGCTGCAAATACTGCAACATTAATTAGTCACTGATAGGTATAGAGAAACACGCTCTGCATTTTTCTGCTTTATTGACTGAATACCCCAAACATATCCTCATAGACATTATGGGAGTCAGATAAACCCTATATGTGAGGTCAATTCACCAGCCTGGGTGCCTATTTGAAGAAGGAGTCTGTGGCTCCTTTGGCTGCTCTGCTCAGTCAGATACATGCCTTAGAAAAACTCCACAAATAATCCTTTGCCACTCAGCAACTTACCACCCTTAATGCGTTAAGGACAGACTTTAAAAAATATGTTAAAAGCTAAATACTATTTAGAATCTCAACATAAGTTTTTTTGCCCAAGGGAACAAGGCTTCAAAATTTATGATTAATAGGATAAAACAGAAAAGCTGTAATAATTATGTCCGTTTGATCAAAGCATCGCAGGGTAGGGAATAATACCCTACAGAGGTTATAGCAGAGCAATTTTAACTCTTCTATGGAGCATTGTATAATTTAAGGCCTAAGATGCATCATTTTCCACAGCCCCAACATGCAGATGCTAGAGATCAATCTCTCTGTTACAATGCCTTCCCTGTCCCAACAACTGAAAGGCCTCCTATCTAAACCCTTCAATCTACAGAAATGAAATTGACAGTTAAACACCCCATCCCCCTCCCAAGGGAAGAGCCCTGGTCTTCATGGGCCCCCTAAGAGATATTACTCTACCTTCCAAGATATGGATGTATTACTCCCATCACCATGTCTTCTCCTTATATGCATTTCCTCTCTTCAGAATGTTGCTCTTCGGATGAGCCCACATCATGTGTCCCTAAGCCTAAAGCATTCGGAGGTATTGGTCTTCCTGACTTGAAGATGTACCGTATACGAAAGCCTTTCATCTGTGTAGAGGGGTCAACTGGCTTTGAACTCTGGAGTATAAAGCATGAGCATCGGTTGAAAATACTATACGTCAATTCCATATCTGATTGCAGATCTAATGTTAGAGGATATCCCTTGTCATTCGTCTGCTCTGGTTATGAGCCCATTGGTTAAGACAACTCTTCAGGTATGGAGATGGTTCTACAATACGTGTAGGACACCCACTTATCCTTCCACTCTCCTGCAACCCAGAGATGTTCCTTATTTGTCCTTGAAGGAACTGAGGGATAGTCTGCCCAGTGTTATATATTCCTCTAAAATGTATGTATCAGTCCTTTGTGATTCTTGGGGATGTGTTCTGGAAGACTGTAGAAAATTGGCCTCACTGCCAATCAGCCCATGGCTCTCACTTCTCTTAAGACTAGGCCTAGTACCATATTGAAACACATGACTCCCAATATGCCTCTGGTCTGGATTGAGAAAATGATAGCTTGTACTTCCCAGCTGAAAAAGGAAAAATACTCTGACAGACAATTTTTAGATGATTTCATATTCAGGAGAACAGACATAAGGTTCTTGTGAGGTGGTACAATACCCCAAATAAAATCTCACAATTTGGCCCTGCTCAAACAGACAGATGTTGGGGATGTATGAAAGATAAGGGCACCTTTTCATATTTAGTAGTCACGTGAGAATAAAAGATTAGTTTAAAGGGAGTCTGTCACCACATTTACACCTTTTGAAACAGTTCACATAGCGCCATAGCTTAACCTTAGATGCTTTAAATGGTACCTTTCTTTGCTTTTGTGGAGTTTCCAAACAAGCAAAAACGTACTTTGATGCATATGTAAATGAGGGCTCGCAAGTGCCCAGGGGTGGCGTCCACCGTGTTGGAGCCCAGGCTGCTCTGCCTCTTCGGCTTATATCCCCACCCAGCCTCTTCCTCTGCCTGCCCATCTCTTCTCTCCCCCCCCGGCGAGATCCCGTGCCTGCGCGCTCACTCGCTTAGCCGGGGCATGCGCACTGCGCCGCCCATTGTTGGCACGGCAATGGACATCGCAGTGCGCATGCCCCGGCTAAGCGAGTGAGCGCGCAGGCGCGTTTTTGTTTGTTTGGAAACTCCACAAAAGCAAAGAAAGGTACCATTTAAAGCATCTAAAGTTAAGCTATAGCGCTATGTTAACCGTTTAAAAGGTGTAAATGTGGTGAGAGACTCCCTTTAAAGAGATCTTTCTTAAAAGCAATACATATATCACACTTCTTTTACATATTGTCCTGAAACAGCCCTGCTTTTTGTTGGACTCCAAGCTAGAAAACATCAAACACTTCTATTCCAGCAGTGGATCATAGCTGCTAGACTGCTTATTTACCTTGGGTGGCTCTCGTCTAAGGCCTAATTCACACGTCCGTAGTGTGTTTTGCGGAAACACGGATCCGCAAAACACGGACGGCTGCAATGTGCATTCCGCATTTTGCGGACCGCACATTGCTGGCACTATATAGAGAATGCCTTTTCTTGTCCGCAATTGCAATTGCGGACAAGAATAGGACATGTTCTATTTTTTTGCGGAAACGGAAACACGGATGCGGAAACACGGATGCGGACATCACATAGTGTGCTGTCCACATCCATTCCTGCCCCTTTGAAATGAATGGGTCTGCAACCCTTCCGCAAAATTGCGGATGGGATGCGGATCCATTTTGTGAATTAGGCCTAAGCCCCCCTCAGTTGAACACTGGGTCAGCAAAGTTGACCAACTGTATAGGTTTGAGGAACTCTCCCACTGGGAGCTCCATACTAGAGGCACTTTCCTTTCCATCTGGCAATCTTGGTGCACTTATAGGATTTTCATTAATTAGCTGTCCTAGCCTGTGGGATGTATTCTCTTTTTTGGTACCCTCTTTTATGATACCATCTGCCACACCACCACTTCTATGTAATAAACCTGTCCTCTCTATGGCCTTTTGACTTGTATGATTTATACAATCTGCTCATGGAGATATTATTACTCTATGTAATATGGACTTGTGGAGAGAATTGATTGGTTTTATCTGCCGGAATCAGTCATTGAAGTTTGTTGTACTGCTTTGTAAAACCAATAAAAATTTTAAAGAAAAAAAGAAAAAGAAAAATCAGGGGACAATTGTTCTCAGAAGTTTCGCTATGGTGGTGGAGGTGTTAACTGCTCCTTTTTTATCCTCCTTCTCGAGGAGAAACATTATCTTAAATTTGTTTGTGACGATCAGAGCCTTATCCAATGCTTTCCACTCAACCACTATTACTTGGGATATAGTTTCATCTTCTTGGGGTGACCTTGGCCCCCTAGAAGTTGCAAAGGTTCCTCTCAATCGGATTTAGGGTCCTTCAAATAGATCAATTGTTCTTAGCAGTTTCACTATGGCAACATCCACTTTGGGAGGTGCTGACTGCTCCCTTTTATCCTCCTCCTCAAAGAGAAACACTGTCTCAAATTTCTTTGTGAGAGCCAAAGCCTTATCCAACGATTTCCACTCAACAGCTAGTACTTAGGATAGAGTTTCATCTTCTTGGGGTGACCTTGGCCCCCTAGAAGTTGCAAAGGTTCCCTTCAATTGGACCTTCAAATAGATCACTGTAAATAACTTAGATACTATCTTGTATTAATTAAAGAGCTTCTTGGTTTTGTCTTTATCCAAGGACGAAGAATTGATTTAATCAATAAGTCTCAACACAGAATCATGTCAGAGAAAATCTCCAGAATAGAGCGCTCTCGAGACTGTTTAGAAAAATTCAAGTTCTTTACAAAATCCGTAACCATCCTGAGTGGAGCGGGAGAGGTCTTATGGAATATAATGTCTATAGTGCAGGTGCTCTTCACCACTAAGCAGTGGCATATTACAACCCCTATAATATTCGTATCCGTTTATATTATCATGAACATGGGCAAAACGGAACCGTCTTGAACACCATTGAAAGTCAATGGGGGACGGATCCGTTTTCTATTGTGACATATTGTGTCATTAAAAACAAATCCGTCCACATTGACTTACATTGTATCTCAGGACGGATCTGTTTGGCTCAGTTTCAACAGACGGACGCAGCAAGCAGCGTTTTGGTGTCCGCCTTCAGAGCGGAATGGAGGCGGAAAGGATCCAAACTGATGCATTCTGAACATATCCTTACCCATTCAGAATGCATTGGGGCAAAACTGATCCGTTTTGGACCGCTTGTGAGAGCCCTGAAACGGATCTCACAAGCGGACCCAAAAACGCCAGTGTGAAAGTCTGTACAGAGACAAGCTTATCTCAGAAGCTACTTTTTCGGGATAGCAACCAATTGACCGACCGAGGAAGGTGAAGGGCAGAGATAACAATTATATAAATTGTTAACACCCTTAGAGCAAAGCGGGCCACAGCCTACGAAGTGGAACAGGCAAGAACGCTGTAAATGGCTTCTGCAGATACCCCTATGTGCAGAAGCCACCTTGACGTTGGTAGATGGGCCCGACACACGTTTGATCGAATAGTAGGTATAGTACCACTGTAATCCAGAATAATCTCTAATCCCTAGTTCTATTGTTTGCAATTATAATTTTATAACAGTGTGCTGCCATATGTATTTTGTGCCCTAGGTATATTACTTTACATGAGGAGACATGAAATAGAGAGAGGAGGTAGGAGTGTGGCTAATGAGCAGCAGCACTTGTATGTAGTCTCCATTACCACAGCCCCACATTACCACATGATTGTCCATCATGTCTGTAGTTCATGTCTCCTCATCAATTCCAGTCCTACAGAGATTCAGCTGAAGATCTTATCAGCTGTATTCAGGATCATAATCCCTGACAAGTAGGAGAGGCGGATGAGGCAGCTCTTTAGTGTAGTGTTCTGAAGTAACGTCCTCCTGTGTGATTAGGACAGGTTTTGCATGCACTAATAGGAAGGTGGACATTTTATTTCTTCTAATGATGGCTCCCTAGAAAAAACAATTAATTATAGGTTATGAAAGGTATTTGGGAATATATTTTAGCATTTTCATTTTCTTAATTCCTGGAGAACCCCTTTAACGTATCATCTGGTCAACCAATCACATGGTGCCAGTAATTCTGTTACACACTTACATAAGATAGCACTAAGATAGATAGATCTTATACATTAGATCCTTGGCACATTAGGACATGCCATAAATGCCTGATAGGTGCAGGACTGCAGGTCCCACCTTTGCTACTTCTAACGGAGTAATATCGCCTGCTGCTGTAAACGGAGAGGAGGCTGTGCATGTGCAATTTTCCCCATTCACCACTATGGAATTTCGAAAAGTCATGAGCGGCCCCCTCTGCATTAACAATGATCCACAACTGGTTCTTCTTCTACTTTAGAGGTGGAATCCATGCCAATCGGGCATTTATGGCATATCTTATGGAGATAGGACAACCTCTTTAATGTAGGAATAGTTAAAATCCCCCGTAATAAGGACTCCATTATTGCGCGCTTCCTTTCCTGTTTGTTGCAGTATTTCAATTTCGG
Source organism: Bufotes viridis (assembly GCA_033119425.1). NCBI lineage: Eukaryota > Metazoa > Chordata > Amphibia > Anura > Bufonidae > Bufotes > Bufotes viridis. Next base: position 566,122,571 of record CM065590.1, on the reverse strand, counting down.
ACTGCTCGCATTAGGTGGCTTATAATAAATGCCAATGACTAGTTTACTGTTTTTGTCAGCTCCATGGATATTAACCTATAAAGACACTGTCGATGAGTGGTGAATATAGAAAAGGCACTTTACGGAGCTGTTATTGTTACCCTCTCCCTTAAGGCCTCTTGCACACAAACTTTTTTCTTCAGCTTCCGTTCCATTTTTGCGGATTCCGTTTGCGGTCCGTATGCGAAACCATTTATCTTAATGGTTTCGCAGAAAAAATGCAATGTACTTCGTATGCATTCCGTATTTCCGTTCCGTTCAAAGATAGAACTTGTCCTATTATTGCCCACAAACCATGTTGCATGGCTCCATTCAAGTCAATGGTTTTGCAAAAAAATGGAATGCATACGGAATGCATCCGTATTTCTTCTGCATCCGTTCCATTTTTGCAGAACCATCTATTGAAAATGTTATGCCCAGCCCAATTTTTTTATGTACTTACTGTTTAAACATTATTGTATGCTTCCGTTTTTGTTTGCGATCCGTAAAAAACTGATCCCAAACGAAAACCAAACGGAAAAACCAAACAGAAGCGGAACGGAAACACTAGTGAAACAAAAAAAATGGAAAAACTGATCCGTTAAAAATGGACCGCAAAACCATACGGTTGTGTGCAAGAAGCCTAAGGTTCACGAAAGAAAAGGATACTTTCTAAGAAATTGCACTTCTAGTATATGCATCTTGAGCTGAGATCATTTTTTTTGCTAGCTTCAGAGCTCAAATCTACCAGCATTCCCTGCTTTCCCTGGTGATATGCATTCTGAGCAGTGTCATTTTCACACCAGGATCTGTTCAGTTATTTGATGTTTAACCAGGCACGTTTTTGGTTTTGCATTTTCATTTAATTTCCTTTAATTTTTTGCAGGATGAACTGTAGTTTTTAAGGGTACCATTTTTGTGGCTTTTTGATCACTGTTATTCAATTATTATTATTATTATTGGGCTGCTGGGGTCACACTCTCATTGTAGCAGCCTTGCACTGACCTCAAGTATTGATGGTCACTGATCTGTGAGTTCCCTCTGTGAATGCATTGTGCCCCCTCTGTGAGCTACCTGTGCCCCTTCTGTGAGCTCCCTGTGCCCCCCTCCTGTGCACTCCCTGTGCCCCCTCCTGTGCCCACTGTGTGAGCTCCCTCCTATGCGCTCCCTGTGCCCATTGTGTGAGCTCACTGTGCCCACTGTGTGTGTTCCCTGTGCCCACTGTGTGTGTTCCCTGTGCCCACTGTGTGTGTTCCCTGTGCCCGCTGTGTGTGATCTCTGTTCCTGCTGTGTGTGATCTCTGTGCCTGCTGTGTGAGCTCCCTGTGCCCGCTGTGTGAGCTCCCTGTGCCCCCCCCCCTGTGTGAGCCCGCTGTGTCAGCACTTTGTGCCCGCTGTGTGCGCTCCCTGTGACCCCTCTGTGAGCCACATTGGAGTATAGATTAAGAACCTGAGTCCAAATTAGCAGTGTCTTTTTTTTTTTTTTTTTTCAGTACTTGGGGGGAGCAGACCAGGACTGCTAATAAAGGAATCTGTAAAGATATGTCACTAGGGCTGAAACCAATACTTCATTGAATCGAGTAATTAGACACAAAAAAATCCTCGATAAAATTTTTTGGCATTGAGGATTCATTTGTGTCATGTGACCATGGAACGGGAGTGAAGCACTTGCTATTACTTACCACTCCGTGGTCACCCGCTGGCCCGTGCCGCGCTGCACTTTCAGTCCTGACACATCGTCAGAACATAGTGCACATATGTGTGCACTATGACTCGACGCTGTGTTACGTCAGGACGGCAGAGCAGCGTGCGTAGAAAAAGATGGAGGAGCTGTGGAGCAGCTCCCCTACAGAAAAGGTAAGTATTGGCACTTAAGGGGACAAGCTGATGGCACTTAGGGGGGCGAGCTGATGACACTTAGGGTGGGGCAAGCTGATGGCACTTAGGGGGGTGAGCTGATGGCACTTAGGGGGGCAAGCTGATGGCACTTAGGGAGGGAAAGCTGATGGCACTTAGGGAGGGCAAGCTGATGGCACTTGGAGGGGGGGCAAGTTGATGGCACTTAGGGGGGGCAAGCTGATGGCACTTGGGGGGCAAGCTGATGGCACTAGGGGGAAAAGCTGATGGCACTTAGGGGGAAAGCTGATGGTACTTAGGGGCAAGCTGATGGCACTTGGGGGCAAGCTAATAGCACTTAGGGGGGCAAGCTAATGGCACTTGGGGGGGCAAGCTAATGGCACTAGGGGGGGAAAGCTGATGGCACTTAGGGGTTGAAAGCTGATGGCACTTAGGGGGCAAGCTGATGGCACTTGGGGGCAAGCTAATGGCACTTGGGGGCAAGCTAATGCCACTTGGGGGCAAGCTGATAGCACTTTGGGGGCAAGCTGATGGCACTTGGGGGCAAGCTGATGGCACTTGGGGGCAAGCTGATGGCACTTGGGGGCAAGCTGATGGCACTTGGGGGGGCAAGCTGATGGCACTTAGGGGGGCAGCTGATGGCACTGGGGGGGGTAGCTGAAGGCACTGGGGTGGTAGCTGAAGGCACTGGGGTGGGGGAGAGCTGAAGGCACTGGGGGAACGGAGCAGATAGCACGGGGGGGGTGATGGCACTGGGGGAATGGAGCAGATAGCACGGGGGGTGATGGCACTGGGGGAACGGAGCAGATAGCACAGGGGGGTGATGGCACTGGGGGATAGTGGAGCTGATGGCACTGGGGGGAACTGATGCACTTGAGCTGATCGCATAACAGTGTGTCATCCACAGGTCCCCCATAACAGTGTGATATCCACAGGTCCCCCATAACAGTGTGTCATCCACAGGTCCCCCATAACATTGTGTCATCCACAGATCCCCCATAACAGTGTGTCATCCACAAGTCCCCCATAACATTGTGTCATCCACAGGTCCCCCATAACAGTGTGATATCCACAGGTCCCCCATAACAGTGTGTCATCCACAGGTCCCCCATAACATTGTGTCATCCACAGGTCCCCCATAACAGTGTGTCATCCACAGGTCCCCCATAACAGTGTGATATCCACAGGTCCCCCATAACAGTGTGTCATCCACAGGTCCCCCATAACATTGTGTCATCCACAGGTCCCCCATAACAGTGTGATATCCACAGGTCCCCCATAACAGTGTGTCATCCACAGGTCCCCCATAACATTGTGTCATCCACAGATCCCCCATAACAGTGTGTCATCCACAAGTCCCCCATAACATTGTGTCATCCACAGGTCCCCCATAACAGTGTGATATCCACAGGTCCCCCATAACAGTGTGTCATCCACAGGTCCCCCATAACATTGTGTCATCCACAGGTCCCCCATAACAGTGTGTCATCCACAGGTCCCCCATAACAGTGTGATATCCACAGGTCCCCCATAACAGTGTGTCATCCACAGGTCCCCCATAACATTGTGTCATCCACAGGTCCCCCATAACAGTGTGATATCCACAGGTTCCCCATAACAGTGTGACATCCACAGGTTCCCCATAACAGTGTGATATCCACAGGTACCCCATAACAGTGTGACATCCACAGATCCTCCATAATAGTACGTCATCCACAGGTCCCCCATAACGGTGTGATATCCACAGGTCCCCCATAATGGTGTGATATCCACAGGTCCCCCATAATGGTGTGATATCCACAGGTCCCCCATAACAGTGTGATATCCACAGGTTCCCCATAACAGTGTGTCATCCACAGGTCCCCCATAACATTGTGTCATCCACAGGTCCCCCATAACAGTGTGTCATCCACAGGTCCCCCATAACAGTGTGTCATCCACAGGTCCCCCATAACATTGTGTCATCCACAGGTCCCCCATAACAGTGTGTCATCCACAGGTCCCCCATAACAGTGTGTCATTCACAGGTCCCCCATAACATTGTGTCATCCACAGGTCCCCCATAACATTGTGTCATCCACAGGTCCCCCATAACAGTGTGATATCCACAGGTTCCCCATAACAGTGTGATATCCACAGGTACCCCATAACAGTGTAACGTCCACAGATCCTCCATAATAGTACGTCATCCACAGGTCCCCCATAACGGTGTGATATCCACAGGTCCCCCATAACGGTGTGATATCCACAGGTCCCCCATAACGGTGTGATATCCACAGGTCCCCCATAACAGTGTGATATCCACAGGTCCCCCATAACGGTGTGACATCCTCAGGTCCCCCATAACAGTGTGTCATCCACAGGTCCCCCATAACAGTGTGCATGCGCAGCATTATTTCCATTCACTGCCAGTGATCAGCTGTTATCAGAATACTCATAGCATAATGGAGGATGACCGTGCATGCATACTCTGCTCTCTCTTCACTTCAGGGGCCCGGATGGGACAACCACTTTTCTTCAGCTTGTGGTTATATAAACTGCACCATGGAAAAACAGAAGTGCCCTGGCCATTGATAATGCGGGGTCCACGTCCATAATTCCCATTGAAAAAGGGAAGGAATTAAAATCAATACCAAAACTGCATCAAAATAAGTTTTATAAAATTAGTCAGAAAAAAAAACATCCAAAAAAAAACTGATGCGGATTGTGCATTAGGTTTCTTTAAGCACAGAAAATGTGTGAATATACCCAAAGAGGCTGCAGGATCAGCAGTTCACAGTGGAAAGGCTAAAGAGAGATGATGCGGCCGTCTGCAATCAGCTGCTGTGGTTGCAACCACTGTCCGTGCCTGCAAAATTCTGTCAAACTGCTAGCCCAATATTTCAGGATTTGGGGCCCCACTTTCAATTTTGCCCAGGGTCACACTTTGTTTAAAACCGGCCCTGTTCATATGTGCTCGCATTGCTGAGAAAAATGATGTTTTATTATATGCAAATCAGCCTCTAGGAGCAACGGGGGCGTTGCCGTTACTCCAGGAGGCTCTGCTCTCTCTGCAACTGCAGCACCCTCTGAACTTTGATTGAGAGGACCAGAAAGTGAAAACATTATCAAACCTGAACCTGTCAAAGTGCAGAGGGGGCGGCAGTTTGTTGTGCCTTTTTATAGGTATATTCATTGATATCCAATTATTCTAATCAAGATGGTGTTCATTGCCTGTAGGAGCAATGCTCGATTATATTTACAGTTTTGTATGTCTTGAGTATGTGTATACTCAAGACATAGGCTGCTGCTCATTAATGTTTATTCTTCTCTTGAATGTACCAGTCTGAGAAGAAACCTCCTTGTCTAAGTATAAATTTATGACTGGAGATAAGATAAACTATAGAAGCAGCTGGTGATAATTACCTATACAATAAAGTATTTATTAATAAAGCAAAAATATAATATCTATGTATTCATTTAATAAGCCTTAGTTAGTCCTTAGCATAAGACAAACAGTAGGAGATATATATTACTTTATATTATATTGTTATATGTTATGAAAACAAGATGTGTCCAGTATCAGTACATAATTCTCGTTACATGGATATTCTCTCTAAAAGAGTGTCTGTAAAGATGTGTGTTTTTGTAACCATTAATTACATGCTGGTATGACAGAGGAGGTACTGATATCTCTGTGAGAAAACAAGGCCCATTCATATCATAACGGTCCATAGATCAATAGTGTGAGAAACATTCAGAGAGACTCCTAGAGGTCTGTCTTTAGTTGTTTAAAAGTTGTCCACGTTAATCCTTATCTCTAATTTAGGACGACGAAGGTCAAAGGTATATAATACAAGAGGGCCATAGTTAACTCTTTATGGTGTGGCGCTAATAGCTTGCACAACGGTGCCATCTGGAGACAGATGGATATCATGAAACCATTCTGCACAATTGTATTGTGGGTAAATATGATCTCATAGAGTCATTAACATACGTTACACCCACCTCAGTTGATTGGAATATTTTCATCCAGGAGGATGTGACATGAGAAAATAATTATGGGGATACAGCTAGATCAGGAGATTCATCATGATGATTATCATCATAGCCAGAACAAGAAGAGAACTCACAAGGAGGACCCAACATCCAAGAGAGAGGGGTCTATCAATATGAAAGTCATGTGAGACATGCGATAATGGACGACCCAGCTTTCCAAGGAGCAGAAGTGTGATTCCTACTAGGACTTGGTAAGAGACATAAAGAATGATATTTCATTTTATTAAGACTAATTGGATAATGTGGCCGAAATCATTTCATCTAGATTGGCGAATACATAAACACATTAATTAATTGTTCATCTCCATATTGAGATGTAGTCTTAGGATATTGTGAGGCTTCATTCTACCTGCAGAAGAATCAAGGCTCATAATCTATCAAAGTATTAGGGTACTTTCTCACTAGCGTTTTGGATTCCATTTGTGAGATCCGTTTCAGGGCTCTCACAAACGGTCCAAAACGGATCAGTTCAGCCCCAATGCATTCTGAATGGATAAGGATCCGCTCAGAAGGCATCAGTTAGGCTCCGTTCCGCCTCTATTCCGTTTTGGAGGCGGACACCAAAACGCAGCATGCAGCATTTTGGTGTCCGTCTGAAGAGGCGGAGCCTAACGGATCCGTTTTTTTACAATGTAAGTCAATGGGGACGGATCCGTTGTCAGTGACACAATATGGTGCATTTGAAAACGGATCCGTTCCCCATTGACTTTCAATGTAATTTAAAACGGATCCGTTTTGGACTTTGTCATTTTTCTTTAAAGCTAATGCAAACGGATCCGTTCTGAACGGATACAAACGTTTGCATTAGAGGTGCGGATCCGTCTGTGCAAATAAACAGACGGATCCGCACTAACGCTAGTGTGAAAGTACCCTTAAATGATTGAATATATAAATATATTGATAGGAACATGTTTCAAGTTGTTCCCATTTCTGTTGTGTGTCTTAATAGTCTTACCAAGTCATACATGTGAGAATAGTCCAGGATGGGGCGGAAGGATACAGTTATCTCTTCTAAGTTATATCCTTGGATGGATTTGCCCATTCCTGAAGTCATGTGAGGTGTAGTTGGTTAGAGGGGGGCAGAATGTATTCACCATTCCATATTAGTGTCTAGGATTAGACATGCCCGTCCTGATATCATGAGGTTTCCTCTGGACAGAAGTGATGTATATAACTTAACTTCTTATTTTAATATCCTAACCAAATATTAGCTTTGTTATAATGTGACAAGTTGCTTCTCCCCACATGTATTGTTAAGCTTGTTATGCTTTATATCAACTCCGTATATATTCAATATTCATTTGCATATATCATTGTGTTTATTTATTTATGTTTAGAACCTTGTAACCAATAAATCTGCATATTTTTATAATACCTGCGTATTATTATATAATGCAAAACTACATCTTTAGCATTAATGTCATCTCACGTGAAAAGAACTTATTATCTGAGGAAATAGTCGGACTCAGATGTGAATTGTATCGATTAGGTTATCTACAATTCACCAGGTCATTATTTCAAGAAGTTCTGAAAAATTAATGGTTAATTATTTTTATGACCATAACTAATAATTCCTAATTGAATTATTATTAACCCGACAAGTTGAGGAGAGAGCAGAGCCTCTAGGTGTAATGGTAACGCCCCCGTTGCTCCTAGAGGTTCATTTGCATATATTAACTCATCACTTTTCTCGGCTATGCGGGCACATAGGAACATGGGACCAACACAGGTGCCTTCAGCTATCAAGAGCACATGTAACAGGTCAGCCAGTGTCATAGGTATAAATCTGCTGACACACATGGGACCCCATAACAAAACTTGGAACGAGGCCCCACTCCACCACCTTCAGCAGCAAGTTCAAAGTATGGAAAGTTTAATGATGCATGGGGATAATGCACAGTAATGTCACGAAACAGGGGGCAATGATTTTATAGTACAGGAATAATGCACACAGTGATGGCACAATATTGAGCAAATCGATGTCACAGGAATAATGTACACATTGATGTCACAGCTCAGGAATAAAACTCACAGTGATGTCACCATAAAGGGATAATGCACACAGTGACATCATAATATTCAGATAATGTGCATTGATGTCGTAGTACAGGCATAATGCACACAGTTATGTCATCATAATGGGGTACTTCACACAGCGATGTCACAATACATAATTCGAACGATTTCACAATACAGGGATAGTACGCGAGAGATGTCACAATATTCAGATAATGTGCATTAATGCCACAGTGCATGGATAATTAACACAGTTATTTCACAATAATGGGATAATCCACGCAGTAATGTCACAGTACAGAGATAATGCTCACAGTGGTGTCACAATACTGAAATAATGTGCACACTGATGGGTATCAGCCGTGTCACAATGCAGTAGTACTGCACAACATGCTATCATAGCCATAGAGATGATTCACACAAAAAAATCACCATGTACCTACGACCTCACAACAAAAAGAACAAATGGTGACGTCGCATGCATGTATATTACATATATGAAGTCAGTGTATAGGCATAATATAGTATTATAACTAACATGAATAATGTGATGGAAATAGTATAATGCATTGGACTGCATTCAGTATTACAAGCCCTCTTCCATAGTTACCACTAACTGCACCTTATATCTGGGTAGAAATGGGCCCCTATAATTTTCTGCGCCCCACAGTTAATGTTAGACTTCCTACCCTGGCAGTTATGCCCATGCTACCAGCAACAGAGGGAGAATTGAGGGTACTGGTGCAATGAGCCAACATACTCTGGCTGTAATACTGCAGTTCCACCACATGAGGGCACCAGAGTCCTGGATATTTTCCTCTCTGCAGCTATTACTTGTTCTACATTTTAAACACCTATGAAAGATCTCTGCTTGCAGCTAGTGAATGGGAACAGGCTTGTTAACATGCAGAACCTGAAATCCTGCATAGATCTGATACTTTCCTTCGCTGCTACATTCATATCTAGTCTGAATTGCGAAATTCGTTTTGGGTACTATTCTAATGAATCTATCGGAACATTCGATCTGGGTACGAATAAATCCAACCCAAATTGAAAGTGCTCAGATTGCCATGAAAAGTCGTGCATTGCTGGGAACTCCATTGCCTGGCAACTCCATTGCCAGTGGATTAACCCCTTAAATGCTGCAGTAAATGCTGACTGCAGCATCTAAGAAGTTAACATTGGGAGGGGGCTTCTTCTCTCACCCCATCGGCTGCTCGTAATGCAATCGTGGGTTGATGATTGCAGCTAACGGAGCCTGCTACCTACGGAAGCCTATGAGGCCCAGCCCCCACCGTGGATCTCATAGTTGATCTGTCAGTGTGAAACTGACAGTTTCAATATAGTACAATACAGCAACTCCCAAAAAGTGATCCCATTTTGAAAACTACGGGATAAGGTGACAGTTTTATTGGTACTATTTTAGGGTACCTATGATTTTTGATCGCTCGATATTACCCTTTTTGTGAGGCAAGGTAACCAAAAATTGGCTGTTGTGGCACAGTTTTTATCTTTTGTTTTGTACAGAGTTCTCCTGACAGGATAGATCATGTGTTGTTTTTATAGAGCAGGTTGAAACGAACGCGACAATACCAAATATGTGTATTTTTAACGGTTTTGCTTCAGTTTTACATAATAAAGCATTTTTGAAAGCAAAAATCATGGGAGTCATTTATCAAACTGGTGTAACGTAGATCTGGCTTAGTTGCCCATAGCAACCAACCAGATTCCAACTTTCATTTATTACAGCTCCTTAGGAAAATGAAAGGAGGAATCTGATCGGTTACTATGGGCAACTAAGCCAGATCTACTTTACAATAGTTTGATAAATGACCCCCCATGTCTTCATTTTCTGAAAGCTACATTTCTTTTATTTTTTTGCCAATCATCTTGTGTAGGGGCTCGTATTTTACATCGCTCAATAAATTCCTTGAAGGGTGTTGTCTCCAAAATGGTGTCACATTTTGGGGATTTCTACTGTAGGAGTACTTCAGCGTCTCTTTAAATGCGATGGTTGTGCCCGAAAACTATTCCAACAAAATCTTCCCTTCAAAAGCCATGTGGCTCTCCTTCCCTTCCCTGCAGTGTTTATGAATACATATGGGGTGTTGCTGTATTTAGGAGAAAGTGCATGACATATTTTGGGGTGCTTCATCTTCTGTTACCCATTCTGAAAATGAAAAATCTGGGGCTAAAGCAATATGTTATTGAAAAAAACACAGCCAAGTGTTTTTAAATTCTAGGAAATGTCTGTGGGGTCAAAGCATTCAGTACACCTCAAAATTCCTTGAGAAGTGTAATTTCTAAAATGAGGTCACCTTTTGGGAGTTTCCACTCCAGCAAAATTAGTTTCACTTTTGGTTTTTGCCCGGCTCCCTGATGGCCACAAGGGGAGCCGGAGCATGCATGTAGTAACATACATAGTAACATAGTAACATAGTATATAAGACCGAAAAAAGACATTTGTCCATCCAGTTCGGCCTGTTTCCTACAAGTTGATCCAGAGGAAGGCAAAAACCCCTGTGAGGCAGAAGCCAATTTTCCTCACTTAAGGGGAAAAAAATTCCTTCCCGACTCCAATCAGGCATCAGAATAACTCCCTAGATCAACGACCCCTCTTTAGTAGCTGTAGCCTGTAATATTATTACACTCCAGAAATAAATCCAGTCCCCTCTTGAATTCCCTTTATTGTACTCACCATCACCACCTCCTCAGTTATGTCATCATAATGGGGTACTTCACACAGCGATGTCACAATACATAATTCGAACGATTTCACAATACAGGGATAGTACGCGAGAGATGTCACAATATTCAGATAATGTGCATTAATGCCACAGTGCATGGATAATTAACACAGTTATTTCACAATAATGGGATAATCCACGCAGTAATGTCACAGTACAGAGATAATGCTCACAGTGGTGTCACAATACTGAAATAATGTGCACACTGATGGGTATCAGCCGTGTCACAATGCAGTAGTACTGCACAACATGCTATCATAGCCATAGAGATGATTCACACAAAAAAATCACCATGTACCTACGACCTCACAACAAAAAGACCAAATGGTGACGTCGCATGCATGTATATTACATATATGAAGTCAGTGTATAGGCATAATATAGTATTATAACTAACATGAATAATGTGATGGAAATAGTATAATGCATTGGACTGCATTCAGTATTACAAACCCTCTTCTATAGGTACCACTAACTGCACCTTATATCTGGGTAGAAATGGGCCCCTATAATTTATGCGCCCCACAGTTGATGTTAGACTTCCTACCCTGGCAGTTATGCCCATGCTACCAGCAACAGAGGGAGAATTGAGGGTACTGGTGCAATGAGCCAACATACTCTGGCTGTAATAATGCAGTTCCACCACATGAGGGCACCAGAGTCCTGGATATTTTCCTCTCCTCAGCTACATTTTAAACACCTATGAAAGATCTCTGCTTGCAGCTCGTGAATGGGAACAGGCTTGTTAACATGCAGAACCTGAAATCCTGCATAGATCTGATACTTTCCTTCGCTGCTACATTCATATCTAGTCTGAATTGCGAAATTCGTTTTGGGTACTATTCCAATGAATCTATCGGAACATTCGATCTGGGTACGAATAAATCCAACCCAAATTGAAAGTGCTCAGATTGCCATGAAAAGTCGTGCATTGCTGGGAACTCCATTGCCTGGCAACTCCATTGCCAGTGGATTAACCCCTTAAATGCTGCAGTAAATGCTGACTGCAGCATCTAAGAAGTTAACATTGGGAGGGGGCTTCTTCTCTCACCCCATCGGCTCCTCGTAAAGGAAATCGTGGGTTGATGATTGCAGCTAACAGAGCCTGCTACCTACGGAAGCCTATGAGGCCCAGCCCCCACCGTGGATCTCATAGTTGATCTGTCAGTGTGAAACTGACAGTTTCAATATAGTACAATACAGCAACTCCCAAAAAGTGATCCCATTTTGAAAACTACGGGATAAGGTGACAGTTTTATTGGTACTATTTTAGGGTACCTATGATTTTTGATCGCTCGATATTACCCTTTTTGTGAGGCAAGGTAACCAAAAATTGGCTGTTGTGGCACAGTTTTTATCTTTTGTTTTGTACAGAGTTCTCCTGACAGGATAGATCATGTGTTGTTTTTATAGAGCAGGTTGAAACGAACGCGACAATACCAAATATGTGTATTTTTAACGGTTTTGCTTCAGTTTTACATAATAAAGCATTTTTGAAAGCAAAAATCATGGGGGTCATTTATCAAACTGGTGTAAAGTAGATCTGGCTTAGTTGCCCATAGCAACCAACCAGATTCCAACTTTCATTTATTACAGCTCCTTAGGAAAATGAAAGGAGGAATCTGATCGGTTACTATGGGCAACTAAGCCAGATCTACTTTACAATAGTTGATAAATGACCCCCATGTTTTTGTGTCTTCATTTTCTGAAAGCTACATTTATTTTATTTTTTTGCCAATCATCTTGTGTAGGGGCTCGCATTTTACATCCCTCAATAAATTCCTTGAAGGGTGTTGTCTCCAAAATGGTGTCACATTTTGGGGATTTCTACTGTAGGAGTACTTCAGCGTCTCTTTAAATGCGATGGTTGTGCCCGAAAACTATTCCAACAAAATCTTCCCTCCAAAAGGCTCTCCTTCCCTTCCCTGCAGTGTTTATGAATACATATGGGGTGTTGCTGTATTTAGGAGAAAGTGCATGACATATTTTGGGGTGCTTCATCTTCTGTTACCCATTCTGAAAATGAAAAATCTGGGGCTAAAGCAATATGTTATTGAAAAAAACACAGCCAAGTGTTTTTAAATTCTAAGAAATGTCTGTGGGGTCAAAACATTCAGTACACCTCAAAATTCCTTGAGAAGTGTAATTTCTAAAATGAGGTCACCTTTTGGGAGTTTCCACTCCAGCAAAATTAGTTTCACTTTTGGTTTTTGCTCCGGCTCCCCTGATGGCCACAAGGGGGAGCCGGAGCATGCATGTAGTAACATACATAGTAACATAGTAACATAGTATATAAGACCGAAAAAAGACATTTGTCCATCCAGTTCGGCCTGTTTCCTACAAGTTGATCCAGAGGAAGGCAAAAAACCCCTGTGAGGCAGAAGCCAATTTTCCTCACTTAAGGGGAAAAAAAAATTCCTTCCCGACTCCAATCAGGCATCAGAATAACTCCCTAGATCAACGACCCCTCTTTAGTAGCTGTAGCCTGTAATATTATTACACTCCAGAAATAAATCCAGTCCCCTCTTGAATTCCTTTATTGTACTCACCATCACCACCTCCTCAGGCGAGAGTTCCATAGTCTCACTGCTCTTACAGTGAAGAATCCTTTTCTATGTTTGTGTACAAACCTTCTTTCCTCCAGACGCAGAGGATGTCCCCTCGTCACAGTCACAGTCCTGGGGATAAATAGATGATGGGAGAGATCTCTGTACTGACCCCTGATATATTTATACATAGTTATTAGATCTCCCTCAGTCGTCTTTTTTCTAAAGTGAATAACCCTAATTTTGATACCCTTTCAGGGTACTGTAGATCCCTCATTCCAGTTATTACTTTGAGTTGCCCTCCTCTGAACCCTCTCCAGCTCTGCTATGTCTGTCTTGTTCACAGGAGCCCAGAACTGTACACAGTACTCCATGTGTGGTCTGACTAGTGATGTGTAAAGTGGTAGGACTATGTTCTCATCACGGGCATCTATGCCCTTTTGATGCAACCCATTATCTTATTGGCCTTGGCAGTAGCTGCCTGACACTGGTTTTGCAGCTTAATTTGCTGTTTATTAAAATTCCTAGATCCTTTTCCATGTCAGTGTTGCCGAGTGTTTTACCATTTAATATGTACGGGTGACTTGCATTATTCCTTCCCATGTGCATAACTTTACATTTGTCAGTGTTAAACCTCATCTGCCACTTCTCTGCCCAAGCCCCCAATCTATCCAGATCCCTCTGTAGCAGAAAACTGTCCTCTTCAGTGTTAATTACTTTACACAGTTTAGTGTCATCTGCAAAAATAGATATTTTACTCTGCAAGCCTTCTACAAGATCATTAATAAATATATTGAAGAGAATAGGGCCCAATACTGACCCCTGAGGTACCCCACTAGTGACAGTGTACCGTTAATAACCACCCTCTGTTTTCTGTCACTCAGCCAGTTACTTACCCACTTACAGACATTTTCTCCCAGTCCGAGCATCCTCATTTTATATACTAACCTTTTATGAGGTACGGTGTCAAATGCTTTGGAGAAGTCCAGATATACGACATCCATTGATTCGCCGCTGTCAAGTCTAGAACTTACCACCTCATAGAAGCTGATTAAATTTGTTTGGCATGACCGATCCCTCATGAAGCCATGCTGATATGGCGTTATTTGCTTATTTTCATTGAGTGTGAATGAAACCTAGGTTACTACTAAGTATTCCTATGGAGCCTATGACTGTAATAGGCTCCATAGGAAATATGCGATTTTCTCATATATTCCAATGCTATTGCATTGGAATATATGAGAATAGCAATCTGATGATTGCATCTTATAGTTCCCTATGGGAACTATAAGAAAGTGGTAAAAAAAAAAAAAAAAGTAAAAAAAAAAAATTTAATAAAAAAATATAAAAATTCAAATCACCCCCTTTCCCCAAAATGAAAAAATAAAAAATAAAAAAATAAAAAATTACACATAATGGGTGTCACAATGTGCGAAAACGCCCATACTATAATAATATTAAAAATATTCACCATACGGTAAACATAAAAACGGAAAGAAAGCGTCCAAATGGCTAATTCGCCATTTTTGGACGCTTCATTTCCTAAAAGAAATGAATAAAAAGTGATCAAAACATCATACGCACCCCATAATGGTATCAATTAAAAGTTCAGATTGCCCTGCAAAAATGAGCCCCTACACTGCTCCGTACGCATAATTACAAAAAAGTTATAGGGGTCAAAACATGGCGACAAAAAATAAAATAAAAAATTCCCACTTTTAATTTTTTTTTCACTATCAAAACGCAAGAAAAACTATACATATTAGGTATTGCCGGATTCGTACTGACCTGAAGAATAAAATTAACCAGTCAGTTTTATCGCAAATCGAACGTTGTAATTTAAAAACCCGTAAAACTGTGGTGAAATTTCTTTTTTTTTGCAATTTCACACCATTTGGAATTTTTTTCCCGTTTCCCACTACATCACATGCAAAAATAAATGGCAGCGTTAAAAAGTACAACTTGTCCCGCAAAAAATAAGCCATCATATGGCTATGTGAGCGGAAATATAAAAATGTTATGGCTTTTGGAAGGCAGGGAGCGCAAAACAAAAACGCAAAAATCCCAAAACCCCCGGTCCTTAAGGGGTTAAAATAACTAAAGATAAAAAATATTGTCCCAAACTTATCGCTAACATGAAGTACAATGGGGCACATTTACTAAGACAGCTGTCTATGCTGGTCTTAGTTTCTTTTGCTGCCATTAGATTTGTCTAATTTATGACAAGGCATGAGACTTGTCATGAATTCAGTGCATTTAAGGCAGTACTTGCGTAAATGTTAGTGAATTCCGGACCTGGCAAGGCCCTCCACACGCCCCTTTGTCACCCTTGCGACTATTTTTATGACTGCTCAAGTTCGGCCTCAGGAGCGGCTGCTGGGCACACCACTACCCAGTCTGTGTGCAGTATATAAGTACTACTATGTGTGCCATATAGCACCACTAGTTAAGCATTACTGTGTCAATCCTGTCAATCTCTGTAAATGGGAATCTAAATAGTTAACAATGTACAGTAGTCTTGTATGTCTTATTGTACACAATGCTGCCATTACAAGGTATACTGACTACATCTGTCTTATGGATAGAAAGTCAGACTGCAGTCCTGGCTTTTGGCAAAGCTTGTGTATTGTCTATTGTATGTTGCGAGTAGTGTTGAGCAGACCCGTGGATGTTCGGGTTCGCCGGGTTCAGAACCCGAACTTGACCCGAACTCGATACCGACCCCATTGAAGTCAGTGCACCTAAATGCCTGTGAAATAGTCGTTGTAAGGGCTGCAAAAGGAAGCAAAATGTAGGTAAGCGCAGGATTGGGAATTGACTTAAAATAACGTAGAATACAAAAACTAAAAATGATCATCTTGAACTAGGAGGCGGAGGTCAAAGTGGAGTAGGAGGTTGAGGAGGCGGTGGACGTGGCAGTGTAGGTGGAAGCCACGTCCACTTTTTTTTTAAAATAAATTTAGGAAGTCCATAAAACATTGGAAATGGAAAAGACAATGCAAAGAGAAAGAGAAAGTGCCCTGGAGTATAACAATGGCTGGGTGCGGCCGGTATACTTGTCTACTCGGCACAAGGTACGGACAAGTCCTGTGGGGTCCATGCCTGATTCATTTTAATGAACATGAGCTTGTCCACATTAGCTGTGGACAGACGGATGCGCTTGTCTGTGCTTTTCCACATTTCATCCATGCTAACCCTCCCTTCTGCGGTGCTGGGGTGCCCCAGCTGCGTTAGCGACTTCCTTCTCCTCTGCCTTCGCCTTGTGCTTCCACTGAGCCCCCACTATCAGGTGGGAACACCATCATCAGCGCGTCTACCAGTGTGTGCATCTTCCGATCACACTCCAGTGATGGAATTAAGGACGGCACGTTGTCTTTGTAGCGGGGATCCAGCAATCAGCACTGGTTAAAATGTGGGCAACTCGGCGGTCGTTGCACAGGCACTGCAGCATGTAGTCGCTCATGTCTGCCAGGCTGCCCAGAGGCAACGACAAGCTGTCCTCTGTGGGAGGTGTATCGTCTGTGTCCTCTGTATGCCCCCAGCATGTTCCAATGATGCCCATGAGCTGCTTTGGGTGCAACCACTGCTGTGAACACATTTCCTCAATCATCATCATCATCATCCTCCTCATCCTCCAGAAGTGTGCCCTGGCTGGACAGTTGTGTACCTGGCCGCTGTTGATGCAGGAACCCACCCTCTGAGACATTTGTGAACGACTGGCCTGATAACCATGGAAATGATCCCTCTTCCTCCTGTGCCACATCCTCTTCCATCATCTCCCGAAGCATTTTTTCTAGGAGACATAGAAGTGGGATAGTAACGCTGAGAACGGCATCATCGGCACTGGCGTTGTTGGTGGAGTACTCGAAACAACACGGCACACACATCCCGCATGGAGGCCCACTTGTTGGTGGTGAAGGGGTGCTGTTCCGCAGAGTGACTCACCCGTGTGCGCTGCAGCTGAAACTCCGCTAATGCCTCTGCTGCTCACACAGTCTCTCCAGCATGTGCAAGGTGGAGTTCCACCTTGTGGGTACGTCGCATATGAGGCGGTTAGCGGGAAGACCGAAATTATGCTGCAGCGCAGACAGGCGAGCAGCAGCAGGGTGAGAACGCTAAAAGAGTGTACAGACGGCCCACACTTTCTGCAGCAGCTCTGACATATCGGGGTAATTTTCTAGGAACCTCTGCACTACCAAATTCAGCACATGGGCCAGGCAAGGGATGTGCGTCAAACCGGATAGGCCCAGAGCTGCTACGAGATTTTGTCCGTTATCACACACCACCAGGCTGGGCTTGAGGCTCAGTGGCACCAACCACTCTTTGGTCTGTTCTTCTGTGCCCCTCCACAGCTCCTGTGCAGTGTGAGTTTTTCCCCCAAACAGATGAGTTTCAGAACATCCTGCTGTCGTTTCCCCCTGGCTGTGCTGAAGTTGGTGGTGCAGATGTTACGCTGACCGGATGAGAAGGCGGTAGAGGAGGAAGCTGAGTAGGAGGAGGAGGCAACGAGAAATATCCAGCAATCCTTTGTGGCAGTAGGACATGCGCCAAACCGGTTTCCGCCCAGCCGCCACTACATTTACCCAGTGTGCAGTTAGGGAGATATAATGTCCCTGCTCGTGCTTACAGGTCCACATTTCGGTGGTTATTTGGACCTTGCCACAGATGGTGTTGTGCAGTGCACACCTGATTCCACCACTTGGCCCGCCCGCCTGGGTTTTTAAAAGTCTCCGGCTCCACCAGATGAAATGACAGCATTTCAAAGGCCAGAAATTTTGAAACGCTGGCATGCAGGGTCAGGTGGGTAGGGGGATACTTCCTCTTTCTCTGCAGTGTTTTTTGGGATGGACAGCTGAACCCTTCCATGGGACAGTGTGGAGATGCTCTGTGACACTGCTTGTGGTGGTGGTGATGCTGTCACATCCTCTGTTTGCGGGGAGTTAGGTGGCCCTGATTGTTGAGAGGTGGAGGAAGAGGCCGAGACCACCTCTTCCTCCGAACTGCACACGTCACTCGCATGACATTGATTCTTTGTGGGGTCTAGGACCTCATCATCCTCCAAATCATCTTCCACCCACTCCTCACCCCTGCCCTGTTTACTGGTCTGCACACTTCAGAAAGCCGCAGCAGTTGGCACCTGTGTTTCGTCATCACCATCAGAGCACTGAGCTGCTATGAGCACTTTCATCAATACAGATGGAGGAACTCATTGCTGGAGCTGCTGACGCAGTACCCCTCGTGGAGGGCCCTCTGATAGTCAAATGAAGCTGCTGCAGAGACTCAGACACGCCCCCTCTATGTGCTGCCTGAGGACAGTGAAGAGAGAAGATCAAGATGGCAGGGCTGTGAGTAGTGAGTCTGCACTGTGACTGCCTCTGGGACAAGGAACTCTTCCAGGTGCTGCTGGATGTTGTAGTAGACAAGCAGCTTCATGCTATTTGTTTTACTGCTTCATGAAGCAGTTTTGCAGCGTACTCAAGTTAGGGTTCAATAGTGTACCTGGGTGTTGTAGTGCAGTTATGACCGCTAACGCTAACCTGGAACAGGCCGACTCTCTGGTTCTTCTTCTAGGACAGGTAGTTATAGGTAGAGTTCATGGCGCCAGTGCCAATTAACGGTGGCACACCGTTTGTTCATAGTAGGAATAATTGAGGAACCACGTTGCAATAAAACAGAACTTGAACTTTACTGAAGCTTTGATAGTAATCATGCACATACATGGATGGAAGCGCAGTTCCTTAGAAGACGATTGGTTTAGCAGGTTGTAAATTACAGTTCACATATGGCAAGGTGACTCACAGAGGGTAAAACACAGGACTGTTGCAGTACAGGCGGCTTGCACTCTCTACCTGACTGATCCTGGACAGGGAAAATATCCTCCAAGGCCCCAATGCCCTATATTTATTTATTTATTTATTATTATTTATTTTTAGAGTGCCATTCATTCCATAGCACTGTACATATCATAAGCGGTGCACATACATAATACAGGCAATCGCCTTAAGCATGGACGAGACAAGTTACAGACTGGTACAGAAGGAGAGAGGGCCCTGCCCGTGAGGGCTTACAATCTACATGGTATGGGGGGATGGAGACAGTAGGCGAGGGTGAAGCTGGTCATGGCGGTATAGAGGCAGCGGGGTCACTGGTTGAAGGCTTGTCTGAAGAGGTGGTTTTCAGGTTTCTTTTGAAGGATTCCACTGTAGGTGAGAGTCTGATATGTTGGGGTAGAGAGTTCCAGAGTATAGGGGATGCACGGGAGAAATCCTGGAGGCGAGTGTGGGAAGAGGTGATAAGAGGAGAGGAGGGAAGGAGGTCCTGTGAGGATCGAAGATTGCGTGTGGGGATGTATCGGTAGAGTAGCTCAGAGATGTAGGGAGGGGACCGGTTGTGGACGCCTTGTATGTGTTGGTTAGTATTTTAAACTGAATTCGCTGGGCAATGGGGAGCCAGTGCAGGGATTGGCAGAGGGGAGAGGAAGAGGAGTAACGGGGGGAGAGGTGGATTAGTCGGGCAGCAGAGTTGAGGATAGATTGTAGGGGTGCGAGAGAGCTAGATGGAAGGCCACAGAGGAGAATGTTGCAGTAGTCTAGGCGGGAGATGATGAGGGAATGTACAATCATTTTTGCCGATTCAAAGTTGAGGAAAGGGCGGATGCGGGAGATGTTTTTGAGTTGGAAGCGGCAGGTGGTGGAAAGTGCTTGGATGTGTGGTCGGAAGGAGAGGGCAGAATCCAAGGTCACTCCAAGGCAGCGGACTTGGTTGACCGGGGACAGTGTGCAGTCATTGATTGTGATAGATAGGTCTGTTGGGGGGAGTGAGCAAGATGGGGGAAAGATGATGAATTCTGTTTGTATCTGGCATATATCCTTGGGATTACAATTATTAAGTACCTCCTCTGGTATCTGTAGTACCTCTTGCTTTACTGACTTCTGCTCTGCCTTTCCTCAGCTTCTTCAGGCTGGCTACAGTGATGATCCTGCTTTACTTTTCCCTTTTCTCGGTCCTGACTCAGGAGGGGAACCTTTTCCTTGGATCTGGAACCCGGTTACAGGGACTGCAATGCCCTCTCCTAGTCTGCAGGCTCCAGGCCTGCACTACCTTCACAGGCTCATGGCCTGGACTAGACTGCCTTCAACAGGCTCAAGGCCTGGACTAGACTACCTTTCCCTGACTGAGCCTGAATATATAAACTAGGGCTCCCTAGCTCCCTCTATTGACTTAGAGCTGGAATGAAATCCCTAGCAGGCCTGCACATAGCAATATCACAGTAACAAGGAAGTACATAGCATCACACTACATTGCATTTTATGAAGATGACTTATACCAACCTCCCCATAAATGAGGGGAACGTACGTACTCAAGTGACCCTTCTGTAGTGTCGGGCATCACAACTCCCGTACACTACATACCCCGCTGCTTTAAGATGAGTACGACCTCGTACTCAAACAGGGTCCGCCCAACTGGATTTTTCACCTGAAAGACAAAAAAGAACATGCAGGCATACATAGACATATATATCAGTATCATCTGCATATATAATTATATCAGGTCCAGTTGGCAAAGGTGAAGTGCGGTGACAAGGGGCGTCGTTCTCTTCTTACGGGATAGTGAGTGGAACTGGGGCGCTGACCTGGCACAGCGTATAATAGGAACACCAGTATAGTCCATATGAGAATGAATGAGTCCACAATAAGACAATATCACAGAGGCTCGCGCATGGGGAGTCCATCTCTGGGTACATGACTTGAATAAAATAGCAATAAATATAGTCAGCGAGACACATCACTTTTCTTTACATCACAGGACTCTGACAATACCAGGGCCAAGTTATCCTGTCAAGTCCTGCGTACCCCTAGAACGCTGACATAATGATTCCCTTTCAACCTGAAATGGGGGTTAAAAAGGGGATAAGGTGCAATATAAAAAGCACAACTTGGATTTTGACGAAAAATGTCCTTCAACAGGCAGGATGTCCTGGAAACCAATAGGGCAGGCTGGGAGCAGTGGTTCCACAGTGGCAACTTATCTTCACAAAAATGCCACCGGCCGTGGGGAACTGGCAGCAAGCTCCACCAGCCTGACAACATATAGGACACAGCTCCTGCAACAATCATGAAGTCCCTGTGAGGTTCAGCAGCATGGCCTAGCAGGCCTGCTCACAGGTAAGTGTCATAGAACCCTTGCTCATCAGATGTGGTGCAACCCGGTACTGCCCGCAGCCTGGGCCATGTACAAGGGACACCTGAAGGTTGTGCCCACCAGACAGAATGGGCCGGTATCATCACAGGGACTGCGCCTATCCATCTCACCGGTCCGACAGGTTGAGAATTTACAGGAGCTGCAGTTATTGGGACACTGGCCGGCACTGGGGCAGACACTTTCGTTGGCCGGGATAAGGAGGTCTCCTCACGACGGACTCGGCTCCTGGAGTATTTTAATTTAACCGCGTCCACACTAATTTTGGCCAGCTCATTACTATGCGCAGGACTATACAGGTTCAGGATGCACAGAGGACACAGGGGACTCACCACTGCTTGGCTGCAGCGATGCTGCACGGTAACTTGCCACTTGACGCAGGCCATCCAGGGGAACTTGTAACCTAGCGATCCGCTCCTCCATGGCAGCGATCTCACTGCTGGATTCCGGCACACTTGCAGCAGGCTCCAATACTTCCTCTCTGCTTGCACAAGTCTGCGGCCACTCCCCCAGACTTGGGAGTTCTCGCCCAACTTCAGGCCCGCCCACCTTGTGATCCACGTACAGCGGCGGCATCTCAGGACGGTTGTCTCCTCCCTCTTGGAGGGTTTTGGTGCCAAACATTCGTGCACACTGGGGACAGCGATGGCGCAGGAAGAATTCCAACAGCGCCGACGGCCATCTTGGGTGCCATCCACTGACAGCAAGCAGAATCGTAAAAAGTTCACAAAAATCACTTTCAAGTACACAGTTCTTTTCCTTAGGATGGCGCAACGCTGCACAGCGCCTCCGGTCCACTTTAGGCACACTTTTCTGGCACCAACAATACAAATAAAGACCCAAAAGTCACTCTGGTCACAGGGCAAACTGGATAAGGCACAGAGTTCACGCTTCCTGCACTAAAAAGCGTGCGTATCCTGTTCGTGACGCCAAAATGGAGGCGCAGCATACTCAAGTTAGGGTTCAATAGTGTACCTGGGTGTTGTAGTGCAGTTATGACCGCTAACCTGGGACAGGCCGACTCTCTGGTTCTTCTTCTAGGACAGGTAGTTATAGTTAGAGTTCGTGACGCCAGTGCCAATTAACGGTGGCACACCGTTGGCAAACAGAACTTGAACTTTACTGAAGCTTTGATAGTAATCATGCACATACATGGATGGAAGCGCAGTTCCTTAGAAGACGGTTGGTTTAGCAGGTTGTAAATTACAGTTCACATATGGCAGGCACTTACACAGAAAGGTGACTCACAGAGGGTAAAACACAGGACTGTTGCAGTACAGGCGGCTTGCACTCTCTACCTGACTGGTCCTGGACAAGGAAAATATCCTCCAAGGCCCCAATGCCCTATATCTGGCGTATATCCTTGGGATTACAATTATTAAATACCTCCTTTGGTATCTGTAGTACCTCTTGCTTTACTGACTTCTGCTCTGCCTTTCCTCAGCTTCTTCATGCTGGCTACAGTGATGATCCTGCTTTACTTTTCCCTTTTCTCGGTTCTGACTCATGAGGGGAACCTTTTCCTTGGATCTGGAACCCGGTTACAGGGACTGCAATGCCCTCTCCTAGTCTGCAGGCTCCAGGCCTGCTCTACCTTCACAGGCTCAAGGCCTGGACTAGACTGCCTTCAACAGGCTCAAGGCCTGGACTAGACTGCCTTCAACAGGCTCAAGGCCTGGACTAGACTACCTTACCCTGACTGAGCCTGAATATATAAACTAGGGCTCCCTAGCTCCCTCTATTGACTTAGAGCTGGAATGACATCCCTAGCAGGCCTGCACATAGCAATATCACAGTAACAGGGAAGTACATAGCATCACACTACATTGCATTTTATGAAGATGACTTATACCAACCTCCCCATAAATGAGGGGAACATACTCACTCAAGTGACCCTTCTGTAGTGTCGGGCATCACAACTCCCGTACACTACAGTTTGCCTCCATGACACCTTCCCTCCTCATATCCTGCTGTCTCCTTTGCTCCCGCATGTATCCAGAGCTCCGGTCTCCTATTGCTGCCCTGCACAGACCTCCTTTCACTACTTCTTTAATGAATCCCCCTCAGCCCCTTCCACCTACTTGCTGTGTTCACCCCTCCTGTCTATCCATGGCCCTGGGCCCCTGTGTCACTCCTCTGCCTCTCATTATGGTGGTGTCTAAACCACATTCACCATAAGGACCTTCTAACGTCACAGGGTCACCCGTACTGCGCCCCTCACCCCATATTGTGCTCCCTTAAACCCTGCATTTTGCCCTCTTACCACACCCAGTACAGTGCCCCTAGTCATTCCCTGTACTGTGCCCTCTTATAGCCTTTTTTCCAGTCACAGTATGGCGGTGTCATTATACTGTGTGGGGGGCACTGGGGGTCATTATTCTGAATTGAGGGCCACTGTGAGGTCATTATACTGTGTGGGGGGCACTGGGGGTCATTATACTGTGAGGGCCCCTTACCTTACACAGTATAATGACCCCCAGAGCCTCCATTCAATATAATGACCCCAGTGACCACTATACAGTATAATGACCCCCAGTGCCCCCTCTATACAGTATAACCCCCAGTGTGGGGACCACTGGGGGTTATTATTCTGACTGGGGGCGACTGGGGGTTATTATTCTGAATAGAGGGCCACTGTGGGGTCATTATACTGTGTGGGGGGCCACTGGGGGTCATTATACTGTGTGGGGGGTCCTTTTACTGTGTGAAGGGCCACTAGTGGTCATTATACTGTTTGTAGGGCCACTGGGGGTCATTATACCGTGTGGGAGCCACAGGGGGACATGAAAATGTAAAAAAATGCCTGAAGGGGGCCAACTGAGATTTATCGCCCAAGGTCCCAAATGAACCTAGAGCTGGCCCTGATGTCACCCACCGAGCTAACAGACAGATTAACTATTGTATTTCCTGCCTCGGATGCAATGCAGGTGTATCTGACACCAAAAATGGGTTTCTGTCACTCAAAGAACTAACAGACAGATTAACTATTATATTTCCTTGTCACAGATGCAGTGCAGGTGTATCTGACACCAAAAATGGGTTTATGTCACCCACAGTACTAATAGACAGATTAACTATTTTATTTCCCTGTCTGGGATACAATGCAGGTGTATCTGACACCAAAAATTTGTTTCTATCACCCACAGATCAGATTAACTCTTGTACTTCCCTGTCTCAGATGCAATGCAGGTGTATCTGACACCAAAAATGGGTATATATCACCCACAGAATTAACAGACAGATTAACTATTTTATTTCCCTGTCTCGGATGCAATGCAGGTGTATCTCACACCAAAAATGGATATATGTCAACCACAGAACTAATAGACAGATTAACTATTTTATTTTCCTGTCTGGGATACAATGCAGGTGTATCTGACACCAAAAATTAGTTTCTGTCACCCACAGATCAGATTTATTCTTGTATTTCCCTGTCTCGGATGCAATGCAGGTGTATCTCACACCAAAAATGGGTTTATGTTACTCATAAAACTAACAGACTAATTAACTATTTTCTTTCCCTGTCTCGGATACAATGCAGGTGTATCTCACACCAAAAATGGGTTTGTGTCACCCACCGACCTAACAGACAGATGAACTATTATATTTCTGTGCCAGGGGTGCAAAGCTGGTGTATTGCACTCACAAAAAATCACTGTAGGTCACCCACAGAATTAATAGCCAGATGAAATTCCTAACACTCTCCCTCACTTCAGTTGCCTGCTTCCTGTCCCTGCACTACTCAGAGCTGATAGGCGGTACTACACATGACCCAGCTGGGTCACATGATGCATCAGCCAATCACAGCCATGCCATTACTAGGCATTGCTGTGATGGCTTCTAAGTGACCACAGCTTAAAAGCTTGTTGATTTGCAGCAAAGTTTGTGTTTGGGTCCGTACGGAGCTTTGCAAGTTCGGGTACCTAGACCCAGGGCCGGCGCGTCCTATACGCGGAATAGGCCGCCGCGTAGAGCGCCCCTTGGGAAGGGGCGCCGCTAGGAGCGCTGGCCCCCCCTCATGCTGCAGCCGCCGAGCGCTCTGAATTGAGCCTCAGGCGGCTGCAGCACTGCCCGGGCTGGTGCGTCCATGAGGGCGCACCGCCCGGGCGCAGCATGAAGAGAGGAGCTGACAGGAGGGAAGCGCTCAGCGCTCCCTCATGTCACTCCATTAGCGTGGCCGAGCTCTTTAAGGTCCGCGGGTACAGGAGCATCTGTCTCCTGTACTCGGCCGACTGACATGAAGTGCGCACAGAGTGTGCACTTCATGTCAGTCCCCTCGGGAACAGGAAACTAAAGCTCCTGTACCCGCGGACCTTAAAGAGCTCGGCCACGCTACACTAGAGGTAGGGGGCTCGGAGGGGGTAGAAAGAGAATGACAAGGGGAGGGGGTGAGAATAAAAAGAGGGGAAAGAGAATAACAAGGAGAGGGGGAGAATAAAAAGAGGGGAAAGAGAATGACAAGGAGAGGGGGAGAATAAAAAGAGGGGAAAGAGAATGACAAAGGAGAGGGGGAGAGAGAATGACAAGGGGAGAGAGAATGACAAGGGGGAAAGGGAATGACAAGGGGGAGTGTGAAGAATTACAAGGGGGAGAGAATGACAAGAGGGGGAGTGTGAAGAATGACAAGAGGGGGAGAGAATGACAAGGGGGAGAGAACTGGCGTTAGTTAAAGGGGTTCTGCAGTTTGTTACAACTGATGATCTATCCTCTGGATAGATCATCAGCATCTGATCGGCAGGGGTCCGACACCGGGACCCCGCCGATCAGCTGTTTGAGAAGGCAGCGGCGCTGCAGGAGCACCGCGGCCTTCTCGCTGTTTACCGCAGGCGCCGTGACGTCACGACTAGTATCACTGGTCTTGGCGGGGTTAAGCTCTGTTCACTTGAATGAAGCTTAGCCCCACCCAGGCCAATGATCCTAATCGTGACGTCACTGCGAGAAGGCAGAGGCTCTACTGCCAGCGCAGCTGTCTTCTCAAACAGCTGATTGGCGGGGTTCCCAGGTGTCGGACCCCTGCGATCAGTTTAAATAAACTGCAGAACCCCTTTAATATGGCAGATCATATGGGTGGGGCATTGTGATGTCACATGGGGGGGGGGGCGGCAAACTTTTCTTTTGCCTAGGGCGGCAAAAATCCTTGCACTGGCCCTGGCTAGACCAAAACCCGAACTTTGCCGCAAAAGTTTGGGTTTGGGTTTACTCAACACTAGTTGTGAGAATAGATGTGGGGAGGATAAGCTTTTGGTGATAGGTTAGTTAAAAATATAAATGATTGATAGGTTAATTGTTTATTGTTACAAAGTAACCCTTTCCTGTTGTTTTGGTAAACGGAGGTGCATCTGATAAGCAAATAAATATGGTAACTATTTTATTATTTATATTTACAACTTTTAATTTATAAATACCATTATATATATATATATATATATATATATATAAACGAAAGGATCCTTGACAAGGATCCCATTGAGAGGATCGAAACGTCGCATGCACATAGGTGAATAAAGGATCCACCTTATTTCACTACTAAGGCAGTGCCGCAGTCTTCTTCTTTCGTTTACATACGGCTCAGTCCAGGCCTCTGACCGCGGGCACGCCACTCCATTTAATCGAGTGCCGCCATTGGAGACATCCTTCTTCTGCTATATATATATATATATATATATATATATATATATATATGTATTAATTTTTCACATTATATTTTATAGACAAAATTAGTTAAGGTTCGGTTTGGGGGGTGGGGGTGACACCTTACACCACAGTGAAGCATATTTCAAAGACTTCTTCATTGCCTAATAAGACTTACTCAAGAGTGGCAGCTTGTTTGTCACATGCAACTTCCTAATTATACGATAGATCTACAAAGGGTCTCGCAACACTCCATCATCTGGAATGAAGGGAATTATAAAAACAGGTAAGATTCACATATATGCAGTGCTGCCTTTATAAATCAGTGATAATTAGCAAGTGACTGTACTGCCAGTAGCTATGTATCGTTACTATAAATAAGAAGCATCCTATCAGACATGGCGCGTGATGATAATGTAACTATAGTAATCCATGCCCAGCAGGAGCAAAGTCTTGTACAGAGAACATACATGTGTAACTGTCTGCACCTTGTCATATAAAATAGTAAAATAAAGGGAACCCATCACTAGACTTAATGTAAACCCATCACTAGACTTAAAAATACCATTCTATCAATCTGTGGTGACCATATCCTCTGGGCATTGCTGGTGCGGTAACCATATAATCTGGGCTGTGTTAATGTGGTGTCCATATCATTTAGGCTGTGCTGATGTGGTGTCCATATCATCTAGGCTGGGCTGGTTTGGTGGCCATATAATCTAGGCCATGCTGGGGTGGTAACCAAATCATTTGGGCTGTGCTTTTGTGGTGGCTATATCATCTGGGCTGTGCTGGTGTGGTGACCATATCACTTTTGCTGTGCTGGTGTAGTGACCATATCGACTGAGCTATGCTAGTTTGGTGACCATATTATCTGGGCTGTGCTGGTGTGGTGACCATATCGCCTGGGCTGTGCTGGAGGTCTGACCATATCACCTCGGCTGTGCTGGTGTGGTGACCACTTCATCTGGACTGGTGTGGTGACTACATCATCTGGGCTCGGCTGGTGTGGTGGCCATTTCGCCTGGGCTGTGCTGGAGGTCTGACCATATCACCTCGGCTGTGCTGGTGTGGTAACCAAATCATCTGGGCAGCGCTGGTTTGGTGACCATATGATCTGGGCTGTGCTGGTGTGGTGACCATGTTATCTAGGATGTGCTGGTGTGGTGACTAGAGATGAGCGAAGTATTGAAAAATTCAATTCGGCTGCTTAGCTGAATTTGACAAAAAAAATCGCTTTGTGACAAATTACTTTGTCATGAAGCGCATTTCTTTGTAAGTAGTGGGACCATATCATCTGGGCTCTGCTGCTGTGGTGACCATATCATCTGGGCTCAGCTGGTGTAGTGACCATATCATCTGGGCTCAGCTGGTGTAGTTGTAGTGTACGGGAGCTGTAATGCCCGTCACTACAGAAGGGTCACTGGTGTGCTGTCGTTTCCCCTTTATTTATGGGGAGGTTGGTATAAAATAATCTTCAGATGTAATGTAATGTTATGTACTTCCCTGTTACTGTAAGTATTGCATGTGCAGGCCTGCTAGGGATTTCATTCCAGCTCTAGTCACTAGAGGGAGCTAGGGAGCCCTAGGTTATATAAGGCCCAGTCAGGGAAGGCACAAGGAGTCTAAGCTCAGGCCTTGAGCCTGTAGGAGTCTAAGCTCAGGCCCTGAGCCTGTAGCAGTTGAAGCCCAGGCCTTGGGCCCTATAGCCTGAGAGGGTCCAGCCTAGGAAGATTCATTCCCTGGGAGGAGCAGTCCAGACCCTAGGACTAGTGGAGATGTGTTGCCTCCTTAGTCGAGCTGCAAACAGGAGAAGGATTCCTGCAGGAGCATTTCTGGTCACCAGCCTGAGGAGCTGAGGGAAGGCAGAGCAGCAACCAAGACAGCAAGAGGTACTATATATATATCAGAGGAGGTACTTAATCTAATCCCAAGGATATAAGCCGAGAGAGGGCATTCGGGCCTTGGAAGATAGTGTCTACATTTCCAGGATCAGACAGGTAGAGAGTGCCAGCCGCCTGTACTGCAAGAGTCCTGTGTGTTAACCCTCTGTATTTACCTTGCTACATATCGCCTGCCACTGAATGTACTGTAACTTGAGGCTTAATGTAAACCAACCATCTTCTAAGGAACTGCGCTTCCATCTGTGTCCATGTATGATGACCATCACAGACTTTAGTAAAGTTCAAGTTCCGTTTTATTACAACGTGGTCCCTCAGTTATTCCTACTATCAGCAAACGGTGTGCCACCGTTAATTGGCACTGGCGTCACAAACTCTATCTACAACTACCTGCCAGAGAGTCAGCCTGTCTCAGGTTAGTGGTCACCATTGCACTACCACACCCAAGAACACTATTAACCCTAACTTGAGTACGCTGCATAGTGACCATATCGCCTGAGCAGTGCTGGTGTGGTGACCATATCATCTGGGCTGTACTGGTGTGATGTTCTGGCTCTTGGCACACCCATTCTGCCTTGACTGACAGCCTGAAAAGTCTGCTTGCTGCTTGTATCAGGGATGTCACAAGAACGTATCAGTTGAATCAGCACGACCTGCTACGAAACGCGTAATTTATCCAATAAAGAATTCAACTGATTCTGCTGAACCCTTCTTGTGACCCTTCTTGCAGACTTTTCTTCAACCACGACTGCATCACATGGTTTGGCCTCTTCTGGGATGGACATTCGTGCAGCAAGCCCATCAGAAACCTATTCACTCTTCCCTTTCCAAGTATTGTGCCTACCTGCACAGCCACACAAGGTAACTGATTTTGCCTTACCATCCCTTTATTACTGCACGGTCCTTCACATGAGCACGTCTCCCTGCTTCTCCTGCTTGACTGACATCCTGCTGGGCATGTAAAGTTAGTACTAGCTCTGCCAAGTGGGACATCAATCAAGGTAGAATGGGCATAGAGCAGGTCATCATGAGTAGTCACCACACCAGTACCAACCTGATGGCTATTGGTGAACGGCCTGCCCTGCTTTATAATTTCTTTTTCTCTTTCGTAGTAAGACAAGTTTCCTTTAACTAATATTCAAGGTGAATCGAACCAGTTGAGATCTGAGAGATCACTGCTCCAGAACTGTGCCATGTTTTGTTGACAACATACTCAGGAAGCTCTACTGAAGGGAAGTGTGAATTTTCCACAGTTTTCAAGATCTCTGCTTGCGTTCAGTGAATGAAGATATGGAGGATCCAAACATCCTGTCCAGTTTACACAGCTGCAAGATTTACAAAATAGAGCATCTCATGCACTGGAATAACTGGATTAGATGAGGGCAAATTTCCCACTTCACTGACATTGCCACTAGTTAGGTTCAGGGTCATACAGATCTCATAAGGCCCTACAGCAAATCTTAGTATGGGCTCCTGCCCCACCTAATTTGTTTGCATGCGTGTGTCAAACACTCGCAGGCAACGTAAAACGCATAGAGCAATGCCCCAGACTTCTGATGAATTTCAATTTTTTTAAGTGAAATAAATTTTCTATAAAAAAAAAGTCACAACCTTACATCTCAGTTCTCCAGAGTTATCTTAAAGGGGCTTTTCAAGCTACAGATATCGATGACTGTCAGGAGAGGTCATCAATATCAAAATGGTGGGGGTTCGACACCCCACTGATCAGCTTTTTTATTCAAGTGAAGGGGAACTGAGCTTCAGTACACCAGCATCAGAAATTACAGTGTACGGAACCTTCTGCTTCCAGCTCCATACACTGTATAGTTTCTGAAGCAGTTGGATGCCCAAAACAGCTTTACTATTACTATGGGGAACTAATGGGGGCATTACTAATACTGGGGGCACTAATGGGGGAATTACTATTACTGTGGGGAACTAATGGGAGCATTACTATTACTGGGGGCCCTAATGGGGGCATTACTATTACTGGGGGCACTAATGGGGGCATTACTAATACTGGGGGCACTAATGGGAGCATTACTATTACTGGGGGCCCTAATGGGGGCATTACTATTACTGGGGGCACTAATGGGGGCATTACTATTACTGGGGGCACTAATGGGAGCATTACTATTACTGGGGGCACTAATGGGGGCATTACTAATACTGGGGGCACTAATGGGAGCATTACTATTACTGGGGCCCTAATGGGGCATTACTATTACTGGGGGCACTAATGGGGGCATTACTATTACTGGGGGCACTAATGGGAGCATTACTATTACTGGGGGCACTAATGGGAGCATTACTATTACTGGGGGCACTAATGGGGGCATTTCTATTACTTTTGGGAACTAATGAGGGCATTAATATTACTGGGGGCACTAATGGGGGCATTTATATTACCTTTGGGAACTAAGGGGAGCATTACTATTACCGGGGGCACTAATGGGGGAATTTCTATTACTGTTGGGAACTAATGGGAACATTATTACTGGGGCACTAATGGGGGCATTACTATTACTATGGGGAACTAATGGGGGCATTATTATTACTGGGGGGGCACTAATGGGAGCATTACTATTACTGGTGGGCACTAATGGGGGCATTACTATTTCTAGGGGGCACTAATGGGGAATTACTATTACTAGGGAGCACTAATGGGGCATTGCTATTACTGGGAGGCACTCTAATGGGGGCATTACTATTACTAGGGGGCACTAATGGGGGAATTACTATTACTGTGGGAAACTAATGGGAGCATTACTATTACTTGGGCACTAATGGGGGCATTACTATTACTATGGGGAACTGATTGGGGGCATTACTATTGCTGGGGGCATTACTATTACTGGGGGGCACTAATGGGAGCATTACTATTACTGGTGGGCACTAATGGGGGCTTTACTATTTCTAGGGGGCACTAATGGGGAATTACTATTACTAGGGAGCACTAATGGGGGCATTACCATTACTGGGGGGCACTAATGAAGGCATTTATTTTACTAGGGAGCACTAATGGGGGCATTAATATTACTGAGGGGCACTAATGGGGGCATTATTATTACAGGGGGCACTAATGGGGGAATTACTATTACTAGGGGGCACTAATGGGGCAATGCTATTACTGGGGGGCACTAATGGGGGCATTACTATTACTGGGGGCACTAATGGAGGCATTTATATTACTAGGGAGCACTAATGGGGGCATTAATATTACTGGGGGGCACTAATGGGGGCATAATTATTACAGGGGGCACTAATGGGGTAATTACTATTACTAGGGGGCACTAATGAGGGCATTACTATTTCTGGGGCACTAATGGAGGCATTTATATTACTAGGGAGCACTAATGGGGCATTAATATTACTGAGGGGCACTAATGGGGGCATTATTATTACAGGGGCACTAATGGGGGAATTACTATTACTAGGGGGCACTAATGGGGCAATGCTTTTACTGGGGGTCACTAATGGGGCATTACTATTACTGGGGGCACTAATGGGGATTGCTATTACTGGGTGCACTAATGGGGGCATTACTATTACTAGGGGGCACTAATGGAGGCATTTATATTACTAGGGAGCACTAATGGGGGCAATAATATTGCTGGGTGGAACTAATGGGGGCATTATTATTACAGGGGCACTAATGGGGGCATTACTATTTCTGGGGCACTCATGGAGGCATTTATATTACTAGGGAGCACTAATGGGGGCATTAATATTACTGAGGGGCACTAATGGGGGCATTATTATTACAGGGAGCACTAATGGGGAATTACTATTACTAGGGGGCACTAATGGGGGCATTACTATTACTGGGGGCACTAATGGAGGCATTTATATTACTAGGGAGCACTAATGGGGGCATTAATATTACTGAGGGGCACTAATGGGGGCATTATTATTACAGGGGGCACTAATGGGGAATTACTATTACTAGGGGGCACTAATGGGGCATTACATATTACTGAGGGCACTAATGGGGGCATTATTATTACTAGGGGCACTAATGGGGCATTACTATTACTGAGGGGCACTAATGGGGGCAATGCTATTACAGGGGTCACTAATGGGGCATCACTATTACTAGGGGGCACTAATGGGGATTGCTATTACTGGGTGCACTAATGGGGGCATTACTATTACTAGGGGGCACTAATGGAGGCATTTATATTACTAGGGAGCACTAATGGGGGCAATAATATTGCTGGGTGGAACTAATGGGGGCATTATTATTACAGGGGGCACTAATGGGGCATTACTATTTCTGGGGGCACTCATGGAGGCATTTATATTACTAGGGAGCACTAATGGGGGCATTAATATTTCTGAGGGGCACTAATGGGGGCATTATTATTACAGGGAGCACTAATGGGGGAATTACTATTACTAGGGGGCACTAATGGGGGCATTAATATTACTGGGGGGCACTAATGGGGACAATATTATTACAGGAGGCACTAATGGGGAATTACTATTACTAGGGGCACTAATGGGGATTGCTATTACTGGGGGTACTAATGGGGGCATTACTATTACGGGGGGGGCACTAATGGAGGCATTTATATTACTAGGGAGCTCTAATGGGGGCATTAATATTAAAGGGTGGAACTAATGGGGGCATTATTATTACAGGGGGCACTAATGGGGTAATTACTATTACTAGGGGGCACTAATGGGGGATTGCTATTACTGGGGGCACTAATGGAGGCACTACTATTACTGGGGGGCACTAATGGAGGCATTTATATTACTAGGGAGCACTAATGGGGGTATTAATATTACTGAGTGGAACTAATGGGGGCATTATTATTACAGGGGCCACTAATGGGGGCATTACTATTACTGGGGGCACTAATGGGGGCATTACTATTTCTGGGGGCACTAATGGAGGCGTTTATATTACTAGGGAGCACTAATGGGGGCATTAATATTACTGGGTGGAACTAATGGGGGCATTATTATTACAGGGGGCACTAATGGGATAATTACTATTACTAGGGGGCACTAATGGAGCATTACTATTACTGGGGGCACTAATGGGGGCATTACTATTTCTGGAGGCACTAATGGGGGCATTACTATTTCTGGGGGCACTAATGGAGGCGTTTATATTACTAGGGAGCACTAATGGGGGCATTAATATTACTGGGTGGAACTAATAAGGGCATTATTATTACAGGGGGCACTAATGGGATAATTACTATTACTAGGGGGCACTAATGGGGGCATTACTAATACTGGGGGCACTAATGGGAGCATTACTATTACTGGGGGCCCTAATGGGGGCATTACTATTACTGGGGGCACTAATGGGGGCATTACTATTACTGGGGGCACTAATGGGAGCATTACTATTACTGGGGGCACTAATGGGAGCATTACTATTACTGGGGGCACTAATGGGGGCATTTCTATTACTTTTGGGAACTAATGAGGGCATTAATATTACTGAGGGCACTAATGGGGGCATTTATATTACCTTTGAGAACTAAGGGGAGCATTACTATTACCGGGGGCACTAATGGGGGAATTTCTATTACTGTTGGGAACTAATGGGAACATTATTACTGGGGCACTAATGGGGGCATTATTATTACTATGGGGAACTAATGGGGGCATTATTATTACTGGGGGGCACTAATGGGAGCATTACTATTACTGGTGGGCACTAATGGGGGCATTACTATTTCTAGGGGGCACTAATGGGGAATTACTATTACTAGGGAGCACTAATGGGGCATTGCTATTACTGGGGGGCACTAATGGGGGCATTACTATTACTAGGGGGCACTAATGGGGGAATTACTATTACTGTGGGGAACTAATGGGAGCATTACTATTACTGGGGCACTAATGGGGGCATTACTATTACTATGGGGAACTGATTGGGGGCATTACTATTGCTGGGGGCATTACTATTACTGGGGGGCACTAATGGGAGCATTACTATTACTGGTGGGCACTAATGGGGGCTTTACTATTACTGGGGGGCACTAATGAAGGCATTTATATTACTAGGGAGCACTAATGGGGGCATTAATATTACTGAGGGGCACTAATGGGGGCATTATTATTACAGGGGGCACTAATGGGGGAATGCTATTACTGGGGGGCACTAATGGGGGCATTACTATTACTGGGGGCACTAATGGAGGCATTTATATTACTAGGGAGCACTAATGGGGGCATTAATATTACTGGGGGGCACTAACGGGGGCATAATTATTACAGGGGGCACTAATGGGGTAATTACTATTACTAGGGGGCACTAATGAGGGCATTACTATTTCTGGGGCACTAATGGAGGCATTTATATTACTAGGGAGCACTAATGGGGCATTAATATTACTGAGGGGCACTAATGGGGGCATTATTATTACAGTGGCACTAATGGGGGAATTACTATTACTAGGGTTCACTAATGGGGCAATGCTTTTACTAGGGGGCACTAATGGGGCATTACTATTACTGGGGGCACTAATGGGGGATTGCTATTACTGGGTGCACTAATGGGGGCATTACTATTACTAGGGGGCACTAATGGAGGCATTTATATTACTAGGGAGCACTAATGGGGGCAATAATATTGCTGGGTGGAACTAATGGGGGCATTATTATTACAGGGGGCACTAATGGGGGCATTACTATTTCTGGGGGCACTCATGGAGGCATTTATATTACTAGGGAGCACTAATGGGGGCATTAATATTTCTGAGGGGCACTAATGGGGGCATTATTATTACAGGGAGCACTAATGGGGGAATTACTATTACTAGGGGGCACTAATGGGGGCATTACTATTACTGGGGGCACTAATGGAGGCATTTATATTACTAGGGAGCACTAATGGGGGCATTAATATTACTGGGGGGCACTAATGGGGACAATATTATTACAGGAGGCACTAATGGGGGAATTACTATTACTAGGGGGCACTAATGGGGATTGCTATTACTGGGGGTACTAATGGGGGCATTACTATTACGGGGGGGGCACTAATGGAGGCATTTATATTACTAGGGAGCTCTAATGGGGGCATTAATATTAAAGGGTGGAACTAATGGGGGCATTATTATTACAGGGGGCACTAATGGGGTAATTACTATTACTAGGGGGCACTAATGGGGGATTGCTATTACTGGGGGCACTAATGGAGGCACTACTATTACTGGGGGGCACTAATGGAGGCATTTATATTACTAGGGAGCACTAATAGGGGCATTAATATTACTGAGTGGAACTAATGGGGGCATTATTATTACAGGGGGCACTAATGGGGTAATTACTATTACTAGGTGGCACTAATGGGGGCATTACTATTACTGGGGGCACTAATGGGGGCATTACTATTTCTGGGGGCACTAATGGAGGCGTTTATATTACTAGGGAGCACTAATGGGGGCATTAATATTACTGGGTGGAACTAATGGGGGCATTATTATTACAGGGGGCACTAATGGAAAAATTACTATTACTAGGGGGCACTAATGGAGCATTACTATTACTGGGGGCACTAATGGGGGCATTACTATTTCTGGGGGCACTAATGGGGGCATTACTATTTCTGGGGGCACTAATGGAGGCGTTTATATTACTAGGGAGCACTAATGGGGGCATTAATATTACTGGGTGGAACTAATAAGGGCATTATTATTACAGGGGGCACTAATGGGATAATTACTATTACTAGGGGGCACTAATGGGGGCATTACTATTACTGGGGGCACTAATGGGGGCATTACTATTTCTTGGGGCACTAATAGAGGCGTTTATATTACTAGGGAGCACTAATGGGGGCATTAATATTACTGGGGGGAACTAATGGGGGAACTATTAATAATGGGAGCCAGATTATGACAGAGACTTAAGCTACGCCCACACAACTACACCCCCTTTGGTTTGTGGCTTACCTTGGCCGGTATTTTTTGTTGGGAAAGGTGGCAACCCTAGAGGGCAGTGAGGTGGAGGAGAAAAGAGGGAAGTGGTGAATTAATAATTTCCATAACCAGAAACTCTGAGAGAACCAGCAGATGGTAGAGGTTCCATAACTCCTGGAGTGGTCTCGGAGCCATAGCTAGGGTTTCTTTCACCCAGATTGCTGCCCTAGCAAATTACCCTGTCCTAGGTAAAGTGGCAGATTCCACAGTTAGCTTTCCACCAAGTTATGAACCTGGTCAATAATGATTGCTTATGTTTTATTCAAAGGTTTTCAGATTATATAAAAATTAGAGAAACTGAAGATTTTTTTCTCTTTCAGTTCTCCTCATCCTCACACTGGATGTTGCGACCAGTGCAATGACTGGTATCCAGCTGATCCCTCCGTATCCAGTCATTAATGGGTCCGTCATGCTGAGTATCACTGACTCTAAATATACAGTTCTTGGTGTCGCCTGGTATAAGGGACCAAGAGCAGAGTATGAATATCAAATCCTAGTTTATTTTCCTGAAAGCTCAGCTTTATTTCCTGGACCTCTGTACAATCAAAGTAGCTTCACACATTTCGCTAATGGATCATTACACATCAAGGATCTTCAGATCACAGACGAGGGAACATATATAGTGAATATATTGGCTTCAAAGAATGTAAAAGAGGAGATGAATGTGACTCTGACTTTGAATGGTAAGTATCAATTTCCCCCTTTCTGTATGTTACAAATTCACTCTGTGTCTCTTGTTTAGGCTCCATTCACACTTCCGCAAATTCTCTATGGGGACAGAAAACATGCGGACAGCACACAGTGTGCTGTCCGCATACGCATTTCCGTGCCGCTGCCCCGAACTTCCGGGCTGCAGCTCTGCAAGAAAATAGAGCATGTCCTATTCTTATCTGCAGCCACAGACAAGAATAGGTTGTTCTATGGGGGTGCCAGCCGGGTGTATTTGTAGCATCCCCAAGTCAGGGGAGTGTGAGGGACTGACCTGGGGAATGCCAGTGATGGAGAGGCTGGCACATGGATCCTCTGGGGCACTCTCTGGGTTCTTGAGGGACACAGCCAGGTGTTGTGTGAGGTGCCCTTGGTGTTGGTAGATTAACGTGCCTGTGGCTGGGTGTCCCTGATATCCGTAACGCCAGTGCCGGTAACGGTGGCACACCGATTTGATAGGAGGAATAATTGAGGTGCAGACTTGGATAGTAAACCAGAACTTCACTTTACTGAACAGTAATACACAGCAAACACTTCTTCCTCAGAAGACGATTGGTTTCAGCAAGCTTTAAGTTGCAGTACATTAATGGCAGGCTTATATTTAGCAAGGTGATCACAGAGGGTTAAAGCAGGACTTGCAGTACAGGCGGCTTTACTCTCTTCCTGACTTGTCCTGGCTGGCAAATATACTCCAAGGCCCCAATGCCCTATCTCTGGCTTTTATCCTTGGGATTACAATTACTAAGTGCCTCCTCTGGTATTTGTAGTACCTCTTGCTTTCTGGAATTCTTTGCTCTACCTTCCCTCAGCTCACGCAAGCTGGTGACCAGTGATGTTCCTGCTGGGATCCTTATCCTGTTTGCAGCTCGACTAAGGAGGCAACACTTCTCCACTAGTCCTAGGGTCTGGACTGCTCCTCCCAGGGAATGACTCTTCCTAGGCTGGACCCTCTCAGGCTATAGGGCCTGGGCTGACTTCAACAGGCGCAGGGCCTGAACACTGAACACCTTCACAGGCTCATGGCCTGGACTGGACTGCCTTCAACAGGCTCAAGGCCTGAACTGAACTGCCTTCCTTCCCCTGACTGGGCCTATATATACTAGGGCCCCCTAGCTCCCTCTAGTGGCTAAAGCTGAGATGACACCCCTAGTAGGCCTGCACAATGGTACATAATAGCAGTAACAAGGTGATAGGATATATAAATAGGCATTACATTACATAGCATTTACTGAAAATGACATTCACCAATCTCCCCACAAATGAGGGGAACTTACGCACTCTAGTGACCCTTTTGTAGTGTCGGGCATCACAACTCCCGTACACTACATATTGGGGATCCGCAATTTGCGGACGTGTGAATGGATCCTTATTATGCAATTCAACTTTAAAGGGGTTGTCCAGCCTTTACTTAGTGATGGCCTAACTTCAGCATAAGCAATCAATAGCTGATCGATGGGTGTTTTTGTGGGGGGGGGGTTTCTCTTAAAGGGCATCAGTCAGCAGATTTGTACCTATGACACTGGCCGACCTGTTACATGTGCACTTGGCAGCTGAAGGGATATGTGTTGGTCCCATGTTCATATGTGCCCACATTGCTGAGAAAAATGATGTTTTCATATATGCAAATAAGCCTCTAAGAGCAACGGGGGCGTTGTCATTGCACCAAGAGACTCAGCTCTCTCTGTAACTGTCATGCCCTCTGATTTGCAAAAGATGGCAGTGTAAACGTGATCACACCTGGTCCTGTCAATCAAAGTGCACAGGAAGCCGCAGTTGCAGAGAGAGCAGAGCCTCTAGGTGTAATGGTAACGCCCCCAATGCTCCTAGAGGCTTGGTTGCATATAATAAAATCATTTTTCTCAGCAATGCGGGCACATATAAACATGGGACCAACACAGATGCCTTCAGCTGCCAAGCGCACAGGTAACAGGTCAGCCAGTGTCACAGGCACAAATCTGCTGACAGATGCCCTTTAAATTTTCTTTTTTATACACGTCAAAACATTTTTTAGATTTTTTTTATACCACAAGGAGATCTGAACATAAGATCCCTTGATTGCTTACTGTACATAATACACTGCACTACTCATAGGCAGCCACTTAGTCTAACAGGCCTCCATTCATGCAGGGGCAGACACAGAGAGCAGAGGGCCCCTGTGCAAAGAATGTGCCTGGGCCCCCACACCCCCATCCTTCCCTCAGTTGCGGACAAGAATAGGCATTTTCTAAATAGGGCCGGCCATGTGCGCAAAACACTCACGGTCGCGAGCAGCATGTATTATTATATTTTTATTGTTTTGCATTATATTTTTTTTATTATATTTTTATTGTTAGGCAACAGTACCTTCACTTTACTGTACTCTCATCACTGTAGTAGGGTCAAGATCAAATAGGGATTTCAGTGCAATCTGTTCCTTGAAACACAGGTTTCTATAGGAAAAAGATTGTTGTGAGTAAGTTGTCCCATCCTCTGACACTGCCTGAAAAAAATGTTTCACCATAAGGCCTCGTACAAAATGATTAAGGTCAAAGCGTTTATTTGGAACAGAGCTCAGGCCTTTTAATAGTACTTGGTATTCACATTCCGATAATTACATATTAGACAAATTCACGGATACCGGCTGTGTGCATTCTGCATTTTGCTATGATAGAAACAGGACATGTTTTTTTGCAGGGCCGCGAAACCACATCCGCTGTTCGCATATTTTGCAGCCCCATTAAAATTAATGGGTCCGCATCCAATCCGTAACATTGTGGAACCGATGCAGACAGAAAAATGGGCCCTTATCATGTTTGCACCGAGCCCTGCATGTCCGTTTTTTGAGGAGCTATCAAATCTTCTTACATTGGTACTTAAAAGTTCCATGGAGGAGGATGAGGAGTTACCAATGGAGGAAGAGGAGGAGTCCGTGGTGGAGGATGACCAGGACTCTGCTGATGACGATGATGATGATCATGATGCAAAGTAAAGAAAAACTTGGTCCTCTGGCATGCTGGCCAGAATGGCAAGCGGTATGCTTGCTTGCTTACGTAATGACAGCCGTATCATTCACATGAAGCAGCCTGATGATTACTGAATAGCCATGCTGTTAGAGCCTTGCTATGAAAGCAAAATTGCGTGATGTTGTCCTCTTGACGAAAGGGAGGCCAAATTGCTACAGCACCAAGAAACACTGTGCACGCAGCTTGCCTCTACATTGGGCTAGTAGACAGTTGCCATTCATTTGTCTGAGGTCCCTCTCCACCACCGCTGAGTGACCCACCTAATGCCGTCTCTGTTACTACAAGCAGCAGAAGTCGCAGCAGCAGCCAGTTCAGTATCATCAACATCACATTTTTTCATGTGCTGTGCCATGCTGACGCAAATAAGCAAACAGAGACGTAGCGCCTCAAGTCAACACCCAGTTTCAGTCATACCTGGACTCTGGCCTTTCTGCAGCACATACCTTGTTCCCTGACCCCAAGGACAGCAAAAAACCAGCAGTCTGGTTTGAAGTTGTTTGGGAGCAGCACCTATACAAGCAGACAAAAAAATTTGAGTTTGTGTGCATTCGCGTCTTTGATTTCAAGTGTGTGTTTGACTTTAGATTATGTGACTTGAGATTCAGGGACTTTAGGAGGGTACAACAGTAGGTCAGTTGGTTATCATTGCACTCTTGTATTTTTTTCTTTTCTTGCGTAATCCCCATTAGTATGTGTTCCATTACTGACAGAACAGTCCAGTGCACATCTTGTCAAATGTATGCAGACCTGGAACAGTTGTTTGAGGGTGCATATTTTGGTTCAAAATGTGAGCAAATTGCCAGTTTGGAATCACACATCGTGTATCTAAACAAGCGAGTTTCGACACTAATAAGCTTTAGCAATCTGGAAAATAGTTTGCTGCTCATTGAGTGCATGCGGGGTAGGGTGGTAGCATGGAGGCCTAGTAAAGTGAGGTAGATACCTGATAACATTTAGAAAACAGGGTAAAGGGAAGAGTGCCATTGAGGCTAGCCCTGATCTGACACACCCCAACAAGTTTGCAAGGTTTGCAGATGAAGGGGATGTCAGTTCAGGGAGAGCACTGCTGCAGCCGGACCCTTCCTTTGCCAGTGAGCGGAATGTCGGCTCCAGTAAGCAGGGGAACAGGAGAGCAGGGCAGGCCAGACAGGTGCTGGTAGTGGGAGACTCCATTATTAGGGGTACAAATAGGGCGAACTGTCACAAAGACTGGGATCGTTGAATGGTGTGTTCCTGGTGCTCGAGTTCGACATATCACGCATAAGGTCGATAGATTACTGGGGAGGATGGGTGAGGACCCAGCGGTCATGGTCCCTATTGGAACCAATGACAAAGTTAGAGGTAGGTGGAGCATTCTTAAAAATGATTTTAGGGATTTAGGTACCAAGCTCAGGGCAAGGACTTCAAAGGTAGTGTTTTCCAAAATACTACCTATAACACAAGCCACACAAGAAAGGCAGCAGGAGATTAGGGAGGTTAACAAATGGCTCAAAAACTGGTGTAGGAAGGAGGGGTTTGGGTTCCTGGAGAACTAGGCCGACTTCTCTGTCGCCTACAGGCTCTATCATAGGGATGGGCTGCACCTCAATGGGGAAGGGGCAGCTGTTTTTGGGGAGAAAATGGCTAGAAGGTTGGAGGAGTGTTTAAACTAGGGACTGGGGGGAAGGGTAATTACAATATAGGAGGTGAAGATAGTGCAGATAGAGAGACCTGGGGTGAGGTAATGGAACTGGGGGAGGAATGGAAGGAGGGACTAGAACAGTTCAGAGGGAAAGGTGTAGGGTAAAAAATATAGATAAACCTCTTAATTGTATGTATACTAATGCAAGAAGCCTGACTAATAAAACTGGTGAACAAAAGAGCAAACAGGATGAACAGCACTCTTCAGTTGTCCATACAATGGGTGTTCGTCTCCAGGGGGTGGTAAAAAATCCCCAAACAAAATTGGGCAATCAAAAATATAAAAATAAAGGCCATCTGCAGCTGAAATGTTGCATCTGGAATAAAACCTCACTGAATTGGACATGCTGTCTCCCTTTTTCATTTTTATATTTTTGATTAATAAAACTGGTGAACTGGAATGAGTAATGTCTGAGAAGGACTATGACGTAGTGGGAATAACTGAGACATGGCTGGATGATAGCTATGACTGGGCAGTTAATGTACAGTGTTACAGACTGTTTAGAAAGGATCTAAAAGTCTTGTCTAAAGCCCACAGTCAGGGAAGGTATATGTAAGGGACATGAACATGTGGAGTCACTGTGGGTAGAAATACATGGAGATAAAAACAATAATAAACTACTGATAGGAGTTTGTTATAAGCCACCTAATATACCAGTGTCACAAACCAGCGTGTATGAACCAACTGTGCCACGTGTCCTACCTAGGTACAGGTCAGGCTATCCAGATCAGCAACAGGAGAGTCGAGGCAAGCAGGTAGGGATCAAACAGGTAGCAGAGTCCAGGAATACAAGTATGATTCAGGAACACGGGAACACAAACGGATATCAGGAACCTTAGCAGGACACAAGGACCTTGACACTGACCCTTAAGAAAATTCTGCATGAAACAAGCAGCAAGCATGCTGGGGCCAGGGCTGAATGGAAACTCTGGCAGCAGATCACGGCACCCGGGACTGCGGCAGTAAGCAGGGGAACAGCAGCACATAGTGCAGTATACGGGCACTTTAATACCCGTTTACTACCAATAATGTTATGTACCTTTAAGTGGCTTACATGTAATGGCCTGCAGTAATGTGAGGATTGTTATGTAGGTGTTAGACCACTAGGGGAACTGTTGAGTAGGGCTATATATAGCTAGGCCAGGGCAGGCTAGAGTTAGTGCAGACCCTGGAGTCTGTGAAGGCCACATGTCACGGGCCTAGGCAGGTCAGCAGGAGTCAAGCTGAGGCAATCCCTAGAGTAAGAGGTACTGAAATGTCAGAGGAGGTACGCAGCAAACTGGAGATTCAAGGATATAAGCCAGAAGTAGGGCATTGGGGCCTTGAAGTATAATTGCCAGTCAGGACAAGCCAGGAAGAAAGTAAGGTTCACCTGCAATTCAAAAGTCCTGTTATTTAACCCTCTGTTTACCTTGCTGGATATAAGCCTGCTGTAATTGAGATTGTACCAAAGCCAATTG
Organism: Bufotes viridis; assembly: GCA_033119425.1. Lineage (NCBI taxonomy): Eukaryota > Metazoa > Chordata > Amphibia > Anura > Bufonidae > Bufotes > Bufotes viridis. The sequence continues at coordinate 566,078,819 of CM065590.1, read as the reverse complement.
TCTGCAAAAGAACTGTTTAAGAGAGTGCCTTCTGTATTACCACTGTTTCAGTAAAGTTGGAATTCTGTTTCAAGATACAAGTCTGCACCTCCATTATTCCCACTATAAATACGGTGTGCCACCGTTTACTGGCACTGGCGTCACGAAACATCAGGGACTTAGCCATAGGCACGTTAATCTACAACACCAAGGGCACCTCACATTGCACCTGGCTGTGTCCCTCCAGAACCCAGAGAGTGCCCCAGAGGAACAGCGTGCCGACCTCTCCATCACTGGCATTCCCCAGGTTAGTCCCACACATTGCTCTGACTTGGGGATGCTACATTTTGGCGCCACGAACAGGATACGCACGTTTTACGGACTGTGAGCAAAACGTGAACTTTGTGCCTTAACCAGTTTGCCAAGTGACAAAACGCCTGTTTGTTTATTGAACTTTTGTGGCCAAGATTTGTGCAAAAATCACCCCAGCAGCGTTCCTGGATATAGCGCTGGTCTGGAGGAAAAAGCGCGTGTGAAAGTGTGTTTTTGTGGACTTTTTATCATCCTGCTTGCTGTCACTGAATAACTGCATCATGGCGCCCAAGATGGCCGCCTGAACTGTGGACTTATCTACTGCGCCATCACTACTCCTTGCTGGCGGGAAAACTTAGCGCCAAACTCTGCAGCGTCACCGCCTTATTCAAATTTTCCAAGCTGGACTCCACCTACCTTGGGCCTGGAAGAACGCAGACGCTGTTCCCCGTCGGAGTAAGTCCGAGCTCCGCCCCTCCGGCCCGACGTCCTCGCGGGAAGGGACGCTGCGCAAGGGATTCCCGAAGACGTCCTTCCGGATCTCGCGAGACTTGGACTGCCTGCACCGGAGTAAGTACAAACTCCTGGGTGAAATAATTCTACACCGGAGGGGGGTCACCTGGTTAGTAAGGCCCGAAAAGGGGATACCGGACTCTTTCCACCGATTGCACTCACTAGTCAGTAACCCCGCCAGCGCGACATCGGAACTGTCGCTACCTCTTAAAGGGACCGCACGCCAAATTAATCTGCACCATGTCAGACTCGGAAGTAGCAGAGCAGCCTGCCCCCAGGGAGCCAGTGGCCACCAAAAGTACAGAGCCTGCCAACATGATGCCGCTGACGATGCCATACTACTTTGGGGCCCCATGGTTTCCCCGCTACGCCGGGGAGGCTCATAATTTAAAAGACTTCCAAGACAAAATCCTGGCTCTGTTCCGGCTCTATCCTATCAACCCGGAGCAGCAAATGGAGATTCTGTTAGCCCAGTTGGAAGGTGCGGCCCGCCGAGAAGTCATGTCCTGGCCTGGTTCTGAGAGGAGTACCATAGAGCAGATCTTTGACCGCCTCAGCACTACCTTTGAAGTCAGGACTGTGTCTGAAATAAAGATGCGCTTCTTCAGTAAGAAACAAAAGCCTGGTGAGTCACTCCGTGATTTTGCTTTATCCCTCCAAGAGGCCTGGAGGGCCGTCATTCATATAGACCCTAGAGAGGTTGACACCCAGGATCAAACTCTGAGAGAACAATTTATTGCGGGTGTGAATAGCGAATCTTTAAAAACTCAATTGAAAATGTTGTCGGCTCAGCACCCTAGCAGTATTTTCCTGGACTTTAAAGAACTGGCCATTAGTATTCTGGGACAACATCTGCCAACGGAACCAGTGGCCCATCCCGAGCCTTCTGTCCGTAATTCTAAGCTGACTGATGCCAACCTGCCAGGGGCCAGCCAAGCCGCCCAGACTCCAGTGCCTGATACAGTAGCTGCTTTGATGGAACAGGTCAATTACCTCACTAAGAGCCTGGAAAAAGTCTGCAAGAAACTGGAAGAGTGGGAGAAACCCTTAATGCTGGAAGATGAGCTCCTTCTGCCTCAAAAGCCTGGCCCCCTGCGTATCAGGAAGTTTATCCCAGAGATCCTGGGAGACGTTCAAGTGACCGGTTTAGGAACCGCAAGCGGCCTGCCTGTAACTACTGCAAGAAGTTGGGTCATACTGAATCTACCTGCTGGCAGTTAAGCGGGCCACCCTCGAGGCTGAGGACCGCCCCTCGGGAGGTAGAACAACAGGTCCAAGGGATCCAAACTGGATGCCCCGTTATGTGGGGTCCCGTCCCAAAATAAACGTCCGGATCAATGGAGTGCCTTTTGAAGCGTTGCTGGACACTGGGTCTCAAGTCACCACTATTCAGCAGTCCACCTTTAATCAGTTCTGGAGTTCCAGCCTGCTTACCCAACCACCGGAGTCCTGGCTGGAGATAATTGCAAGCAATGGTAAGCCCATAAAAGTCCATGGATACTGGGAACCCACTCTCCAGGTGGGAGAAGCCACTTTACCACAGCAAGGAGTGATCGTGGTACAAGCCGGGGATAAAGGGGTCACCCCGTGATTGTTGGGACTAATGTTTTCAAAAATTGCTACCCTGAGGTACTTGAAGCTCTCCATCAGTCCCTGCCTGCAGCTTCCTCTGCCTCCAAGAAGGTCCTCCAAAAGACTATCAGCGTATTGTGTGCTCAGCAGAGGTTTGCAAATGAAAAAGGAGAGATCTGCACCGCCAGGATCCGTGATAATAGGCCAGTGACTCTACCTCCAAACTCCCAAACCCTCCTGTGGTGCCGTGCTGTCCTGGGAGTCCAGGGCCAAGACTATCCGGCCCTGGTGGAACCTGTCCAGATGGAGAACTACCCATATGTGAGAGCTGCCAAGTGCCTGGCGACCGTCTCTCAAGGTAAAGTACCTGTCCGTCTGATTAACCTCAGCGATCATCCTGCTGTGCTTACTAAGCACTGTCCTGTTGCCCAGCTTTCCCAGGTATCCTTCCAGGATGTCATCCGCCTGCCTGTCACCGAGAAGCCACCAGCTGCCACTCGAGGACCTCTTCCTGCGGACGACTCTCCAGTGCCCTGGTGGAAGGAACTCCATGTCGGGGACGAAACTACCCCGCAACATCAACTAGAGGGACTCCTGAACCTAGTAAAGCAACACCATCAAGCCTTCAGTAAGCATGCAACGGACTATGGAGAGGTCAGTGTCATCCAACACACCATACCCACTGGCTCTCATCCTCCCATCAAAGAGAGGTATAGACCCATACCACCAACTTCATACCAAACTGTTAAAGAGATGATCCAAGAAATGAAAGACTCAAACGTAATCCGGGACAGTCGTAGTCCCTGGGCTGCACCCCTGGTTTTAGTAAAAAGAAAGATGGTGGTATCCGGTTTTGTGTAGACTATAGAAAGATAAATCAGATCACTCACAAAGATGCATATCCATTGCCACGTATTGAGGAGTCTCTAACTGCTCTAGGCTCCTCCGCCTATTTCTCCACCTTAGATTTAACCAGCGGATATTGGCAAGTGCCCATGGCCCCTGAGGATAGGGAAAAGACTGCTTTCACCACCCCTATGGGCCTGTTTGAATTTAATTGCATGCCATTTGGACTGTGTAATGCCCCGGGACCTTTCAAAGATTAATGGAGCGGTGCTTAGGCCATAAGAACTTTGAGACAGTGCTGTTGTACCTGGATGACGTTATCATCTATTCTAAAACGTATGAGGACCATTTAAAGCATTTAGCTGAGGTGTTTGAAATCCTTATTAAATACGGCCTCAAGATTAAACCGTCCAAATGTCACCTGCTTAAACCTGCTGTAAAATACCTGGGACATGTTGTAAGCGCAGAGGGAGTTCAGCCTGATCCTGATAAGCTAGCTGCTGTCCGAAATTGGCCGGTCCCTACTACGGTGAAAGAAGTGAGGAGCTTCCTTAGCTTCGCTGGCTACTACCGGCGCTTTATCCCCACTTCGCTCAAATAGCGGATCCAATCCAGGAACTCCTGAGGGGACAACCAAAAAGAGCCCAAAGACTCCTGTCCCCATTGAATGGAATGAAGAGAGGGAGATTGCATTTCAGTTGTTAAAGAAAAAGTTGACTGAACCTCCCGTGCTGGGGTACCCAGATTACAGTAAGCCATTTCACCTTTACACAGATGCCAGTAAGAAAGGCCTGGGAGCAGTGCTAGCTCAAGTACAAGAGGGAAGAGAGAGAGTAATAGCTTACGCCAGCCGGTCCTTAAAGGGAGCTGAAAAGAATGATCAGAATTATAGTTCTTTCAAATTGGAGTTTCTGGCCTTAGTGTGGGCGGTAACGGAAAAATTCAAAGACTATTTGGCTGCCACTCCATTTATTGCATTCACTGATAACAACCCTCTGGCTCACCTGAATACCGCTAAACTGGGGGCCTTAGAACAGAGATGGGCCTCCCGCCTTGCTAATTACGACTTCACTGTAAAATACCGGGCTGGCCGTTCAAACGATAATGCTGATGCCCTGTCAAGGCTCCCCACTGAAATAGCACCAGATGACATACGGGATGCCTGGGAAGATGTAGAGATGCCAGCATTTTATAACCGGTTTGCTCAACAGGACCAAGCTCAAGCTGCCAACAATGGAACCTCTGACCCTCCATCCTTTGATAAGCCTGCATCCAGAGAAGAAAAATGGATTAAGTTGCAATCAGAGAGTAGAGTTCTCGGTGAACTGCTGGACTTCTTCATCAGTGGCAGAACCCCTGAAAGAATTCGGCGAAAGACCGCAGACCCAGAACTCATCAAATTGTGGAGGCAACGTCAACAACTTTTCCTTCAAAAGGCCTGTTGCTGCGACGAAGCCTGGATCCAGTGTCAAATGACAGAGTGCACCAGATCCTCATCCCACGTCGTGATGCAGGTATGGTTTTAGAAATGTATCATGACAGGTCTGGACATTTTGGGGTTCAAAAGACTGAGGCCACTGTCCGTAGGCGGTTCTACTGGGTTGGAATAAGAGAGGACATTGAGAAGTGGTGTCGGGAATGTACAGCCTGTGCCCTAAAGAGAGGTGAACATCATGATCAGAGAGCACCGCTGCACCCTATTATAAGTACCGCCCCTCTTGAACTGGTTGCTATTGATCACGTAAAGTTGGAGCCCAGTCACTCAGGGTATACCTATGCTATGACTATTATTGACCATTTCACTAAGTTTGCCGTAGCAGTGCCTGTGAAAGACCTGACAGCCAAGACGACAGCTGAATTGTTCTGGAAACACTTCCTCCTGCCTTACGGCTGCCCAGAAAAGATCCTCACCGACCAGGGGTCTGCGTTTGAGTCTCATCTGTTCCAGGAGCTGTGCCGACTACACAATTGCCAAAAGGTCCGGACCACGGCCTATCATCCACAAGGTAATGGACTCTGTGAAAAGATGAATCAGACCTTGATTGAAATGTTGAGAGCCGTGCCTCCTGAGACCAGAGGAGATTGGCCTAACCTGCTACCACAGCTCATGTATACGTACAATAATACTATCCATTGTTCCACTGGATACACTCCTTTCTACCTGTTGTTTGGGCGTCAGGGTAAATTGCCTGCAGATCATTCCCTGGATGTACAAGTGCTGGATGACATTAATCCCCTGCCTAAAACTGACTGGGTAACGGAACATCAAAGGCGCCTGCTTAATGCCAAAGAAATTGTCCAGGAGCGCATGGAAGGTGCCCGGGAGCGACAACAAAAAGACTATGATTTGGCGGCCCATGCAGAGCCCTTGGCTGTGGGGGATACAGTGTGGTTAAAGAACAATCACCGCACCAGTAAACTGGACAGTAAATGGGAGAGGACTCCCTATCTTGTATCTGCCATCCCTAATGCTGAAACTCATACCTATGAGGTCACCAGAGAGGGTAAGGGTTCCCAAATTGTTCACAGAAACCGCCTAAAACTCTGTATTGACAAGAAGACTGTCGTTGGAGATTCCGGATCCGAGTCTTCTGAGTCAGATTCCATTGCTCGGCCTGCTGAACCTATGCAGGCCATAGCGGACTTGCTGAATGACCCTGAGCCGCTTCACTGGTTCCTTACACCCTGGTTAAACTTTGGGGTGCCTGCCCCGGCACCTGCTGAACCTGCAACCGTAGCAGGCCCAGCTCAGGGTGCTACTGAAAGGGGTCCCACTGACGTGGATCCTTCTTGTCCCCCTGTACCCGGACAAGAGGAGACCTTGGCTCTAAGGAGGTCTACCCGGTCTACAAGGGGGCGCTTACCAGTACGTTTTGAAGACTATGACTGTACTGGAAGTGTTTCCCGACAGGAAACCTCTGTGTGAGCATCATCCTTTTTAAGCTTATGCCCAGATATGGACTCCCTATGTGCGAGCCTCTGTGATATGTTCTTATTATGGACTTATGCATTTTCATATGGACTATGTGATGTTTTATTATGTTCTTATTATGGACTCATGCATTCTCTTATGGACTATCCTAGTGTTAACCATTGATTTGCTGTACCAGGTCAGCATCACAGTTCTGCATTAACAGCCTACAAGCAGAGGACGTCGCCCCTTGTCACCACGCTTCACCTTTTTCAGCTGGACGTGATATGATTATTTATGCAGATGTCATTCATATGTGTCTGTATATGCCTGCATGTGTTTTGTGTCTTTCAGGAGAAGAATCCAGTTGGGTGGGCCCCTGTTGGAGTACGAGGTCGTACTCAGTTTAAAGTCGTGGGGTATGCAGTATACGGGCACTTTAATACCCGTTTACTACCAATAATGTTATGTACCTTTAAGTGGCTTACATGTAATGGCCTGCAGTAATGTGAGGATTGTTATGTAGGTGTTAGACCACTAGGGGAACTGTTGAGTAGGGCTATATATAGCTAGGCCAGGGCAGGCTAGAGTTAGTGCAGACCCTGGAGTCTGTGAAGGCCACATGTCACGGGCCTAGGCAAGTCAGCAGGAGTCAAGCTGAGGCAATCCCTAGAGCAAGAGGTACTGTATATGTCAGAGGAGGTACGCAGCAAACTGGAGATTCAAGGATATAAGCCAGAAGTAGGGCATTGGGGCCTTGAAGTATAATTGCCAGTCAGGACAAGCCAGGAAGAAAGTAAGGTTCACCTGCAATTCAAAAGTCCTGTTATTTAACCCTCTGTTTACCTTGCTGGATATAAGCCTGCTGTAATTGAGATTGTACCAAAGCCAATTGTCTGCAAAAGAACTGTTTAAGAGAGTGCCTTCTGTATTACCACTGTTTCAGTAAAGTTGGAATTCTGTTTCAAGATACAAGTCTGCACCTCCATTATTCCCACTATAAATACGGTGTGCCACCGTTTACTGGCACTGGCGTCACGAAACATCAGGGACTTAGCCATAGGCACGTTAATCTACAACACCAAGGGCACCTCACATTGCACCTGGCTGTGTCCCTTCAGAACCCAGAGAGTGCCCCAGAGGAACAGCGTGCCGACCTCTCCATCACTGGCATTCCCCAGGTTAGTCCCACACATTGCTCTGACTTGGGGATGCTACAATAGCAGCTGCTGTTACAGTACCCCACCCTCACTTATGCCCCCTCTTCTTGAGTCCACGACAAGACAGAAAACTTTTTATAAAGTTTGGTGCATGAATGTTCTCTTCTGGTTCCCAAAACCTCTCCTCAGGACCAAAGCCTATACAATCCACAATATAGTAGGTCTTTTTGCCACGCTTCTTGATGTCCAGAATGTCTTTGACCTCAAATATCTCGCCAGAATCTTCAGATACCGGAGATGGAGTAGAAGGAGCCATCGAGAAGTGATTAAGAACTACTGGTTTTAGTAAGGACACGTGGAAGGCATTAGGAATACGTAGAGAGAGAGGCAGACATAACTTATATGTCACTTCGTTGAACTTCCTCAATATTTCAAAGGGTCCAAGGAACCTAGGAGCAAACAAGACACTGGGAAGCCTTAAGCAGATGTTTTTAGAAGAGAGCCATACCTGAGAACTGAGGCAGTTTTCCTCTTCACTTGTCTGCATTTGTTTTCATGTGAGTCACTGCTTTGTTGATGCAGTCCTTGGTGTCACACCAAATCTTCAAAAAATCCCTAAAAGAGGAATCCGCAGCTGGTATCTCAGAAGATGTAGGAACAGGGAGAGGAATATGAGGGTTTTGTCCATAACTGACAAAGAATGGAGAGGATCCAGTAGACTCACTAGAGTGGTTGTTATAGGAGAATTCAGCCTAAGGTAGCAATTGTACCCTGTTGTCGTGTTGGGCTGAAACAAAGTACTGGACATAGTTCTTTAATATTTGATTTACTCCTCTACTTGCCCGTTGCTCTGCGGATCATAACCGGAAGAGAAGTCCAGCTCAATTTCAAGCAGCCGGCAAAGAGCTCTCTAGAGCTTAGAGCTAAACTGGACTCCATGATCGGAAACAATATGCCAAGGTAGACCATGCAAGAGGAATATGTGTCTCACGAACAGTTTTGCAAGTTCAGCAGCCGAAGGAAGTCCAGCCAAAGGAACGAAGTGCGCCATCTTGAATAACCAGTCCACGGCCACACAGATAGTTGTACATCCGGCAGAAGAGGGCCGATTTGTAACAAAGTCCATGGCAATGTGTTGCCATGGGGCATCAGGAACAGAAAGAGGTAACAACAGCCCGGGTTGGCGGTGCAGTCAGACACATAATCACACACATCTTTAGACAGTGTGGGGCACCAATAGTGGCGAGACAAAAGTTCTGTGGTCTTGCGGATCCAGGAGTGACCAGCCAGTTTGGAGTTGTGCCCCCAAGCTAAAATATGTTTTCTTTTGGCAGATAGCATGAATGCCTTCCCGAGCAGGTCACCTCCTAGAGAAACCCTAATGAAAGTCCTGACTGACTGCAAGTATGAACTGAGCCCAGAGGTAGGTAAGTTCATACACAGAAACCTAAAGTCCTAACTCACCCTGTAGGACCCTGGTACTAATGTCAGAACAAAAGACAACCTGTTCTTCCAAACGGTAGGACAAACAGGAGCCTCCTTCAGGCCTAAACACAAATGACAGGGAAAAGAGCAACACAAGAAAACCCAAACAATAAACAAAAGGGGAAGAAGACACTTAACTTCAAATGGTTATGGAAGCACAGGAACTACGCCGAAATCGAAACACCAGCAATCCAAAACAAGACTGAAGCTATAAACCGCGCAGCATGGTGGGTGAAGCCAAAAAAAATAGGTAAGGTTAAATGACCACATAAGCAAAACCTGAGGCAAGGGGTGTGGCCATTACCAGAAACAACACAGACACAAATTGATCTACAAGAAACCTGTCTGTCACGGTAGGGAGGGATTAATGCAGCCCTGATATCCACCCGCACCTCAATCCCTACCTACTTGCACGGCCCATCCTAACTGACAGCGTGCAACTTGCCGATGGTCCCTTTCTTAGATAAGTGCAGGGGCCTAAAGACAAATACCACAGACAAAGAAAGGGTCAAGCCAGGAGGACGCGTAAATACCAAAAGGAGCAAGGTCGAGGTCACAAACAAAGCCGAAGTCAGAAGACAAACAATCATGTCAAGTACAAAGGGAGGTAGCGAGATCGTGGTCACAAACAGAGCAGAGGTCAATGCACACACGAGATACACAATCCAAGAGAACGCTGGTGAGGGTAACAAAAGACCAATCACAGGCAACCTGTGGCCAGCAGTCTGCCTGTTTAAATAGCCCTAAGCAGTGTCGGACTGGGGTACCTAGGGCCCACCAGTAAAATTTATTTTGGGGGCCCACCGTACGGATACATTCAAATATGATAAATAATTTTACACGTTTTTTATATGAACATCGGCAGGTTGAGGTGCTGTATATTGAATATATGTATGTAGTGCAGTAAATCTAATGTGTTATGTGCCACTTGTGCAGGGGGTGGGAGACTAGGGGCCCACCTTGCTCAGGGGCCAACCGGGGGATTCCCCTGTACCTCTGTGGGCCAGTCCGAGCCTGGCCCTAAGTGGTGAGTCACATAACGTGGCCAGCATCACGTGACTCACATTACACAGCCCAACATAGCCGAGCATTGGCCGCATCCTCACTCCTGCACGCAGGCAGGATGACGGCGGCGCTGCAAGGGGGAAGCTCGTCGCCGGCTCCCCGTTACACTGTCAGATCAAACCACCTGTTGCCAGTCTCACTGATCTCCTGGCACCTGTCACGGGAACATCCGTGACAGTACCCGCGGGAGGTCACAGGTCTCGCAGGATTGCGTGCCAAAGTGACTAAACTCATGCCTGTGCAGCTGGCAAGTACAGGATCAGATCAACGACACAAGTACAAGGGGGCGGGTGCTAGTGGTGTTGGGAACTTGGGTCCGGCCCGGTGGGTGACACCCCATCAGACTGGTGTCACCCGGTGTGGCCCGCACCCGCCGCACCCCCCTTGTAACGCCACTGGCACTGTCGGACTGGGGTGCCTAGGGCCCACCAGTGAAAATCATTCTAGGGGCCCACCCTACAGCTGCCATAAACGGAAATATTACTTGTTCATTTTTTGGCCTTATATACATGAATCTTTGCAGTTTCGTACACAATACAGTGTGCAAAACAGAATGGTATTGTACACTGCATTATATCAAAGTGTTTATCATTAAGCAACTCCTTGTAGTTGATAATTTATCTGTCATTTACAGTCAGTAGTAGTTTGGACAGCGCTCACACATGGAAATTCCTTATCCTTGATGAACCATCCTTTCCCTCAGCCATGCTAAACAATATCCAAAGTAAAGCAAATGTTTGCCGGCATCTTCAAATGGAAGATAGGCCAGCATGTTATAGTGAATAGGCAAACGGCCTATTCACTCCAGTAAACTTTTTCATTTGAAGATGCCAACAAACAGTTTCTTTACTTTAGGCTGACAGTTATTTTGTCTTTGCTATCATGGTGGTATCTACGTAGGTATGAGCGAATTTCATATTTTGAAAATTATTTGCGGTTTGTTTTGTGGTATTTAGTGAATTGCATTATGGATTCCGTAACCACAGACCATAACGCAATTCCATAACGGAATGCCTTTCCGTTATGCAGGAGAGGACCCCGCAAACGAATTTCAAAATATGAAATTAGCTCATCCCTAGTGGTATCCATGTATGATACAGATCCAAGATCCATGCGCATGAACATCTGCACACACACCATATGATATTCTACAACTATTGCAAAAAGCAAATGTGAGAAACTATTTAATTGCACAAACAAATCCACTGAATAAATAACATTAAATATTAAACTCAAATATTAAATAAAATTAAATAATATTAAACTGCTCAAAGTAGTTACTGTACATAGTAATTGCACAGTAGTATACAAATACTGTAACATTAAATAAAATGGTATTAAAGCAATAACTTAGAAACAGTTAAAGGGTTTCTGCACTTTGTTTAAACTGAGGATCTATGATCATCAGCATCTGATCGGCGGGGGTCCGACACCTGACACCCCCGTCAATCTGCTGTTTGAGAAGGCAGCGGCGCTCCAGGAGCGCCGCGGCCTTCTCACTGTTTACCGCCGGCCCAGTGACGTCACGACTTGTATCACTGGCCTAGGCGGGGCTAAGCTCCATTAAAGTGAACAGAGCTTAGTCGTGCCCAGGCCAGTTGATACAAGTCGCGACTGCCAGGGTGTGGAATGAAGAAGGAGAATGGAGGCTCTAGGAGCAGGAGCAACGCCGCCCTGCTCCTAGAGGCTAATTTGCATATCCTAATAGTAAAAATTGGGTAGTAACAGAGGCATACATTAAACAAAGAATAGCAGAGTTAGATTCCGCTCACATTTGCACATGGAATGCAATGTCAGCCTGTTTAATAGGGATAATTGTGGTGACAGAAACCTTTTAAGGGTGGGTTTGCACTTGCGTTTTGGCATTCCGCTATAGGTTCTGTTTATAACAGAATGCACAACAGAAGCCTTCAATTTTGACGGATCAGGGGCAGCACACCATATGTGCGGGGACTGTGCTCCTGAAAAATGCGCCACAGCACAAATTGGTTAGTATAGTAACCCGCCTGAACTGAGGTGATCATCAGTCATTGCCACTTACTAACATTAGATGTGTGTGTGCTTTTTGAAGTGGCAGGCAGTGACACTGGAGCTGCCTGCTGCACAATTAACTATTAATCCCAGGGGCCCACCGAGTATTTCCCCGGCTACCCGGTGGAACAGTCCGAGCCTGGCCACTGGAGCGAGGCCCCCACCAGCGCGAGGCCTTAGGCGGCGGCATAAGCGGCCTAATGTAAGAGCCGCCTCTGAGCACTACTGCAGGGGCCAGAGGTTCACAGGCGGCAGGGCCCCCTGGAGTGCCGGGCCCGGTCGCAACTGCGACACCTGCGACCCCTGTATGTACGCCAGTGCACCTGACAGAACAACAAATGTGCAGGTTGGGAGACACCTGGGAAATAGTGACCATAACGTAATAACCTTCCAGTTGTCATTAAAAAGAGTGTTTCTTCAGGGAGGCACAAAAATGCCAAATTTCTAAAAAGCTAAATTTGACCGACTAAGAGAGGCCATTAGCCTCACTAACGGGGACAATGAAAAATGCAGTCACAAAATTGAATATTTTTAAATGCATTCTGAACTCAGATTGTGAGAGGTACATACCTTGCAATGCCTATTGTAGAATGATGAGGGCGGAGTTGTAGAGAGCAATAATGAGTAAGTGAAGCTATTACATTTCTTTTTCTCCACTGTATTCACTGAGGAAAATAAACAGATGAAATGCAGAATGTAAAAGTAAATTCCCTATTAAAAGTGCCCTGTCTGACCCAGGAAAAAGTGCAGCAGCATCTTAAAAAAATAAAATAGACAAATCACAAGGTCCAGATGGCATAAACCCCCAAATACTAAGAAAATTAAGTAATGTCATAGACAGACCCTTACTTCTGATATTTAAGGATTCTATGTTGAAAGGGAGTGTTCCACAGGATTGGCGCTTTTTGAGCAATATTCAAAAGATTAAACTGTCAAAATTAGGGTTATTCAGTTTAGAAAAAAAGATGACTGAGGGGAGATCTAATAACTATGTATAAATATATCAGGGGTCAGTACAGAGATCTCTCCCATTATCTATTTATCCCCAGGACTGTGATTGTGACGAGGGTACTAGTAATTTCCAGCAGCCTCTGCCTCTCTGGCTCTCTCAACTGCCAGGAGCTAGAGCTTACAATCTTTTCCCCGACACTGGAGAGGAGCCTACTCACCTTGATTGTAAAGCTGAACTATGCTCCAGAAGCAGGCCCTAATAATCTGATCACAGAATGTCCTATGGCTAGGACTGCCATCAATCAGTGGTAAGCTTTGGAGGAATCTGGTAGCAAGCACTTAATGGCCTTGCAATGTCATAATGGGGTGAGAGACTCTTCTTGTAGATTCTCTGCTCTGGCTATTCCATAAAGGTCCTGCATTAAGGACTTTGTTGTCTTAACTCAAAATCCTCTAATATGGATATTTAAAGTTACTCTGACATAATCACACTGGCAATTACACACAATTACACTGGCCTCTGATATCCCTTGTGATGCCAAAGACTGGTGTATTACACTGGCCTCTGATATCCCTTGTGATGCCAAAGACTGGTGTATTACACTGGCCTCTGATATCCCTTGTGATGCCAAAGACTGGTGTATTACACTGGCCTCTGATATCCCTTGTGATGCCAAAGACTGGTGTATTACACTGGCCTTTGATATCCCTTGTGATGCAAGAGGATGTGCTTAATTTATGACTTTATGAGCAGGCCTCATCATAAATGCTTGCTCCTAGTATGAAAGCTACTCCAACCCAGACTGGAGTAGATTTCAATCAACATTTATGCCTGTCCCCACCACTCCCCCACATCACCTCTCTGTTGAGGAGAGCATAAAATCACCATGTGCACCTGAATTTAGGCACATGGGAGTTCAAAAAGTCCTGAAAGGGGGCCCAAAAACTGGCATAAGAAGTCATAATAAATTACCCTCACTATCTTTGGCAAGCTTTTAACTATTCTTCTTCAAATAGGAAATTCAATATGTGACAATTGTCCCCTATATTCCTCAATCTACAGGGCCAGTCACTAAGCCTATGATCACAGCCTCTACCACTCAACCCAAGGAAAATTACCCGCTCATCCTAACTTGTGTTATCTCACGTGCTATGCTGATAACGTGGACCAAGCGTGGAACTCGCTTTTCCTCTGAAACCAAATTATCTGGCGATAACAAGACTCTTACCTTCTCCAAGATAAAACGAGAAGACTCAGGAGAATACCAGTGTGAAGCCCAGAATCCATACCATAAGGAAGTCAGTGATCCCTACAGTGTTAATGTTGCCTGTGAGTATCCAAGATAGTTGAACTTGTGTGCCTCGTAGAATGTAGGCATAACAGATAGGTTGGTCTAATGGGCCAAAACTTTACAAACATCATTACGTGGAGGTTTTGGAACTTCTCCAAACTACAGTTAACATTTTCAAGAGAATGTCCATCATTGGCTGGCCTCTCAGAAGTTCTGTATGTAGTAGAAAATAGTTTTGGAATCACTACTTCAGCAAAGAGTTACAGAACCTTATGTCTATAGTAAGGAAGCTTACATTTTTGAACCTGCTGTTCTTTTGTTTTGCAGATGGCCCCGATAAGGCAAACATAGAAGGTACATTATTTGTGAGGCCTGGTTCTCCTATCACATTGTCATGTTCTGCTGCTTCTTTTCCACCTACTGACTACCAATGGAAAGTCAATGACAAAGTGTCAGAGGAAAAGACAAACAAATATAGTATAAGTAACTCTGTAACTGAGGACCAAGGAATATACACGTGTGTGGTGAGAAACCTGGTGACTCTCCGTAATGCTACTGCTTCTGTATATGTGAATATGACTGCAGGTAAGATTGTTTTATCAGTGGTTTATTTATGAGCTGTTTTTTATCTTCAGACAGCTGAAATATGGTCACATTTTAAAGTCTGTATGTATAGGAAAGGTAAGGAGAAGGAATTCCTGAGGAAAGATCTCATGACATGCACAAATACATGATAAGGAAATGAGGTGATCAAGACCCCGTTGGTTACATAAAGAATCACTATACATATACTGTAAGACTGGTTTAGATGTTGAGGACTTTGGTTCACCTAGAACTGTGAGTTTCCAGGGTTTGGCACAACTCTCACTGTAACTTTGGGTGTTCAATAGTACAATGTACAATAGCAGACTTTCCGTGATCAGGGTCACACTTGGGTTCCTTGGGCCCTCCAGAGGAAACTGTTCTCGGTTGCCAAACCCCATATCATCAATAAAATCTAAACATATTTTGATTCAAAGAAATAAACCCCAGTGTCAAATGACTGGCTCTAAAGGCAGCTCCAGATACTACTATGGTATCAGAGCCTGGGCCCACTAGAGGATCCTCGGGTACCAGAGTCCAACGCTGCCCCTGTTTATGGAAGCTAAATAACTCTATTGCCTTTTAATTTCTTTTTATCTTGCTGATATCCTCTTTGCATATTTTGCATGTATCTTTTGGCATCTTTTTGCAATATTTAGGCTTTTTTTGTATGTCTTATCTGTATCTGTTGACCATATTTTTTTATATTGTGTGTAATTTTTGTCTTTGCCACTCAAACTAATCAAATTGTGCATGAAGCCTATTTATTCTTACAATCCTTGAAGCCACTGGGGCTTTACTTAATGGGACTCAGATTACTGTAGAACCTGAAGACATTAAAGGTGTCGTCCTGTTTTAGGAGGAAACCAAACTACACTTGTGATTGACCTGCAATAAAGAATAGATTGTTACTTACCTGACAGCTCCCATGCTGAGGCTCGGGTTCTCCCACCAGGGTTCTGTTTACCCGGCTGCAGTGGTGACATTACCTCGACAATATGTGACCACTGCAGCCAATCACTGGCATCAGCAGTGCACTGAAGAGGCAGTGATCACATATTGTTGACATGAAAACACTGCTGGAGCCCTGCGGGAAAAACCGGAGCGAGAGCGCAGAATCTGATTTGCAGTAACAATGTATTCCTTACTGCAGGTGGATTGCATGTACTTTCCGGTTTTACATACACAATTATACCATGTATGTGACCTGTGTGGCTACACAAGGGCCCAGTAAGTAAAGCTTCCCACTGTCACCTTAAAACAGCTTCCTATTGTGTCTGGTGATGTACTGCTGGAGATCAAGGGGCCCATATACTGTTGTTGAACAGGGGCCCGTTGCAGTCTGTGTATCTCCCTGTATCACTGATAGGACCGCCTCCTCGACCGCCTTCTCGTCTTCAAAGACCAGAATGAGCAGGAATATAAATGAATGAAATACATGATTTACTGAATCTTTTCCTATCAATCTGCTCAGCTCCTCCTGCTCTATGACGTGCTGCCAGCAGCTCATACACCATGTTCAGTGTGACAGGTTACATTTTCATTATGATGATTATTACTAAGATTATTATTAATTATTATTTTAAACATTTCTTTTTGTTTCTAGAATCCATCATTCCAATTTCAAACTCCAGTTCCTTAGGACTTATCCTTGGACTTGCTTTCGCCATAATCTTAGGAGTTGTACTAATTATTATCGGAATTATCTGCTGTTGGAAATATGTGACGAAAAGGATGAATGGTAAGATAAAATCCTGACGTGTTTACTAACAGGATGGTAGGTCGAAAAGAATAAGGGCATGTTCTCTTGGACCTCTCATCATTTTTTTTTTTTTAAAACATAATTTTTATTGGTTTTCCAAAACATCATGAGAAGTACACGGTAATCATGCGTGTAAAAGACAGTATAAACATTGATCTTTCAGAAAGTACATGATGCTTCTGATTTAGTGTCATGCATAAGTCAAGACAGTAATACGTGACTTCTAAATTTAAATCAACTGACCCCCCCAACCCAAAAACACAGTGTATACATCCATTAGATAACTCGTCTCGTAGCCTAACTACCACCGCTTATCTCCCTTGCTCTCAATTCCAGCTTTCCCAGTGTACCTTTTAGTTGTTCTTTTAGGTACCACTCTGTGGATACATATGGCCTAATCACCTGCTCAATCTCTTCCATGGTTAAAATTTGTACAATGAAACCCCTCCATTTCTTCATGAGCCTACCTATGCCAGTTTCTTTATTATGCAAAGCTTCCGTAAATTCCATCTGAAGACACCAACGTACTTGGGATACCACCTCATCTATTGTAGGTAAAGAGGGTCTCAGCCAGTGGCACAACAAACATCTCTTCGCTGCCAATATGCAAAGGTGCATAACTAGTGGTATCCTGCCAGATTCAGTCCAACAGTGTAATAAGAGGGTTTCTGCTGACAAAGGTATCTTAATTTTTAGGTTACCAACACCCCACTGCACAAAACCCTTCCAAAACTCATGCACTCGATTACACATCCATAACCCGTGATACATATCAGTGTCACTCTCCTGACACTTAGGGCATCTAGTCAGTTTATCTAACATCCTCGCGTTAGGGGTATCAAAAAACCATAGATTGCCCTATGCATTACCTTAAACTGGGTTTCTCTCCATTTCTCACAAGGCACGGCCTTCCTCACTTCCATCCACCCTCGCACAATGTCTTTTTCCAAATCAGGGAGGACTAGCGTCTTTTTCCATTTCTTGAATACATGCAAGGCTAAGGAATCCGACTGCAATTTGTATATCATATGTGCAAGATCAGCCAGAGAGACACGGTTAGTTTTAGACAATTTAAGGGCGTCGAATTGGTTAGACGGGAATTCCTTAGAGAGATCTCTTACTCTAGGTTTTACAAAATTAATAACCTGCAAGTATGCCAAAAATGTTTGCCTGCCAGACCATATTTTAAGCGCATTTCAGTAAAGGTCATATACCTATTCTCCAATTCCTGCCACAGGTCTCCTACAAATCTGATCCCTCGTTTCTTCCACTCCTGAAACTGTATATTTTGGTCTCCTTGGACAAATTCGGGTGACCCCATAAAGGCATGTACTTTGATAAATTGAAAGCCAGGCCGTGTTCCTTCCTCACCACCTTCCATGTGGCCACTGTATCCCTAGCTACTACACTACCCTTGGCCTGCCAAGGAAGTTTGGCATATGGCGTATGCAATAAAGCCGCCACATTCCATGGTTTCAATAAGTGTGACTCCAACTCCCAATTGGAATAACGACTGGAATGAGTGATCCAGTCAATACAATGTCGAAAAATCCCAGCGATATTGTAGCGTCTAACGTCGGGAAAGTTTACTCCTCCCTCTGCCCTTGCTGATTGTAACTTCTTTAATGAAATTCTAGCTTTTTCCCCTGCCAAATAAAGCAAGAGAAGGCCGACTCCAAGGTCTTAATGTCTGCATGTTTGAGCAATATTGGAATCGTCTGCATCGGGTATAATAACCGAGCGAAACTGATCATCTTTATTAAGTGACAGCGGCCTAGCAAGGACAGAGGGAGTTTCATCCATCCTTCCAGCTCTGTCAATATCTTCTTGATTAGAGGAGGGTAATTAAGCTTATATACCGTATCTGGTGATCTGCCTATCAGAATTCCTAGGTATTTAATGTTAGCAGAATTTATTTTTACAGGAAGATGTTGTCCCAACCAGGCTAAATCCCCTGGGACAAACGTAAGGGCAACAATTCACTTTTGTCAGTGTTGATTTTAAAGCCTGAGAACTCACCATATTCTGACAATACCTGCAGTAGTACGGGAACATCTCTTTTAGGATTATCTAAGAAGAGCAGAAGGTCATCAGCAAACAGGGTGTGTCTTATCTCCTTGTCTCCCACTGTGATGCCTTCGATCTGTGAAGTGGTCAGCAAGAATCTAGACAGAGGTTCCAGAACTAGATTGAATAGCAGCGGTGACATCGGGCACCCCTGCCTGGTCCCTTTCTCCAGAGCAAAGGCAGGTGACAAGAATCCCGGGTATTGACCCTTGCCTTCGGATTGGCATATAAGACTGTCAGGAATGCCCGAAAACCACCATCGAAGCCATAAGTATCCAGAACGAGGTCCATCCATCCCCAGCTTACATTATCAAAAGCTTTTTCAGCATCTATGCTTAGTATTGCTGAGGATGGATGGAACCCCGACCTAAGTTTCACTTCATCCAGAACTGTCAAAACTTTTCTGATATTTGTCACCGCCGCTCTTCCCTTGACAAACCCAACCTGAGGCGTAGCTATGAGTTTCGGCAGTATCTCCCCAATCTGTCAGCCATTAATTTCGATAGGATTTTAATATCTACGTTTATAAGGGAGATTGGTCTATACGATGATGCCAGTAAGGGATCCCTGCCAGGTTTTGGCAGGAGCTTAATGTATGCTGTATTCATTTCATTCGGTATGCCAACCCCTGCTAAGTAGCTATTATAAAGTGAGGTGAGAATAGAACCCACTCTGTCACCCAAGATCTTAAAAACTCCCCAGAATATCCGTCAGGTCCCGGCGCTTTGCCACATTTCAGATTAGATATAACCCCAAGAACCTCCTGAGAAGTGATGGGCTCATTCAGTCTGAGGAGATCTTCCTGTGATAGTTTCGGTAGTTTTAATTTCCGTAGCCACTCCCTCCCCTTATCCATACTTTGCGGTCCTGCGGCATACAACTTACTATAATAGTCGCCCAAAATCTTATTTATGCCCCTGGGGTTAGTCTCCACCGTACCCGAATCCGTCTTCAGAGCCAGGATTGGGGAAGTGCTATTATAACCCTTCGCAAGCCGTGCTAATAGCCTGCCGGCCTTATTCCCATACCTGTACAGTCTGGCATCTGCCTGAGTCCTAAAGTAAAGCTCTTTCTGTTTTAGCCAGAATTCATAGGCCGATTTTGTCTCCTTCCAGGTTCTCTCATTCTCAGGGGACGGGGCCACTTGAAAAATGTTATATGCTTGTTTCAATTTCTGGCTATGCGTGGCTATATTTTGAGTTAGCTTTTTCTTTGTACTAATACCATAAGCTATTAGCCTTCCCCTTAAGACTGCCTTGGCAGCATCCCAGGTCAGCTGCAGATTATTCGGGTCATCATTCATCGACATATAGTCATCCCACCAACCTAATAGCAGCTTATGAAAATCTTCCCTACCATACATACCTGACGGGAATCTCCATAAAAAATCTTCCCCCCTGGGAGTGGTATCAGTAATTTGAGTCATAACTATCGCGTGGTCCGAGATCACCATGTCTGCTATGTCCGCAGTTAGGCATTTATGCACTAATGATTCTGACACCAAGATGTGATCTATACGTGACCAGGAATGATGAGCCGCAGAATAAAATGTGTAATCCCTGCCCTCAGGGTGGAACCTGCGCCACACATCAATTAGCGACACATCTTCCACCATGCGACACAACACGGTACTCTGCAGTTTCAGCTCTTGCCTGTGTTCTCTATCATATTTCCTATCGGCTATATTATCCATCACTAAGTTCATATCCCCTCCTACAACGATATCACGGATTGGATCCACGAGTAGCTTATCCTTAAGGTTAGAAAAAAATTCAGCATGGCGATCATTTGGACCATAGATACAATACAGACTAAGGAGGCCTGTGGCAGATTTGAGAGTGACCTGTACCAATCGCCCCTCCTCATCCGCAACATGAGACTGAATCGTGTACGGCAAACCTTTCTTCAGCAGGATCAAGACTCCTGCTTTGCGCGCCACTGACTGAGACCCCAGCACCCTATCGACCCACAACTTCCTCATCCTCCAGAAATCCCTCTCCTCCAGATGAGTTTCCTGCAATAAAGCTATGTCCGCTTTACAGCGCTTCAAGTGGCGGAGCACCATCATCCTTTTATGGGGCGATCTGAGCCCTTTCACATTCCATGAGATGATATTAACCATAATCATGGAGCAAGGGTGACTTCAAGAGCTGGAAAGCTTGGACACAAGCTACCTGTCTGTACACTGTAAGAATGCATACTAAACATCCTACCCAAAACTTTTCCCACCCCTCCCTCCCACCAAACCTCCCCCAACAGTAAAAGAGTAACAGCGCAGGATACGCACACGCCTCACGTTTACCCCAACCATCCTGCATAGGTGTATTTCCCGAACTTCACTTCTTCCCGCCATGGTGGGCACACCGAACAGCATTAATAAACATATCGGACTCCGACCCCCTCCCTCTCAAAATGTACAAAACCTTGAGATTAAGAATAACAGAACAGTTATAGCAAAATAACCCGATGATCATCTCCAATGTCCCTTAGTAGAAAAATTTCCGATAAACATGTAAATAGCAAACTAAAGTCTGAGAACATCATCTCAGCATCCCGTTACACCGACGGGGTAGACAAAAGAAGGGCTCATACCACCTGGTCGCGATTCGACCAGTAAAAGTTCTGTCCTCAGGTCGCCCACCGGGCTTTCTTGCGTTGCTCCTTAGGAGATTCCCTCTGTGTAGCCCCACGGTCCGTTTGGGCAGGCAGACGTGCCTCACGTGAGGACGGGGACCCCGATGTGCTTCTCTCGTCTCCGTCGCAGTTGTCCATCAGGGAAAGGCCCTCCGCTGCTTCTCGTGGAGTAAAATAGGTCGTCGTACCCCGCCCTGGTGGAAGATCTTCAAGGTGGCGGGAAACAGCAGAGCAAAGCGCACTTTTCTGTTAAACAGGTCAGAACATATCTCCGAGAAGGCTCGTCTCTTCTTCAGGACTTCTGCTGAAAAGTCATTAAACAATAAGATGGTGTATCCTCTAATCTGTACCGGGGACTTTATTTGCTTGTAAGCCCGCAGTATCATTGCTTTGTCCGCATAATTGAGGAACTTCATAATTACTTGCCTGGGTCTGCGGCCCAACCCCGGCTTATCAGTCTCGATATGGCGTAGGTCTGGGCCTACTCGATGAGCACGTTCAACTGTGCACGGAACTTTGAGGCCCACCGCCTCTGGTAGTTCTTTCTCACAGATAATCAGCAACTCCTGCGGGGAATGCTTTCTGGTAGGCCCAAGAGGCGTAGATTACTTCTACGAGAACGATTTTCGAGTTCGTCCACTTTGTCTGCCAACCTCTTAATTTCTCTCGTAGCCTCTTTCAGCGCCGACTGCGCCGTCAAGATTTCCGACGCCACTGCAGAGTATTGCGCCTCTAAATGGTTTAGCTGCGTAGAGTGCTGGGCGATATCCGCTTTAATATGTTGTATTGCCTGTGTCACTACCGAAGACAGTGACTCCTGTAAATCAGGTAGTATGCGGGCAGCAACCTCAATAGCAAGCTGCTTGTAGTCGATCCCCTCTTCATCTCCTGGGTCCTCCTCCCGTCCTAGGTGCGGGTCAATATTCGGAGCCTTCTCTGTTGCAGGCGCCATCACAGGCGCGTCATGTGCGGGCTTGGAGGGTTTTCGGTTAGATTTGCTCCCCATAGTTCTGAGGTAACGATCCATGTACAGTGTCGAGACACCTGTACCCGTCTGCAAAGATTGGCTGGGATCAAGTCCCACTGTGAGAGGAGCTGTATCTCCGAGGGAGGTTTTAGTCGGGAGCTCACTCACATGCGGCCACTCATGGCGGCGCCGGAACCGGAAGTCTCCTCTCATCATTTTCAATTGAAGGCCAGCGTTGCCATTCATGCTGGCAGAGGCATAATGACAGTGACCAGGTCTGGCGGGTGGGGGGGGTGGTTCGCTGCACTCACATGTAATGGGGCCCAGCACTGTCACTGTACTTTATGCCGAGCCAGCTTCAGATTGCTCATCACAGCAGTGTACCATCCACTAAGTCCGGCATCTATGAGGTCCCAGCACTGCCCTACTAGTGGTATTCACAAACTAAGAGCCCACCCGTGTCATATGTGAGTACTATTAGTAGGGCATCGCTGGTGCCTGATAGGTGCCTGACCAAGTGGATGGAATGTGACAGTGCTGGGCCCCGCTACTAGTGAGTGAAGACTGGGGGGAAATTACTGTGGTCACTATAGGGAGATTACTGGGGCAGTAGGGCGATGAACATTACTAGAGGCACTATAGGGATATTACTGGGGGCAATGGGAGGACATTACTGGGAGCAGTGGGGACATTACTGGGGGCAGTATAGAGACATTACTGGGGGACAGTGTGGGGGCACTATATGGGCATTATAATTATTGGGGAATATAGCAGGCACTATAGGGGCCTAATTACTAGGGGAATTACTATTATTGAAGGCACTGTCAGGGGCATGTGTGGGGCTTTGCTAGCTGGTGTACATGATGGGGGGGGTCTGATTTATTGCTGGTGTATGTGCTGGTGCTGGGAGGGGGCGGATAGTGCTGGACACAGAGGGTGATGGACGGTTTGGGAGTGAGTTATGTGGTACGTCCCACCACTAGTGGCTGCTGGCTGGCTACATTTCATTTTTTCAACTGTTGGATTAGGATTTTTATATCTGAAAAGCAGAGTTCCTACTAGGATGCAGATATATTGTGATAAGTTGGGTATTCACTTAGGGCACATTCACATCTGCAATCTATATTTCTGTTGTTCTGATCTGTAAGATGAGCAGAACAACAAACATAACAAAGTGTCGGATTCGGCACAAAACTGACAAAACCCAAAAGACTCCACTGACGATAATGGGGTCTAATCGATTTCCATTCAGGTGACCGCTTTAGCAGAGTTTAGCAGGAAAAATAGCATGCAGGAATTTTGGGTCCACTCTGTTTGGTGAAATCTGGAACAGAGGCCCCAAATGGAGCCTCCAGCACAGATGTGAACTCGTCCTTAGAAGTAATCTTGAAGATAAATTATCGGCTGCTTACATTATGGCTTTTTATTGCTTCTTCCATCCTCAGAGTCATCGGAGAACAGACAAGAACCCCTTCACGTTTATGAAAATGTGAAGGTAGGTGAAGATGTCTTATAAAGTGCACTCTGTGATACTTTCATAGAAGCTGGTTTGAATTCAAATATTAAAGGGGTTTTCCAGGGGAATATCTTTTTCTTTTTACCTTCCCCGTTTTCAAAAAGTTATAACTTTTTTATTGTCTGTCAACATAGCCATACGAAGGCTTGTTTTATTTTATTTTATTATACTTGTGAATGGAGCAATTTAAAAGTGTTTTTCAAGACTTAAATACCGGATGACCTGTACTCAGGATATGCCATCAGTATCTGATTAGTGAGGGACCCCCGTCGATCAGCTGTTTGAGAACACACAGTGCCGCGGTCTACTCCCTACTCACCAAGCACAGTGCCATACATTGTATAGGGGCTGTGCTTGGTATCGCATCTTAGCCCCATTCACCTCTTTGGGGCTGCGCCTAGGCCATATGACCAATTAACGTGACGTCACATGACTGTGACATCACATGACTAAGCTGTGAGAAGGCAGTGGCACTCACAGTAGCTGTTCAGTAGGGGTTCCACCATTGTTTTTTAAATTTCATTTAAACGCCTCTCACGGTGTGATAAACGAATGCGAGTTGGTACGGGTTGACAGAGAGATGGTACGATTACGGCTATTAGGGATGAGTGAATCGACTTCAGATGAAACATTCGAAGTCGATTCGCATAAAACTTTGTTAGAATACTGTATGGAACAAGTGCTCCATACAGTATTAGAATATATTGGCTCCTATAAGCTGAAGTAATTAGTTTGCGAAGTCTCGCAAGACTTCGGGTAATAACTTCATAAATTAATTTATACTGTTAAAAACCTTTTACCGAACGCAGGTTCAGTTCCAAAGTACCACTTGGAACCGAAACCGAGTTCGGCAAAAGGTTTTTAACTATAGAATAACTTTGCAAATAACTTCGGCTTATCGGAGCCAATGTATTCTAATACTGTAGTACTGAAGTCGATTCGCACATGCCTAACGGCTATACAAAATTTGTATAATTTTTCTCTTTTACTAGTTTCGAAAAATTAAAAATCTATTTAAAAAATATATCTTTGTGTCACCATATTCTGACACCCATAACTTTTTTATTTTTTTACTGAGTGGGCGGCTTGTCTCTTGTGCAAACTTGTTATTGATACCATTTTTGTGATCCATTTTTTGATCATCTTTGTAATTCATTTTTGGGGATTAGGTGGGGTAACCAAAAACAAAAATTCTGGCATTGGGAATTTTTTTTCCTGGCGTCTGTATTGTGTGAATAGCAATTTTACCAGTATTCTATTACACCTGGCCAGACAGGGTGTAATAGGAGCTGTAACATGGCAGGCCTGGGGCCCTTAGAAGACAAAGGCATAGCAACCGATCGTCAGCCAGCCATTAAGTTAGGGGTGCCAATTGGGGGAGTGCTTTTCCTTTGTCTAACTGACTGCTCATATGCTGTCGTCACCACTGTGGCTGAGTAGGCAGTCCAAGCAATTTCTTGTGTGTCGAGTCTAGGATCAGGATGTGGGGAGGAGCATTGGAGCATTAGGGGATTTCTTTTACTCATGTTGACCCTATTTTCCGGGAAAACCTCTCCAAATGAAAACCCATATCGTTTCTCTTGTTCAACCCAATAGCAATAGCTATAGACTAGCTAACTGAAAACTTGGTACTTTATATCTTTATGTTTTTATGTTTTTGATGTTCGAGCCCAACCCTAAATACTTAAAAGAGTTTTCTGAAACATTAATCCTGAAAGCTATCCTGAGCATAGGGCATCAATATCTAATCGGCATGGGTCCAACACCTCGCTCCCTGACAATCACATGTTTCAGAGTAGCTCTGTTTGCCAAACGTTGTGCACTGAACAGAGCTGGTAACTATAGTGCTGCTCATATTCACTTCAATGGGTGCAACACTGCAGTTACTAGCTCTGTCCACTACACAATGAATGGAACTGTGTAGTTGCAGTGCCCATCTCTGTGGCCAGAGCTACTCTGAAACCTCTGATCAGTGGGGGTTGTGGGGTGTCAGACTCACACTAATGAGATATAGAAGGCCTATCGAGGATAGGCCATGAATATTAAAATCCTGGAAAACCCCAGTTGAGCCAAAAGAACCAAAAACCACCCAGTGTAGACCAATGTACCATAGAGTGAAAAACTTTTTCCTGACTCCTACAGATTTCCAGATCAATATTGTATATTACAAACCGAAAAAGCTGTACTAGTAGTAATATACCATAAGACTTACTATATCATCATGATGTGTATAATAGATTTCCCCCAATATAATTGTACACCATCAAATCCTTTCTCTTTCCATGTTGCTTTACTTTTACAGAAGGGACAACCAAAGGAAGAATCATTTTATATGGTGAGTAGAGGAACCTCGGCCTCCAGTTTTACTATTCATAGCTGTGAACAGAAAATATAGATTTAGATCTTTCTTTTTTCACAATATCAGCATTTTATGGCAGATTACACATATCTGTATGGTTTGTGGGGGCCCCAGATGGTCAGTCTGCCAAATGTCTAAATTTAATAGAACTATAGGATGTCAAACTAATACTTCAAGAAGGCTAATGGAAAAAACGAAACTTCCCTTAATCAGAATTTGTACTGTAGTACCACTCCTGGCCACATGGTGAGCTGTTACAAAAGAGTTGTCCACTTTGGACAGTCCGTCTGTACATGTCCTATTAGGTTGTATGGACACAGGGACTCCCCTTCATTAGCCAGAACAGAGGGTTCGTTCTTTATACACTTTATCTCAGGTTTTAGACTTTTGTGGTTTTAGTGCTAATTTGTTAACCCTTTCCCGTTCTTTGCCACAATAGTAAATTGTGGCGGGAAAGTAGTTAATGCTCACTGATGTACTATTATGGTTCTGTGATGGTGCATGCCCAGGAGCTATGCTTGTGCTACCACTTGCAGATGCCAGTTTTGTTACAAAGCTGGCACCTCGTTTTATTGGCCAGGATGAGAAAAAACTCTAATATATTGTGATTTAACGCTTTAAATGTTATGGTCAATGTTGACCACGGCATCTACCGTAAGTGGTTAGAGAGGGCTCCCACTCTCACTCCATCTATCTGTAGTCCCTGCGATGCAAGTGTTAGCAAAGACAGCCTGAGGCCTGAGAATGGGCCGAAGGCCTGCTTTTTGTGGATGCCTATTAGGCCCTGCCTTTGGAAGGACTTGACAGGCATTATGTCAGTTTTATTGTAACTGACATGATACAATGCAGTACAGAAGTTTTGCCGTGTATTATATGGGCAATTAGATTGTATGTTCAACTGTCCAAGAGAAAATAAGGTTTAAAAAGTGTTTGGAAAAATTAAATAAAAAAATTTAAGAAAAAAATACCTTTATTTTACTCCTTTATATAAAAAAATTATAAATTATATACAACTGAATCATCCATAATGACCCATACAATAAAATGACCACATTGTTTATCCCAATGAAAATTAAAAAGTGCTAAAATTGCTGTTTTTTGTTCATTCAGCCTCACGAGAAACGTAATAAAAGGCGATCAAAAAGTCGTATGTACCTCAAGGTAGCGCCAATGAAAAATACAACTTGTCCAGTGAAAAACAAGCCCTCTACACAGCTCAGTTGACATAAAAAATAGATAAACATAAAACGCATATATAATTTTGGCATTGCCATAATCGTGCTGACCTGAAAAGAGAAGTTATTTCACTTACACAGCATGGTCAAGGCCATAAAAATATACAATACAATGATAAAATACAGCTCAACCAGCAAAAAAAAAAAAAAAAAACATATAGCTATCACAATGGAAAAATTAAAAGGTTATGGCCTTTGAATTACAAGTAAAAAAAAAAAATATTGTCTGTGTCTTTAAGGGGTTAATCATTTCTACAAGCTTATCTTGCAGGGTTTGCAGTCCACAGCTGAGGACATATACACAGAACTGAAACCATAAGAGAATGCCATCACTCTCGTACAACAATATATGTATTCATTAAAATTTAATGATGACCGGAGACAAATCTGAACACTGACTGGAGTCTACTCATACCACCATCGTCTTCCCAAGTCATATGTGGGTCTAGAAAGCCGTCACTTCATTTTACTTGTCAGGCCAGGGAACAGTTAAAAGGAATTATGTAACCTAGATAGTGACTATTTGTTTTCTAAATTCATTTTATTTTCTGATTGTACATTTTTTATTTTTTCCTGTACATGAATATGGGGGCTGCCATCTTGTCTGAGCTGTTCTTAATGTAATATTTATGCTTTTAGGCAGCCCCATGGGCCATAGACGTCATAGTCTGGAGGGGACACACTGACTTCAGTGGGAGAGTTTTGTAGGCATGCTCTGTGACCTGTACAGAGGTCAGGAGGGAGTAGTTAAGCTGTGATATTACCTATTATAAATGGTGGATCCTGTGTTACCTATACAGAGGTGATATCTGTCATTGTAATCCTGCATGTGATAATAATGAGATGACTGCTTAAAGGCCAGGTACACCTTTGGGGGCAGTTTGTTGATGATTGCATTTTACTTATTTTGGGCTAAAAATAATTTTTTTAAATTGGTCTTTGTGAAAAATATTGAGCCGTTCTGTTACAAAGGGTTGACTTTTTTTCTAGCTGTGTGAACTGTACTTTTACTTTGCGCCAGTCATCTAATAAACCTTGCCTCTAAATTACTAAAGGGTCATAAACACATAATTGAATTATTAAACACAATAAGTATAATGAGGATTGAGCTAAAATGAGAAGTGAGAGATAAGGAGCTGTCAGTTGAGCTGCCTGATGGAAATCAGTAAAAATACAAAGCCTACTATTAGAGAATCTCAAGGCTGCACAGAGACAATGGTTCAACATTTTTAATGAAGGCCAACAGAAAATATTTTTATTTAAAAATAAATATGATGCAATAATAAATAAATACCCCCCAAAGGTATACATAGCCTTTAAGAAGTGATCTGTACAGACCAAGAAGTGATGCCTATTATTAGGCCCATTGGCCAGTGCGAAAACTGCAGGATTGATTTAAACAATACGTCATTTTCTGATTACAAGTTTCCTTCAGGGCTCATGCACTCAAACATATTTTCTTTCCGTGTCCATTCCATTTTTTGGGGACCGTATGCGGAACTATTCATCTCAATGGGTCCGCAATAAAAACGGAAGGTACTCCATGTGCATTCCGTTTCCCTATGTCCGTTCTGCAAAAAATAGAACATGTCCTATTACTGTCCGCATTACAGACAAGGATAGGACTGTTCTATTAGGGGCTGGCCGTTCCATTCCACAAAATACGGAATGGACATGGACGTCATCCGCATTTTTTGTATCTGTGTTTTGAGGACCGCAAAATATATACGGTCGTGTGCATGAGCCCTTTCAGCAAGTCTCTTACGACCACATGCTGCAGTCATGACGCTGTTAGGAAACTGGAAATCATATTCCCCCCCCCCCCTTCTCCCGGGGGTAGTAAGCTTCTTATTACTGTATTTTCTCCCATTTATTTTACTCTTGCTGTTTGTGTACTATATTTTTACTGTGTCTCGCTTTACATCTGTTTTTTTTGTTAGCACTGCACTATTTTTTGTGTATATATTCACTTTATAAGTCCGCCTTGTTGCTCTAAAAGAATCCATAGCCTGATCGTGTGATTGTGTGATCGCGTGTAAATAGAATGTTTATATGTGGCTTTTGCAGCATTTTAGATTTACGTCAAAGTCAGTGCAGTCTCCTGGTGTTTCGTGTGATGGGTCTGTGCGTGTTTGCGGGTGATCTACTGTCACATGTTATGGGGATGGGGAAAACACCAGATACACACAACAACAAATAGACAACAGTCTAGGCCTCATAAGCTAAGCAAGAGGGATGGTGACCTCCTAGTAATCCCTAGGCCTTTCCCTAACTCCTGCCAGTATGAGCAGATATTGATGGTGGAAATACTCATACGCTGGATACCTATGCCCTGCTAAAACTGACGATCCCTAGGATAGGCAGCAGAAGATGAGACAGCTGGTTCCTTCCCTGGTGAAGGAACCCACATCTCCCTGAGGCCTAGAAACAACACACACCAGAGAATAACAAACAGAGAAGGCAACAAGTACTTAGCTTAGAGATGTATGGAGAAGCAGGAGATCCAAGACAAACAAGCTCTAGCAACTCCAAGCAGAAAAATCAACCGCATGGTCAGCAGTGTGAGGCGGACCTAAATAGAGCCTCATCACTGATAACGAGCGGCACCTGAGGAGAGGTAAGATCCTGCCAAATAACAACATACATAGAAGAAAACAGAGAGACCTGTCAGATAGCCTCACGTGCAGCAAGTCTATCCGATCTTCTCTCACAGGAGGGACCGTGACATCTACACTCACTTTGTGACCTGAGTGTGTGGTGTGCACGGAGTGAGAGCTTGGAGGTAAATCTGGCCCCTGGCAGACCCATCCCTGGTCGTGAGATGCGGGTGCGTATGTAACAGCTTACTTTTCAGGAATCCGTTGGTGGATGACTTGAGAAAGTAAATTTCAGAAATGAGGGGAAACACAAGAGAAACACTGGATATTGTAATATGTTATTGAAATATCCTATGAAAACACTTTTTTTTACATAAAGTTGGCTTGGTAAGGCGTGCACTCAACATCTAGGCAACATGATTCCGTAGGACAATGTTAAATTTATACAAGTTTAAATTTATTCAGCCGCAATCTACAAAACATATAGCAAATAAGTAAAAAACAGATAAAAATAAAAATAAAAAAGCAATAGCTATTGCAAATCACCGCTAATTAAAAATGCATCATAGAGGCAGTAATGAGATGCCAAAGGGACTGGAGTCCAAAGATGTATATTGTTGTAATGTTCTTGATGTATCAAATGGATATTATCTGATTCAGATTGAAATAATGGTTTTGGGCTTTGAACCCTCCGATCTTAGTCCAAACCTCAGGGTAAGTATATAACACTCCTTTAACATAAAAGGAATTTGGAGTAATAGTCCACCCAAGTTTTAGGGTATCAAAGGTGCTGGCTTACCTCTCCCCGGAGTTTGCACGGAGTGCGTTCGCACGCTGCAGGGTGACACCCCGAGCTGAGTGTTCCAGGGTCAGCGTCTCCCGCCGTACAGTACGCCGTACTTTTTTTTACATTCCTTATGTTTTTTGTGTTTGCTAGATCTTTTATTGGAAAGTGCACAATTTAACAAACTACACTTATGTGCAATTTTTCATGCTGTTCTCACGAAACACTGGTCATGTTCCTATGTGTCCTATTTTGCTATGTGCCTTTTAGATATACAGTAGGGAGAATTTCTTCTATGATAATTAATTACCCAACATCCTACTATACAGGGTGAGTCAAAAGTCGCAGGACAATCTTTTTATTTCAGAAATGAAAGGGAAAATGAAATATCTGAATACCCCAGTAAGTAATGGATGAGGGGACCTACCTTTTAGGCTATGTCCGGAACACGGCCCCCATCTTGAAAGCCTCTATTCTAGATCAAGGGTAAATTTTTCCAATGGAAAGGGGGTCATGTAGCATATCAGAAATCGATTGCCACAAGAACTTTGGAGTTTTGAACTTTCTGTGTTCAGCTCTGAACCCAAACATAATGTCTTCTTCACTCATTTAGCATGTCTCAGTGACGCTGCATAGTGCAGGGCAAGGTCTATTTTGTTTATATCCTCACTATTCTAGGCAAAAACTTCCGCCTAGCAGTGATACCAGTGACGGCCGGCACAAATAGGTGGTCTATAGCACTGCTCTAGGCTTTAAAACAGCCTAGGGTAAGGCTATAGACTGCCAATTTGTACTAGTGAAGTCTTCTCCTAGTATACTCATGTAAAGCCCAGTATGTCACCAGCAGTAAAGAAAACAAACCTGCCATATGCAGCTCAGGGCCAGGGGGAGCATCGGAGCAAGAAATGCTCCAATGGTCCACTCAGACATGCTAAATGAATGAAGAAGAGGTTATATCTGGGTTCAGCTCTGAAAACCACTTTAACTGTAATGGATAGGTCTAGTATGGGAGCCAAGTGAAAGTTGATGAATTCTGTTTTGCCCATGTTGAGTTATAAGAAGCCGAGGAGAAGAATGGAGATATAGCTGATAGACACACTTGGATTCTATATAAAAGAGAAGTCACATTTCAGCGTCTTCAGCAAAGAGGTGATATTCTTGTTGTCAAGAAGGAGTATGGAGTAATGACGATTAGCTTTGGCAGCTTGCTGACATTGGTTAGGGCAGCTCTTCAGTTGAGTAATTGGGTAGGAAGCTGGATTGTAGTGGATCAAAAGGTGAGAGGGATGTGAGAGAGAAGGATAGTTCAAGATGGATGTGACGAGACCAATCTCGCCACATTGCATTGGAGAAACCTGGTTGCTCGCCTGCTGCCTTTGGACTATGGCCCCCTGTTAAAAGACATCTTTTTTACCTGCAGAAAAGCTTAATTCGTGCTTTTCTGCCTGGGGTTCGGTAGTTTTGGTTGAATGTGTTATACCCCAGATAGGAATCCCATGGAGCCCATTCGTATGAAACTGACTGTAAAGACTTTGGCTCCATGGCGATTAAACTGTGAGTCTGTGTGGTCTGAGCGCCATTCACTTAATAATGTGCGCCAGACCTGAGCTATCTGGGGATATGTTAAATGTATAGTTTTAATGTAATGTGTCTTACCTGGTGTATTTTAACAGTAATGCTTGTTCTGTGTCCCCATGTGCATAATGGAGTCTTGTCTCTGAAATGTCTGTGTGTATTGTAAAGGGTGGGACATTGTATATTGAATAGTGATGTCTGTCCTATTGTCCCCACATGTGTATTGGCGATTTCCTTTGTCCTGAGAGATAATTGAATGACTCCTCAATTGTCTCCAGGACAGAAGACATTGTGGATTCGTCTGCCTGTGATGATTGCATTACCCATGTAGGGTGATGGTATCACAGGCAGAGGGGAGGGATATGCTGGGGGTGTCTGTATTGTCCCAATGTGTGTGATTGGCTGCTGTATCCCGTGTCGCAGTCTTCCTTCTGGTCCTCTAGGGAGTGTCCACCAGGTGGGAGCTCTGGATAAATACCGGGCAGGTAGCCCTTAATAAAATATAGAATTCCTGTTTACCATCAATACGGAGCCTCGTCTCGTTCTTGGGGGATTCACTGTATGCTGTTAGAGACTGATTGCCAGGAGTGTAAGCTGATTGTCTGCTTTTCCTGTTCGTCTGCTAGCAGCTATTTGGGAGGTTCCAGTACGGGAGTTGGAGTGCTATTTTGTATCCAGTTCGGGAGTTTGGTGTTCTGCAGTAGCTGTGCCTATATCTCTGTAAAGGGGCCGATCGCCTAAACGGTTTTTACCCCTTGTCTGCAGCAACGGTCCGTTACAATTGGTGGCGAGCAGCGGGATCTTTCCTACAGCCAGAAGGACAGCTACAGGAGACACCATTTCCTTGGATTTACAAGTGGGGGCAACGCATGTCCCAGTACAGCGATCCTAAAAGCACCAGAATGGAACCAGCAGTGTCATACGAGGAGGAGGACCTGGATGGCCGGGATGCATTAAGGAAAGGCATCTGGTACCAGGCCCTGGACAATGTACAATACCAGCGGGTGAGAGTCTCCCAGTGAAGAGCAGCGGTGGCAGAAGCAAGTGGCTCTGCGGATGCCCTTTCTGGGAGAGCAGCCCCTGGATGAATGGGTGAAGGAACTAGAGCACCGGGTATGGCAGGAGCTATGGCTGGAGAATGCCTACCAGGCGCTCTGGTGGTATATGGCACAGTATATACCCTGGACAGCCGAGCATGACAAGCCAGAGGGAGAGGAGTTTGATGGTTCTGGCTTGTTATGGGAGTCCTTTGCAGAGCCTGACTTCGGGAGTCCTGCGCAGAACAGACTTCAGGACATTTTCTACGAGAGGGAGGCTAGGCATGACGGGGATGACCCCCATGAGGTAGAGCAAGACCTGGCTCACCTAGCAACCCTGGAGTGGGAACTGGAGCAGGACTACCGAGATCTCTTCCACTCCATTGGGAAGGCTCAGCAGGACAGCAAGGTGACAGATCCAGTTCCAGACCCATTCCGCTGGGAAGATATTATTGAAATTTACTGGGAGGAACCCCAGGCGGGAGGTGGAGATGGGACCGAGGTCTCTCCACCGGTATTGCAGGGAATTGGGAGCCTGAGCTCCATTCCCCAGCGGGAGATATTGCAGGGAATTGGGAGCCTGAGCTCCATTCCCCAGCGGGAGATATTACAGGGAATTGGGAGCCTGAGCTCCATTCCCCAGCGGCAGGCTGAGCTACAGGGGGCAGAGGTAGTTGTTCCTGCCCCACAGCAGCAACGTGATTTTTCGGGAATTGGGAGCCCGGTCTCCAGTCCCCAGCGGCAGAGTAACCAGCAGGGAATAGAGAGCCCAGTCTCCTTTCTCCAGCAGCAGGACTCTGTATTGGGAGGAGAGACAGTCGGTCTCCCTCCACTGAGGAGGAAGGTATGTATGGGAGAGGAGCTTACTACCACCTCTCCCCAGCGGCGGATCATTAATGGGCAGGGAATAGAGAGCTCAGTCTCCTTTCCCCAACAGCAGAGCTGGGTAACCCAAGGGGAGACAGTCGGTCTCCAGCAGCAGAGCTGTGTAACCAAAGGGGAGACAGTCGGTCTCCAGCAGCAGGACTGTATATCTAAAGGGGAGACAGTCGGTCTCCCTCCAACAACCAGGCTTCAACCAGGCTACCCTCCCAGTAGCGCTGGCAACAGGGCAGAGTGACGCGGGTCTCTGCCCATGCAGCACCCCACCAAGTCAGCGCACTCGCACTCCAGCACAGCCGTGGTGAGGCACCTGGACATGGACAAGCTTCTCCTCTACCCAGTTGCAGTAACTATTTATTGTGGGTGGGCTGTGCTGTTGATTGTGTTTTGTGGGTGGGCTGCTGGACTAACAAGGGCACTGACCGGCAGGAGGTCAGATACCCTGTTAGTCTGTTTGGAAAAGGGAGAGATGTGACGAGACCAATCTCGCCACATTGCATTGGAGAAACCTGGTTGCTCGCCTGCTGCCTTTGGACTATGGCCCCTGTTAAAAGACATCTTTACCTGCAGAAAAGCTTAATTCGTGCTTTTCTGCCTGGGGTTCGGTAGTTTTGGTTGAATGTGTTATACCCCAGATAGGAATCCCATGGAGCCCATTCGTATGAAACTGACTGTAAAGACTTTGGCTCCATGGCGATTAAACTGTAGTTCGTGTGGTCTGAGCGCCATTCACTTAATAATGTGCGCTCAGACCTGAGCTATCTGGGGATATGTTAAATGTATAGTTTTAATGTAATGTGTCTTACCTGGTGTATTTTAACAGTAATGCTTGTTCTGTGTCCCCATGTGCATAATGGAGTCTTGTCTCTGAAATGTCTGTGTGTATTGTAAAGGGTGGGACATTGTATATTGAATAGTGATGTCTGTCCTATTGTCCCCACATGTGTATTGGCGATTTCCCTTTGTCCTGAGAGATAATTGAATGACTCCTCAATTGTCTCCAGGACAGAAGACATTGTGTATTCGTCTGCCTGTGATGATTGCATTACCCATGTAGGGTGATGGTATCACAGGCAGAGGGGAGGGATATGCTGGGGGTGTCTGTATTGTCCCAATGTGTGTGATTGGCTGCTGTATCCCGTGTCGCAGTCTTCCTTCTGGTCCTCTAGGGGAGTGTCCACCAGGTGGGAGCTCTGGATAAATACCGGGCAGGTAGCCCTTAATAAAATAGAGAATTCCTGTTTACCATCAATACGGAGCCTCGTCTCGTTCTTGGGGGGATTCACTGTATGCTGTTAGAGACTGATTGCCAGGAGTGTAAGCTGATTGTCTGCTTTTCCTGTTCGTCTGCTAGCAGCTATTTGGGAGGTTCCAGTACGGGAGTTGGAGTGCTATTTTGTATCCAGTTCGGGAGTTTGGTGTTCTGCAGTAGCTGTGCCTATATCTCTGTAAAGGGGGCCGATCGCCTAAACGGTTTTTACCCCTTGTCTGCAGCAACGGTTCGTTACAATGGACATATTGTTTGGGGTTGTGGGAAAGAAATGATATATGAGAGTAGTGAAGTAGTCCTGTTTAGAAGAGGTGAGTACAGATCTGAAGTTAAGAACAGTTTGTTTTCATGTGATAATTTGACAGGTTCAGGTATGGGAGGGGATGACTGAGACATGAGCTGAACTAATTGTGGTGGTGTTGTAGAAAGCTGCAGCTGTGTCAGCGTCATGAAGGGAAGATATAGTGGACAGCGGAGTCAGCGAGTGGGTAAATAGAGATATTTGAGGTTCCTACAAGGGTGTGCTTGTTTATAGACTGGAGGGGTTATTGAAGAGAGAATGCTTGAGAACACAAGAGGATTTTGGTCAAAGAGGTGGAGGGGAGAGTTTCCGAGAGATTAGATAGGGAGCAGAGGCGGGTGAAGACAAGGTCTAGTGTGTGTCCATCTCTGTGGGTGGCTGTGGAGGACCATTGTGTGAGCACAAAGGAGGAAGTGAAAGATAGGAGTTTGCAGGCAGTTACTTTGCATGTGTCAATCGGGATGTTGAAATCCCCTATGATGGTGGAGATATCAGCTGAGAGAAGTGTAGAAGTTGTCAAAAAAGGCAGCACCATGGCCTGGTGAACAGTAGATAATGGCTACTTGAAGGTTGAAGGGAGAGTAGATGTGTACAGAGTGAACACAAAAGAAGGGGGGTTGAGGAAGGGTGGAGATGGATTGAAGGAGCAGTTTCCACATAGCGGGAGGCCAACACCACCACCATGTCTGTCTGCATAGGGAGTGTAGGTAAATTGGAATTTTCCATAGGAGAGTGTGGCAGAGGAGGCTGTGTCAGAAGGTGTCAGCCAAGTTTCAGTGAGGAAGGTAAGTTTTTGGGAAATGAAGATGTCATGAGATATCTTCCAAAAGGAGGAGGTCATGTATGTATATCTACTAAAATATCCTCCTGTGGTCAAGCATAGGTATTCTTGAGTTAGCTGCATTATATCTCACATAAGTATCACAAGCCACCAAAAGCAAATCTATAGGTCACCGTGAAGTCTCACAAAAACTCATGGAATGCTATAACAACACATTTACAGTTAATTTACTTTTGTGATTATTGGACATAGACTGGACAGTGTTCTGAGCCTGGAGGTCTTTACCACAAGGATAATAGAAGCGGCAGAGAAGAGTTCATAAAAGGTTTTTCTTGGTCACAAGTGGCTCATTGTGGATGGTCCATGTGTGGAGTCAATGGCAATTGGCCTGAGAGATGTGTTGGCTTGGGGCTTGTCTATTGCAGGAGCATCAGTGAACTTGAAGCCAGAGTGGGTTTATTTGCTGTGGAGCATCCATGGACGTACTGGCCATAGATCCTACTGGTGGGCCGATGCCCAAGCCTTCTTCTTGGCCGTCAGACAGGTTTATAAAGATCTGTTGCTCTCAGCATTAATAAATGTAGGCTGCACTGTGCTATTTGGTTCTGCTGAGGTAGTATTTTGGCAGCATTTTTGTTTTTGGATCTGCTGGGATGGTATTTTGTTCTGCACTACAGCATTGCTGGACACTTCTGTTGCCCCAACTTCTGTCAATTTGGACCAACCTACAACATGGGACCAATTTTAGTTCCCAGTCAGCCAGTGGGATGAGACACTGGAGCATTTTTCTACAGCATAGAAGATGTTGGGCTGCAGGTCAAAACATGTAAAATGGTGCCTGCACCGATGCTACACACTAGGTTACCTGACACACTTTAAGAATGCCTACAGGTCAGTGCTGTCATCCTGACATCATCATGAGAGACCTTTAGTCTCAGTCAGAGCAGACAGTGAGTCAGCAGCCTGGAGATAGATAAGTTCTAAGAGGTCTGTTGAGGCTATGAGAGACATCAGCTTAAGAGAGAGCCAATGCAGGTTGGCTGGTGTTAAACCCAGGGGTGTATACAGTTGAGTCAGGAAGGGTTGTGTATGACAGCCTAAGAGAGATGGGTGACCAGTGTGTAGCAGCAGGTTGGCTGTCTGAGACCTATAGTTTGGTCTGGGTGGTTCAGTCTTGAGACAAGGTGGAATGAATGGGAGCATGATTGGGTGGGAAAGGCTCTCAGAGATGGGGTCAGAGTAGAAGTGTCTCTCTTCTTGTGCATGCACTGCAAGTTGTGCAATAAAATATATATAAAATATATATATAATTTCATAAGCAATAGCAACTTCCACTGAGAAAGGGACGCGCTAGTCCCGAAACACGTTTGGTGCGAAGATCCCCGTAATACAAGAAATTTTGGCTAACAGGAGCGCTTCTACCCCTGTTACTCCATCGGAGGCTAAACCGAGCAGCGATACCCCCACTACAGCAGAGGACCGTGTAGCAGCGACAGAGGAGGTAAGGAACTCCGTGCATGTAAACCACGTGGGACGCCAGTGGATACAGCGGAGCCGATAGCCTCACATCAAACAGGTACTGCTTGGACCGAATGAAGGAGGATGCTGCATTAGAATATGGTGTTGTGGTGGTGATGAAAGGATCATATTCATATTGGTGTACGGCATGATGATGTTCAAATGAATGACTTATAAATAGAAGGAGTTACCCCAATTGCAAACCACAGCGCACTTTAAACAGAGAGACTAAGGATATTTTACCTTACTAAGGATTCACGCTGGTTTTATTATGAACTTTTAATGGACTTTTAGTGATTAAACAACTCCTCCTGACTATATTATTGTGGATGTTGGACGAATAGAATAATGAACTTTTTGACCTATGGTTATCATTATATGTCTTCAACAGGGAATGTATAGAAGACTATCAACCCAGGACCGGAACGATTTTTGGACGCAGCAAATACCGCAGCATGCTGCGCTTTTTGCTCCGTCCAAAAATCCGGAACACTTGCCGCAAGGCCGGATCCGGAATTAATGCCCATTGAAAGGCATTAATCCGGATCCGGCCTTAAGCTAAACGTCGTTTCGGCTCATCGCCGGATCCGATGTTCAGCTTTTTCTCAATGGTTACCATGGCAGCCAGGACGCTAAAGTCCTGGTTGCCATGGTAAAGTGTAGTGGGGAGCTGGGGAGCAGTATACTTACCATCCGTGCGGCTCCCGGGGCGCTCCAGAGTGACGTCAGGGCGCCCTACACGCATGGATCACGTGATCGCTTGGATCACATGATCCATGCGCATGGGGCGCTCTGACGTCATTCTGGAGTGCCCCGGGAGCCGCACGGATGGTAAGTATACCGCTCCCCGCTCCCCCGCTCCCCACTACTACTATGGCAACCAGGACTTTAATAGCGTCCTGGCTGCCATAGTAACCTAAAAGCATTTCGAAGACTGATCAGGATCCTGATCAGTCTTCTAATGCTTTCAGGCGACTTGCGTTCTGACGGATCTGGCGGGACGGAAGTGCCTGCCGGATCCTCAGAACGCAAGTGTGAAAGAAGCCTTAGTCAGGGGTGCGCCTAGCCTTTCTGCTGCCTGAGGTGAAAATGCCAAGTTCTAAACCTAACCTCCCCATTCCTGACATTACATATAGAGATGTCCCGAACTATTCGCCGGCAAACATATGCGATTTTCGGTCCGCCCCCTATACATCATCATTGAGCAAACTTTGACCCTGTACCTCACAGTCAGCAGACACATTCCAGCCAATCAGCAGCATACCCTCCCTCCCAGACCCTCCCATCTACTGGACAGCATCCATTTTAGATTCATTCGGAAGCTGTAGTCTTAGTGAGAGGAGGGACAGTGTAGCTGCTGCTGATTTAACCTCTTAAGGACGAAGGGCGTACATGTACGCCCTTCGTCCGCACTTTAAAGATGGCGCCCGCTCCCGCACGGAGCGGGCGCCCGAGCTGCGGGTAAACGCTTGATTCATCAAGCTGACACCGCTGCTCATGTCCGCGACCGGCAGCGATGCCGATCGCGGACATTTAACCTCAGATGCCGTGGTCAATCCTGACCACGGCATCTGATCAGCAAAAACCGAAAGTTTCACTTCGGTTTGCTCGGCTCCCTGATGGCCACAAGGGGAGCCGGGCATGCATGTAGTACCCTAGGTTTCTGTGAATGAAACCTAGGGTACTACATAGTATTCCTATGGAGCCTATGACTGTAATAGGCTCCATAGGAAATATGTGATTTTCTCATATATTCCAATGCTATTGCATTGGAATATATGAGAATAGCAATCTGATGATTGCATCTTATAGTTCCCTATGGGAACTATAAGAAAGTGGTAAAAAAAAAAAAAAAGTTTAAAAATAAAAATTAAATAAAAAAATATAAAAATTCAAATCACCCCCTTTCCCCAAAATGAAAATAAAATAAATAAAAAATAAAAAAATTACACATAATGGGTGTCGCAATGTGCGAAAACGCCCATACTATAATAATATTAAAAATATTCACCATACGGTAAACATAAAAACGGAAAGAAAGCGTCCAAATGGCTAATTCGCCATTTTTGGACGCTTCATTTCCTAAAGAAAAATGAATAAAAAGTGATCAAAACATCATACGCACCCCATAATGGTATCAATTAAAAGTTCAGATTGCCCCGCAAAAAATGAGCCCCTACACTGCTCCGTACGCATAATTACAAAAAAGTTATAGGGGTCAAAACATGGCGACAAAAAATAAAATAAAAAAATTCCCACTTTTAATTTTTTTTTTCACTATCAAAACGCAAGAAAAACTATACATATTAGGTATTGCCAGATTCGTACTGACCTGAAGAATAAAATTAACCAGTCAGTTTTATCGCAAATCGAACGTTGTAATTTAAAAACCCGTAAAACTGTGGTGAAATTGCTTTTTTTTTGCAATTTCACCCCATTTGGAATTTTTTTCCCGTTTCCCACTACATCACATGCAAAAATAAATGGTAGCGTTAAAAAGTACAACTTGTCCCGCAAAAAATAAGCCGTCATATGGCTATGTGAGCGGAAATATAAAAATGTTATGGCTTTTGGAAGGCAAGGAGCGCAAAACAAAAACGCAAAAATCCCAAAACCCCCGGTCCTTAAGGGGTTAATAGGGAAATCGATAGCTAGGCTAGTGTATTCAGTGTCTACTCCAGTCCTGAAAGACTCATCTGATCTCTGCTGTAAGGACAGCGTCCTGACAGCACCCCAAAAAGCCCTTTTTAGGGCTGCTACATTAGTCTGCTTTTATTTATTTTTTTCTTCATATATATATTGCAGTTGCCTGGCCTGCCCGTGTGTGAGGAGCTGCAGGCCCACAGACTGTAGTGTGCCCTCTGCCAGTGCTGCCCATCAATCATACCGTGCGGCACAGGAATTTGCATCAAAAAAAGGCATTTCATTTTTACCCTTTAATCTAAGGTTAGTTGCCTGCCAGTGTGTGTCAGGCCCACTTCCACTGACTGTAGTGTGCCCACTGCCAGTGCCCACCACTCATACCGGGTGGCACAGGACTTTTCATAAAAAAAGGCATTTAATTTTTACCCTTTAATCTAAGGTTAGTTGCCTGCCAGTGTGTGTCAGGCCGACTTCCACTGACTGTAGTGTGCCCACTGCCAGTGCCCACCACTCATACCGGGTGGCACAGTAGCTTGCCGATAAATAAGGCATTTAATTTTTACCCTTTAATCTAAGGTTAGTTGCCTGCCAGTGTGTGTCAGGCAGACTTCCATTGACTGTAGTGTGCCCACTGCCAGTGCCCACCACTCATACGGGGTGGCACAGTAGCTTGCCGATAAATAAGGCATTTAATTTTTACCCTTTAATCTAAGGTTAGTAGCCATGCCAGTGTTTGTCAGGCCCACTTCCACTGACTGTAGTGTGCCCACTGCCAGTGCCCACCACTCATACCGGGTGGCACAGGACTTTGCATAAAAAAGGCATTTAATTTTACCCTTTAATCTAAGGTTAGTTGCCTGCCAGTGTGTATGTCACGGCTGTATGTGAGCAACAAGAGCATACACAGTGAATTAGCTACTGACCGGACCCAAACTAGGGAACATAAAGGGTGACCCCTGTCAGACCCTAAAAGCTCTCCCTATGCTGCTAAGCCCATGTCCAGATCCAGATGGTGGATCGAGACATGCCCGCGTACCTAAGGCTGATGACCACTGTAACCCCTACAGTAGTGGAAGGGGCACGGCCACCGGTGCCCTGCTCAGTATATGGACGGAACCAGGGTCGCCTCGGATCCAGTCAGCAAAACAAACAGAAACACACAATGTCTGCACACTTAACTGAAGGAGCTGCAGCAGCAGTGAAAACAGATCCAAAGTCAGCAGACAATGTCCGAAGTACTTGCTTCAGCAGAACACAGGTCCAGAAAAGATATCACACCAGTGAAGATACTCAAGCGAGAGATACAGCTCAAATGAAGAAGTATAATCCGCACCGTACAAAGGAAGAGAGGTGATTTAAAGGCAGAGCAATCAAACACAGGAGGGACAGCTGGGAGGAAGGAAACAGAAAGTAAAGACCTCATCACAGGGGCGGAGAAACAGAGCTGTGGGAACGTCTCAAAGCTCTAGTAGTTACATCATCACAGGGGTGGAGAAACAGAGCTGTGAGAACGTCTTAAAGCTCTGGTAGTGACAGTACTCCCTCTACGGGTGGACTCGGACACCCAGGACCCACCTTCTCAGGATGAGCCCTATGAAAAGTCCTGATGAGGCGAGTGGCTTTAATGTCCGACACCGGAACCCACATCCTCTCCTCAGGACCATAACCTTTCCAATGAACGAGGTACTGAAGAGAACTGCGGACAATGCGAGAGTCCACAATTCTGGAAACCTCAAACTCCAGATTGCCATCAACCAAAATCGGAGGAGGAGGCAAAGAGGAGGGTACCGTGGGCTGGACATATGGTTTTAAGAGAGATCTGTGAAATACATTATGTATCTTCCAAACCCGTGGAAGATCAAGACGGAAGGCAACAGGATTGATGACTGACAAGATTTTATAAGGCCCAATAAACTTGGGACCCAATTTCCAGGAGGGAACCTTCAGTTTAATATTTCTTGTAGACAACCACACCAGATCACCCACATTCAGGTCCGGACCAGGCACACGTCTCTTATCAGCCACACGCTTATATTTCTCACTCATCTTTCTTAGATTAGTCTGAATCTTTTGCCAAATGGTAGACAAAGACGAGGAAAATCTCTCCTCCTCAGGCAAACCAGAAGGAGCCCCTCCCGAGAATGTCCCAAACTGCGGATGGAACCCATATGCACCAAAGAATGGTGACTTATCAGAAGATTCCTGACGACGGTTGTTCAGAGCAAACTCAGCCAGAGGGAGAAACGAACACCAATCCTCCTGGTTCTCTGCAACAAAACAGCGCAAATATGTCTCCAGATTCTGATTGACGCGCTCAGTCTGACCATTCGACTGCGGGTGAAAAGCAGAAGAGAAGGACAGCCGAACCCCCAGGCGAGAACAGAAAGCCTTCCAGAATCTGGACACAAACTGCGTGCCTCTATCGGAAACAATATCAGAGGGAATGCCATGCAATTTAACTATATGGTCGACAAAAGCTTGCGCCAACGTTTTAGCATTGGGCAATCCAGGGAAGGGTATGAAATGTGCCATCTTGCTAAAACGGTCCACCACCACTCAGGATCACCGACTTCCCTGAGGAACGAGGAAGATCCGTGATAAAGTCCATGGACAGGTGTGTCCAAGGACGGGAAGGTATGGGTAAGGGGAGAAGGGGACCTGAAGGCCGTGAACGAGGGACCTTAGCGCGAGCGCACGTCTCACAAGCAGCCACAAAACCCTCCACCGACTTACGAAGAGCCGGCCACCAAAATCTCCGAGCAATGAGATCTACCGTGGCTCTACTCCCGGGTGACCAGCAAGAACCGTATCATGATGCTCCTTGAAGAGTTTGTGACGTAACTCAGGAGGCACAAACAACTTTCCAG
Source organism: Bufotes viridis (assembly GCA_033119425.1). Lineage (NCBI taxonomy): Eukaryota > Metazoa > Chordata > Amphibia > Anura > Bufonidae > Bufotes > Bufotes viridis. Next base: position 566,035,325 of record CM065590.1, on the reverse strand, counting down.
AAGGACAACGGGCAGGTGCCTCAGTCTGGGCAGCCTGGACCTCGGCCTCCAAATCAGAATACAGAGCAGAAACAACTACCCCTCCGCCAAAATGGGACCCGGGTCCTCGGAGTTTCCTCCTCCCGGAAAACAGCGAGAGAGAGCGTCAGCCTTCACATTTTTGATCCCAGGGCGGAATGTAACGACAAAATTGAATCTGGAGAAGAACAGAGACCATCTGGCCTGTCTCGGATTCATACGCTTGGCCGACTCCAAGTACGCCAGATTCTTATGGTCGGTAAAAACGGTTATAGGGTACCTGGCCCCCTCCAACCAATGGCGCCATTCCTCGAAAGCCAGCTTGATGGCCAACAATTCCCTATCTCCCACATCATAGTTTTTCTCTGCCGGTGAGAGTTTTTAGAGAAAAAGGCACAGGGTCGCCATTTGGAAGGAGACGGACCCTGGGACAAAACCGCACTCCACACCCACCTCGGAAGCATCCACCTCAACAATAAAAGGTAAGGAAACATCGGGATGCACCAAGATGGGAGCAGACGCAAAACTCTCTTTAATCTTAGAAAAGCTGCAAGCGCCTCCTCCGACCAAGAGGAAAAATCCGCCCCTTTTTGGTCATGTCAGTGAGGGGTTTGACAACAGAGGAATAATTCAAAATGAACTTTCTGTAATAGTTTGCAAAACCCAGAAAGCGCATCAATGCCTTCTGATTCTCAGGAAGCTCCCACTCAAGCACAGCACGGACCTTCTCCGGATCCATGCGAAAACCAGAAGCAGAGAGGAGAAAACCCAGAAATTGAATCTCCGATACCATAAACACACATTTCTCCAGCTTGGCGCATAATTTATTTTCTCGCAGAATCTGCAGAACCTGAAAAGATGATCCTGATGAGTCCGAACATCAGGGGAAAAATCAAAATATCATCAAGATACACCAATACAAATTTCCCCATTAAATGGTAGAAAATACTGTTAACAAAATGCTGAAAGACGGCCGGAGCATTCATCAAGCCAAAAGGCATAACGAGATTCTCGAAATGCCCTCGGGGGTATTAAAGGCTGTTTTCCATTCATCCCCTCTCTGACCCTGACCAGGTTGTACGCGCCTCTCAAATCCAATTTGGAAAAACCTTGGCCCCAACAATTTGGTTGAAGAGGTCTGGGATCAGAGGAAGGGGATAGGGATCGCGAATCGTGATACGGTTCAGCTCCCTAAAATCTAGGCAAGGTCTCAGAGAGCCATCTTTCTTTTTAACAAAAAAAAACCCGCGGCGACCGGTGATTTTGAGGGACGAATATGCCCCTTATCGAGACTCTCAGAGATATAGGTTCGCATTGCGATTCTCTCCGGTTGTGAGAGATTGTACAGGCGTGCTTTTGGCAGCTTGGCGCCGGGAATGAGGTTAATGGGACAGTCAAACTCCCGGTGAGGAGGTAGCTCCTGCACACCGCTCTCGGAAAACACGTCCGAGAAATCAGAGAGAAATGATGGCAAAGTTTTAGTAGATACCTCTGCAAAAGTCGCTGTGAGACAATTCTCTCTACAAAACTCACTCCACTCATTTATTTGCCTTCCTTGCCAATCAATAGTGGGGTTATGTTTAGTGAGCCAGGGTAACCCCAACACTAGAGGAGTAGGCAATCCGTTAAGGACAAAACAAGATATATCCTCCACATGAGTGTCACCTACAGCTAACCGGATATTGTGAACAATGCCCTTCAGGGATCTCTGTGAGAGTGGAGCAGAGTCAATGGCAAAAACAGGTATATCTTTTTCTAATGTGCAAACCCGAAAACCATGCCTGGCTACAAATTGAGTGTCAATAAGATTGACGGCCGCTCCACTATCAACAAAAATTTCACAAGAAATGACTTTGCTCTCTAGCGCCACCCTGGCAGAAAGGAGAAAACGAGAACTGCAGGTCAGAGGAAAAGCCCCAATTCCTACATCAACTTTGCCCAAGGTAGCAGATGAAGCAGAGTTTGATGATTTTCCTTTTGAGGATTTTCTCTTATTATCACTCTTAGTAAAGTTCATGAATTCCCTAGAGGGACAAACATTTGCCAAATGACCAATGCCCCCACAACAAAAACACACCATTCTCTGAGGACTAAATCCTCCTTTATCAGGGGCAAGTCGACCTAGCTGCATAGGCTCCTCCTCAGAGGGGACCGAGACAGGATGAGGCCCCTGCACACTGAATGAGTCCGCACCACTGCCCCTAGAGTGACAATGGCTGGACCGAGAGGTCTCGCTTCTTTCTCTTAGACGCCTGTCAAGGCGTACCGCCAATGACATGGCAGACTCTAAAGATGTTGGTCTCTCATGGAAAGCAAACGCATCTTTCAATCTCTCTGAGAGACCATGACAGAACTGACTCGGAGTGCAGCATCATTCCAACCTGAATCAGCTGCCCATCTCCGAAATTCAGAACAATAAAGCTCTGCAGACAGTTTGTTCTGGCATAAAAACGTAAGTTAGATTCAGCCAGAGCAACACGATCCGGGTCATCATATATCTGCCCCAGGGCCACAAAAATCTTTCTGTGGATCGAAGGGAGGGATCCCCGATGGCAGTGAAAAAGCCCAAGTCTGAGCATTACCCCTGAGCAAGGAGATGACAATCCTCACCCTCTGCTCCTCATTACCAGAGGAACGGGGACACAAGCAAAAATGGAGTTTGCATGCCTCTCTGAAGCGAACAAAATTCTCACTGCCCCGGAGAACGCTTTCCGAAGTGAGACCTTTGGCTCGCAACAGACTCCATGGGCCGGAGCCGAGCCCAATGCTTGAAGCTGAATCATAGATTGACGGAGATCCGCTACCTCCAAAGAAAGACCCTGCATGCGGTCAACCAGGTCAGAAAGCGGATCCATGTCAAAAGGACGGTTTCGGCGGATTATAATGTCACGGCTGTATGTGAGCAACAAGAGCATACACAGTGAATTAGCTACTGACCGGACCCAAACTAGGGAACATAAAGGGTGACCCCTGTCAGACCCTAAAAGCTCTCCCTATGCTGCTAAGCCCATGTCCAGATCCAGATGGTGGATCGAGACATGCCCGCGTACCTAAGGCTGATGACCACTGTAACCCCTACAGTAGTGGAAGGGGCACGGCCACCGGTGCCCTGCTCAGTATATGGACGGAACCAGGGTCGCCTCGGATCCAGTCAGCAAAACAAACAGAAACACACAATGTCTGCACACTTAACTGAAGGAGCTGCAGCAGCAGTGAAAACAGATCCAAAGTCAGCAGACAATGTCCGAAGTACTTGCTTCAGCAGAACACAGGTCCAGAAAAGATATCACACCAGTGAAGATACTCAAGCGAGAGATACAGCTCAAATGAAGAAGTATAATCCGCACCGTACAAAGGAAGAGAGGTGATTTAAAGGCAGAGCAATCAAACACAGGAGGGACAGCTGGGAGGAAGGAAACAGAAAGTAAAGACCTCATCACAGGGGCGGAGAAACAGAGCTGTGGGAACGTCTCAAAGCTCTAGTAGTTACATCATCACAGGGGTGGAGAAACAGAGCTGTGAGAACGTCTCAAAGCTCTGGTAGTGACAGTGTATCAGTCTGACTTCAATTGACTGTAGTTTGCCCACTGCCAGTGCCCACCACTTATACCGGGTGGCACAGTAGCTTGCCGATAAATAAGGCATTACATTTTTACCCTTTAACCTAAGGTTAGTTGCCTGCCAGTGTGTGTCAGGCCGACTTCCACTGACTGTAGTGTGCCCACTGCCAGTACCCACCACTCATACCGGGTGGCACAGTAGCTTGCCAATAAATAAGGCATTTTATTTTTACCCTTTAATCTAAGGTTAGTTGCCTGCCAGTGTGTATCAGGCCGACTTCCACTGACTGTAGTGTGCCCACTGCCAGTGCCCACCACTCATACCGGGTGGCACAGGACTTTGCATAAAAAAAGGCATTCAATTTTTAGCCTTTAATCTAAGGTTAGTTGCCTGCCAGTGTGTGTCAGGCAGACTTCCATTGACTGTAGTGTGCCCACTGCCAGTGCCCACCACTCATACGGGGTGGCACAGTAGCTTGCCGATAAATAAGGCATTTAATTTTTACCCCTTAATCTAAGGTTAGTTGCCTGCCAGTGTTTGTCAGGTCCACTTCCACTGACTGTAGTGTGCCCACTGCCAGTGCCCACCACTCATACGGGGTGGCACAGTAGCTTGCCGATAAATAAGGCATTTAATTTTTACCCTTTAATCTAAGGTTAGTTGCCTGCCAGTGTGTGTCAGGCCGACTTCCACAGACTGTAGTGTGCCGTCTGCCAGTGCTGCTCATCAATCATACCGTGCGGCACAGGACGTTGCCTAAAATAAGGCACTTTATCTGTACACTTTAATCTAATTTCAGTTGCCTGCCGGCCAGTGTGTGTGTGTCAGGCCCACAGACTGTAGTGTGCCCTCTGCTAGTGCCCAACACTCATACCGGGTGGCACAGTACCTAGCACGCATAGTACCACTTATCTAAAAATAAAATGAAAGGCAGAGGCAGGCCATCCTGCAGGGGCCGTCGTGGTCGTGGCGCTGTGATTTCCACTGGCCCTGGAATAATGCCCAGTGTTCAGAGGCCACGTACCCTGAAAAATTCTGAGGACATAGTTGACTGGCTTAGACAGGACACCCAATCTTCAACAGCTTCCGCTAAGAACCTTGATGCACCATCCTCCTCCAGCTCAGCTTCGGTCACCTGCTCTCAAGTTACCACGCTCCCGCCCGCCGCCACCACCACCACTACCACCACAGCCACCACAGCCACTTCACTTGATCCGTCAGAGGAGTTATTTACACATCAGTTGGATGCAATTAGTGATGCGCAACCATTATTGACAGATGATGTAGATTACGGGGATATGTCTCAGTCAGGCAGGATTACACACATGGACGTACAGTGTGATGATGATGATGATGTTGTACCCGCTGCTGCTTCCTTTGCTGAGGTGTCAGATACAAGTGAAGCGGTTGATGATGACGATGTGTCCACGGATGCCACGTGGGTGCCTGCTCAAAGAGAAGAAGAGGGGGAAATTTCAGAAAGGGGAGACAGAGAGAAGGAGGGGACAATTTGGAAGCAGGGGGAGGTCGTCTCAAGGAGTTAGTGGCACAGTCAGACAGCATGTATCGGCACCCGGGGTCAGCCAGACAGCACGCCAGTCAACGCATGCTGTTGCTACGACCAGAATGCCATCATTGCAAAGCTCAGCAGTGTGGCATTTATTTGGGTGTCTGCCTCTGATAACAGGAATGCCATTTGCAACCTGTGCCAAAAGAAAATTAGTCGTGGGAAGTCCAACACCCACCTCGGTACAACTGCTTTGCGAAGGCACATGATCTCACATCACAAACGCCAATGGGATCAACACATGCATACAAGCAGCACACAAACTCAAAGCCACCATCCTCCTCCTGGTCCAGCATCTTCAGCCACGTCAACCACTGCTGTCCTCCTTGCCCCCTCTCAACCACCCGGCACTCCGCCTCTCACCTTCAGCAGTTCCATCTCATCTGCCCACAGTCAGGTATCTGTCAAGGAAATGTTTGAGCGTAAGAAGCCAATGTCACAGAGTCACCCCCTTGCCCGCGTCTGACAGCTGGCTTGACGGATCTCTTAGCCACCAGCTTTTATCAAACCAGCTGGTGGAGTCTGAGGCCTTCAAAAAATTTGTCGCTATTGGGACACCACAGTGGAAGGTACCCGGACGAATTTTTTTTTTCAAAAAAGGCAATCCCAAACCTCTACTATGTTATTGAAAAGGAAGTCATGGCATCTCTGGCATACAGTCTTGGGGCAAGGGTCCATCTGACCACTAATACCTGGTCTGGAAAGCATGGTCAGGGCAGGAATATCACATACACTGCGCATTGGGTCAACCTGCTGACGGCTGACAAGCATGGAATGCGTGGCTCCGCAGCGGAGTTGGTGACACCGCCACGACTTGCAGGCAGACCTACTGCCACCTCCTCTACTCCTACTCCATTCTCTTCGATATCCTCCTCAGCTATGTCCTCTTCTGCTGCAGCGTCTGGCTGCACATCAACTGAATCCCCCCAGCTCCCAACATCCCGGATACGACAGTGTCACGCTGTCTTGGGGTTGACTTGCCTGAAAGCAGAGAGCCACACAGGACCAGCACTCCTGTCCGCCCTGAATGCACAGGTGGATCAGTGGCTGACCCCGCACCAACTGGAGATCGGCAAAGTGGTGTGTGACAATGGAACAAATTTGTTGGCGGCATTGAATTTGGGCAAGTTGTCACATGTGCCGTGCATGGCACATGTGTTGAATCTCATCGTACAACGCTTTGTGTCTAAGTAACCAGGCTTACAGGACGTCCTCAAGCAGGCCAGGAAGGTGTGTGGCCATTTCAGGCATTCCTACATGGCCATGGCGCAAGATTCAGCGCCGAAACAGACCGTCAATGACATCAGTAAGGACAAGGAACGGGAAATGAGTAGCTCTGCATCCAACCTTGTGCAAACGGGGTCTTTCATGCTGTCATGTCTGTTGAGGGACCCACGTATAAAAAGGATGAATGAGAACAACCTGTACTGGGTGGCCTTGCTACTAGACCCCCGGTATAAGCAGAAAATGGCAGAAATGTTACCAAATTACCGAAAGTCGGAAAGGATGCAGCAGTTCAAAACCAAACTAAAAAATCTGCTTTACACAGCTTATAAGGGAGATGTCACAGCACAACGGGAATCTAACAGGGGAAGAGGTGAATGTAATCCTCCTCCTACCACGGCGGCAAGGACTGGACGATTTACAGATGTGTTGTTGATGGAGGACATGCAGAGCTTTTTCAGTCCTACACATCGCCACAGCCCTTCGGGATCCAGCCTTAGAGAATGACTCGACCAACAGGTAGCAGACTACCTCGCCTTAACAGCAGATATCGACACTCTGAGGAGCGATGAACCCCTTCACTACTGGGTGTGCAGGCTTGACCTGTGGCCTGAGCTATGCCAGTTTGTGATAGAACTTCTGGCCTGCCCTGCTTCAAGTGTCCTGTCAGAAAGGACGTTCAGTGCAGCAGGAGGCATTGTCACTGACAAGAGAAGTCGCCTCGGTCAAAAAAGTGTTGATTACCTCACCTTCATAAAGATGAATGAGGCATGGATCCCGAAGGGACTGACAGTAGGGGATACGTTTGACTAACAAAAGGCCTGATTACATGCCTTGGCCTCAAAATGGTCCCCACACTGCTGTATTTATTGTCTGCATACCGGATGACTTTCGTGAATTCTCCGCCACCAACTAGGGTTCAAGCCGCAATGTTTTAGTCACTTTTCTGCCTGGAAAACATCAATTTTTCCGGCCGCTGCTACAACAATTCCATTATTTTTCAGGCATCTGTACATGCCTAATTTTTCTGTCCTATGGTGCAGCACTGTGGCTGCAAAAACAAAACAAACAAAAAAAGGCACATACAAGTGTCAATTCCCCTTCGTGATCGTTACCTTGTGGTGAAGGGGCTTGCGTATCACAATGAAGCAATCATCACCTCTATGAGTGTGTTGGCAATGTTGCCACACCCCAGATGATAAGGCCGTTGCTTCATTATGGTCAGACCAAAAGCGATCGGACGGCTGGATAATATTTCATAGAAAAAACATTAATTTGCCTTTTTTTTTTTTTAAGTTGTATGGGTTTTTAATACATAAAATAAAAAATCATAATAAAGTCTCTTAATAGTTTATTAGAAATAATGCAGACAATTAAAAAAATCACCATCAATTCCAATACAAAGCAAGCACAGAGCTCAGAACTAAATTATTTAATGATGTCGTAATGGTTCCTTAATTCGACAATGGTTAATCAATTCGACACATGTCCCCGGATAGGGTATTTAACAGGGATTAAACTGATAGGAATAGTACTAGTTAAGACACCACTCATATAGGGTGTCACAGCACATTGCTCTGTGCACGCGCAGTGCCCCAATTTGGGAGTATGAGGACCGACCAAGCTGCTTTTTCCATCTCCCGGTTCCTAAAATGAGAGTTTGGTCTGTCACTGTGAAGGCAGGCGAAGGTACCCGGCCTACATTTTTTTTCACAAAAGGCAATCCCTCATATGGGACGTAACAGGGATTAAACTGATACAAATAGTACTAGTTACGACACCACTCATATCGGGTGTGACAGTAAATTGCACGGCGCAGACGCAGTGACCGTGGATTAAAACATAGGGTAGGGAGCCAGCGTTTTTTTAACCATCTCCCCGTTCGAAAAATCAATTCAATAAATGGACCACAGATTGGGGATGTAACAGGGATTAAATTGATAAGAATAGTACTAGTTAACACACCACTCATACCGTGTGGCAGAGTGCATTGCACGGCACACGCGCAGTGCCCCAAATTGGAAGTAACAAGAAGAACACATACAGATAAATCACATTTCTGCAAGGAGTTTGTCAACTTTTGACAACTGTTTGCGGTTGTCTAAAATCCATTCAATACACGTCCTGATAGGGGACGTAACAGGGATTAAACTGATGAGAATAGTACTACAGAAAATACCACTCATATCGGGTGTGACAGTAAATTGCACGGCGCAGACGCAGTCACCGTGGTTTAAAACAAAGGGGAGGGAGCCAGCGTTTTTTTAACCATCTCCCGTTCGAAAAATCAATTCAATTCACCTTTCGGGGACCCTTGGTGTTGTACTTGGCTGGGTGGAGGAAGAAACCTTCAATGACATCACCGGGAGAGTGAGTTTGGTCTGTCAATGTCTTTGAAGCGGGCGTAACCCTTACACTACCTGATCGATACAACATCATACCTGATCGTATACACACACTGGATGTTTTAAACCACGTTGTTCAAAAAAATTTAGGATTGTTAGGTGATTTATGCCTTTTATGGATTAAAACCCAACTCTGCGTCAACTATGTAATTTTCCATGGGAGTTTTGCCATGGATCCCCCTTCGGCATGCCACAGTCCAGGTGTTAGTCCCCTTGAAACAACTTTTCCATTACTACTGTGGCTAGAAAGAGTCCCTGTGGGTTTTAAAACTTGCCTGCCTATTGAAGTCTATAGCGGTTCGCCCGTTTGCGAACATTTGAGGAAATCCGCGTTCGCGAACGGAAAATTTTATGTTCGCGACATCTCTAATTACATACAGCACTACTAAACATACACGGTAATACGGTGCCACATACAGTGCCTTGAAAAAGTATTCACCCCCTTGACTTTTTTGTATTTTGGTGCCTCACATCATGGAATTAACATGGATTGTTTGAGGATTTGCATCATTTAATTTACAGAACATGCCCACAACTTTGAAGATGTTTTTTTTTTTTTTATTGTGAAGCAAACAACAAATAGGACAAAAGAACATAAAATGTCAATGTGCATAACTATTCACCCCCCTAAAGTGAATACTTTGTACAGCCCCCTTTTGCGGCAATCACAGCTCCAAGTCGCTTTGGATAAGTCTCTATGAGCTGCCACTTCTTACCACTGGGATTTTTGGCCATTGCTCCTGGCAAAACTGCTCCGGCTCCTTCAAGTTGGATGTTTGTGCTTGTGAACAGGAATATTTAACCCCTTTGGGACACATGACGTACCGGTACGGCATGTTTCCCGAGTCCTTAAGGACACATGACGTACCGGTACGTCATGAGTTGTTCCGATCACTGCTGCTCAGCTGGCAGTGATCGGAACAAGGTACCTGCTGAAATCATTCAGCAGGTACCTTGTTACAATGCCCAGGGGGGTCCTGTGACCCCCCCATATGGGCGATCGCTGCAAACCGCAGGTCAATTCAGAGCTGCGGTTTGCAGCGCTTCGAGTCTCTGATCCCGCGGTCTATGACCGCGGGATCAGAGAGTTAATGCCCCCAAACAGTTTTTAACCCCCTGCAGCCCCCAATCATACTGTGGCTGCGGGGGTGCAGGGGGTGGTTGCGGGCGGCGCGAGGCGGGCGGGAGGCGGGCGGTGCGGCGGGCGGGATCGCGATTGCGATCCCCGCCCGCCTCCCTGTAATCTATCCCTGGTGTCTAGTGGTTCTATCAGAGTGTCAGCACATTGCTGACACTCTGATAGAAACGGCTGGCATCTGTGCTGCAGATGCCAGCCGCTTAACCCTTTCGTACCGCGGTCCGTACGGACCGCGGTATGGAAGGGTTAACAGGGAGGGAGCGCTCCCTCCCTCTCCCATCGGGGGCTGCTGTGCCTTTGCAGCCCCCAACAGGATGGGATCGAAGAGGAGGGTGCTCCACTCCTCCCTATCCATCACCCCCGCCCAGTTATGGCAGGGGTGATGGTTGCCATGGAGATAGGACGCTTTCAGAAGCGTCCTGCTCTCCATGGTGCTGAAAGTCTGAATAGACCTGCTAAAGGTCTATTCAGACTTTCTAGTAGTAAAATACAGTACAGTGCACTATATAGTGTACTGTACTGTATTATACAGACACCAGATCCACTGGATCTTTCAGAACCAAGTGGGTCTGGGTCAAAAAATGTAAAAAGTGAAAAAAAGTAAAAATGAAAAAACACATAACACTGAATAAAAACAAAAAAATAAAATACACTACACATATTAGGTATCGTCAGCGTCCGTAAAAACCTGCTCTATAAAAATATCACATGACTGAACTCCTCAGGTGAACGCCATAAAAAAAACCCCAAAAATGGTGTAAATAAGCCATTTTTGGCACATTACATCACTAAAAGTGTAATACAAAGCGATCAAAAAGGCGTTTGCCTCCCAAAATAGTACCAATCAAACCGCCATCTCATCCCGCAAAAACGAGCCCCTACCTAAAACAATTGGCCAAAAATAAAAACTAAGCCTCTCAGACATGATTTTTTTGTTTCAAAAATGCTTTTTAGTGTTAAATGTAAAAAAAAATTAAAAAGTAGACATATTTGGTATCTACACGTCCGTAAGAATCTGCTCTATAAAAATATCACATGACCTAACCCCTCAAGTAAATACTGTAAAAAAAATAATAAAAACTTTGTCAAAAGCCATTTTTTTGCCACCTTACATCACAAAAAGTGTAATAGCAAGCGATCAAAAAGTCATATGACCCCCAAATAGTGCCAATCTAACCGTCACCTCCTCCCGCAAAAATGATACCCAACCTGAGACAATTGCCTAAAAACTGAAAAATATATGGCTCTCAGACTATGGACATACTAAAACATGTTTTTTTTCATTCAAAAAGGATATTATTGTGTAAAACCAAAATAAATAAAAAAGTATACATATTATGTATCGCCGCGTCCGTAAGGACCTGCTCTATAAAAATATAACATGACCTAACCCCTCAGATGAACGCCGTAAACATAAAAAATAAAAACGTTGTCAAACAAGCCATTTTTTTGTCACCTTACATCACAAAAAGTGTAATAGTAAGCGATCAAAAGTCATATGCACCCCAAGATGGTGCCAATCAAACCGCCATCTCATCCCGCAAAAATGAGCCCCTACATAGGACAATCGCCCAAAAAAAAAATATATATGGCTCTCAAACTATGGAGACACTAATACATGATTTTTTTGTTTTAAAAATTATATTATTGTGTAAAACTTATATAAATAAATAAAAAGTATACATATTTGTATCGCCGCGTCCGTCACAACCTGATCTATATAAATAACACATGACCTAACCCCTCAGCTGAACACAGCAAAAAAAAAAAAAAATACGGCGTCAAGAGCCATTTTTGTCACCTTACATCACAAAAAGTGTCATAGCAAGCGACCAAAATGTCATATGCACCCCAAGATGGTGCCAATCAAACCGCCATCTCATCCCGCAAAAAATGAGCCCCTACATAACACAGTCGCCCAAAAAATAAAATAAAACTATGGCTTTCAGAATGTGGAGACACTAAAAAAATTATTTTCAAAAAGGCTTTATTATGTAAAACTGAAACAAAAACCCCCAAAAGTAGTCATATTTGGTATTGTCGCGTCCGTAACAACCTGCTCTATAGAAATAGCACACAATCTAACCTGTCAGTTCAACTATGTAAATAACAAAAATAAAAACAGTCCCAAAACAGCTATTTTTTTGCAAATTTTCCATTTTAATCCATTTTTGCAGTAACAAAGCAAGGGTTAACAGCCAAGCAAAACTCAATATTTATTGCCCTGATTCTCTTGTTTGCAAAAACACCCCATATGTGGTCGTAAACTACTGTATGGCCAAACGGCAGGGCACAGAAGGAAGGGAACGCCATATGGTTTTTGGAAGGCAGATTTTGCTGGACTGGTTTTTTGACACTATGTCCCATTTGAAGCCCCCTGATGCACCCCTACAGTAGAAACTCCAAAAAAGTGACCCCATTTTGGAAACTACGGGATAAGGTGTCAGTTTTGTTGGTACTATTCTAGGGTAAACATGATTTTTGGTTGCTCTATATTACACTTTTTTGAGACAAGGTAACAAAAATAGAAATTCGGATATTTCATCTCCATTTGCCAATAACTCTTGTGGAACACCTAAAGGGTTAACAAAGTTTGTAAAACTGGTTTTGAATACCTTGAGGGGCGTAGTTTCTTAGATGGAGTCACTTTTATGGAGTTTCTACTCTAGGGGTGCATCGGGGGCTTCAAATGGGACATGGTGTCAAAAAACAGTCCAGCAAAATCTGCCTTCCAAAACCATATGGCGCTCCTTTCCTTCTGCGCCCTGCAGTTTGGCCATACAGCAGTTTACGACCACATATAGGGTGTTTCTGAAAACTACAGAATCGGGGCAATAAAAATTGAGTTTTGTTTGGCTGTTAACCCTTGCTTTGTTACTGGAAAAATGGATTCAAACGGAAAATTTTTCAAAAATCGAAATTCTGAAATTTTATCTTTATTTGCCATTAACTCTTGTGGAAAACCTAAAGGGTTAATGACGTTTGTAAAATCAGTTTTGAATACCTTGAGGGGTGTAGTTTCTAGAATGGGGTAATTTTTGGGTGGTTTCTATTATGTAAGCCTCACAAAGTGACTTCAGACCTGAACTGGTCCCTAAAAAGTGGGTTTTTGAAAATTTCTGAAAAATTTCAAGATTTGCTTCTAAACTTCTAAGCCTTGTAACGTCCCCAAAAATGAAATAGCATTCCCAAAATGATCGATACATGAAGTAGACATATGGGGAATGTAAATCAATAACTTTTTTTGGCAGTATTACTATGTATTATAGAAGTAGAGTAATTGAAACTTGGAAAATTGCAAATTTTTCTAAATTTTTGGTAAATTTGGTATTTTTTTATAAATAAAAATGAAATTTTTCGACTTCATTTTACCACTGTCATGAAGTACAATATGTGACGAAAAAACAATCTCAGAATGGACTGGATAAGAAAAAGCGTTTTAAAGTTATCACCACATAAAGTGACAATGGTCAGATTTTGAAAAAATGGCCTGGTCCTTAAGGTGAAATAGGGCCGTGTCCTTAAGGGGTTAAGTCTGACCACAGATTTTCTATTGGATTGAGATCTGGGCTTTGACTAGGCCATTCCAACACATTTACATGTTTCCCCTTAAACCACTCAAGTGTTGCTTTAGCCGTGTGTTTGGCATCATTGTCCTGCTGGAAGGTGAACCTCTGTCCTAGCCTTAGATCACGCACAGAGTGCTACAGGCTCTGCTCAAGAATATCCCTGTATTTAGCACCATCCATCTTTCCCTCAACTCTGACCAGTTTCCTAGTCCCATCCCCACAGCATAATGCTGCCACCGCCATGCATCCCTGTGGGGATGGTGTTCCTTGGGTGATGTGATGTGTTTCGTTTGCGCCAGACATAGCGTTCTCTTTGATGGCCGAAAAGTTAAATTTTAGTCTCATCAGACCAGAGCACCTTCCTCCATACATTTTGTGAGTCTTCCACATGCCTTTTCACAAACTCACAACGTGCCTTTTTGTTTTTTGCTGAAAGTAATGGCTTTCTTCTGGCCACCCTGCTATAAAGCACAACTCTATGGAGCGTACGGCTTATTGTCGTCCTATGTACAGATCCTCCAGTCTCTGCTGTGGAACTCTGCAGCTCCTCCAGGGTTATCTTAGGTCTCTGTGCTGCCTCTCTGATTAATGCCCTCCTTGCCCGGTCCATGAGTTTTGGTGGACGAACGTCTCCTGGCAGGTTTGCTGTTGTGCCATGTACTTTCCATTTGGGTATGATAAATTTGATGGTGCTCCTGGGGATCATTAAAGATTTGGATATTTTTTTATAGCCTAACCCTGACTTGTACTTCTTAACAACATTGCCCCTTACTTGTTTGGAGAGTTCCTTGGTCTTTATGGCAGTGTTTGGTTAGTGATGCCTCTTGCTTAGGTGTTGCAGCCTTTGGGGCCTTTCAAAAAAGGTGTGTATTTGTAATGACAGATCATGTGACACTTAGATTGCACACAGGTGGACATCATGTCACTAATTATGTGACTTCTGAAGGTAATTGGTTGCACGAGAGCTTTTAATGGGCTTCCTAACAAAGGGGGTGAATACATACGTACATGCCAATTTTCTGTTTTCTATTTCTAAACAATAGCTTTATTTATATATGTTTCTCTTTTCACTTCACCAATTTAGGCCCCTTTCACATCTGCGTTGTGAGGATCCAGCGTGCACTTCTGTCGCCGGAAATGCCCGCTGGATCCGTCACAACGCAAGACAACTGAAAGCATTTGAAGACTGATCAGTCTTCAATATGCTTTCAGGTTACCATGGCAGCCAGGACGCTACTAAAGTCCCAGCTGCCATGGAAAAGAAGCAGGGAGCCTGTGGAAAAGCTACTTACCTTCCGTGCGGCGTTACAGTGATTGTCCCACCGGAACACGTCATCGGAGGTTATATAGCACTCGATGACACGTGCTCGGATCAGTCATAGTCAAGGAGAGCATCGGGTAGGAAGGGTAAGAAAGAGCAGGGAGCGAATATTAGCGATTGTAGTTACAGAAAGCTTTTCAAAGGCCCAAAAGTCCTTTTAAGGACTACTGTGTGTGTGTGTTTTAGATCAACAATATATTTAACAGCAGTGTCAGGGACATCCGTGCTAAGGAAGGGACAGATAGTGCAGAGAGAGAAATTTGCTGCATTTAATACCAAAAGCTTTTCAAAGAACCCAAAAAGGCTACTGTGTGTGTTTCGCAGCAGCAAAATATTTTTATTTTATAACTATTAGTGACATATACTGTACATCATCCGCAGACTGAGTCTTTAATAATCTGGGTCACATCTAGTGTCCATAATCTGTGGTGTTCTCTGTAACCTATACTGTCCTGCCTCAGAAAACACTGTCAGTATTACAAATTCCAATAATCTGGGCATAATATAGTATCCAAAATCTGTGGTGTTCTATAACCAATACTGTTCTGCCTCAGAAAACAGTGTGGATATTATAACTTCCATTAATCTGGGCCTAGTAAAGTGTCTAAAATCTGTGGGTTTTTGTATCCAATACTGAACTGAATCTGAAAACACTGTGTATATTACAACTTCCATTAATCTGGGCCTAGTAGAGTGTCTAAAATCTGTGGGTTTTTGTATCCAATACTGAACTGAATCTGAAAACACTGTCTATATCACAACTTCCATTAATCTGGGCCTAGTAAAGTTTCCAAAATCTGTGCGTTTTTATATCCAATACTGAACTGAATCTGAAAATAGTGTGTATATTACAACTTGCATTGATCGGGGCCTAGTAAAGTGGCCAAAATCTGTGGGTTTTTGTATCCAATACTGAACTGAATCTGAAAACAGTGTGTATATTACAACTTCCATTAATCTGGGCCTAGTAAAGTGTCCAAAATCTGTGGGTTTTTGTATCCAATACTGAACTGCATCTAAAAAAGTGTGTATATTACAACTTCCATTAATCTGAGCCTAGTAAAGTGTCTAAAATCTGTGGGTTTTGGTATCCAATACTGAACAGCATCTAAAAACACTGTCTATATTACAACTTCCATTTATCTGGGCCTAGTAAAGTGTCCAAAATCTGTGGTGTTCTGTAACCAATACTGTCCTGCATCAGAAAACTGTGTCTTCAGCGGACAGCAAAACAATCTGCGCCACATCTACAGACAAAACCATTAATATGAAGAAGGCGAGCGCAAAGGGACGGGGAAGTAGGCGTGATGCTGATAGTGCAAGCAGAGGCCGTGGCCCTGGGCGCAATGAAACTGGTGCCAGTGCACTAAAAAAAACTAAAAAATCCACCTTACCCAGCTTCATGTCTTCATTCTTAGCTGGGCGGTGCAGGAGAACACTATCCAAGTTGGACCAGTGCGAACAGGTAGTCGGTTGGATTGCTGAAGATCGGTTAAGCACCACCCTCTCTTCCACTAAGTCCAGTCTCGGAATCCAAGAGTCTGGTCAACCGAATCCTCACTCTGATCCTCCTTCCTCCCACCATGTTTAGTCTGGCCAAACAAGTGATCCCCCACTCGGATATTCACATGAATTCATCGCCAGTACTTGGTTTGGCTCTCTCGCCAAGCACGCTTGAAGAGGTACCTGAGATATTGTGCCCTGATTCCCAACCTCTTGAGCCTTCACAGTCTCAAGAAGATGACGGTGGTGAAAGGCAATCATTCGTTCACGAGGTGGATGATGATGAGACACAGTTGTCAATCACTGAGGTTGTGGTTAGGTTAAGTCAGGAGGATGAGCAGAGGGAGGTGGTGGACGATGAGGTCACTGACCCAACATGGGAAAGTGAAAAGCTGAGCGAGAACAGCAGTACAGAGGGGGAGGGATCCGCAGCACCACAACAATCTGGAAGAGGCAGTGGGGTTGCAAAAGGGAAAATCGGCCCACACCAAACAGGCCCGCAACCGTTACATGGAGCAGCCCTATGCGTAAATCTACCTTGCCAAGGGGTAGGTGTTCCGCAGTATGGCGCTTTTGTGAGGAAAGTGCAGACGACAAAAGAGTGGTAGTTTGCAACCTGTGCCATACCAAAATGAGACGGGACGTGAACACTAGCAACCTCACCACCACCAGGATGATCCGACACATGGCATCCAAGCACCCTAATAGGTGGGCCGAATGCCTGGGTCCACAATCTGGGTCTGCAGGTCACACTACTGCCTCCTCTTCCCCTGTGTTACCAACTGCCAGCCAATACCCTGTCGAAAGCGCAGACCCAGATGCCCCTCGCTCTGCACCTGGACCTTCGCATAAACCGTCAGCAACAACATCCACCTCTGTCACAACATCTCTGTCCCAGCGCAGCGTCCAAATGTCGATAACACAGGCATTTGAAATCAAGAGCAAATACTCACTTACAGGCCATAGCACTAAATGCGCAACTTTCGAAATTACTGGCCCTTGAAATGTTGCCATTTAGGCTTGTGGACACTGAGGCCTTCGGCAGCTGTCCTTCAGTACGCAGTCCCCAGCCGCCACTATTACACCAGTATGTGTCCCACAACATCACCCGTGCTCTGACCAACGCACTTACTGGGAAGGTCCACTTCACCACGGACACATGGACAAGTGCTGGTGGCCAGGGACGCTACATTTCCATGACCACACACTTAGTGAATGTTGTGGAGGACGGGTGTGAGTCGTACCCTGGGATGGCACAGGTGCTAACCACGCCCAGGATTGCAGGCCTACGTCCATCAGGGTCTCCACCAGCAGCTATATTACTGGCTCCAACCCCCACTTCTCCTCCTCCGCCGCCTCCTCCTCCACTTCCATCTCCAACAGCAGTCAGCCATCAGTCGCTAGCTGGAAGCAGTGTAGCACTGCTGTGGGTAAGCGTCAACAGGCCGTGCTGAAGCTGATCTGTTTAGTGGACAAACAGCACACCGCCACAGAGCTGTGTCAGGGTATAAGGGACCAGACCGAGCTGTGGCTCTCGCCACTCAACCCACAACCAGGCATGGTTGTGTCTGACAATGGCCGTAACTTGGTGGCGGCTTTGGAGCTCGCAAACCTGACACAAATCCCATGCCTAGCCCACGTCTTAAACTTAGTGGTTTAGCGGTTTATAAAAACCTACCCCAATTTGGCAGAGCTACAAGTGAAGGTGCGCCGCGTGTGTGCACATTTCCGCAAGTTATCCACAGCTTCAGCCGGTCTGTCAACGATGCAGCAGCACTTGCGGCTTCCAGCTCACCGACTGTTCTGCGACAGGAGCACGCGCTGGAACCCTACATTCTACATGTTGGCCAGGCTTTGTGAGCAGCAGAGGGCAGTTGTGGAATACCAGCTGCAACATGGTCGTCACGTTTCCAGTCAACTGCCACTATTCACAAGCGAGGAGAGGGCATTGATGTCAGACCTCTGTGAGGTTTTAAAAAACTTTGATGAATCCACACAGATGGCTAGTGGCGATAACTCTATTATCAGCGTAACTATCCCACTGCTGTGTCTACTCAAACGATCTCTGCTCACAATTAAGGATGACGCTCTGAATGTGGCAGACGAGGAAATGGGGGACAAGATTACACAGGGTGATAGCCAGACCACCCATAGTTCTTCTTCTCAGCACGAATTGGGCCATGAAGAGGAGGAGGAGTAGCTGAGGACAGTTGCCTCTGCTACAGAGGGTAGTAGCCATGGAACTTTCATTCCATTTGTTCAGCATGAATGGGCAGAAGAGGAGGAGGATGAGGGGATGGAGAGTCATCCTGATGTTGACATCGATGTCTTGCCTGTTGGTACTCTTGCACACATGGCTGACTTCATGTTAGGCTGACTTTCCCGCGACCCTCGGGTTATACGCATTTTAGATAACACAGATTACTGGGTGTTCGCCCTTTTTGACCCCCGCTACAAAGAGAACTTCTCATCTCTAATTCCTGTGGTGGAGAGGACAAGTAAAACGTCCTTTCATCTGACAATGCGGCCGGCAGAGTCCGTACTTCCTTAGGCAACCGAGGAAGGGAGACAAGGGAAAAGTTCCAACAGAGGTAGGGCAACACTCTCCAAGGCATGGGACACTTTCATGACACCCCACCAGCAACCTCACCCTGAAGCGCAGCCTAGTGGCACAAGGAGGGAAAGTTTTGGAAGATGGTGAAGGAATACATCGCAGACCGTGTCAGCGTCCTAAATGATCCCTCAGTGCCTTACAACTACTGGGTGTCCAAGCTGGACACGTGGCACGAACTTGTGCTCTACGCCTTGGAGGTGCTGGCCTGCCCTGCTGCCAGCATTTTGTCTGAGCGTGTATTTAGTGCTGCTGGTGGCATTATAACTGATAAGCGTATCCGCTTGTTCACTGACAATGCTGACAGGTTCACTCAGATAAAAATGAACAAGGTCTGGATTGCCCCTGACTTCTCAACTCCACCAGAGGAGAGCTGAGCTGATGATGAACATAAAGGCAATTTCAATGTATTGTTCACAATGTACTCAGTCTACTGTAGTGTATTCCCATGCACCTTTTCCACCACAAAAAAGTGTATATGGTTGAATCTTGTTTTCTCCTCCTCATCCAGCTTGTATATATTCCCTCCACTACAATTTTTAAAGTGGGTCAGCTCACCAGCAGGCCCTCAACCATAATATTTTAGAGGGTCAGCTAAACAGCAGGTCCTCACCTATAATGTTTTAGAGGGTCAGCTCACCAGCAGGCCCTAAACTATAATGTTAGGGTCAGCTCACCAGCGGGCCCTCAATCATAATATTTTATAGGGTCAGCTCGCCAGCAGACCCTCAACCATAATGTTTTAGAGGGTCAGCTAACCAGCAGGCCATGAAGCATAACGTTTTACAGGGTCAGCTCACCAGCCGGCCCTCAACCATAATGTTTTACAGGGTCAGCTCACCAGCAGGCCCTCAACCATAATGTTTTACAGGGTCAGCTCACTAGCAGGCCCTCAACCATAATGTTTTACAGGGTCAGCTCACTAGCAGGCCCTCAACCATAATGTTTTACAGGGTCAGCTCACCAGCAGGCCCTCAACCATAATGTTTTACAGGGTCAGCTCACTAGCAGGCCCTCAACCATAATGTTTTACAGGGTCAGCTCACCAGCAGCGGCCCTTCGCCCCTAATGTTTAGGAGGGTCAGTTCAGCAGCAGGCCCTCGCATGTAATGTTTTAGAGGGTCACCAGCAGGCCCTTTCTCCAAATGTTTTTGAGGGTCACCAGCAGGCCACCAATCATAATTTTTCAAGGGTGTGTATGATGCCCTCCTTTGTGTGTAATAAAGGGCATATTGTAGTGCCGGTTCCTTGTAATTTTTGGCAGCCCCTTCACTTAGTGCATAGGCTTTATGAGTGTAGGAGTCCCACCACCTGAACAATTGTACCAAAATGTGAACGGCGCCCTCCTTTATGTGATATACAGGCTGTTTCGGAGTGCCTCTTGTTTGTAATTTTTGGCAGCACTTGCACTTTATATACAATTGAATAATCAGGAAAGAATGTTAAAAAAATTTTTTTTTTTTTTTTGGGGGGGGGGGGGTCTGTAAAACTGGCGGACAACATGGTTCCCAGCAGCGACCTGGGAGTCCAAGATGCACCCATACATCGTCCCCATGCTGTTCCCGATCCTTTTCGGTGGTGTTTCTGTCGCGTTCTGACCTTTTCCAATGGACCAGACACTGTCCCCTTTTCAGAGTAGGGGTTCCTGCTTGTCTCCCATTGACTTCCATTATACTCGGGTGCTCGGCCGAGCACACGAGTATAGCAATGTGATCGGTCCAAACACCCGAACACTCGAATACTTTAGTGCTCGCTCATCACTAGTGTACATCTTAGCTTCCATTACAGATGCTGCTGCTCCAAGAACTACATCCAACGAGTTGCAATAATACAGTTGTACCAATATCTAAGTAGTGAGACCCCTAGAGGCCATACACAGCATATAACATATTGCTACACTCAGGATGCAGATATAGTAGGAATCGGGCCATACCTCAGCCAACCGGGAATGCTGGACAGCTGCCGAAATCTGGGTTTCCTACAGAATACAGGAGTATGGTATACCAATGATGAGGGCTTCAGAACAGGATTGGCTCTTTGCAGTGGTTCTCTGAACTGGATAACATAAAGGAGTCCAGAGTGAAAGATCCCTCTCTATTATATCTATATGCTCTAAAAAGGCAAACAAAAAGGCAATAGCAACAATTGTAATTGGTGTTTTAGGATATTAATGAAGACCTATTGTAAGTCCATCAGTGTTGGATCAAGACGAGGTCCCACATAGACCAGCAAAACAAAAAGGAAGTAGCTTCTTTAAAAAATTGAGGTTGAGCCTGGTAATGCAACACAACCCATTTAAGTGAATGGGGCTGAGCTGAGCCCCTGGCACACAACACTGGTACAGATACTGCTCTTGTATGATGCAGTGAAGGGGCTGCTGGTCTCTGGCGAGTGCTTCAAGCCTTTATTTCTGTTTATTGTGGGAGTCCCAGGGGTAGTACCTGTTCCGATCACACATTTAGGGTAAGCACATTGCAAATATGAACCCCCTTTAAACCTGGTAGATTCAGACTTCTGACACTACGATAATTTGTTAGGGTACTTTTACACTTGCGGCAGGACGGATCCGGCAGGCTATTTGTCCTGAGGCAAGTACCGATGCACTGCTGTGCTGCTGCTCCGTCCCCATTGACTATAATGGGGCGGGGGGCGGAGCTACGACGCAGCACGGGTGCATGGGTACTGAATAGCCTGCCGGATCCGTCCTGCCGCAAGTGTAAAAGTACCCTTAGGCATCGTACTTGAGGTAAAAGCAAAATAATGTATTATAACGTACTTTTTCTAACAAAGCTTTAAAAATATCTGCATAATCTAAGTGAATGGAAACATTTATTTTTGGGGATGAAAACTTCTCAGGGTCATGTCCAGCATCACCTGTCCTTTAGACAGCTTTCACACTGATTTTTTTTGGCATTTTTGCTACTTTTCGTGCAGTTTTTTCTGTGTTGTTTTCCAACTTCTTCTTCATATTACTCAAAAGTCTATAACGAATTCTGAAACTCATTAAAAAGCATTTTTGGCATGCTGTTTTTCTGTGTTGTATATGTGTGTTTAAGCATTTTTGTTTAAGCTTAGTTCCCATAGGAATTAATATGGGAGTTAAAAAAAAAACTGCTAAAAAGAAAACCACCTATTCTAAGTCTTCAGTAAAAAAAAGGCTAAATAAAAAACGCAAAACACAAAAAAGGTGAAAAGAAGAAAACATTCAGTGTGAAGGAAAACTACAGTAAAATGCCTTTTGTGCTGCAGTGTTAGCATTTTTTTAATGTAGGCTTAAAAAAGGCGCTTTATCAAAGATTTTTCAACTTCCCCCGAGAATCCAATAGGAAAAATGCCTAAAAAAATGGTTAATTTTTAATTAAAAAATGCTAAAAACACATTGCAAAAAAAATGTTTTGTCTGCTGTGAATTTCATTATTCATTATAGATTTTAAAGGAGTTGTCCACATTTTTGTTTATTGATGATGACCTATCCCCAGGATCGGCCATCGATATCTGATTGACGGAGGTCTGACACCCTGCACCCACTATTCCTGAGTAACTCTGGTGCTGGGAATACAGAATTCACCTCAGTGGGAGCAGCGCTGCAGTAACCAACTCCGTTCACTACACGATGGATGGAGCTGTGTAGTTCCGGCGCCTACTCCCAGAGCTGGGGCTACTCAGGAACAGCTGATGGTACAGGGTGTCGGACCACACGCCGATGAGATATCAATGACCTATCATGATTATATTTTGTGGAAAAAAGACCGGCACTCACTTGCTTGAATGAAAGTAGTGATTTATTGTCAAATTATAATCTCATGTGACGCGTTTCGGCTCTAATAGCCTTCCTCAGACAAATACCTTCACTGGAGTGCTGATCTATTATCTTGCATCTATTCTGATGATAGGCGCCAGAACTATTCCAGTCCATGCTTTAATGCTGAGGCTATTGTCCATCTTTCTCTCTATATTGCATGTAGGACTGAAGGTGCAACAAGGACGCCCAACAATAACGAGCATACATCTATACAGGTGAAACTCGAAAAATTAGAATATCGTGTAAAGTTCATTTATTTCAGTAATGCAACTTAAAAGGTGAAACTAATCATTACATGCAAAGCGAGATATTTCAAGCCTTCATTTGTTATAATTTGGATGATTATGGTTTACAGATTATGAAACCCCAAAGTCACAATTTTGAGGTACCCTTTGCTTAGGGGGTATGGATTAATTAGCTGACTAGAGTGTGACACTTTGAGCCTAGAAAATTTGAACCTTTTGACAAAATTCTAATTTTAAGCTGCATTAATGCAATTCCTTTTAATTTGCATTACTGAAATAAATGGACTTTTGCACGATATTCTAATTTTTGAGTTTCACCTGTAGATATATATATATATATATATATATCAAATAAGCCACTCTAGGGGTGGCAGCTGGGCACATACTCAGCAGAATTCAGCATCAGTTCCCTTCTCCAACTAGAGATTTTGTGGCAACAGGTTGAGGAAGTTTGTTCTTTTGAGGAAATGAAAGTGACCATGATCCTACTTCAAAAGGAATTTTCTTTAGGCTAAGGGTACTTTCACACTTGCGTTGGTGCGGATCCGTCTGTTTATTTGCACAGACGGATCCGCACCTCTAATTCAAACGTTTGTATCCGTTCAGAACGGATCCGTTTGCATTAGGTTTAAAGAAAAATGACAAAGTCCAAAACGGATCCGTTTTGAATTACATTGAAAGTCAATGGGGAACGGATCTGTTTTCAAATGCACCATATTGTGTCACTGACAACGGATCCGTCCCCATTGACTTAGGGTCCATTCACACGTCCGCAATTCTGTTCCGCATTTGCGTAACGGAATTGCGGACCCATTATTTCAATAGGGACAGACGATGTCCTGGCCGCAATTGCGGATCCGCACTTCCAGGTCAGCAATCACGTTCCCGAAAAATATCGAACATGTCCTATTCTTGTCTGCAATTGCGGACCAGAAAAGGCATTTCTATGAGTGCCGGCATGCGGTCCGCAAATCACCAGAACACATCGGCGATGTCGGCTTTGCGGATCCGTGGATCCGCAAAACACACACGGACGTGTGAATGGACCCTTAGGCCTCATGCACACGACCGTTGTTTGATACCGTGTCCTTTGCTCCGTTTTTCGTGATTTTCTGCGAACCCATTGTTTTTCAATGGGTCCGTGGAAACCTCGGCAAATGCACCGTTTGTCCTCTGCGTCCGTGGTCGGTGATTCCAGTCCGTCAAAAAATATTACCTGTCCTATTCTTGTCCGTGAAAAACGGTTCACGGACCCATTCAAGTCAATGGGTCCGTGAAAAAATGCGGACGGCCATCCGTGTGTCATCCGCGTTCCGTGTCCATTTTTTTTGCGGATCCCTTGGGAGGCACTTGGGAAAAATTGTCAGCCTGTCTTTTGGTAAAATCTTTTGGGTCATGTCCGCTAAAAAAAACGGAAGACACACGGAAACACAACGGAAGGCAAAAACGGACACGAATCACTGAACAACGGAACCCCTTTTTGTGGACAGCATAAAAAAACGGTCGTGTGCATGAGGCCTAACATTGTAAAAAAAAACTGATCCGTTAGGCTCCGCCTCTTTAGACGGACACCGAAATGTTGCATGCTGCGTTTTGGTGTCCGCCTCCAAAACGGAATAGAGGCGGAACGGAGCCGAACTGATGCATTCTGAATGGATCCTTATCCATTCAGAATGCACTGGGGCTTAACTGATCCGTTTTGGACCGTTGGTGAGAGCCCTGAAACGGATCTCACAAACGGAATACAAAATGCTAGTGTGAAAGTAGCCTAAGCAAAATATCTAATGTAAGCATTATAAATATCAGCGGACAAGATGGAGTTTAAAACAAGATGGTGGAGTTAATAGGGAGGGTGTATTTCAAGCCCACCCTTAAAAATGTGTGGATATGTTCTCTGTGTTATATGTCAGGTCTTGAGAAAATGTTTGTTTTAGGCCATGTGCCAAAAGAGGGATCGGTATTCTCTGCTGGTAAAAAGGTTTTACGCCCTCTTCCTCTACCTGAAGAGGAGGGATCTCCACTTTCACAACAACGCAAGTCATCCGCAGGACTAGAAATTCAGATTGCAGATGCGTTTTTCACGCGTATAATAAAAAACTGTTTACAAACAACATCTCTTAGCAACCATCAGTGAAAAGCGCATCGCATCCACACTTGCTTGCGGATGCAATTTTCACGTAGTCCACTTTACTTCTATGGAGTTAGCGTTGCGTGAAAAACGCAGAATATAGAACATGCTGCAATTTTTACCCAACGCATAAGCGATGCGTGAAAAATAACGCTCATGTACACAGACCTATTAAAATGAATAGGTCCGGATTCAGTGCGGCGCTATGTGTTCGTATCACGCATTGCACCCGCACGGAAAACTCGCTTGTGTGAAAGGGGCCTTACAAGGGCTTAACTGGTACTTCGAGACTTATAGTTTGAGTTTCATCCTTGATTGTACATTTCATACTCCTAAGTACAGATGGTGATTCCTCAGCAATGGCTTTCTTAACCTCTTAAGGACATAGGGCGTATGGGTACGCCCTAATGTCCGAGTCCTTAAGGACACAGGACACAGGGCGTACCCATACGCCCTAAATAAAAAAAAAAAAAAAAAAAGCGCTAGAAATATGGTTCCTGCTGCGATCGTGCAGCAGGAACCATGTTCACATGCCGAGCGGGGTCGTGTGACCCCCCCGCATCGGCGATCGCAACAAACCGCAAGTCAATTCAGACCTGCGGTTTGTTGCGTTTATGGTCCATTCGGGTCTCCGGTGACCCGATGAATCGGAAAGGAACGGTGATCCGTGGTGTGATATCACACCACCTATCACTGTCCTAGCTTTGGGGGCAGTGGCGGCGGCATTTAAATCCTATTGGCTGGCGCGGCGGTGGCGGCAGATTCAAGCGGCCCCTGTGCCAGCCGTTCCTCCCACTTCCTTACAGCCTGCAGAGGAGAGAGGATCTTGTCGCCCGGATCAAGGATCGACCTTCCACAGCCTGGACCTGCATCCCCCGCCCTGGACCTGCATCCCCTGCCTGGACATGCATCCCCTGCCTGGACCTGCATCCCAAGCTTGGACCCACCTGGACCTGCATCCCCTTCCTGGACCTGCATCCCCCACCTGGACCTGCATCCCCAGCAGCACCTTCAGGTAGGGTAGGGAAAGTAAGGGAGAGGGAATATTTAGGCAGGGATAATGAGGGAAAGTTAGTAAGGAAAAAAGGTGTCATCCCCAGCCGGACCTGCATCCCCACCTGGACCTGCTTCCCCAGCAGCAACTACAGGTAGGACAGGAAAAGTAAGGGAGAGAGTATATTTAGGAAGGGACAGTTAGTTTAGGAAAAAAGGTTAGATAGGTTCCGGTGTCATCCCCAGAGGACCCCAGTGGACCTGAAACTCCTGCATCCCCAGCACCACCTGCATCCCCAGCACCACCTTCAGGTAGGACAGGGAAAGTAAGGAATAGGGTATATTTAGGAAGGGAAAGCAAGGGACAGTTAGTTTAGGAAAAAAATAATATTTTTTTAACCCCTTTTTAAAGCGAAGACCCGGCCCTACACACACGCACACTTCAATAAAGTTTATTTTACACACACGCACACTTCAATAAAGTTTATTTTACACGCACGCACGCACACTTTCACACACACATACATACCCATGGCCGGCCGGATGTTCTTGGTGGAGGAGGCATACACCCATATGCTCTCCGACACCGAGAGCGCAAGTGAGTATGAGGATGACCCCACGTTCCTATTGTAATCCGCATCCTCCTCATTATCATCTGATGACGATGAGCCCCCAAGGCGGCGGAGACAGGGTCCCCACATGCTAGGGACCCCGTGGCTCACACCATTACGAGCAGCCCTGGGGCTCGTACTGGTTTCCCGGCCCACTAAATAAGCGCACTGGAACCCCGTACCGGTGAACTTAACTGTTTTTTTTCAGTGACCCATTGGTGAATCTGATGGTGGAGCAGACGAATCTGTACGCCCAACAGTTCGTTGCTCAGCACCCAGGCTCCTTTTTGGCTAGGCCCGGTGGCTGGACCCCGGTCAGTGCAGCTGAGATGAGGATGTTTTGGGGCCTCGTGCTGCACATGGGCCTAGTGCAAAAACCAAGTGTCAGGCAATACTGGAGTGGGGACGTCCTCTACCAGACTCCACTGTACAGTATGGCTATGGCACGTACCCGGTTTGAGGCCATACAGAAATGCCTGCATTATGCAGATAATGCAGCATGTCCCCCCCAAGGTGATCCTGCCTATGACCGGCTGTATAAGATACGGCTGGGCATAGATCACTTTGGGGCCAAATTTGTTCAGTCCTACGTACCTGGAAGGGAGGTCGCGGTTGAGGAGTCTCTCGTTGCTTTCAAGGGGAGACTCAGTTTCCGCCAATACATTCCCACTAAGCGAGCGAGGTATGGCGTGAAGCTGTACAAAATTTGTGAGAGTACCTCAGGGTACACTTACAAATTTCGTGTTTACGAGGGACGAGATTCCCGTATTCAACCCCCAGAATGTCCCCCCACTCTGGGTGTTAGCGGGAAACTTGTGTGGGACCTTTTGCACCCACTACTAGATAAGGGTTACCACTTGTACGTGGATAACTTTTATACTAGTATCCCCTTGTATCAGACCCTCACCGCCAGATCCACGTTCGCTTGTGGGACTGTGTGGAAAAATCAGCGCGGCCTCTCTACCTACCCCCTCCAGGTACCCATCCCCAGGGGTGAGACCCGTGCCCTTACCAGCGACAACCTGTTGCTGGTCAGATCTAAGGACAAGAGGGATGTCCTTATGCTGACCACAATCCATGGTAACGGCATCACCCCAGTCTCTGTGCGAGGTACCACGGCAACGGTCCTCAAGCCCGATTGTATCGTCGACTACAATCGGTATATGGGAGGAGTTAATCTATCTGATCAAGTCCTCAAACCATATAACGCCATGCGCAAAACCCGGGCATGGTACAAAAAAGTTGCGGTCTACTTGGTACAGGTTGCCTTGTACAACGCTTTTGTACTATTCCGAAGCGCTGGCAGCACAGGGAAATTCCTCGTATTCTATGAAGCAGTGCTCAAGGCCCTAATCTTTTCTGACCGGGAAAGAGCAGGTCGGAGTACCTCGGGAATTGGAGGTGCCCGGATTGTACTGGAAAGAAGGGACGATCCCCAAAAAAGTGCAGAGTGTGTCGCAAGAGGGGGATACGGAAGGACACCACCACTCAATGCGACACGTGCCCCGATCATCCGGGCCTCTGCACTATCAATTGCTTCAGGGAGTATCACACTTCCGTGGAGTACTACATTTTTATAATTCCCGACAGTCCCCTAGAGAACATAAAAAAACTATGGCTCTCAGACTTTGGAAACAAAGTTTTTTTTTTTCAAAAATTATATTAGTTTTAGTGCAGGCATCCTCAAACTGCGGCCCTCCAGATGTTGTAAAACTACAACTACCAGCATGTCCAGACAACCTATAGCTATCAGGCTACAGCAGGGCATGGTGGGAATTGTAGTTTTACAACATCTGGAGGGCCGCAGTTTGAGGATGCCTGTTTTAGTGTCTCCAAAGTCTGAGAGCCATACATATTGGGCATCAGCAGGTCCGTAAAAATCTGCTCTATAAAAATAACCTTTGACCCAACCCCTCGGATGGACAGCGTTAAAAAAATAAAATAAAAACAGTGTAAAAAAAAGCGCCTTTTTTTCTCACCTAACATCACAAAAAGTGTAATAGCGAGCGATCAAAAAGTCATGTGCACCCCCAAATAGTGCCAATAAAACCGCCATCTCATCCCACAAAAAATAAGCCCCTACATTAGACAGTCGCCCAACCAAAAAAAAAAACTGTAGCTCCCAGGCTATGGAGATAGTAAAATTATTAAATTTTTGTTCCTAAAATGATAATATAGTATAAAATCTAAACAAATTATATAGAGTAGACATATTAGGTATCACCACATCCATAACAATCTGCCCTGTTGTCATAAATGGCTATATAGCCAAACGGCAGGGCATAGAACGAAGGGAACGCCATATGGTTTCTGGAAGGCAGATTTTGATGGACTGGTTTATTTACACCATGTCCCATTAGAAGCCCCACTGATGTAGCCTAGACTAGAAACTCCAAAAAAGTGACCCCCATCTAAGAAACTACACCCCTTAAGGTATTCAAAAATTACTTTACAAAATTTGTTAACCCTTTAGGTGTTCCACAAAACTTAATGGTGAATGTAGAAACAATTTTAAAATTAAAATTTTTTTGTTACCTTGCCTCAAAAAAGTGTAATATAGAGCAACCAAAAATCATATTTACCCTAAAAAAGACCCAAAACAACAACCACCTTATCCCGTAGTTTCCAAGATGGGGTCACTTTTATGGAGTTTCTACTCTAGGGGTGCATCAGGGGGGCTTGAATTGGGATATGGTGTAAAAAAAACAGCCCTGCAAAATCTGCCTTCCAAAACCCATATGGCGTTCCCCTCCTTCTGCGCCCTGCTGTTTGGTATGGGGTGTTTCTGCAAACTACAGAATCAGGGCAACCCATATTGAGTTTTGTTTGGCAGTTAACCCTTGCTTTGTTCCTGAAAAAAATGGATTATAATGAAAAATTTTCCCAAAAAATCGAAATTCTGAAATTTTATCTCCATTTTCTATTAACTCTTGTGGAACACCTAAAGGGTTAACAGCGTTTTTAAATCCAGTTTTGAATACCTTGCGGGGTGTAGTTTCTAAATGGGGTCATTTTTGGGTGGTTTCTATTATGTAAGCTTCACAAAGTGACTTCAGACCTGAACTGGTCCATAAAAAATGGGATTTGGGAAACTTCTGAAAAATTTCCAAATTTGCTTCTAAACTTCTAAGCTATGCAACATCCCCAAAAAATAAAATGGCATTCCCCAAATGATCCAAACATGAAGTAGACATATGGGGAATGTAAAGTCATCACAATTCTTTTGGGTATTACTATGTGTTATATAAGTAGAGAAACTGAAACTTTGAAATTTGCTAAATTTTCCACATTTTTGGTAAATTGGGTATTTTTTTAAGCTAAAAAATTATATTTTTTGACCAGATTTTAGCAGTGTCATGAAGTACAATATGTGATGAAAAAACAATCTCAGAATGGCCTGGGTAATTAAAAGCGTTTAAAAGTTATCACCACATAAACTGACAGTGGTCAGATTTTAAAAAAATGGCCTGGGGTCCTTAAGGTGAAATAGGGCCTTGTCCTTAAGGGGTTAAATGCAGAACTGGCACATCAATTTAGTATGTAGCCCCCAATTTTGCCTTGCATAATAAATTCCTTAAAACGGATCTTAGCTTCTACTTTCTGAGGCCTAACTCCCTGCAACAATAAAGGACATCTAATTAAAAACCATCTCACATCCCCCTTAGAAGTACCGTAGGCATCAGAGTCGTGGGGTCATGGGCTGCTTCCCCAGAACTCTCCAGCCTGGTGGACATACAAGCTTCACTGGGCTGCCCGCATCTACCTTATGAGGCGGGCGATCGCTGGATTGGCCAACTGCTCAACACTGACATCATTTGGACTTCCAACCTCCACTGCCTTCAGATGTCTCGGGATTAAATCAGAATACTAGCATGATAAGGCAGTGCATGTGATCAGGTCCTGGCTTTGGATCTGACCAAGATCAAGATTGGCATTAAGTTTGTATGTTTGCCGGATGTTTGCTTGGGTTTCCATTCACATTTTAAAGACAAACTGACAGTGAATTGTGTGATTGTGAATCTCACTGGGCACTGTGAGTGATGACATCTGTAAAGCATTGTACCATATGCATAGGCGTAGCTATAGGGGGTGCAGAGGTAGCAGTCGCTACCGGGCCCCGGAGCCTGAGGGGGCCTAAAGACTCTTGTGCCGCATAAGAAGACACACAAAGCACTGAGGGAAGGGGGGCCCAAGCTGAACTCTTGCACCAGGGCCCATGAGCCGTTAGCTACGTTAATGCTATGTACGCAAGAGACATAAATACATCTGTATGATGAGTGCAGCGGACATTGCAGGAGTATGGCAAGTCAGGGCACTTGCTGGGCCACCAGGGACTTTACCATTAGTCATTTCACTGACCTAGACTGTCAGGGATTTTACCATTAATCACTTCACTACCCTAGACCACCATGGAATTTACTATTATTCATTTCACTGCCCTAGACTGTTAGGGATTTTACCATTAATCACTTCACTACCCTAGACTACCATGGACTTTACTATTAGTCATTTCACTGCCTTAAACTGTCAGGGATTTTACCATTAATCACTTCACTACCCTAGACCACCATAGACTTTACTATTACTCATTTCACTGCCCTAGACTATCAGGGATTTTACCATTAATCACTTCACTACCCTAGACCACCATGGACTTTACTATTAGTCATTTCACTGCCTTAAACTGTCAGGGATTTTACCATTAATCACTTCACTACCCTAGACCACCATAGACTTTACTATTACTCATTTCACTGCCCTAGACTATCAGGGATTTTACCATTAATCACTTCACTACCCTAGACCACCATGGACTTTACTATTAGTCATTTCACTGCCTTAAACTGTCAGGGATTTTACCATTAATCACTTCACTACCCTAAACCACCATGGACTTTACTATTACTCATTTCACTGCTCTAGGCAGTCAAGAATTTTACCATTTATCACTTCACTACCCTAGACTACCATGGACTTTACTATTAGTCATTTCACTGCCCTAGACTGTCAGGGTTTTTACCATTAATTACTTCGCTACCCTAGACCACCATGGACTTTACTATTACTCATTTCCCTACCCTAGACATGACAGATCATTTATTTGCGGACAATCTGTAGTTTTTATTGATACCATTTTGGAGTGTGCGTGACTTTTTGATCACATTTTTTGAGTAAAATATTGGAAAAGTATTGGAAAAATATTTTTATATTTTAATAGTATGGGCATTTTCGGGCATGGTAAATACCCATGCTTGATTTTTATATTTTTTGTTATTTAGGTAATAATTTTTTTATTATATGGAAAGGTGGGTGATTTAAACTTTTATATTTTTTTTATATATTTAATAGTTGTTTTTTTCCCCAACTTTTTTGCAATGATTTTGAAGCTCCTATGGGAACGTACAAAATCCATTTTTTAATTTTCAGGGATCAATCAGGGATTTTTAAAATGCATCTGTTACTGACTATTGCTCATTTCTTATGTTGGCCTGTCAGCTGGTGGCCAAAATAAGAATTGCAGCTTGAATGCCCTCAGCCTCTTCAGCGAGGCTAAGCGCATTTTAATCAATTACCGGCATCCTCATTGGCCACAAAGGATGTCGGGAACAAGACCGGAAGCGCGAGCTTTAGATGCCGTGATATCACTTAATCACGACATCTAAAGGCTTTAATTACCGCGATCAGCATTATTGCACCATTAATAATATGTATGCAAATTTATTAAAAAAGGAAAAATAAAGATTGTGCATGCATTAACGTATTCGGACCTTTTGCTAAGACACTTGAAATTTAGCTCTGGGGGCCCCCCGTTTCTCTTAATCATCTTTGAGATGTTTCTACACCTTGATTTAAAGGCCCAGAATGATTAGTAATTTAAATGAATGAACTTATACTGAATCTTTTCCCATAAAACTATGTTCTGCTAAGATCCGCTCAGCTCCTCCTGCTGCTGTATAACATGCTGCTTGCAGATAATTTTGCCTTTTTATGGTGACATGTTCCCTTTAAGAAAATTGCTTAACAGTAGCCCCATGGTCCAGAGACACAATGGCCAGGGTGGGACCTCATTGACTTCTATGGGTGAGTTTTCTAGGCATAGTCTGTGAGCTGTGCAGGGAGAGAATAGATACACTCTGACAATCACCTACTGTGAATGGTGGATCCTGTCTTAACTATACATAGAGGTGACATCATTACAGGGAGGATTAGAATAACAGATTAGCAGATAGCTGCAGTAAAGTGATCGGTACAGATCAAGAAGTGGTGCCTATTATTAGGTCTAACGGCCAGTGCAAAAACTGCAGTATTTTATAGTTTCCTTTACAGATATTGACATAGAAAATTAAAAGTACCATCGAAAATTCTTTAAAACATATGATAAACACGATATAAACAATAGGTCATTTTCTGATGACACATTTAGGGTTGGGCAATATACCGGTGTCTGCGATATACCGCGGTATTAAGAAACTGCGATATGGCGATATCACAGTTTCCTAATAACCGCGGTATTTAATGACGTCATATAAGCGGTCGCACGTGTGCCGACCGCTCCTAAAACGTCCATGTACTGCGCCTGCACAAAGAAAGTGTTGGTCCCCGCTACGGCTGCCTCCTGCTTTCTCCTATTCTGCCCCCCGTACTGACACAACGCCCGGGACCTGCGGGCACAGAGCGGCCCCAGGGCGGGGTGTGGAATTGCTATCGCCCGACGCCCGGGACATGGCGCCGGGCAGGTAGTTTGTGCAGATAGCTTAGCCCTCATTCGGGCAAGTAGCAGGGCTCGTGTGGCGGCGGTTTTTCATCTTGCACGGCCCGGCAGCACGTTTGGACGGCTTTCCGCACTGTGATCAGCGCTGCGCACAGTGTGCAGGCAAGAAGTCGGGAACAGAGTAGTGAGACCAGACGGAAGTCATCCAGCTCCCAGCAGAAGCGCCGACACCGCCGAGTCAGCGGCTTAAGTAGTAATGGAAGCTTCTGTCTCCTTACATGGTGGCAGCCCCTGCCCTGATACCTATCTAGCAGGTAGTGTGTGCGGTGACTCCTCTGGGTGAGCTGTGGAGGATACTCTCCTGTCAGACTGCAGCTCTGCTTCTTCTCCTGGCGCTGAAGCTAGAGTCCTGCCTTCCTCTTTGTGCTGCCAAGTTCCAGCCACTCACCCTCCATGGGGGAGCTGCCCCATTATTGCATGTATATAACATTAAAGGTATTCACTGCCCCAGTATGGCATATAGTATATGCCATACTGGGGCAGTGAATCCCTTTAATGTACATGCCCTACTGGGGCAGTGAATCCCTTTAACCGCTTCAGCCCCCCTAGCTTAAACACCCTTAATGACCAGGCCACTTTTTACAATTCCGCACTACACTACTTTCACCGTTTATTGCTCCGTCATACAACTTACCACCCAAATGAATTTTGCCTCCTTTTCTTCTCACTAATAGAGCTTTCATTTGGTGGTATTTCATTGCTGCTGACATTTTTACTTTTTTTGCTATTAATCAAAAATTACCGAAATTTTTGCAAAAAAATGACATTTTTCACTTTCTGTTGTAATTTTTTTTTAAAAAACTACATTTCTATATACATTTTTCTCAAAATTTATTGTTCTACATGTCTTTGATAAAAAAAAGTCCAATAAGTGTATATTTATTGGTTTGGGTAAAAGTTATAGCGTTTACAAACTATGGTGCAAAAAAGTGAATTTCTGCATTTTGAAGCAGCTCTGACTTTCTGAGCACCTGTCATGTTTCTTCAGGTGCTAGAATGTCAGGAAAGTATAAATACCCCCCAAATGACACCATTTTAGAAAGAAGACACCCCAAAGTATTCGCAGAGGGGCATGGTGAGTTCATGTATCATTTCATTTTTTTTCACAAGTTAGCGGAAAATGACACTTTCTGAGAAAAAAAAAAAAAAAAGTTTCAATTTCTGATAACTTCTGGCAAAAAAAAAAAAAAATCTCAGACGGACTCACTATGCCCCTCAGTGAATACCTTGGGGTGTCTACTTTCCGAAATGGAAATTTGGATTCTCACGCTTTAGGGCCCCTAAAATGCCAGGGCAGTATAAATACCCCACAAGTGACCCCATTGTGGAAAGAAGACACCCCAAGGTATTCTGTGAGGGGCATGGCGAGTTCACAGAAAAAAAAATAATTGGCACAAGTCAGCGGGAATTGATTTTTTTTTTTTTTTTTTTACAGTCTCATATTCCACTAACTTGTGACAAAAAATAAAATTTTGCATGAACTCGCCATACCCCTCACGGAATACCTTGGGGTGTCTTCTTTCTAAAATGGGGTCACATGTGAGGTGTTTGTACTGCTCTGGCATCTGAGGGTCTCCGCAATCATTACACGTATGGCCAGCATTAGGAGTTTCTGCGATTCTCCGTATATTGAGCATACGGGTAATGAGATTTTTTTTTTCCGTTCAGCCTCTGCGCTGAAAAAAAAAAAAAAAATGAACGGCACTGATTTTTTCATTCGCATCAGTCAATGTGGATGAAAAAATCTCTGCCAAAATCAGTGACTGCGGTGCGGTGGGCTGGGCGCTAACTACCTAACAAGTAGCTAACTAACTGGCGGTGATAAGGGACCCTTATGCCCCATTCACACGTCCGCAATTCTGTTTGCGGAACGGAATTGCGGACCCATTCATTTCTATGGGGATAGACTTTGTCCCGCTCGGATCCGGAATTACGGATCCGCGCTTCCGGGTCTGCACTTCCGTTCCGCAAAAATATAGAACATGTCCTATTCTTGTCCGCAATTGGACAAGGAATCGGACAAGAAAAAGCATTTTCTATATAGTTCTGGCAATGTGCGGATCTGCAAAATGCAGAAAGCACATTGCCGGTGTCCGTGTTTTGAGGATCTGTGGATCCGCGGATCAGATCCGCGGATCCACGGATCCGCAAAACACATATGGACATCTGAATGGAGCCTTACAAGGGGTTTGATCAATGACAGGGGGGTGATCAGGGGGTCTGGGTTGGGTGATCAAGGGGTTGGTGGTGAGGGGGTGGGGGGTTAGTGTAGTGTTTGGTGCAACTTTACATAGTTACCTGGTCCTCTGGTGGTCGATCCCAGCAAATGGGACCACCAGAGGACCAGGTAGCAGGTATATCAGATGCTGTTCACAAAACAGCGTCTGATATACTTGTTTGATGCGATTTATATCGCATCTACAGCCTGCCAGCGATTGATCATCGCTGGCAGGCTGTAGTACAACTCTTCAGACGCGCGACGCTGTGAACGCACACGCGCGCGTTCACAGGAAGTCTCGTGTCTCGCGAGATGACGCGCCGCCGCGTCCGATCAGAAGAACAGGACCGCCCGCAGGACGCAATCCTGCGTACGGCGGTCCTGAAGAAGTTAATGTACATGCCATACTGGGGCAGTGAATCCCTTTAATGTACATGCCATACTGGGGCAG
Source organism: Bufotes viridis (assembly GCA_033119425.1). NCBI lineage: Eukaryota > Metazoa > Chordata > Amphibia > Anura > Bufonidae > Bufotes > Bufotes viridis. The sequence goes on along the minus strand of CM065590.1, from coordinate 565,999,188 downwards.
TTAATCCCTTTAATGTACATGCCATACTGGGGCAGTGAATCCCTTTAATGTACATGCCATACTGGGGCAGTGAATCCCTTTAATGTATATTATACATGAAAAGGATTCACTCCCCCAGTATGGCTTGGCTGCCCCCATACAGTATAACGTCTCCTTGTGGCTGCCCCCATACAGTATAAAGTCTCCTTGTGGCCCCCATACAGTATAACGTCTCCTTATGGCCCCCGCCCCCATACAGTATAACGTCTCCTTGTGGCCCCCATACAGTATAACGTCTCCTTGTGGCCCCCATACAGTATAACGTCTCCTTGTGGCTGCCCCCATACAGTATAACGTCTCCTTGTGGCTGCCCCCATACAGTATAACGTCTTCTTGTGGCTGCCCCCATACAGTATAACGTCTTCTTGTGGCTGCCCCCATACAGTATAACATCTCCTTGCGGCTGCCCCCATACAGTATAACGTCTCCTTCTGGCCCCCATACAGTATAACATCTCCTTGTGGCTGCTGCTCCCATACAGTATAACGTCTCCTTGTGGCCCCCATACAGTATAACGTCTCCTTGTGGCCCCCATACAGTATAACGTCTCCCTGTGGCTGCCCCCATACAGTATAACGTCTCCTTGTGGCCCCCATACAGTATAACGTCTCCTTGTAGCTGCCCCCATACAGTATAACGTCTCCCTGTGGCTGCCCTATACGTCTGCTTGTGGCCCCCATACAGTATAACGTCTGCTTGTGGCCCCCATACAGTATTATGTCTCCTTGTGGCTGCCCTATACAGTATAACGTCTCCTTGTGCCTGCCCCATACAGTATAACGTCTCCTTGTGGCTGCCCCCATACAGTATAACGTCTCCTTGTGGCCCCCATACAGTATAACGTCTCCTTCTGGCCCCCATACAGTATAACATCTCCTTCTGGCCCCATACAGTATAGCATCTCCTTGTGGCTGCTGCTCCCATACAGTATAACGTCTCCTTGTGGCCCCCATACAGTATAAAGTCTCCTTGTGGCCCCCATACAGTATAACGTCTCCCTGTGGCTGCCCCCATACAGTATAACGTCTCCTTGTGGCCCCCATACAGTATAACGTCTCCTTGTAGCTGCCCCCATACAGTATAACGTCTGCTTGTGGCCCCCATACAGTATAATGTCTCCTTGTGGCTGCCCCCATACAGTATAACGTCTCCTTACATCTGCCCCCATACAGTATAATGTCTCCTTGTGGCCCCCATACAGTATAACGTCTCCTTGCGGCTGCCCCCATACAGTATAACGTCTCCTTGTGGCTGCCCCCATACAGTATAACATCTCCTTGTGGCTGCCCCCATACAGTATAACGTCTCCTTACATCTGCCCCCTGTGGTAAGGTGCAAGGTACCGTGGTCGACGGCAGGTACGTGTCACCGAGGTTCCTGGCCTCGGTGAGGTAAGAGCCGGGTTTTCTTGGGTGGCAACAGCAGCTAGTGCTGCTTGACACATTTGTATTTAGTTTGGCTGCAAAGCCAATCCGGGCCGGCTCTTACTGGGAGTAGGCAAAGAGTTGGGTGGGTGCCTATTCCCCACGGTCCAGGCCGGACTTTATCCGGGCCTTTAAAAAGGCAGCCTCCTCAGCAGATGAGGGTGATTATCTTGGAGCTGCTGTTAGGCTGTGGAATCATCTGAGTTTGGGAGTTCTGATCCATTCTGTGCTGTGTGGAGTTCTCTGGGCTGGAAGCAAGAGCCCAAGCAAGGAGGAGTGCAGACGGCCTGGAAGCCTGAGGTCGATCGCCTTGCGGCTGGACTGACAGCCAGGTGCGAACCTGCACCTAAAACCTCCCAGGTGACTGGAACCTGTTTTGGACTGTTTTGTTTTGCCTCATGATTTCGGATGTGTGTGATTTAACACCAAGAGACTGTTTATTGTTTATGTTGTGCAAGTGTGAATAAAACACTGATTATTGCACCTTCTGGACTCCCTGTTTTGCCTCTGTACTGCACCCGCACCGCTATCTACCAGAGCGACTCCCCACATTTGGTGTCGGATGCGGGCATGCGCAGTGAGGCTGGCGTGAACGCCGAATTGTTTTTGGTTTTGCTGAGCACAAGTGCATGGCATATATAAAACCGGCAAAGTTGCAAACAGGAATTTCTGGCAACATGGAGGCTGCTGTGAAAGCCCTCATGGAGGCTAACGTGCAGCAGCGGGAGACCAACCAACTACTTTTACAGCATGTGATGGCGTTACAAGCTGCAGGAGCGTCCCACCACGTCCATGATGCCCGGAAAGCGGTCCGTGCGGCGATCCCAAAGATGACCCCCTCGGACGACGTTGAGACCTATTTGGCGGTCTTTGAAAAGGTGGCCGTGAGGGAGAAGTTACCCCGCGACCAGTGGGCTGAAGTGGTCGCTCCGTTCCTGGCATCCGGACCCCAGCAGGTTTTTTCTGATTTAGCAGATGACCAGGCTGCTGATTACCCCACGGGGAGATCCTTGCCAGAGTGGGGGTAAACGTGTTAGTCCGGGCGCAGCGGGACTTTAAAGCGGCTGAACCCGCCCGGCCGCAGTACTATGAGTTGCTGCACAGGTTGCAAAAATGGCTGCAGCCTGATATTCTAAGTCCGACTGCTATGCTGGACCGTCTGCTGGCTGACATGTTCTGGAGGGCCTTGCCTTACCCCCTTCAGCACTGGATCGGCCAGGTATCACCCACCAATGCCCTAGAAATGGTCGACCTGGTGGAGCGCTATGAGGCCACAAAAAACTTGAAAGGGGGTGTTGTTGGGAGGGGGCCGGTCAAACCCCGGAGGTCTCCCATCCAGTCCCGACGTCTGGTACCCGAGAAACCTGCTCGGGGTGTACCCCCTGTAGACCCGGCCACGATAGTCTGCTGGCGGTGTCACGAGCCTGGCCACATAAGGGCCGACTGTACACAGTGGGGAGAACCCATGGAGATTAATTATGGGTACCGGGCTTCAATGTATGCCAGGAGACTGTGTGCAACCGGCACCCCCGAGACAATAGACAATCGTCACCTATGCCAGGTGCAAGTGGGTGATAACCTGGCAGTGGCGCTGCTGGATTCAGGGAGCCTAGTAACCCTGGTAAGTCGATTATAATTGAAGGATTAATAACAGGAGGCGGCACTCACCATGGGAATCTTTTCACTTGCTTTATTTCGCTGTCAAGACCAGCATACAATCGCAGGAGAGGGCTTGCGGGCAGACGCCAATGCAGAGAACTAGAGCGGGACGGCCGTTTCGCGCGTACTCTTGCGCATCATCACGCCGCTGTCACGTCCATTGCGTCAGTCCGCAGTTTTAACCCTCTGGCTAACACAGTGATTGGTGCAACAAAACGGCACCAATTGCCTGAGATACATGTAGGACGTTTAAAACTTGTTACATCATGCGAAGGGAAGGAACAAGATATACTTAGACATATACAAAAATTATCCTTATTAATTGCGAAATATTCGCATCACATATATCACAGTCAGTAAGCCTGGTATACACTAATATTACGCTTACAAAATTAATTGGAAAGGTGTTCATCCTATCTATCAACATCCAGGCGTTCACAAAAACTGACATATCATTTTTGTCATTAAGACCATGGGGACCCATAGCCTGGGTTTTCATGATCCACCTTGCCTCACAGCGCAGGAGTGCCCGGTGTCTATCACCACCCCGGGAAGGCACCGCACTACTTCAATCCCTGCGAATGTGAGGCAACGTGGGTCACCCCCATGTTGTTCGCGGACATGTTGTATCAGTCTAGGTGAGCCCCTTCCTGATTTAATGGAGCCTATATGCTCACGGACCCTCTCAACTAACGGTCTAATCGTTTTGCCAATATAAAATGTGTGACATACACATAACATTGCATAGACCACAAATGGGGTGCGACAAGTTATGAAATCTCTCACGACCCATGTTATTCCACCTAACTGAATGACCTTACTCCTTGCATTATAGGGGCAGAAAGAGCAAAATCCACATTTGTGATTCCCAATCACGGATCTTGCAGATAACCAATCGCGTTTCTTGGGTTCTGTAAAGGTGCTGCGGACCAACTTATCCTTTATCGTGTGGCATCTCCGAAATGTAACAATTGGACGCTGTCCAGCTATATCAATCAGTGCCGGATCACCACGGAGTATGTCCCAATTGTTATGTATCGCTTGTTTTATGGCATCTGCCATTGGACTAAAGCGAAACGCAAGGGTAAACCGCTGATTGTCTCTTTGTTTCTCTTTTTCAACTAACAACTTTGTGCGGTCTAATTTGGCTGCACGGTAGAGCGCCTGCAATACTTCTCTCGGTGCGTAACCCCGTCTTATTAATCCGTGCCTCAATTCATGGGCCTGTCTAAGGTAACCCTCATCACTGCTATTAATCCTGCGGAGCCGGACGAACTGTCCATAAGGGACCGCTTTTTAACAGTATCGGGATGGTAACTTGTCTGGTGGAGCAATGAGTTTGTGGCGGTGGGCTTTCAAAACCCGGTGGTCTGCAGAACCCCATCCATGACTGACACCTGAACATCCAGAAAGTCGAGAGACGACCCCCCAAAATGCATAGTGAACTTCATATTCATATTGTTACTTGTATTCAAGTAATTCATGAACTGCTCACATTCTAACTCATTTCCGGACCAGACAAGGAACACATCGTCCACATATCTGAGGTAAAGGTGAATGAATTTCAGATAGGGGTTATTCACCGAGAAAACATACAGTTCTTCGAATACCGCCAGATACAGGTTGGCAAAGGTACATGAAACTGGTGTACCCATTGCCGTACCTAGTATCTGGCGGTACCATTTATCGTCAAATTGAAAACGTTGTTAGTTAAAATGAGATCCAAGGCTTCGACTATAAAAGCCTGAAACAAATCTCCCTTGCCTGCATGTCGTAACACATACCGGATGGCTTGAACCCCCTCAAGATGGGGAATGCGGGTGTAGAGGCTCTCACGTCCAAGGACACCAACCGATATTCCTCCCGCCACTCAAAAATATTGAGTGCCCGGAGAAAATCGGCGGTGTCCTTAAGATACGTGGGAGTGCCCAGGAGAAGTGGTCTGAGGAGCCAATCTACATATCGCGAGATCGCTTCAGTCGCTGACCCAACTCCCGACACGATAGGACGTCCAGGGGGTGGGTCAGCGACTTGTGGATCTTCGGAACAAAATACCAAGTAGGATTGACTGGGAATTCAGGAATCAATTTCTCTTTTAACCCCTTGGGCAAAAAGCCTACCCCAATGAACTTGTCCATTAGGGTGTGCAGTCTGTCCATCACCTCGGGGATCGGGTTGTTACCCAGTCTTTTATACACTGTGGTGTCATTCAATTGGCGCATTGCCTCTTCTACATAATACTGTCTTGTTAAGAGGACCACGTTTCCGCCCTTGTCGGCCGGCTTGATTACTAAATCGACACAATTTTTCAACCATTTGAGTGCCTGCTTCTCTATATTGGAAGAATCTTTTATGTAGAAGAGGCAATGCGCCAATTGAATGACACCACAGTGTATAAAAGACTGGGTAACAACCCGATCCCCGAGGTGATGGACAGACTGCACACCCTAATGGACAAGTTCATTGGGGTAGGCTTTTTGCCCAAGGGGTTAAAAGAGAAATTGATTCCTGAATTCCCAGTCAATCCTACTTGGTATTTTGTTCCGAAGATCCACAAGTCGCTGACCCACCCCCCTGGACGTCCTATCGTGTCGGGAGTTGGGTCAGCGACTGAAGCGATCTCGCGATATGTAGATTGGCTCCTCAGACCACTTCTCCTGGGCACTCCCACGTATCTTAAGGACACCGCCGATTTTCTCCGGGCACTCAATATTTTTGAGTGGCGGGAGGAATATCGGTTGGTGTCCTTGGACGTGAGAGCCTCTACACCCGCATTCCCCATCTTGAGGGGGTTCAAGCCATCCGGTATGTGTTACGACATGCAGGCAAGGGAGATTTGTTTCAGGCTTTTATAGTCGAAGCCTTGGATCTCATTTTAACTAACAACGTTTTCAATTTGACGATAAATGGTACCGCCAGATACTAGGTACGGCAATGGGTACACCAGTTTCATGTACCTTTGCCAACCTGTATCTGGCGGTATTCGAAGAACTGTATGTTTTCTCGGTGAATAACCCCTATCTGAAATTCATTCACCTTTACCTCAGATATGTGGACGATGTGTTCCTTGTCTGGTCCGGAAATGAGTTAGAATGTGAGCAGTTCATGAATTACTTGAATACAAGTAACAATATGAACATGAAGTTCACTATGCATTTTGGGGGTCGTCTCGACTTTCTGGATGTTCAGGTGTCAGTCATGGATGGGGTTCTGCAGACCACTGGGTTTTGTAAGCCCACCGCCACAAACTCATTGCTCCACCAGACAAGTTACCATCCCGATACTGTTAAAAAGCGGTCCCTTATGGACAGTTCGTCCGGCTCCGCAGGATTAATAGCAGTGATGAGGGTTACCTTAGACAGGCCCATGAATTGAGGCACCGATTAATAAGACGGGGTTACGCACCGAGAGAAGTATTGCAGGCGCTCTACCGTGCAGCCAAATTAGACCGCACAAAGTTGTTAGTTGAAAAAGAGAAACAAAGAGACAATCAGCGGTTTACCCTTGCGTTTCGCTTCAGTCCAATGGCAGATGCCATAAAACAAGCGATACATAACAATTGGGACATACTCCGTGGTGATCCGGCACTGATTGATATAGCTGGACAGCGTCCAATTGTTACATTTCGGAGATGCCACACGATAAAGGATAAGTTGGTCCGCAGCACCTTTACAGAACCCAAGAAACGCGATTGGTTATCTGCAAGATCCGTGATTGGGAATCACAAATGTGGATTTTGCTCTTTCTGCCCCTATAATGCAAGGAGTAAGGTCATTCAGTTAGGTGGAATAACATGGGTCGTGAGAGATTTCATAACTTGTCGCACCCCATTTGTGGTCTATGCAATGTTATGTGTATGTCACACATTTTATATTGGCAAAACGATTAGACCGTTAGTTGAGAGGGTCCGTGAGCATATAGGCTCCATTAAATCAGGAAGGGGCTCACCTAGACTGATACAACATGTCCGCGAACAACATGGGGGTGACCCACGTTGCCTCACATTCGCAGGGATTGAAGTAGTGCGGTGCCTTCCCGGGGTGGTGATAGACACCGGGCACTCCTGCGCTGTGAGGCAAGGTGGATCATGAAAACCCAGGCTATGGGTCCCCATGGTCTTAATGACAAAAATGATATGTCAGTTTTTGTGAACGCCTGGATGTTGATAGATAGGATGAACACCTTTCCAATTAATTTTGTAAGCGTAATATTAGTGTATACCAGGCTTACTGACTGTGATATATGTGATGCGAATATTTCGCAATTAATAAGGATAATTTTTGTATATGTCTAAGTATATCTTGTTCCTTCCCTTCGCATGATGTAACAAGTTTTAAACGTCCTACATGTATCTCAGGCAATTGGTGCCGTTTTGTTGCACCAATCACTGTGTTAGCCAGAGGGTTAAAACTGCGGACTGACGCAATGGACGTGACAGCGGCGTGATGATGCGCAAGAGTACGCGCGAAACGGCCGTCCCGCTCTAGTTCTCTGCATTGGCGTCTGCCCGCAAGCCCTCTCCTGCGATTGTATGCTGGTCTTGACAGCGAAATAAAGCAAGTGAAAAGATTCCCATGGTGAGTGCCACCTCCTGTTATTAATCCTTCAATTATAATCGTTATACCACTATCCGTATCCTAAGGGCAGAGCACCACCAGATTGGGCATTCAGAGTACCGGACAGACATGCATGTGGTGACAATATTAGTAGCGATCTCCTATATCGCTTTGCGGAGCATCGCAGTGCCGTTGTTCCTTTGTCTTTTGGAAGTAACCCTGGTAAGTGCTGCCCTGGTACAGCCCACCCAGTATACGGGCCGGAAAGTTGGTGTGGTGTGCATACATGGAGACTTAAAGGACTATCCCACTGCCGTAATGTCTCTGGCCACAGCGGCCGGCACCTGGACTTGTGAAGTGGCGATCTCCACAAAGCTACCTTATGAACTAATAATTGGGAGAGACTTCCCTGGTTTTCCGTCCCTATGGCCTGAGATGAAAGTGACTAATAGCTCTGAGACAGGGGTAACCCTAGCAGAGTGGCCTGGTTCCAGTGGGAGGCCAGAGCCCTGGGAGCCCGAGTCCGAAGGGCCTGCGGTAGGGGTGACCACCACTTCTGTGATAGAGGGGGAGACACCCCCACTGAGTGTAATGGTGGGAGACATGGAGGACTTGTCACCAGGACCTGAGTTGGCAGACCTCCACGTCTCCGGAGACAATTTTGGGACCGCCCAACACCGGGACCAAACCCTAACCAGGGCCTGGGAGAATGTGGTGGAAATTGATGGTAAACCCCAGAAACCAGGGGCTGAGTTAATATTTCCCGCTTTGTTGTTCACCAAGAAATGTTATATCGGGTGAACCAAATCCGGGTGAACCTGTTGAACAGTTGGTGGTGCCCACAGCGTATCGCAAGCTTGTCATGGAGCTTGCCCACCAACATGTTCTTGGGGGACACTTGGGGTGGCAGAAAACCCAAGACCGCATACTGCAGCGGTTTTATTGGCCTGGTGTGTTTAAGGAGGTAGAAGAATATTGTAAATCTTGTCCAACCTGTCAGGTAAATAGCCCCCAGCCACATTTCCGTAGTCCCCTTGTGCCTCTTCCAATCATTGAGGTCCCGTTTGAGCGAATCGCTATGGATCTAATCGGGCCTGTACCAAAGTCTGCCAGGGGCCACCAACACATTCTGGTAGTTCCCGACTATGCCACTCGGTATCCGGAGGCGGTGCCTCTGCGACATACCTCGGCTAAGCTCATTGCCAAAGAGTTAATGGAAATGTTTTCCCGTGTGGGCCTGCCAAAAGAGATTCTGACAGACCAAGGGACCCCTTTTATGTCCAAAGTTATGAGGGAACTGTGTAAATTATTGCGTATAAAGCAATTGCGGATGTCCGTTTACCATCCGCAAACGGACGGTCTTGTCGAAAGGTTTAACCAAACTCTAAAAAATATGTTAAAAAGGGTGGTGTCTAGAGATGGGAAGGACTGGGACCTGCTTCTGCCCTATCTCATGTTTGCAGTGCGAGAGGTGCCCCAGGCCTCTACTGGGTTCTCGCCCTTCGAACTGCTTTATGGCAGACACCCTCGGGGCCTGTTGGATATCGCCAAGGAAGCGTGGGAACAACAGCCTGTCCCCCACAAAAGTGTCATTGAGTATGTCACCCAGATGCAGGAACAGATGGAAAGGGTGTTGCCGCTGGTCCGGGAGCATATGGAGGCAGCGCAACAAGCCCAGAGTAGGGTGTATAATCGTCAGGCTCGGGTACGGGACTTCAATCCGGGAGATCGGGTTTTGGTTTTGGTTCTGGTACCCACCCTTGACAGCAAGTTCCTAGCTAGGTGGCAGGGCCCCTATGAGGTGATCGAGAAGGTAGGGGAAGTAAATTACAAGGTACACCAGCCAGGCCGGCGCAAGCCGCAGCAGGTGTACCACGTGAATTTACTAAAGCCGTGGAAGGATAGGAACAGGACAGACGACAACAGCCCCCGGCCAGGGCTTCTGGGTGGGAAGGGTCCAGCCCCACAGTTCGAGGCCTGCGAAGCGGTAGCCACGGTAAAAATTGCAGACAGCCTGTCTTCCAAACAAGTTCAGGAAGTCAGGGAGTTCGTCAGTCGGAACACGGATGTGTTCTCGGACCTCCCTGGCCGCACGTCTCTCATCCAACATGACATCGTCACTGAGCCTCAGGCCAAGATCCGGTTAAAACCATACCGGGTACCCGAGGCTCGGCGACGGGCCATCGCGGAGGAAGTGCAATTAATGTTGAAGCTTGATGTCATTAAGGAGTCGAAAAGTGAGTGGGCCAGTCCCATAGTCCTAATACCCAAGCCGGATGGGACGTTGCGGTTCTGCAACGATTTTCGCAAGTTAAATGAAGTGTGCAAGTTTGATGCGTATCCCATGCCCCGGGTAGACGAGCTTGTTGAGAATTTAGGGCAAGCCCGTTATTTTTCTGTGCTAGACCTCACTAAAGGATACTGGCAAGTACCCTTAACGGAGGCGGCCAAGGAAAAAAATGCTTTTGTTACCCCGCAGGGCCTGTATCATTACAAGGTGTTACCCTTTGGCCTGCATGGCGCCCCCGCCACCTTCCAAAGGTTAATGGATGTTGTGCAGCGACCTCACCGTCGGTACGCTTCGGCCTACTTAGATGATGTAATCATCCACAGCACCGACTGGGAAAGCCATTTGCCCAAAGTGCAGGCGGTAGTGGATGCCCTGAGGAAAGCTGGACTAACCACCAATCCAAAAAAGTGTGCGATTGGGTTGAAAGAGACCAAATATCTGGGATATGTTATTGGGCGGGGAGTCATCAAGCTGCAGGTAACTAAGGTAGAAGCCATACGTAACTGGCCCCGACCGGTCACCACCAGGCAGGTAAAGTCCTTCCTGGGAATAGTAGGGTACTACATGCGGTTTGTGCCCCACTTTGCCACAATAGCAGCGCCGTTGACAGACCTGTTGACGGTGCGAAAGTCTGGGAAGGTTAGCTGGAGTGAGAAGGCGGAGGAGGCTTTCTCCGCGTTGAAGTCGGCCCTGTGTGGTTCCCCGGTTTTGGTGACACCCGACTTCAACAGGGAGTTCGTCGTTCAGACGGATGCCTCGGAGCAGTACTGTCTCAGGAAGTCAATGGGGAAGAACATCCCGTTGTCTTCCTGAGCCGTAAACTCACTCCAGCCGAGACCAGGTATAGTATAGTGGAGAGGGAGTGCCTGGCTATCAAGTGGGCACTCGAATCTCTCCGCTATTACCTGTTAGGGAGGAAGTTCTGTCTGGTGACTGACCATTCCCCTCTCAAGTGGATGAGCCAGGCCAAGGAGAGGCATGCTCGGGTCACCAGGTGGTTCCTATCCTTGCAAAATTTCAAATTTTCGGTGGAACACAGGGCAGGCCGCTTGCAGGGTAACGCAGATGCCCTGTCCCGCGTCCACTGCCTCACTTGTGTTCACCCCCTCAGGGTTGAACAAAGGGGGGGGTATGTGGTAAGGTGCAAGGTACCGTGGTCGACGGCAGGTACGTGTCACCGAGGTTCCTGGCCTCGGTGAGGTAAGAGCCGGGTTTTCTTGGGTGGCAACAGCAGCTAGTGCTGCTTGACACATTTGTATTTAGTTTGGCTGCAAAGCCAATCTGGGCCGGCTCTTACTGGGAGTAGGCAAAGAGTTGGGTGGGTGCCTATTCCCCACGGTCCAGGCCGGACTTTATCCGGGCCTTTAAAAAGGCAGCCTCCTCAGCAGCTGAGGGTGATTGTACTGGAGCTGCTGTTAGGCTGTGGAATCATCTGAGTTTGGGAGTTCTCTGGGCTGGAAGCAAGAGCCCAAGCAAGGAGGAGTGCAGACGGCCTGGAAGCCTGAGGTCGATCGCCTTGCGGCTGGACTGACAGCCAGGTGCGAACCTGCACCTAAAACCTCCCAGGTGACTGGAACCTGTTTTGGACTGTTTTGTTTTGCCTCATGATTTCGGATGTGTGTGATTTAACACCAAGAGACTGTTTATTGTTTATGTTGTGCAAGTGTGAATAAAACACTGATTATTGCACCTTCTGGACTCCCTGTTTTGCCTCTGTACTGCACCCGCACCGCTATCTACCAGAGCGACTCCCCACACCCCATACAGTATAATGTCTCCTTGTGGCCCCCATACAGTATAACGTCTCCTTGCGGCTGCCCCCCATACAGTATAATGTCTCCAAGTGTTTTTTTCTTCTAAATGGGCATTTATCGTGATATATATTGTTATCGCGATAAATTTCTTAATATCGTTATCGTGGCAATATTTTTGATATCGCCCAACCCTAGACACATTCCCTTTAATAAAAAAATAATCTGGTATGCTCCAGACCTCAGACTGGGCCAAGGGTTAACCTTCCAAAAAGGCAATGACCCTAAGCAAACAGCCAAGACAACAAAAGAGTGGCTTAGGGAGAACTGTGAATGAGTGGACCAGCAAGTGCCCTGACCCGAACTCAATCAAACATCCCTGAAAATGGCTGTCCACCGACGGTCCCCAGCCAACCCAACAGAGCATGAGAGGACCTGTAGAGAAGAACAGCAGAAAATCCCCAAATCCAGGTGTGCAAACCAAGAAGACTGGAGGCTGTGATCTCTGCCAAAAGGGGCTTGATGTCCTGAGTAAAGGGTCTGAGTTCCTATATTATTCAAGATTTTACTTTTTCAATAAATTAGGAGAGATTCTAGCACAAGGCCGCAACATAACAAACTGTGACAAAGTGAAAGGGTGTGAGGACCTCCTGAATGCATTGTATATTGCAACTCAGGACTTCAGGGACCAAATATAAGCCAAATCTATGCAAAATGCAGTGATGGACACAACCGATGAATATCTATATTTTCAATTGCAGAACTAAGGGCACCATTCCTATGACACAAGTGGGAACACCAAGACTATTTGCAGCTGCTCCTTTGTCAAGTAAGGCTACTTTCACACTGGCGTTTTTGGGTCCGCTTGTGAGATCCGTTTCAGGGCTCTCACAAGCGGTCCAAAACGCATCAGTTTTGCCCCAATGCATTCTGAATGGATAAGGATCCGTTCAGAATGCATCAGTTTGGCTCCGTTCAGTCTCCATTCCGCTCTGGAGGCGGACACCAAAACGCTGCTGGCAGCGTTTTGGTGTCCGTCTGATGGAACTGAGCCAAACGGATCATACAATGTAAGTCAATAGGGACGGATCCGTTTTCAATGACACAATATGACACAACAGAAAACTGATCCGTCCTCTATTGACTTTCAATGGTGTTCAAGACGGATCCGTTTTGCCTATGTTCATGATAATACAAACGGATCCGTTCTGAACAGATGCATGCGGTTGTATTATCAGTGCGGATCCGTCTGTGCAGATACATGACGGATCCGCACAAGACGCCAGTGTGAAAGTAGCCTAAGAATCTCAGTAATCCACTACGCCTGCACAGGCATTGGGAAGATTTCAGCGGATATCTCCTACTACAAATATGCCACATATTAAGTAAATTAGTCAAGGTATGATAGACAAACTGATAGATCATTAACCTCTAATGGAACAAGGACAGACCTAATTACAATGCTTATCACACTGCAAAATGGGCAACATGGAGGTTCAGTGCTGTGATCCTGGCTACGAAGGTATATGCTTTCCCTATATCAGCATGGGTTTGCTCCTACACTCCAAAAATTCTCATACCCAACAAATGTCTATTAGAGCAGTGTTTCCCAACCGGCGTGCCTCCAGCTGTTGCAAAACTACAACTCCCAGCATGCCCTCACAGCCAAAGGCTGTCCGGGCATGCTGGGAATTGTAGTTTTGCAACAGCTGGAGGCACGCTGGTTGGGAAACACTGTATTAGAGGCTGGTCCTTCTAGTCTTGTAACAGGGGGGCACTTCTCGCATCCATAGGCTAGATGCGCACGACCGAATGTGTTTTGCGGTCCGCAAATTGCGGATCCGCAAAAAAAAAAAAACGATGACGTGCCGTATGGCATATGTTTTTTTTGCGGATCTGTTTTTTTGGCGGATCCATTGTAATATTGCCTATCCTTGTCCGCAAACTAGAAAAAAAATAGGACATGCTCTATTTTTTTGGCGGGGCTAGGGAACGGACATACTGATGCAGACAGCACATGGTGTGCTGTCTGCATTTTTGCGGACCCATTGAAATAAACGGAACGGACAAGGAAACAAAATACGGTCGTGTGCATGAGGCCATATTGTGAGAGTTGGTAGGGTGACAGCTGGGCTCATTGTGCTACGGTTTCTGTACATCCCATGGGGTTTACAGTTTATGTTTATCACATGAACCCAGCCTGTATTAAACATCCATGGGCAAATTTTCTCACTCAGAGGATAATTACAAAGTTCACAGGCAAAAGCCTACATAAGCCAAATGCCAGCTCCACGGGATGTCCATTTGATAAGGATGTTAATGAGTGGAGCCATGTATAAGGACAAAGCAAAAGGTAAAGGTGGATTTACCCTGCCCAATGGCTAACTCATCTGTGTGAACAGACCGCGGTGCTACACGAGTGCATAGGCCATCAGTTACGTGGCCTAGGCGCAACTTAGTCCCTTTTAAGTGAATGGGCATGAGCTGTAATACCAAGTATAGCCACTATACAATGTATGGCACTGCGCTTGGTAAACTGTGAGGAGACTCCGACTTCCGCAAAGAGCCGATTGGTGGGGTCCAGCTCCAAGCACCCCCACTGATTTTTTATTGATGACCTATCCTACGAATAGGCCATCAGTATGAAAATCCTTTAATAAAGCTGTCCTTGTTGCCCTAACATAACTACGCCTTCGAAAAGATGAAAACTACTCTTACCGGTAATTCGATTTTCCTTTAGCCTCTACAGGAATAGGAAACAACTGTGAGATCAGCGCATAAAAGCCCCGTCCCCCTTACCTTCTCCAGTTAATAACCTAGGACTCATAAAGTAGATGCCACAATCTAACGATGTTGGAAACATAAAATCTTAGAAGAATTTAACAAAAAAAGGTGGGAATTCCCTGTGCCGTTGTGGAGGTTAAAGGAAAATCCAATTACCAGTAAGAGTAATTTTCATCTTTTCCCCGCAATAACAACCTGAACTTTGAGAGTCGAGGCTTTAGGTTTTTTCTGAAGACCGGATTGTAAGAATTCTAGAACCTTTGGTACATCCGGAGCCTTTAACGGGTCAAGACTGCCTCCCATGAAATCAGAAAAAATACTCCATACTTTAAAATATTTCTTTGAAGTAACTAGTTTCTCGCCTTTTAATAGAGTGGAAACTAACTTGTCTGATAAACCTCTTCTAGACCAGATCTGCCTTTCAACCGCCAAACCAGTAGATGAAGAATTTCTGGACTGGGATGAAAGTGTGGCCCCTGATGGAGAAGATCTTCCCTGACTGGAAGGGACCAAGGAGGTTCTACAGTTCACCTCATTAGGCTTGAGAACCAGGATCTATTTGGCCATTTTGGAGCTATCATAAGTACTGATGCACCCTCCTCTATTTTTCAGGGAATCTGTCATCAACTTTATGCTGCCCATACTAACGGCAGTATAGAGTAGACAGATGAGTTGATTTCAGAGGTCTGTCATTTAAAAGTAACTGGTTGCCGAGAACCAACATCACAATCTTTGCAGACTGGGCCAGGAAAAGAGTCACGGCCACCTGAGAAGAGTCCTGGTTATTCATGAATTCCTGCTCTCCTGCCCACCTGCTGATAACTGACCGTCTTCTACCTAGTTTTCTCCCTTTCTCTCTAGGAGAGAACTGCCAATCATCAGCGGAGAGCAGGAGATTATAATAACCAGGACTCTTCTCAGGTAGATTTGACTCTTTTCCAGGCCCGAGTTGCAATGATTACAATGCTGGTTCTCAGCAACCACTTAGGCCCCTTTCACATCACCGTTTTTGCTTTCCGTCCTAGAGTTCCGTCCTCGGGGCTCTAGGACGGAAAGATACTGATCAGGATTTCCCTAATGCATTCTGAATGGAGAGAAATCTGTTCAGGATGTCTTCCGTTCAGTATGTGAACGTTTTTTGGACGTTGACAAAGGCCTTACTTTTAGCTCATTAGTGACACACTGCTGAAATTAGCATTTCTGTCACTACTTTATGCTGCCCTCAGTGAGATCAGCTTATAGTTGATGACAGATTCCCTTTAACACTCTGGGAATAAGACAAAAAGGTGGGAAAGCATATCCCAACTCCTGTCCTGATTTATTCCATCTACTGCTAGTGGATTGTCCAAACAATTGAGGGAGAAGAATCTCTCCACCTTTTTGTGGGCCCTGGACGCAAATAGATCTTTCGTAGGAAGACCATACCTCTAGACCAGGCATGCTCAACCTGCGGCCCTCCAGCTGTTGTAAAACTACAACTCCTACAATGCCCTGCTGTAGGCTGTTCAGGCATGCTGGGAGTTGTAGTTTTGCAACAGCTGGAGGGCCGCAGGTTGAGCATGCCTGCTCTAGACTATCTGCCGGAAGACCTCCTCATTCAGACACCACTCTCCCTGTTTGAGAGAAGCACAGCTCAGGAAATCTGCAAATGTGTTGTCCTTCCCTTTCAAGCGTACTGCACATAGAAAAAGCCCCTTTCTATCGGCTATACTGAAAGTCTCTTGGGAAAGATGTAACAGAGACGAGATTCTGGTGCCCCCCTGGCAATTTATATAGGCTACCGTCGTTGAATTGTCTGAATTGAAAACTTTTTCCCTGTTCATCAACTTTGGAACTGCTATCTCTAGAGACATTTTTATTGCTTTCAACTCATTGAAATTGGAGGAGGCTTTATCCCACCTCCCCTACCAGAGCCGGTTCTGGAAGCGAGCTCCCCAACCCCAGGCATCCGTGGTGATTACCAACTGATCCTGAAAGGACCATAGGAACCCTGCAGATTCATCGAATTTCCCAACAAAAAAGGGAAAGTCTGGCCTTTGAAGAAATGTGGAATTCCCTGTCTAGAGAAAGGGGGGAGCCATCCCAGGACCTCAGAATGTCTGCCTGCAGCTTTTAAAGTGGAGCAAAGAAAATGTATGTCCTCTAACAACCCCTCCCTCGACTAAGAAATTAACAAAATAATCATCTAAATAGGATACCATAGTGAATCCTTTTAGGCTAGGTTCACACGACGACATTTGTCGCGCGACAAAAAGTCGCACTATTGTCGTGCGACAATTTTTATAATGGGAGTCTATGGTGTCGCATTGCGACATGCTGCGACTGCGACGCGACAGTCGCAAAAAATCCATTCAAGTTGGGTTTTTCTGCGACTGTCGCGTCGCAGTATGTCGCAATGCGACACCATAGACTCCCATTATAAAAATTGTTGCGCGACAATAGTGCGACAAAATGTCGCGCGACAAATGTTGCATTGAAGTTGTGCCCTATTTGTCGCGCAACAAATGTCGTCGTGTGAACCTAGCCTTAGTCTTACAAAGGCCTTTTTACAACGTCTATGGGTAGCTTTGTTTGGATAAAAAAGTCTGGTGGAAAGAAATTCTATCCGATAACCTTCTCTAGAATCCATCTGTTTAGGGTAACGGACATGCAGGCTGGAAAACCCGATCTAACCTTCCTCCTACCTAACTTTTGGCGTCATTGATGCTTGTCTTTAGACTTATTTTCCTGGGGTTTGAACAAGAAACTGCTAGATTTTTAGAGAACCTCTCTCTTATCACTGTGCCTGCCCTTCTGCCTCCTGAAATTAGACTGGGGCTTACGAAAAAAAAAAAGGTAGGCTTCTGGGGAACTGGGAACCCCTTTTTATTAGAAGCCCTTTCAAAAACATTGTCTAAAGAGCAAACAGCCTAGAACATACACAAGGTACCGCACAAAGTCTAGCTTTAGAACCCTGATCTCCCTTCCAAAATCTCAGCCAAATCGCACATCTGGCTGCATTAGGGCCAGAGAGAGCCAAGCCCCGTTCCGTGCAGTAGACACACAGAGCATTAACATGATTGATAATGCTCTTTGCCTCTCTGATCTTTTTTACTACAAAATCAGCGAGATAAAATTGTCACTGTTTTTGTAGTAAAAAGGTCACAGAGAGGCAAAGAGAATTATCAATTATGTTAATGCTCCGCGTCTCTGCTGTCCAGAATGGGGCTTGGCACTCTTTCACGCAGCGGACATCCGCTCGTGTGAAAGAGCCCTTAGACATAGCCGCTGCCCTAGCAGAAAACTGAACAGTCAGTGAATGCATCTGCTAGAAAAACGGCTGCTTTAAGGAAGGTAGGGAAGAAAGTAGCTCCTCTCTTGAAGTCTCATCTTTAATATGAGAATCCAACTGGTTCAGCCATCATTTTATGGATCTAGATACCCAGGAGGCAGCAATTGCCGGCCTGAGACTGGTAGATGCAGATTCCCACACCCTTTTTAAATAAATGTCCACTTTCTTGTCCAACAGATCTCCCAGGCATCCTAGATCCTCAAATGGAGGAGTACATTTTTTTGCCATCTTCGCAACCGGAGCATCCACTGTAGGGGCCCTATCCCATATCTCAGCAACCGACTCCTCAAAAGGATATTTCCTTTTGACTGAAGTTGGAATAAAAAATTTCCTATCTAGATTTTTCCATTCCTTCTTAATGTGTATCCATATTCTTATGTACTGGAAAAACTGTATGATGTTTGGGACCTAACCCCTCAAAAACTTAATCGACAATCATTTTTGGTTGCTAAATGTCTCCCAACTGCATAGTAGCTTTCACGACCTTTAACAAAAGTTCTGTATCTCCTGCTGGAAAATTCATTGGATACATTCTGGCTGGAAACATAATTCGGGATGAGCGAATCGACTTCGAATGAAACATCCAAAGTCTTTTTGCATAAAACTTTGCTTCAATACTGTATGGAGCAAGTGCTCTGTACTGTATTAGAATGTATTGAGAAGTCTCACGAGAACTTCAGAAATGTATTTATACTGTAAAAAAACATTTCCCCAAACTCACTCTGTACAGTACTGAAACAAAGTTTTATGCGAATCTACTTTGGATGTTTCTTCCGAAGTCAGTTCGCTCATCCCTAATCATAATCTTCCCCGTCAGAGATTTCAGATCCGTTCTGGAGTCAGATTCCGCTTCAGGGATTTAAGCGAGGATCTGACTTCAGATCTCACCAAAGCCTCAATATTCTTGGATAAAGGCTGATTCTTCTAACACCAATTTATCCACACACCCATGACAAAGAGGCATAGGGTAGAGAAGCAGGTAAAAGGTACCCCATACCCACTAAATTCTTTATGATTAGCCTTGCTAGAAGCTTTCTTAGGTGTTTTTGCTACCTAAAACAACTCAAAGTAGGGTAGATCTCACCATATACTTCCCCGCTAATCAGGACTGGTACCGGGCTTGAAGGCCTTGAGGATCCCAAGTGGTCGGCGTGCACAGAGTCTCCCGGTTCCAGACACTAGGTCCAGCACAGCAGTGTGCACCAGATGAAAGGTGGCTACTGCCTCCTGCTGACACTGATAATGCGCCTTGGCATCCTTCATCCTTCATCACATTGCCCACTCCTAATCCAGACTGATAGAGGGCTATGTTTGCTGCAGCGTCACAGGAAGTGACATCAGAACACAGGAAGCCGCATATTGCCATCCATCCCCACACATGCTCATTAAGCTCAACTGCCTCAGCGGTCATCTTTGAGAAGGGAGTGAGCACCTCACTGCACCAGCAGGATCGGGAGCCGCCTGAAAACTGCCACAACGGCCCCCCCCAAGAGGCTTTGAGGAGGCAGGAGAAAACGCAGACTTGCCCAGCCGCTTCCAAAGGAGACCAACGCCGCTTGGGATAAGTCCCTTCACGGTTAGACCCAGACCTTGGTGTGAACCCAAGCTTAGGAGCAAGAGCTCCCTAGGTACATCCTAGCTAGCAGACAGGAAACCCAAACTGAGGTGTGAACCTTTTTATCTCATCAGGTTTCCTGTTCAGGATGGAAGGTCCTAGTCGCATGGGTGCCATCATGCTGCCGGAAAACAGCGGCAGGTCACGCCAGCCGTGGTCTCCCTGAACGTGGCATATTCCTGCACTCAGTCCTCAAGCCACTTACTGGACCGGTGTGATGTCAGGCGCAGCGTGATGCCTCACGCCACTTTATGACATCATAAAGGCACGCCGCATCGAATAACCTGGTAAGACTCCTAGAGCGTTCCCTGGCCCCGCAAACGCCCAAAACGCTAGGCTTACACAAAGAGGTAGGAGGAACATCACCCCATGCGCCACAGGAACAGAACAAGCCTAAAGGCCCTAAGCTTGTTCCACGTTCTGCTTTCTCGGGGACAGGAAACTGGAGAAGGTAAAGGGGAGGAGGCTTTTATGCGCTGATCTCAGTTTCCTGCACCTGATCTTTTATTGATGAAATATCCTAAGAATAGGCCATCAGTATGAAAATCCTGGGGAACCCTTTTAATAAAGCTGTCCTTGTGGCCCCAACATACCTGCACCTTCAAAAAGTATTGCTCAGCTGTGTGTTAAAGGGGCTGTCCGGGTTCAAAGCTGAACCCGGACATAAAAATGAATGGAGCGAGGTCACTGGCACTTGTACAGTTGATCTTGGGAGGCTCTGTCCACTTAGATCTGCGCTGTTCATGTGCCAATGAAGTCTTGCTGATGCAAGCATGAGATTTCAGGGCCAGGCATCCGAACAGTGTAGTTCATATAGATGCTAGCTAACCAGGCCTTCTCAAATCACAGAATTACCACAACCTAAGCTAACAGAACAGCTACGCAGCCATTGCGGGTTCCCCATTGCACTCCGTTTGTGGTAATGGTCACCAAGATGCTAGTTCGAAAGGGTCAGATACTTACAGGTTGCTAGACCTGGTCGTCTTCCTTCTGGAGCCATGCAGTACTCAATGTTTAACACCATATACAGACAGCAACTAGTCCAAAAGGGTAAAAATCACAAATGTGTGTGTTTTTAATCAGTGTGCATTCAATTTTGTATTAAGTACTCCATAAAACTAGTAAAACAGATCACACTACCCCAAAAGACACACCATACATAATAAAAAGAATAAAAGTAAAATACAACAAAATGTTTTAATTTGCCTTTGTAAATAAGAAAACTGCCACAAACAAAAAAAAAATAAAAAAAATATAATGAGGATAAGACAATTACTACAGTTTAACCATCAACATTTCTCATGGTCCAACAGTTCAAGAAAAGGCGACTTCCAGGGATTATTTTTGCATTAACTATGGGACTGGACAAGTACACGTCAATGTGTTTTAAAAGAGGAAAGGTCACAGCAGGCCTGAGCAGGAAAATAAAGAGGAGAGCATGGGAGGAAAAAAAAAAAAAAAAAAATTTAATCAGAAACAGTCTCCTGGAAAAACATGAATAGAGGGAGATACAAAGTCGTCCTGAGTTTTCTTTGAAACCTCAAGATTTTGTTTGTTTTTCTCTTTGTGTCTTCTACGCGGCTACCTCTACCAGAAATCACGACGATGGTAACCATCTGGATCGCAGTACTTTGTCACAACCACCCTGTTAGCAAATTTCCGGCCCGTGAGTCCTTGCATGGCTTTCTGACAGTCAAACACTGTTGTGAATTCAACAAAAATCTGGAAAGGAAAGAGTCACATTAATGGTAAATGCCTCCGAACAGGGCTCATTGTCAGATCCAAAGTCACGTGCTAAATCTTAATTTTCTCTTCAAATTGGTTCACCTAGACCGGGGATAGGCAAACTGCGGCTCTCCAGCTGTTCTAAAACTACAACTCCCATCATGCCCTGCTGTAAGCAGTCTTTGCATGCTGGGAGTTGTAGTTTTGCAACAGCTGGAGAGCCCAGTTTGTCCATCCCTGACCAAGACACATTGCTTCATATCCCATAGTTCCATTGTGCAACAGAGTTTACAAAGGTTGTCCCATTAAGACAACATAGCCCCTGATGGGCAAGGGTCTAACCACTGCACTAACTGCCGGTCATGAGAACTGGGGCCGTCTGAATGCTGCTATTCTCCCTGACTGGCAGGGCCCCAAAGCAGTCAGACCCCTGCTGATCAGACACTCATCCCCCATCCTGTGGACAGGGGATAAGTGGACGCAAAGGGACAACCCCCTTGAAGATAGACGCCATATACTACGTTTTACTGCTGAGCTCCTACATTTACACATCCTAGGCAGAAGTTGTTCACTATTTTCAGAAAATATGATCCCACAAAACATCATTCATTATGGCCACCTGCACACGTCACGGAATATGTGCGGTTTATCCGCTCATATTGTGGAGGAGAATGCCATAGAAATGATAGCTATGCCATCGCTCGTCCCCATGCTCTACAGTGGTTTACCGGCAGCAGAGTAATAAGACCTGTGTGGTACAGTACCAGCAAAGTGTATGAGATCACACAAATCTCATGCGCACCTTGCAGATTTTTTTTCTGTGCAGAAATTGACCTGCATTGCAGATTTCCAAGTCTGCAGCATGTCAATTAGGTTTGCGGTTTTAGATGTGGATTTCACCCTTTTTCAATGAAAGATGCAGAACCGCAATCAGACATTGAGGATTTTGGTGCGGATATGCTAAAGAAATGTATGTAAATCCGCACAGATCTTATGTGGGCTTAGCCGCTCTCGGGTGCAGCTGGCCTTAAATTGGCCTAAACACTTTAAACCCCTTTATTCTCACCTACGTCATCTTGGTTGCAAAAAGAAGCATCTTCCCTTAGGCTACTTTCACACTTGCATTTTGTGCAGATCCGTTCAGATAATACAGCAGTCTGCATCCGTTCAGAACGGATGCGTTAGTATTATCTTTAACATAGCCATGACGGATCAGTCTTGAACACCACTGAAAGTCAATGGAGGACAGATCTGTTTCCTATTGTGCCAGATTGTGTCAGTGAAAACAGATCCGTCCCCATTGACTTACATTGTGTGCCAGGACGGATCCGTTTGGCTCGGTTTCAGACGGACAGCAAAACGCTGCTTGCAGCATTTTGGCGTCTGTCTCCAAAGCGGAATGGAGACTGATCGGAGGCAAACTGATCTGTTGTGGACCGCTTGTGAGAGCCCTGAACAGATCTCAAACGGAAAGCCAAAACACCAGTGTGAAAGTAGACCTACTTTAAAAAAGTCACTTAGAAACTACAGGTTCCAACATCCTTCTCTCCCGACTACTCATACCCACCCCTAAGCTACTGCAACATTTTTCTTGCAGAAAGTTGCAGGCAGAAAACAGACAGCATTTCATAGTAGCAGCGAATCTCACCCACGCGTAAAATAAACTGCGGAAACTGACTGCAGTGTAGGTTAATTGATACTGTGGCTCTCTGTGGCAGATTTCACCCACTGCAATCCTTAGGAAGCCAAATAGGTTTGAGCGGATCATAGATCCAAAGTTAATTTGTTCAAAAACTTCAGTTTTAATGTCGTTTCCGTACAGCATTGGTTCTGGATGCTTTTTGCGGTTTTATTTTTTGCCATTTTGAAAATGCAGGGAAACCTGCAACTTCTCAAGCACATGTGCAACACCAAGTATGCGAGAGGTTTTGCAGAAGTACACAAATGGGGGGAAATTTATAATGAGGTAGCATTTGAAGTCCGTTTTTATCTCAGTCTGCATTGGAGCTGATAAACCTGTTGTGAAAGTAATTAAAATACAAGAAGCTGCACAAGTTGCTGAGGAGAACACGGCTATTACACGCAGCAATCTGCTCAGCAACTTGGGGAGAAGTGATCGCTATGCCATCACTCGTCCCCATGCTCTACAGTGGTTTGCCAGCGGCAGATTGTAATTGGACGGCACGATCTGCTGCCGGCAAATCCTGATCTTTCAGCATGCTGAAAGATTTGGATTGCCCAATGAATTCATAGAGCAATCGGTGGCAGTATTAGACTGCCAGATAGCTCGTTAGCGAGCATCAGGCAGAAAATCTGACCAATATACCCTTAAGCCCTATTTTGAGATGAGGTGAAAGGCAATATGGTAGGATTATAAGAGCAGACAATAGGACACATACCTTCCCACATCCTGGCACCTCAACACCATCCACTGGCCGCGGTATTTCAATAGATTTGACAATGCCGTACTTGCTGCACTCATCTCTCACATCTTCCACAATCTCCTCATATTCATCATCGTCCAATAATTCTTCTGGCAAAACCATGTTCATGAGACAGAGTACTTCTGTTGGATGACCACCCATCTGCACTTGAGAACTCATGAGCCCCGGAACTTGCAGTGTTACTGGAGTTTGATTTATTGTGCTCTGAAATAAAAAAGAAAAACCAAGTGTCATTTAGCTCTTCCACTTTTACTTAACCCCCAAAATACTATAGGACGTACATGTACTTTATTGGCGAGACGTCACACAAAGATCTCGCAGGCACAGCTGCTGATCAGTAGCAGAAGTCTGGCTTTGATAGAAAGATCCATTACATATAACCCTGGGAACCAGACTGGAAAGGTAAGGGCCCATTTACACGACCGTATTTATGGTTCCTCGTCCGCTCAGCAATTCTGTGGAATTGATGCGGACCCATTCATTTCAATGGGGCTGCAAAAGATGCGGACAGCACTGTGGGTGCCCTCCGCCGCTGTACTTCCGTTCTGCAGCACCCACACAAAAAAAAAATAGAGCATGTCCTATTCTGCAATAGGCATTTCTATAATAGGACTGGCCACGTGTGTTCTGCAAAAAGCAGATCTGCAATTTGCGGACTGCAAAACACATAAGGCTACTTTTACATTAGAGTCTTTTGCGGAGCAGTCATGGATCTGCAAAAACGCTTCCGTTACAATAATACAACCGCATGCACCAGTCATGAACGGATCCGTTTGCATTATGCCTTCTATAGCCATGACGGATCAGTCATAAATTCCATTGAAAGTCAATGGGGGGCCGGATCCGTTTTCTATTGTGCCAAATCGTGTCAGAAAACGGATCCGTCCCCATTGACTCACTGTGTGCCAGGACGGATCAGTCTTGCGCAGCACCACATCAGAATGCATTTTGTTCAGTTGTTTGGTGTCTATTGACAATGAATGGGGACAAAACTGAAGTGTTTTCTTCCGCTATTGAGATCCTTTGACGCATCTCAATAGCGGAATTGAAAGCTAGTGTGAAAGTAGCCCAAGGCTGTCTGAATGCACCGTTACACTAACTCTCCAGGCTACCTAATATATTTTTTTTTCTAGTGTGCTTTCCTAAAAGGTTTTTCCAAGACTTTAGAACTGATGACCTAACCTCAGGTTCTAATCAGTGGGGGCCTGACGCCCGGGACCCCCGCCGATCAGCTGGTTTCAAAAGGCAGTGTTGCTCCTGTGAGTGCTGCAGCCTTCACTCAGCGCCTTCCATTATATAGTGGTTGTGCTTGGTATTGCACTCAGCCCTTCACTTCAATGGGTCCGAGCTGCGCCTAGGCCATGTGACCGATGAACATGTTATCTACTGCAAGCGTTGGTGCCTTCTTAGACAGCTGATCGGCGGGGGTCCCGTGTGGGACCAGAGGATGGGTCATAAGTTCTAAAGTCTCTATGTACACCTTTGGAGTAATGGGAGGAAAAAACCCTCCATTGTACTCCTTCAGAGCTACAAATCTTTTTTAATTAGTCTTTATTAAAAATTTTGAGCTCTTGTCTGCACAGGGCAGTTTCTCTAGTCGCTCTATATTTCACTGTTCCCTCCAGGAAGCTCAGCTGACGGCTGCATTTCTCCGATTTTATAAAAGCTCACTAAAGCTCCATTGTTATTTTAGGCTCCTACTACAGCTGTTTCACATGAGCAAAACCCTGGCAGGAATCGCGCTCTGTATGCGATCCTCAATTCTGTGTGCTGCACGTCCAGAACAATCATGATAACAGTGCGCCTCTGCCTGACCTTACTTCTACAGGATGATATGGGCAGCTTTATGCCACTGATTGTAGACGGTCATGCAGAGGCACATAGTAATATAAAATCATAATGCCCTGGGCTCCTGCAAGTCCAGAACGGAGGATCACGCTCCCACACGGAGCACAATTCCTGCCATGGACTCGCTCATGTGAAACACCTATAGATTCTGCAGGCGATTGTCAGGAGAGAAGTGCTCTTCCCGGCAATCGCCTGCTGCCATTACATGCAGCGATCTTAGTATGAGGACACGCGATTGCCAATGCCATCACCTTCTCCATACTGAATAATTCTTTGCTGGTAGCAGAGTGCCGATTACAAGGCACGACCTGCGCCTGGCAAATGTGGATTTTTAAACTCGTTAAAGACTCCAATAGCACGATTAACGAGCGCAGCACCTAATCCGGCCAATGGATAATTCCGTGGCATACCATTTTGTGACGTGCTACATTGAACTAGACATCCATGACAGAAATTAGATTTTTAGCACATGTTGTGCATATAAAACACTGATCAGACTTCTCTGTATACAAGGATTTTGCTTGTAATGGCGCCAGTGAGTGCAAAGTGCTGGGGACACATTGTGCCAGTGTCATCTCTCTCAAAACATGCGAGTATTTGGATAGAATATGCATTTCTATTTTATAATTGAAGACTTTGTAGATTTTAGAATATAAACACTGGCAGGAATTTGATTAGAGGGCACTTTGGTTCTTTGAGCAGTCTCCTTTAAACGAATCCCCTCACTGCAGGCACAACCCTGATTTCACGGCATAGTTTTAAAAAAAATTGGCAAAATTTAAATCCAAAAATTCTTAAAGATCTTACCAGTGTTGCATTCTTTGCACCGACACTCGCTCTTTGGACAAGGAGTTTTTTGTCTCCCAACTGCATTCCGTTAAGCCCAGCAATCGCCTGCAAAATGTTAGAACGGCGGTTAGAGAAAGGTACTCGTAACGAAGACAAAACCCAAAAGCAGCGCATCCTGAAATGCTCTAGTTTTACGTAGGTAGAACAGTCATTTTTCTAATATAGTTTACGGCGCGTTCCTGTCCTGTACGAATCCTGCAGACACTAAGAATATTCATCCCCTGATCCTCGTCCTGCATTGCAAACATTTGAGCACATCTTTTGTGGCCGCAAAAATTATCATTTGTCAGCAGCATTGTGGGACGTGTGGCAGCTGTTCATTCAGCAATTATCTGACAAAGTAAAGAGGTCCTTAACTCCTCGTTAGCGGTCGGGGATTTAAAAATGGCACCCGCTCGTGAACAGAGGGTGCCATAGCCACCGGGTGCCTGCTGTTTAAACAGCGGGACTCGGGGCTAATGTACACGATCAATGAGCACCACCACATGCAAAAGCACCCATAATATTGAAATCTAAAACATATTTATTCCATACGGCAAACAAAAAAAAAAAAAAAAGTCTAAGGATCCATTCACACGTCCGTTGTTTAGTTCCGCATCCGATCCCGATTTTTCGGACTAGTCACGGAATAGTTGCGGACCCATTGATTTTCAATGGGTCCGTAAAATATGCGGACAGCACAAGGAATACTGTCAGCATAATTTTCTCAGTACATAGTGTCCGTAAAAAAAAAAAACGTCCTATTCTAATCTAAAAATTGCGGTCCGTTGTGCAATGCAATTTTATTCTTCTATACGTTTTTTGTGGATCTGCGGAAAGAATTATTTGAAAATAGGATCCGCAAAAAAACAGTCCTATTTTCGGATTATAGAAAAACAACGGACTTGTGAATGGACCCTAAATAGTTGTTTTACAACCCTCAAAAAAAATTTGAATAAAATAAAAGAAAGTACTTTTATGGGAAAGGTTCAGTAAAACTTGTAATTTATACATTTATGTCTCTGCTCTGAGCTCAGGAGCAACGTGGGCGGCCGTACCAGTGACTGACCGCTATGTAGATAGACCTATGCAGGAAAGGCTGCGTCACCGAGAAGGATGACCGCACTGGCTACAGTATATAAAAAAAAAATCCCTCAAATGATTATTCTTGCCTATTCTGAAGTGCCATCAAATCCAGGGCTCTGAATATATAAAAAGGGGTACATAAAACAAGTACAATAAGGCCACCTGCACACAGGTGAACACACAAGACCCACACGAATTTCAGTGCTTTTCTGAACCAAATCCACACTAAATTCTGAAATTTTTAACAGTTTTTTTATGCCTTTGGCACAGATCTTGCCCTTCATTGAAAAAATGTGGAATTGGCAGCTAAAAACAAACTGGTCGCAGATTTTTTAAATCCATACGGAACAAAATATATAAAAATCTGCATGAAAATTGTGTAATGTCATACACTGAAGGTACTGTAATATGCTGCACGGGAATACGGGCGGAAGAAAAAAAAACACGTATTCTGCAACTTGTGCAGGTGGCCCAAGCATCTGGGCATCAAGACATCTGTCAGCAGATTTGTAGCCATGACCCGGGCTGACCTGTTACATGTGCGCTTTTCCGCTGAAGGCAACAGCAATATTACACTTGGGGATGAGCGAATCGACTTCGGATGACACATCCAAAGTTGATTTGCATAACACTTCATTGGAATACTGCATGGAGCGAACACTCCGTACAGTATTAGAATGTATTGGCTCCTCTGAGCTGAAGTTACTTGTCTTGCGAGACTTTGCATAACTTCATAAATCAATTTCTACTGTAAAAAAACACTTCCCAAACTCAGGTTCGGTTCCAAGGAACAACTTCGAACCGAACCCAAGTTCAAGAAATGTTTTTTTACGGTATAAATCGATTTACGAAATTATGTGAAGTCTCGTGAGACAATAACTTCAGCTCAAAGGAGCCAATACATTCTAATAAAGTACGGAGTGTTCGCTCCGTGCAGTATTCCAATGAGGTTTTATCCAAAGTCAATTCTCTTATCCCTAATTATATTCTTAGTGGGTCTTGAGCCAAGTAGATGAGATGTAGTGCTTCATAGCATCTTGAGATAATAGAACTAAGCTAATGGGAGAAGCCACTGTGACCCTTGTAAGGTTTAAAGCAGGGATGCCCAAGCTGCGGCCCTCCAGCTGTTGTAAAACTACAACTCCCACCATGCCCTGCTGTAGGCTGTCCAGGCATGCTGGGAGTTGTAGTTTTGCAACACCTGGAGGGCCAGAGTTTGGACATGCCTGGTTTAAAGGAAGCATGCGGATCCTCAGGGAAGTATGACCGCTGCGTTAACTGGCTTCAGTCACACATGCAGCTTTGTAGGAATACTTGAAGCCGAAAACAGGAAAGAAAAAATAATAAATAAATAAATAAATGCAACACAAGTGAGATCAATGCAATACTCGCAGTGTGTGTCAGTGAGAGGTCCCGTTCCGACTTCGGCTCTGACAGGATCGCACTGCATTATATGGATTTATAATGCTGTCCGAGTGTTCTGAAATCTATTGTATTACACTGGCATTATGTCAGTAATTCACTCGATTTCAGGTCTCAAGAGTCACACAGCTTTATAAATCATCATAATGCTGTGCAATCCTGCTGAAGCAGGGAAGGCCAGAGCGGGAGCTCTCACCATCGCATTGAACTCACTCGTATTGTGTGCGTCTAGTCTTACGACTCATTTACACAGGCCAAAGATCGGGACAATGACCAGGGACAAACGTTGGGTCTGGATAATCACTGTGTAAAGGTGCCACCGATCACCTAAAGCACGAGCCATGCACGGGGGAAGCACCGGGAGCACAGTTCCCGATGATTCCTCCGTGCATCAACACGTGTAAAGGGACTCCGCAAAACTGCACGTCCGATTCCAGCCTAAAGCTTCATTGCACAGGACCTTATTTTCCATCTGCGTGACGTCTGCATCCACATGGCCGTTTCTCAAATTATAGGTCGTCCTACTCTTGGCCGTTTTGCAGACAAATAGCCAGTTCTAGTTTAAAAATAAACTAAATACAGCATACACGGCCGTTATCCGTATTTCACAGATCTATGGTTCGCAGACCGCAAAATTGATATGGTTGTATGCATGAGGCCTAGGAAGGCATTGGAGTCAACCGTGACTACGTTGGAGACCTGTAAAGAGAGGGGCGCTTTATTCTCAAGATGCACTTTCTTGCGCATTACATACCTGATCTGTGACATTGATATCCACATATTCACAAAAAGCATATCCTTTAGACAGGCCTGTGGCACTGTCCTTCACCAAATTAAAAGCTTTTAAAGGACCGAAAGAAGTAAGCAGTTCTTTAACCTGTTGAGAAATGGTCAAGACACGTTACGCCTAATGCTTGTCACAAGAAAAAAATAAAAACATAAGAAATGCGGACAAAATGCAATCACAAGTAAGGTTTCATTCATTTCTCAGTTTGGATATCCGGCAGGCTGTCCAGACACATCTCCCAGGATCCAGTATCTACTTTACCATCGGATCCCCATGGACAGTAATGAGGTCGGGTGGTGATCCGACCAATTTCCAGCTTTTATCATTGCAGTCAGTGGGGATCCGGAGGTAAAGCGGAGGAGCCGTCAGGCTGCTCTGTGCCAGAACGGCCTGCCCGATTTCCAAAGAACGAAGCCCAAGTACAATAAAGACAGCTTTAAGCCATTTTCATACTAGCGGCAGGGGAGTCCGTCAGGTGAACAGCCTGTCGGATCAGTCCTGCCGCTAGTTCACGTGTGGCCCCGGACTGCCACTACGACCCCATTGGCTATAATGGGGCGGAGTTCTGGCGGCAGCACAGCAAGTGGCCGCCGGACTAAAAGTACTGCATGTCGTACTTTTAGTTCAGCGGCCTCTCAGCGTGCACTGCCACGGAACTGCGCCCTCATTATAGCCAATGGGGACGGAGCAGGAGTAAGAGGGCACGCTTGAACTAGCGGCAGGACGGATCCGACAGGCTGTTCACCTGACGGACTCCCCTGCCGCTAGTGTGAAAAACGCCTTAGCTTGCAGAGTTTGAAAAAAAATATTTTTTTTGATTTAGGGCAGCTTCAAGTGCAGTTCTGATATGACTACCGTTTTTCTGGCGTTTCTCTACATAGGCTTCCCTATAGGACACTAGAAAAAGGGTCTGTACAAAATGTGTGCAGGGGGCCAGTTTACCGGTATTCAAAGCAATATGGTGATATATCACTGTTACTTAAAGAGGACCCTTCACCTAAAAAATGCATGTGAAAATAAAGATATACCCTTACTTGCCTGCCCCCCATGGTGCTTATTCAGCTCTTTTCTCAATATGTGCCCCCGTTTGTCTGCAGTGCCCCCCACTGCAATATTTCCCGCCGTGTATGCTAATGAGCCATTAGGCTCAACTGGGCGGGCCTGCAAAAGTTCTCCTGGGCGTGTCTGTCTTCTCCCTGGCACGGAGAGCATCCAATCAGCACGCTCGCGAGAACAAGAGCAATTTCATTCATCCTGCTGCAGGTGCAATCTTGGATTCCCGCGGAGGCGGAAGCAGGATGGATGAAATTGCTCCTGTTCTTGCGAGAACTGGAGCTTCTCCCTGCTAAGAGCGGAGCGCGCTGATTGGATGCTCTACGTGCCCGGGAGAAGACAGACACGCCCAGGAGAACTTTTGCAGGCACGCCCAGTTGAGCCTAATGGCTCATTAGCATACACGGCGGGAAATATTGCGGGGGGCACCGCGGACAAACGGGGGCACATACTGAAAAAAGCTGAATAAGCACCACGGGGGACAGGCAAGTAAGGGTATATCTTTATTTTCACATGCATTTTTTAGGTGAAAGGTCCTCTTTAAATACCGAAGTATTTCAGTGATGTCACTCACTGGCTCTGAAACAGCAGTATGCCATGCACTTACGTGGACAGTGCCAGAGCGATGGCAACTGTACAATAGTGCAGGTGAGGCTGAGGCAGGAGCTGCTGGGAGCGGACAGTATACCGACCGGGTAGGCTGTACAACATCTGTATACACTGACCCTGCACGCATTGTGCTGTACCCCATATACTGACCCCACACCCTGTATACATTGTGCTGTACCCCATACTGACCCTGCTCCCTGTACCCCATATATACTGACCCCGCTCCCTGCATACATTGTGCTGTACCCCATATATACTGACCCCGCTCCCTGTATACATTGTGCTGTACCCCATATATACTGACCCTGCTCCCGGTATACATTGTGCTGTACCCCATATATACTGACCCCGCTCCCTGCATACATTGTGCTGTACCCCATATATACTGACCCCGCTCCCTGTATACATTGTGCTGTACCCCATATATACTGACCCTTCTCCCTGTATACATTGTGCTGTACCCCATATATACTGACCCTCTCCTGTATACATTGTGCTGTACCCCATATATACTGACCCCTCTCCCTGTATACATTGTGCTGTACCCCATATATACTGACCCCTCTCCCTGTATACATTGTGCTGTACCCCATATATACTGACCCCGCTCCCTGCATACATTGTGCTGTACCCCATATATACTGACCCCGCTCCCTGTATACATTGTGCTGTACCCCATATACCTATATATACTGAACCCACACCCTGTACATTGTGCTGTACCCCACATATATCCCTGTATACATTGTGCTGTACCCCATACTGACCCTGCTCCCTGTATACATTGTGCTGTACCCCATATATACTGACCCTTCTCCCTGTATACATTGTGCTGTACCCCATACTGACCCTGCTCCCTGTATACATTGTGCTGTACCTCATATATACTGACCCTGCTCCCTGTATACATTGTGCTGTACCCCATATATACTGACCCTGCTCCCTGTATACATTGTGCTGTACCCCATATATACTGACCCTGCTCCCTGTATACATTGTGCTGTACCCCATATATACTGACCCTGCTCCCTGTATACATTGTGCTGTACCTCATATACTGACCCTTCTCCCTGTATACATTGTGCTGTACCCCATACTGACCCTGCTCCCTGTACCCCATATATACTGACCCCGCTCCCTGTATACATTGTGCTGTACCCCATATATATACCTGTATACATTGTGCTGTACCCCACATATACTGACCCTTCTCCCTGTATACATTGTGCTGTACCCCATATATACTGACCCCTGTATACATTGTGCTGTACCCCATATATACTGACCCTGCTCCCTGTATACATTGTGCTGTACCCCATATATACTGACCCTGCTCCCTGTATACATTGTGCTTTACCCCATATACCTGTATATACTGACCCCACACACTGTGCTGTACCCCCATACACCTATATATAGTGACCCTGCACCCTGTATACACTGTGCTGTACCCCATATACTGACCCTGCTCCCTGTATACATTGTGCTGTACCCCATATACTGACCCTGCTCCCTGTATACATTGTGCTGTACCCCATATACCTATATATACTGACCCTGCTCCCTGTATACATTGTGCTGTACCCCATATACACTGACCCTGCTCCCTGTATACATTGTGCTGTACCCCATATATACTGACCCTGCTCCCTGCATACATTGTGCTGTACCCCATATACACTGACCCTGCTCCCTGTATACATTGTGCTGTACCCCCATGTATACTGACCCTGCTCCCTGTATACATTGTGCTGTACCCCATACTGACCCTGCTCCCTGTATACATTGTGCTGTATCCCATATATACTGACACTGCTCCCTGTATACATTGAGCTGTACCCCATACTGACCCTGCTCCCTGTATACATTGTGCTGTACCCCCATGTATACTGACACTGCTCCCTGTATACATTGTGCTGTACCCCATACTGACCCTGCTCCCTGTATACATTGTGCTGTACCCCATATACACTGACCCCACTCCCTGTATACATTGTGCTGTACCCCATACTGACCCTGCTCCCTGTATACATTGTGCTGTACCCCATATACCAATATAATTAGTAAACACAGGTTACATATTAATAAACATAGAAACCCAAAATAAAGGTAAACATAACCCCTCAATATTAGCCCACTCAACATGGAACGAATATACCTATCCAATAAAAGCCGTCTGAACAGGCTTCAAATAATCAGTAATTATTAAGTCTACATATACACAAAAAAAAAAAAAAAAGTTTAAAATAGAGAGCAAATGTATTAAGACAAAGTGAAGTACACCTGAGGAAAATTTCTACATAAGGGTACTTTTACACTTAAGGCAGGACGGATCCAGGGTGCTGCGGCTCCGTCCCCATTGACTATAATGGGGGCGGAGCTACAGCGCAGCACGGCTAGACTAAAAGTCCTGCATTGCACAGGCACTTGCGGCAGGATGGATCCGTCCTGCCGCAAGTGTAGAAGTACCCTTATCATGTAGACATTGCCCTCAGGTGTACACTGCACTTTGTCTTGATGCATTCGGTCTCTATTGTAATTTTTTTTTATATGTAGACTTAATAAAGATCACTGATTTAAAGCCTGTTCAGACTCAGCTTTTTTTGTATAGGTATACCTATAATATATATATATATATATATATATACACACTGACCCTGCATACATTGTGCTGTACACAATAAAAAAAAAGCCATTCATTCCATAGCGCTGTACATATGATAAGCGGTGCACATACATAGTACAGGCAAATGCACCAAGCATGAACGAGACTAGTTACAGAATGAGAGAAGGCCCTGCCCGTGAGGGCTTACAATCTACATACCCTGTATACACTGCAGTACCCCATATACCTGTATATACTGACCCCACACACAGATTGTGCTGTACCCCCATATACCTATATATACACTGACCCTATATACACTGCTGTACCCCATATACCTATATATACTGACCCTGCATCCTGTATACACTGCTGCACCCCATATACAGTGCCTGCATACATTGTGCTGTAACCCATTTAACTATATATACTGACCCTGCACCCTGTATACATTGTGCTGTACCCTATATATACTGACCCTGCACCCTGTATACATTGTGCTGTACCCCATATACACTGACCCTGCACCCTGTATACATTGTGCTGTACCCCATATATACTGACCCTGCTCCCTGTATACATTGTGCTGTACCCCATATATACTGACCCTGCACCCTGTATACATTGTGCTGTACCCCATATACCTGCATATACTGACCATGCATACATTGTGCTGTACCCCATATATACTGACCCTGCTCCCTGTATACATTGTACTGTACCCCATATATACTGACCCTGCACCCTGTATACATTGTGCTTTACCCCATATACCTGTATATACTGACCCTGCATACATTGTGTTGTACCCCCATACACCTATATATACTGACCCTGCACCCTGTATACACTGCTGTACCCTCATATATTACTGTACCTGCATACATTGTGCTGTAACCTATTTAACTATATATACACTGACCCTGCACCCTGTATACATTGTGCTGTACCCCATATATACTGACCCTGCACCCTGTATACATTGTGCTGTACCCCATATACCTGTATATACTGACCCTGCATACATTGTGCTGTACCCCATATACACTGACCCTGCACCCTGTATACATTGTGCTGTACCCCATATATACTGACCCTGCATACATTGTGCTGTACCCCATATACACTGACCCTGCACCCTGTATACATTGTGCTGTACCCCATATACTGACCCTGTATACATTGTGCTGTACCCCATATACACTGACCCTGCACCCTGTATACATTGTGCTGTACCCCATATATACTGACCCTGCACCCTGTATACATTGTGCTGTACCCCATATATACTGACCCTGCATACATTGTGCTGTACCCCATATACACTGACCCTGCACCCTGTATACATTGTGCTGTACCCCATATATACTGACCCTGCTCCCTGTATACATTATACTTTACCCCATATTACTGACCCTGCTCCCTGTATACATTGTGCTGTACCCCATATATACTGACCCTGCTCCCTGTATACATTGTGCTTTACCCCATATACCTGTATATACTGACCCCACACACTGTGCTGTACCCCCATACACCTATATATACTGACCCTGCACCCTGTATACACTGCTGTACCCCATATACCTGTATATACTGACCCTGCATACATTGTGCGGTACCCCATATACCTGTATATACTGACCCTGCACATTGTGCTGTACCCCCATATACCTATATATACTGACCCTGCACCCTATATACCTGTATATACTGACCCTGCACACATTGTGCTGTACCCCCATATACCTATATATACTGACCCTGCACCCTGTATACATTGTGCTGTACCCCCATACACCTATATATACACTGACCCTGCACACACTGCTGTACCCCATATACCTGTATATACTGACCCTGCACACATTGTGCTGTACCCCCATATACCTATATATACTGACCCTGCACACATTGTGCTGTACCCCATATACCTGTATATACTGACCCTGCACATTGTGCTGTACCCCCATATACCTGTATATACTGACCCTGCATACATTGTGTGGTACCCCATATACCTGTATATACTGACCCCCACACACCTATATATACTGACCCTGCACCCTATATACCTGTATATACTGACCCTGCACATTGTGCTGTACCCCCATATACCTATATATACTGACCCTGCACCCTGTATACATTGTGCTGTACCCCCATACACCTATATATACCTGACCCTGCACACACTGCTGTTCCCCATATACCTGTATATACTGACCCTGCACCCTGTATACATTGTGCTGTACCCCCATACACCTATATATACTGACCCTGCACACAGATGTACCCCATATACCTGTATATACTGACCCTGCACACATTGTGCTGTACCCCCATATACCTATATATACTGACCCTGCACCCTGTATACATTGTGCTGTACCCCCATACACCTATATATACTGACCCTGCACCCTGTATACATTGTGCTGGGTGCCTGAGGACCAGACAGGACAGTGGAAGTGGACAGAGGCCGTCACCAAATTTCCAGCATGTGAGTTTTTCCCCCTTTAAAAGATAATCATTATTATGGGACCTTTATGACTCATTCACTCAGTGTTTGGTCAGTGATTTCCATCAGTGATTGAGCCGAAACCAGGACTGGAGCCTCCACGGAAATTAGGTATAATTGAAAGAGCTGGACCCGTTTGGCTCACAATCACTGATGGAAATAACTGACCAAACCCTGCCGTGTGAATGAGGCTTTAGGCACATGTCTAACTAGGAAGCTCTGACAGTTTTTCTTCTTTACACCCCATTTTCAGGCCCTTAATCTTTGTCCAGTCTCAGACAACCCCCTTTAAATACTGAAATTGATGGATCTCTATTTCCAGCACTTTACCAGGCTGCTGCTGAAGCCATACCAGGGCAGTGTTATCACGAGTCATAAGTTAGTCAAGTTAGTACAGCAATATAACAATGACGACTACCCCTTGCAAAATACTAATAGGACACCAGCAGTGATGGGCCTGTAAAACAAAGGGCATCTGTCAGCAGATCTGTACCCATGACACCGGCTGACCTGTTACATGTGCACTTGGCAGCTGAAGACATCTGTGTTGGTCCCATGTTCATATGTGCCCGCATTACTGAGAAAGATGATGTTTTATAATAAGCAAGTGAGCCTCTGGAGCAACGGGGGCGTTACCATTACACCTAGAGGCTCTGCTCTCTCTGCAACTGCCGCACCCTCTGCACTTTAAACGACAGTGCCAGGCAGTGAAATCATCACTCCATGTCCTGTCAAAGTGCAGGGGACGCAGCATTTGCAGAAAGCAGAGTCTAGGTGTAATGGAAACGCCCCCATTGCTCCGAGGCTCATTTGTATATAATAAAAAACTTTCTCAGCAATGCAGGCGCATATGAACATGGGAGCAACACAGATGCCTTAAAGGGGTTGTCCAAGTTATATTTATTGATTACCTATTCTCAGGATGCGTCATCAATATCAGATCGTCAGGGGTCCGACACCCACGACAATCAGCTGTTTGAAGAGAAGGCGCGCGCCGTGCCTCCTCTTCATTGTTTACACTTGTATAGCAACGAGCCGTCCCATTGAAATGAATGGGACGGCTTGGTTGCAATTACACCTGCTCACCGCTGCAGATGCGACGGCGAGCAGGTAAACAATGAAGGAGGCAGCGTCGGCACGGCACGCGCCTTCTCTTCAAACAGCTGATCGGAGGGGGTGCCGGCCCGCTGACGA
This sequence comes from Bufotes viridis, assembly GCA_033119425.1. Lineage (NCBI taxonomy): Eukaryota > Metazoa > Chordata > Amphibia > Anura > Bufonidae > Bufotes > Bufotes viridis. Next base: position 565,961,617 of record CM065590.1, on the reverse strand, counting down.
TCTGATATTGATGACCTAGCCTGAGGATAGGTCATCAATAAATATAACTTTGACAAGCCCTTTAAGCTGCCAAGCACAGATGCAACAGGTCAGCCATAGGTACAGATCTGCTGATAGATGGACTTCTATTGATGAGCAGTGATGGCGGCACATCGTGGTACTGCAGCTCACAAGAATACAAGCACATAAGTAATATTTACTGGACTGTCACTAGGAGCACAAGCAACATTTCTCATCCGCAATGCTGTAGCAAAACTATATGGAGTTATCAAGTTAAACACTTACAAACATATGAAGAGTTACCTGGTCATCATTCAAATAGTTGGGCAAACCTCCAATGAACAGTTTGTGAGCAGAGTCTGGGACAACGGTGGACACCACTCCTATGGAAAGCGCGAGTACAAAATATATATATAAAAAAAAAAAAAAAACACAGAACAAAAGAACACTTAATATTTTGCAGAGTTTAAACATGACTTTGGCTCTTATTATATACTGTCGATTCTATTATACACTGTATTTAAGGGAGTTGTCCGAATGCCGAGAGAACTGCGTCTTGCATTCCCCAACTCAGCAACATCCACCTACTTTGCCTTTATAAAATTGTCCGAACAACAAGTTATAAAGTGTGCCGTCATGGAACAATCTGTTTTAAAGGAGCTTTCTAGGCATCCGATATTAAAGGCTTCTCTCCAGGATAGGTCATTAATATCCGATGGGCGAGGGTCCGACACCCCACACCCTCACCAATCAGCTGAGAAGTGTGAATGGAGAGGGAACCACAGCTCCATTCAAAGTGTAGTGCCGGGTTCCCACCAAAGTGAATGGGAGCCGAGCTGCAGCCTAGCACGTCCCCTGCACTTTGAATGGAGCCGCGGTTTCCTCTAATCACAGGGCTAGTTCCAGGGCCAGAGGCGTCAGACCCCCAGGACCTATCCTGAAGATACACCAGTGTTTCCTAACCAGCGTGCCTCCAGCTGTTGCAAAACTATAACTCCCAGCATGCCCGGAGAGCCTTTGGCTGTGAGGGCATGCTGGGAGTTGTAGTTTTGCAACAGCTGGAGGCACGCTGGTTGGGAAACACCGAGATAGACCATCAATATCAGGATCCTGGAAACCAAAATTCCTCCCACTAAGATGGAAAGGGCTGAAAATGTCACCTCCAGTTAAAGATAGACTTTCATCACACTTCGGAGACTGGATGAAATGTACAATTAGAACAGCAATAGGGAGAGGAATGTACGAACATATGGGAGAATGGATATTTCAGACGTGAGAAACCAAGCCTAAAGCTGGCCGCACACAGTAGATGAATGTGGGGCAAATGCGTCAATTACAGTTTGATCTGTATTGGGTTGTCATCTATTCCAGACAGTTGTCAGCAGATAGAAGGGATGGGTATGTTCTATTTCAGAAGGCTCAATTGTATTCTTACAGGATGCAAGTTCCTGCCAAATCAGATTACTTGACCGACAGTAACCTAACAAATGGTTTTCCTGTAATAACTTTAAAGGGATTGACTCACTTCAGCAAATAGCTGAAAATTATTTAGAGGAAATTATACACAGCACTAATGTATTGGGATTCTCTATATCGCCTCCTTTGCTGGCTGGATTCATTTTTTCCGTCACATTATACACTGCTCGTTTCCATGGTTACGACCACCCTGCAATCCAGCAATGGTCATGCTTGTACACTATAAAAATCCCCACCACCAATATCAGAGCGGGGGATGTAAGGGTCAGAACGACACCGTGCCCTCCAATGTGTAGTGGACGCAAGAGGATTTTTGAGGTACTCGCCATAAAATCCCTCTTGTCTCGTTCATTGGGGACACAGCCAAAGATCTTGGTCTTGATCCCCCCCCCCTCTTCTTTTTCGGTCTATGGTGTTTTTAACCCCCTGTTCCCTGGTTGGCTTGCAGCGGGATGCCTACAAACATCCCATGCAAGAAAAGGTGGGACGGTGAACCATCAAATCCTCCAGAGCCCGCCAACCACAGGCCTTCATGCCCTGTCCCCAGCACTCCCCCCACAAAAGAGGCTGAAAGAGCCTGCTGGAGCAGACACAGGCCGGGTTCTGTCTGGGGGGAACAGGCAAGTATTGGCTGCTAGAGATGTTTGGAGGCATCCTGCTGCAAGCCAACCAGGGAACAGGGGGTTAAAAACGCCCTGGACCCTGACCAAGTCCGAGGTCTTCCCAATGATACGTACGGGAAAGCTGGTTATTGTAGTACTGCTCCCATTTAAAAAGTGGGAGCTGCACAGCAGTAACCTGGTACGGTCACTACACTATGAACTGAGCTGTGCCTCCTAGAACTCTTCTCAGTGGCAGTTCTGGCGCCTGGAGGACCAAAACCCAGCACCCCCACCAATCTGATGTTGATGACCCAAGTCTGTAAAAACCCTTTAAGATGCCAACGAATAGTTGGTGTAAAGTTAGACAAACCTTGCACCAAATCCGCCTTACAGCCTGTGCCACTGCAATACGTTTAAAGGGTTTCTGTCACCAACTTTTGACATTATAAGCTGTCTGACATTAGCTATGTGCTAATGTCAGACCAGCTGATAATGTCTTTTATAAAAATCCGCTGTATGTTTAGTTCTGAAAACTTACTTTTATATTATGTAAGTCAGCCTCTAGGAGCAGGCGTTGCCCTGCTCCTAGCGGCTCCGTCCGGCAACCTGCTGGCACACTCCCTTCACACTTTGATTGACAGTGCAGGGCAGCGATCCTCCTGCACTGTCTCGCTCTGAATCGCGCGCCGCAGCCGCTGCTCTGTATTCGGCGCAGGCGCGGTGAGCAGAGGACGCTGGTGCCTGCTGTCCTCTGCTCACCGCGCCTGCGCCCGAATACAGAGCGGCGGCGCAAGGATCTAGCAGGGAGACAGTGCCGGAGGCTGGAGAGGAGCGCGATTTCCAGAACGAGACAGTGCAGGAGGATCGCTGCCCTGCACTGTCAATCAAAGTGTGAAGGGGCGTGCCAGCAGGTTGCTGGACGGAGCCGCTAGGAGCAGGGCAACGCCCCCCCTGCTCCTAGAGGCTAATTTACATAATATAAAAGTAAGTTTTTCAGACTAAATATACAGCGGATTTTTATAAAAAAGACATTATCAAGCTGGTCTGACATTAGCACATAGCTAATGTCAGACAGCTTATAATGTCAAAAGTTGGTGACAGAAACCCTTTAAGCCCAGCTTCAGACTGCCGGGTCTACGTCTGCAAAGCCTAATACCTCATAGGAGCAGCAAATCTGCCCCAATGCTTAAAGCCAAAGAAATGTAGGGGTTACCTGGGACATAAACAGATGGGTTTTCAGACATGCCTGGTAAAGGCTGGTAATCATGTGGGCGACGAATCTTTAATGACTGGCCTTGAAATATTATTCCATCAAAAGCCATTGCCTGGGTAGTCTCATCAACAGAACGGAACTAGAAAGAAAAAAAAAAAAAAAAAACATCAATGGCGGGTACAGCGTAATTTAGCATTACCTAAGGCACATGACATTAAGCAACACCGTGCATGAAATTTTCACCAACCTCTAAGAAGGCAAAATTCTTATCTTGGTTGATCTGGACTGCAAGGACTGGATTTCCTGGCGCTTGCGTTAATCCACCAAGGCGCATCTGAGCATTAAAAAAATCCATCATCGCTTCCTGTGGTGGGGAGAAGAGAAGAAAAGAGTTTGACGCACCCTCTACAAGTAAAAAAAAGAGCATTTGTAAGATCTAGAATGTCCTACTTGCCTTTCATGATGGTAGCAAACTTATTTTGCTACGAAGGGATTTCAGCCCCACAATTTTCACTTTAAAAAGAAATGGAAACAACTCTTTGATCTTGTTTTTTTTAAATGGAAAGGGTTTTATTCAAAGTTTGCTTCAAAAAAGTTTACATAGACCAAGTACCAATTTCTGTATACACCAAACAAACCGCAGTATAATTTGGTCAAACTCTGAGACAGAGGCAATACATACAGTTTTGCAGGGCTTGTGGGACTTCTTTCCTTTGTCTAAAACTGTTACCATTTCCAGAAGTAAAAAAAGTAGAGACCATGTACGTTAAAGGGGTTGTCCACGTCTTTAATACCGACGGCCTATCCTCAAGAAAGGTCATCAATATGTGATCAGTGGGGATCCGACACCCCAAAGCCTCGCCGATCAACTATGTGAAGAGGCTGTGACGTTCCGATGCTGCAGCCTCCTCAGCTCACCAAGCACAACGTACACTGTATAGTGGCTGAGATTGGTATTGCAGCTCAGCCCCATTTTACTTGAATGGGACTGATCTGCTGCTAGACCGAATGACTGGTCGCTGGCATAGGAAGATGTCGCTGCACTCACAAATCAGCGGGGATCCTGGGAGTCAGACTCCCATCCTCTGCCCCCGATCAGATTCTGATGACCATCTTGAGGTTAGATCATCAGTATTAAGTACTCGGACAGCCCCTTTAAAGAAAACGTGTGCCTAACCAAGAACACCCGGAGCAAGTGGACTACCATGAGCTTACCAAACCTACCTGTAAACGGCCATCCCTTCCAGAACACTTTATTTGCACATTCTAAGGCCCAGTTCATACCATGCTTTTACAACCTGTTGAAAGGTACGTTTTTTCCATGCCCATCTTATTCCCACTGACTACTATACAAAACCAGGATTTGTCTAAATCCAGTTCCTCAGGACTGGAAGGGGACTACATCATGTTCGCAGCATTCTGTTGCTTCCCATTTTCACAGTAAGGCCTCATGCACACGACCGTTGTGTGTTTTGATGTCCGCAAATCACAGCTAGTGTGCTTTTAGCAATTTGTGGAACGGCACAGACAGCCATTAAAATAACTGCCTATTTCTTGTCCGCAAAACAGACAAGAATAGGACATGTTATATTTTTTTCGAGGGGCTACGGAACAGAGCAACGGATGTAGAGAGCACACGGAGTGCTGTCCGCATCTTTTGCGGCCCCTTTAAAGTGAATGGGTCCACACCCGAGCCGCAAAATATGCGGCTCTGAACCAAACAATGTTTGTGTGCATGAGGCCTAAATTTAATAAAATAAAAATAGTACGGTTCAACAGGATGCAATAACATGATTTGAACAGGGCCTTAGTGAAACCTTTGCTGCACCTTGTGCTACATTCAGTGACACAGGCGACTCACCGCAACCATCTGATTCCGAATACAGACAGTGCAAAGAAAAAAAAAAATAAAAAATACACCTCATACGTGTGTATAAGGAAGATAAAGCATTGAGTGCACCCCTCCTGGACCAAATACACGGAGGACCTCAGGAGAGAGCAGCTTAGAGAAAGAACGTTGATGGAAGAAACCTTAGTACCTCAGTGATTCCAAATGGAATATTTCCAACATAAAGACGACGGGCCTGTCTCGTCATCTGACTGCCCACAACAGGCACTGGTGTCGGCGTAACAGCGAGTCCATCGGGTGTCATGGTTGGGAGTAGAGCTGTAGCAGGAATCTGACCAGCAGCTGTTCAAAAAAAATTGAAGGAAGCAGCATAAATGGGAGGAAAGAGTTAAAATAGACCTCTGAATGCTGATAAAGGCCCTGATCATATTAGATTATTAGATTCCTACATTGCTGTATACTCTGAGGATGCTCCTGGACAATACTTCAATAATATCCATAGGGCTGTCCGGAGTGTAACTAATTTGTGCAGGGACACTAATTATAATTTCTGGGCAGCAGATCGTACACTCTAGAGCAGGGATCAGCAACCTTCGGCACTCCAGTTGTGAAACTACAGTTCCCAGCATGCTCCATTCATTTCTATGAGAGCGAGTATGCATGCTGGGAGTTGTAGTTTCACAACAGCTGGAGTTCCGAAGGTTGCCGACCCCTGCTCCAGTCTGCTGCCCAGAAACAGTGATTCTGTATTGGAACCAGTGATCACCACCGCGATCCCTCGTCCTCATACTGTGGAGATCGCTGCTTGTAAATGCTGCAGTCTCCTTCATTGAACGAGCAGCCGACGGTCCAGAAGGAACGTTTCCTTCTCGACAATCGGCAGCACCATTGTGCGGTGTAACCCCACCTTTACACCAACCTTACCTGCAGAAAGAAATGCACTAAGTTTCATAAATAAGAAGGGACACTAAACCTAGAAGAATAAAAGTGGAAAGGAGAAGCCTGCAAGTCTTCTGGTCTTGTAGAAATCCTGCAACTCAGTACATGGCTGCTTTCCCGGTGTTTTTCTGCATTTTTGGGGTTTCAGTGGAGAAACTTTACTCCATTTCACGGTCAGAAATGCAATGGTCCTAAATATATTTCAGCATGTAAACACATTTTCCATGTCAATACTAATCTAAAATTACCTTGCATGGCTTTATACTGTATAGGAGTGATGTGTTCAAAGCCAGGTGGAGGAACATCCCAGTACTTTCGGATCTTCTTTTTCTTTTCATGCCTTGGAGACCGGCTAGGACAGAAGACAAGGAACATTAATAAAGATTAATAAGATACTGGGGTGGATAGAGCTGAAATCTCCCACAAGGGATGCCATAAGAGCAGGGTGGGTAGAGAACTGAACCGTATATGCAGCAATGGGTAATGTTAGACAATTGTTGTTTCCAAAGCATTTGGTGAAGGCCTTTGCCTGTTCGAGCAGGACAGCACCGCTGGTCACAGGAGATTGCTTAATCCTATAGATGGTGCAAATGTGGACACCAGATTTATCACAGCGGCTCAGGCTGGATGATAAATGAGGTGCAGTATTAGGCATCTGACACTACACCAACTATCGGCTGGCTTACTTTTTATGCCACAATTGTGGTGCATCTTAGGCCTCGTCCTCTTACCTGCAAAGCCCTACCTCCTTTTCAGAGAGATTCTGCACGTAGAGACATTAGTAACACTGGGTTCAGACCTGAGCGTTTAGAAGCCTATCATTTTATGCGCGTTCAAGATGGGCGTTTAGGCGCGTTTTTTCAAGCGTTTTGGTAAATAGTGTAGGCGCGTTTGACGCGCGTTTATGTGATTGACTGCATAGTTGGCCAATGACCAATGATATAGTTTGGCCAATCTGAGTGCTTTAGAGGTGTGACATTCCATGGTGGCTGATTCAGCATGTTGCAAACTTTGTAAAACGCGCATCCATAGGCGCGTTTTACGCGGCACAAACGCCCGAACAACACGCCTATCGCGTTTCCCATTGAAGTCTATTGGCACCAAACGCTCGAAAAAAGCCCGAATTAACGCGAACATACTTGCTTATGCGTCGGACGTTTATAGGCGCCTACGAACGCGCATAAAAACGCGCAAGTGTGAACCACCCCCATTGGAATGCATGGTTCCTGTACTGTTGTGCGTTTTTATGTGCGTTCGAACGCGGCGTTTTACGCGAAAGTGTGAACTGAGTGTAAATCTGGGCCCCAGTGTGTAGATATACTAAGCTAAGAGACACCGACACCATAGCTGGTCATAAAGTAATGGCATACCCCTTTAACCTCAAGCGCCTGCCTGAATAAGCATGTGGCCGGCTTGTGTTCCATCTTGGCCTGATTCTTTAGTACACAACTCAATTAAAAATAAGAATCACCTGCGCCTCCTGCGGTCCCTGGATCCACTGCGCTGTTCTCTTGCTCTCCTGTCTCTGCTACGACTTCGCCGCTTTCGCTCACGACTTCTAGAACGACTATGACTACGTTTCCGGTGGCGGTTCTCCTTGTCCCGCTCTAAGTAGTTCAGGAAAAAAAACAAGGAAAAAAAAACGGTTATTGTGGGAAACAATTTACATTTTACAAATAAGCAACCTAGAAAACTCATAAAATCTATGTTAATGGGAAAATTCCACAGAAAGCGGAAGCAGAGGATAGGTGATAAGCGCTTCCTACAAAGGCCGTCCACAACCTGCCTGCTCCCCAGACACATCCCCCACACGTAGTCTCCGATCCGTCTGTTCCTCACACAATCATCTGCAGGATTTCTTCCACGTACTACATACTCCAGCACATCAGACTCTCCCCCAACATCCAAAATTAACCTGAAAACCCAACTCTTCAGGAACCTGCAATGAGCATGCTGCCAGCCCACAGCCAGATGCGCAGCCTTTTACCCTCCCCTACTGTGCTCCTCCCTTGTAGATCGCAAGCTCTTGTGGGCAAGGTCCTCTCCCCCTCTGTACCAGTCTTACCAACTTCAAACCCATCGTTTTTTTTTTACAATGTATGCGAGTGCATGGAATAATGTCGCTTTAAAATTAAAATTATTCTAGCCGCTCACTCACATAATACCGCTATACTTGTATAAGATTTCTCCACTCACAATATCACAGTGGCCCTCGGTAAATAAAAAAAAAAGTTAGCGTTGGAACTGTAAAACAGTCTACACAAAAATGTAGAACTTCCGCTTTCATAAAAATCTGTAGAAACGAGTAAGGGTCTGTATGCAATAACCTGAAACACGTAGACGCTGTTGTCTGTGTATGCGACGTTCTCTTTTTGCATAAACTATGGATTTTTATGGAAGCTGGGATCCTCCATATTTTTTTGTCCGTGCTTCTGGGAATAACCCGCAGGAGAGCTGGACTTGTGCGTTATATTAGAAGGACTTGCTATGTTAGTGAGCCGAGAACATGGCTACAAATATATACCGACAGTGCGACCGCTACAGTACATCCTCCAGTCCGGAGTGCAACTAGGCCTGACCGCACCGTCCATCCCAGCTGTATTACACCGCCGGTGCTGATGGAAGGGAACACATCTGTCGGCGCTCGTTTGCTCAGGCCTGATTACACAGGCCAATGCAAAGTGAATGTGGGAGGAATGATCAGTGCTAGAGGCGCTCCTCCATTCAGTTCTGCTCATCGGCGAGAGAGGACAGCCGATATCAGGATAAAAGATGCCGGGTTAAGAGATATCAATCAGACAAATGCTTGTGCATCGGCTGCTCGATTACAGAGGCCAATTACCGGGAACGTGCCTTGCTCCCAAAAATCATGCGGTGAGAGGGTCCCAATTTCCTGTTCAGTCTGGAAAACACTTCATGTGATGGTTGCGTTTTCTGGAGTGAATACCGCTTCTCTGACTAAACTCGCAGCATCATAAAGACTTAGGTGGCTAAGAGTTCCTGTCTGACCGCAGGTCTACTGTACTGTAGTCCGAGCACAATCCCAGTACAGTAGAGCTGCGGTCAGGCAGGAACTCACAGCACTACAAGTCATTACGATGCTGCTGGTTCGGTCAGAGGAGCGGGGTTCAGTCCAGGAAACACAGCCATCGCACAAAGCGTGTACCGGACTGAACAGAGAAACGTGAAAGCAGCCGTGTTGAATCGCAATCAGGAATCCACTTGGACTGTGCATCAAGTTAACCCTTTACCAACAACCCGCCATTGCTGTATGTGAAATGAGGCGCTGCTAGCAGCGTTTAATACTCATTAACTACATTGCTACAATCCTATCCTAAGGGTAGGTCACCAGTATGTGATCAGTGGAGGTCCGACACCTGAGACCCCCGCCGATCAGTCCTCAGCTTTTCCTAGGCCAGTAACGATGCGGTCAACGGTCATGTGGCCTAGGCGCAGCTCAGTCCCATTCAAGTGAAGGGCGCCGAGCGCAATACAAAGCCCGGCCACTATACAATGGAAGGCACTACTGGTTCCTTCTCAAACAGCTGATCGCAGGGGTCCTGAGTGTCGCACCCTCCACAGATTACACACTGATGACCCTGAGGATAGGTCATCAGTAAAAAAAAAAAGTTTTTATCGACTGATAAAAGAAAAAAAAGTTTTGGCTGTCAGATTATGGTTTATGAAAGACAAAGAAGAATTAGGCGGCTACACCCCTTGAGTGACTATTGGGGGTGGTGCTCACCCGTCGGTGCACCCAAACCGATAGCAAACAAAAAACAGTAAATATAGAAAGTCAGGGGCACTCAATCTTGGAAACCGTTGACCCAAATATTTAATAAACAGATAAAAATATCTACATAAAACACTCAATGTGAGCTGTAGCTCTATACCACAATAGATTATGGTTTATGTCTCCTAGATCCCCGCATCCAGAACCAGTCGGCAGCGCTGTAAATCAAGTTACATTCTACATCTTACCCTTCCCGAATACAGGATCCAAGTGGAACACTATCAGTTCTCCATGTGCACCACTTTTTTGGTGTCAAAAAGTTGAAATTTTTTGCAGAAGCGCTGTTTTTTTTATAGCGGGGGTTACTTGGTAAATGCCCCGCTTGCCTCCAAAAGCAGTGTTATAAAATCCAAGGTGTACTTCTACAGCGGATACCTGAGGCCGACACTGCCGAGGCGCTGTATCTGCAGCAGCTACATACGAATATTAGCCCCATTACTATCGTCTGGGGCCAACCCTATGCAATAAGCAGCACGCAACTTGCAGCGTTTCCTAGGCTGATTTTTTCCATTCTGCAGAGAAAAACCTGTGCAAAAATTTCCTGCTGCATGTGAACAGGGTAGCAGTATGCAGGAAAGTCACCGGATCCCATTTTAGCCCATGTGGATCTGCGTTGGTCTCCAGTTAAGGCTACTTTCACATTAGCGTTTTTTTGCGGATCCGTCATCGATCTGCAAAAACACTTCTGCTATAATACTACAGCCGCATGCATCCGTCATGAACGGATCCGGTTGTATTATGTCTTCTATAGCCATGATGGATCCGTCATGAACACCATTGAAAGTGAACGGGGGACGGATCCGTTCTCTATTGTGCCAGAGAAAATAGATCCGTCCCCATTGGCTTACATTGATCCCTCTTGCTCCGCACCACATCGCGGACAGAAAACCGCTGCAGGCAGCCTCCAGAGCAGAATGGAGACTGATCAGAGGAAAACTGATGCTTTCTGAGCGATTTCCTTTTCCATTCAGAATGCATTAGGGCAAAACTGATCCTTTTTGGACCGCTTGTGAGAGAGCCCTAGACGGATCTCAGAAATGGAAAGCCAAAACATTAGTGTGAAAGTAGCCTATGCCGGATACAGTAGCGCTGGCAGTCTCTTCCTCTGTCGGAACAAACTGCTGGATTCCCTATAGAGCATATATGAATGAAGCCCAAGGCCAAGTCCACACGTGTGAATAGCTGCAGATTTGCCGTCAGGGATTTTCACGTGTTCTACAGTAGCAGCGAATCTCAACTACACTGCATAAAAAAACGCAACATAAAGCGACCTTCGGTGCAGATTTAAAAACTGGAGATCCGCAACAGAGTGACACGCTGCAAGTTCTAAATCTGCACCAAAGGTTACTTTGCGTTTAAGTTTTTTTCTTTTTTTTCTATTTTTTTTAATGCAGAGTGCGGCCGTGGAGTCGCTCAGCCAAGGCCGTGACCGACTCCTGATAAATGGCCAATAATCTAGTAAAATGGTGACATTGGGCTTTTTCATAAGCAGCTACTTATGGGAACACAAGTTCTGAAAGTCCTGAAATTTCCTAAATCCAGGTGAGTAGATGTGCACTGTGCATATGATAACTGGGAAACGCTGTTCTACACAAATGTAAGAACCATAAAATTTATCCAGAGAAAGTGAGAAATTCTCTAAAATGTATTTTCTGGAAGTACAGAGAATTCCGCACAAGTCTAAATGGGGAAAAAGAAGCCGCGCTGCTATATTCCATATTCAGCGTTTGCCTTAAAGGGGTTCTCCAGGAATTAAGAAAAAAAAAAAAAAAAAAAAAAACACTTATATTGCAATACACAAATTCCTAAATACCCTTCATTAGTTATTGGCTTGTTTTGTCTGGGGAGCAATCAGGGGAAATAAAATGGCGTCTGTTAACTGCATCAATGATTTCCTTAGGAAACCTGAAGACGGGCAACGCTCAACACAAGGTGAAAAGTCCCTTGGAATCCACCAGCGGTGAGGCTGCTTTCTCAGAAAAGAGAAGCGCTAGTGTGAAAAGTAGCCTTAAAGGGGTTGTCCCATCTCAGACAATGGGGGCATATCGCTAGGATATGCCCCCATTGTCTGAAAGAGAACGGATCCCCGAAAGAGAAGGAGGGCGCAGTGCACATGCGCAGCCGCCCCACTATTCATTATCTATGGTGCTGGCGAATATAGCCAAACACCGGCTCGGCTATTTCCGGCGGCCCCATAGAAATGAATGGGAGCAGGGGCCGCGCATACGCGGTACTCTCCCATTCACTTTTATGGGAGCAGAACTTGATGGACGGACCCTGGGAAATCCGGGGTCCTCCAGCCACAGCTCTCCCCGCTCCGTTCTCGATATATCAGACAATGGGGACATAGCCTAACGATACCCTTTAAAAGGGTTTGTGTTCCTTCGGCAAGTGGCATTTATCATGTAAAGAAAGTTAATACCAGGCACTAACTAATGTATTGTGATTCTCCATATTGCCTCCTTTGCTGGCTGGATTTATTTTCCCATCACATTATACACTGCTCGTTTCCATGGTTACGACCACCCTGCAATCCACCAGTGGTGGTCGTGCTTGCACTGTAGGAAAAGGCAACAGCCTATGTGTGCTCCCACAGTCCTGACCACCAGACAGACCAGCACTTATTCCTATAGTGTGCAAGCACAACCACCAACGGTGGATTGCAGGGTGGTCGTAACCATGGAAACAAGCAGTGTATAATGTGATGGGAAAATGAATCCAGCCAGCAAAGGAGGCAATATGGACAATTACAATACATTAGTAAGTGCCTTGTAGTAACTTTCTCTACATGATGAACGCCATGTACTGGATCTCAAAATGCTGAAGTGAAAGTAGCCTTACATAGGGGGCAATAGAACTTCTCGTTTACAAGATAAGGAAAAAAAAAAAGGCTACTTATGTCATCTACACCTTGTGCGCCCTGACTTCTGGGTACTATTAGCGATTGAAGGGGGCACCTCACTACTCCATGTTTCCGGGTGCTATCTGTACAAATAACCGTACTGACTACAAGGACCAAATTGTGCTCAGGCGACCACGGCGCAGACTATTGAGGCCGGTTTACTTAGGGCTGTTTCACAGAATTACTGACGCCTGAACTTATTCCCCACCTAATCATTGATTTTAATGTGTTTGTTCGAACATCAGTGGAAGAACCAGGGAGACGCACACTAGGGTCGGTGATGCAGACCAAACACGCACATTTAAGGGAACCCTGCACCGGTTTTTAACCACAAGAATAACTGCATCCTGACATAGTCATCCTCCTCCTCCCGCCCCCCAATCAGCCTAGGTTTTTTTACGCCTCCAAGTACTTCTTTTACAGTGGACTTTCTCTTTTTTCCACGTTATATCATAAATGCTTACCTCATAACTAACCCCACCTCGCGTTATAAGTGACGGAATCTGAAGATCCTACCCTCCTCCCGAAGTCACGTCCCAAATCCTGCGCATGTGCAGAACACTGATCATTCAATGTATACTGCGCAGCTGCGAGACTAGGAAGAGAAGGGGGGGGGGGAGATGAGCAATCGTTCTCTATTGTGCCAGTGAAAACGGATACGACCCCATTGACTTACATTGTGTGCCAGGACGGATCCGTCTTGCTGCGCTTCATCAGACGGACAGAAAACTGCTACAGGCAGCCTCCAGAGCGGAATGGAGACTCATCGGAGGCAAACTGATGCATTCTGAGCGGAAGCTTTTCCATTCAGAATGCATTAGGGCAAATCAGATCCGTTTTGGACCGCTTGTGAGAGCCCTGAGCGGATCTCAAACGGAAAGCCAAAACGCGAGTGTGAAAGCAGCCTTATTAGTTTCATCTCGGGAGGAGACAGGACTCGTCTAAGGTGCATTTACATATATGGCGGGAACATTTATTTTAGGTTTTTCTCTGAGCCGATAGTTTGTTCAGAATTGATTTTAATATTAATTTATAGGAGTGTGGATAAATAGGCTCAGAGAGATGACGGGTTTCCTTTAAGTCTATGGGTGCGTAAAAAACCACTGACCGCAGGGGACGAGGTTTTCTGGAAATTAGCTTTTATCTGAGTGGCCTCCGTGGACGACAAAAACGGACACAGACCAAACACGGTTTCTACAGAGACATCGCCACAGATGAAACACGGAGGGATTTCCCACAGACACATGCATCAGTCACATATCCAGCACTTAAAGGATTTCTCCAGGATTTAAAATGGCCGCCAGTGACCTGTCCTGGAACGTGAGCAGGACGGGTCGAAAACATTTGCAGAGGGGGCGTGGCCTCACTACACTGCTCTACAATAGACAGAAAAACTCGCCAGTCTGCAGTATATGCAAGGGCCTAGACCCCAGCACTCTAGCTGTGGTGAAACTACAACTCCCAGTACGCGCCATTTATTTCTATGGAGTGCAACAGTGCATGTTGGGAGTTGTAGTTTTACCACAGCTGGAGGTTGACAATCACAGGCCTAGAGTGTAGTGAGGTCCCTCTGGCAGCTCTGCAACGGGTCACAGCCAGTCCTGCCCACCGTCTAGGACAGGTCGCTGGTGGCCATTTAAAATAATTCCCAGAGAACCCCTTTACTCCATTAGGCTACCGGAGTCACCGCATCTGCGTCAAAAAAGGATTTTAGAGATACTCAAATGAACCTGATATCACTCCTGTGTCTGGAGAGGAGTCACATTTTCTGAGCGGAGAACCGCCCCGCGTCCTCCGAATCTCCTCCTTGCTGGCCGACGTCACAGAGCATCAGCACAGGGAACGAACTATGTATGCGCTAGCTCGCGCATCGCGAGATTCCAGCGCTCCAGCTCTGTGACGTCGGCCAGCAAGGAGGAGATTCGGAGGACGCGGGGCGGTCTTGATCTAACCCAGGGATGGGCAAACTGTGGCCCTCCAGCTGTTGCAAAACTACAACTCCCAGTATGCCCTGCTGTAGGCAGTCTGGGAGTTGTTGTTCTGCAACAGCTGGAGAGCCGCACATTGGCCATCCCTGCTCTAACCTATCAGCGCTGCCATTTTGAGACTGTGCAAGGACACCCCCCCCAACCTGGTTACACCCCTCTGTACCCTTACAGAAGACTGATAGCAATTCATTCATAACTTCTAGCAGGAATAATAAAGGAATGGCACAACATGGAGACATAAGAGTAGATGTTCTAGAAGCTATTAAATCAGGCGTGTCAGGAGCGGGGACGGGTCCTCTGGGCTCCTCAGTATAGGTGATCGGCGGGGGCCTGACACTCGATCCCATACAGCAGCGATCAGATGTGATCCTACCCCTCACCCGTTTTAAAGAACATACAAACCCCGCGGAGATGCTACCCTCATTGGATTTGAACCCCGGGCGATGCGCAGTAAAGGTCTCACGCATCCAACCAGATTTTTCCTCGGTGTGACATCCGTTTTTATCACGGACTCATTGCGATGGGTCCTTGTGTCCATTCATCCGTGCGCAGACGAGAATAACCATTTCTATATTGAGAGGGGGGGTGAGAAAACCCCCACAATGCACATAGAGGTCATGCATACACGCTTTGGCTCCATTCACACACGGACTTACGTTTTTTGGGCTGTATGTTGGGGGGGGGGGTCCTACATCATGACCCCCAACCCCCTTCTACCACCTATCATACGGATACTAAACGCTTATGGAAATGCCCTTTAAACAACTGAAGCTGTGTGTAACCCGGCAGACTTCATGTGGCCCCGTGGGCGCACTACAAGTCCCAGCAGAGATATGGCGCCATCCCGGGAGGCACGCCGCCCGGCAGACGCCTAGGCCCGCGCTAGGCCTCACAGGCGGCGCGGAGGGGGGGGCGAGAAATGGCGCCAGAACGAGGCACTGAAGAGAAAGAGGGGCGCCCCCATTCAGCGCAGCACGTGAGCCCGCCGCCTCCGGGGCCGCCATCTGTGCGCCAGCCCATCGCCCCGACACCGCCCCAAACGGACAAAGACGCGACACTCCCGGGCCGCACTAGGCCTCGGCCGCCGCTCGTCGCTCACCTTGCTTATTCTCGTTCAACTGTCGCTCGAACTCGTCGAAGTCCGACATGTTGATGGCCTCCACACGGCCGCGGCCTCCAGCGAACTTCTCCCCGCGCTCCACGATAGCGGACAGGAAAACGAGGCAGCAGGCTCCACACTTACCCGACTGCCTCGACTGTTTCCGGAAGAAAGGGCGGGACTTAAGAGAAGCATCGGCTGTTTCCGGAATGGGATGCAGGCTAAAAGGGCCGCTCATCGGGAATTTCCGGAGAGCTGGGCGGGGCTTAAGCAGAGGATCGCCCATTTTCGGAACAGTATTGTATGTAGACTTCGGGAATTTCCGGAGAGCTGGGCAGGGCTCGCTAATTACCGAGACGAACAAAAGGAGAGAGAGACGGCTGGAGGTGTGAGACTGCAGTGTGCCGAGGTTGGAATTGAGTGTTTAGTGGGGTTTTCAATTTAGTTCAGTAACTGACAAGTGTAAAACAGAAAATCCTTCGACGTTTTATAATCCTTTAGTTATGCGGCCTAATTAGGCGCATGTGCAGAAGTTGTTCGTTGCCCCTGGCAACCAATCACAGCAGAGCTCTTGTGGTTTCAGGGTGGACTGTGCGATAAAAGCTGCGCTGTGATTGGTTGTTATTGGCAACAACGAATTTTATGTTGGAGGTGTTTTCGTAGCGTTCAGAGAGTGTGCTAAATATATTACTTCAGATGCCGCCCCATCGGTGATGGTCAGGTGTGTCACTATAGCTGCCTTAGGGATAAGTTGACACATAGGGAGAGATTTATCAAAACTGGCCTAGTTGCCCATAGCAACCAATCAGAATCCCCCTTTCATTTTCCAAAGAGGCGCTGAAGAATGAAAGGTGGAATCGGATTGGTTGCTATGGGTGATTAAGCCAGCTCTACTTTACACCAGTTTTGATAAATCTCCCCCTATGGTGAAAACAACAATGCAACTGTGAAATTAGCCGTAGGCGAGGCCAGCAATACCACCAGTGTCGTAACTAGAAATGACTGGGCCCCCCAGCAAATGTATGAATGTTGGGGGGGACCTGGCAATAAAATCTT
The DNA here is from genome assembly GCA_033119425.1 of Bufotes viridis. NCBI lineage: Eukaryota > Metazoa > Chordata > Amphibia > Anura > Bufonidae > Bufotes > Bufotes viridis. The sequence continues at coordinate 565,944,700 of CM065590.1, read as the reverse complement.
TCAGTCCTCCTCCTAGATGGGCCCCTCCTCCTAGAGTGGCCCCCTGAATACCATGATGTGGTACATTATACCACCCCAGAAGAGCCAAATACCAGTGACTGCCCCTCTGTGGTGGCCAGCGTCAGCTCCCACGTTTCGTCCTGCTTCTCCCGTTTCCTCAGGATGGCAGTACAGGTGAATTCAGGAGTCCGGAGGGGAGCGTCGGATCATTACTTACCATGGCTGCCGGCTGTGAGGGGGACTCAGGATGCCCCCGGCATCGGCCCACCGGGAAGTTTCCCTGTAAGGTCTGTGGCCAGCCCGCCCGGGTTATCCCCTATTCTGTGGACAGGGGATAAGTTGCCACAACTACAATATCCCTTTAAAGTGTATTTTGAACCCCCCAACCACCAGAGGGCATGTTAAACGAAGCATACTTACCTGCTCCCCCGACAGTCAGTTCAGGCTCCACATGTAAACTTCTGGCACAAACAGGGGCCACTCCGCAGTAGCCAATGACGGGTGTCGGTGAGGTCCTCCACATGGCGCGTGACCCTGCAGCGATGAGAACAGAGTTTCCGCAACACCCCATGAGAAAGAGTGGTGCGCATGCATGACCACCTCTCCATTAACTTACATGGGACTGCTGAGTACAGCGTGAGATTCTTGCTTTGTAATAGTATTTGCTCGCTGTAAACACGCAGTGGTACTACGTAAAAACGTATAGGTTTATGGCCCTCTCACCTGCACATGCACACTTGACTCGGGCGAGAGTGCATGTGTTCTCAGTCTGGCGACAGCATATCTCCCAGGAGAGCAAAGGAGGGGGCTTGTTGAAATCCACCATTGAAGGAGTGTCGGAGCACCCCCATACACATCTAAGGTTTTGCTGTGACTTTTTGTGAACCGCATGCTCTCATCCACGTTTCCTCCGCAGTGAACCCTGTGATCCGTGTCACGAAGAACTAACAACACAACTGGCGTCATCGTCTTTGTTTTACTTCTTGCCTGAAGACCCCCTAATGCCTGTACTCAAGGAGGTACGCCATGATGTCAACTCATCCCCTACCCACAGGAGCCTAAGATCTGACCGCTGGGACTACTGATCCCAAAACAGGAGTCCAGTGCACCCGGCAGGTCGAGTGTGCACTCTGCCGCTCCATTCATTCTTAAAGGGGTTTTCCGAGACTTTTATACTGAAGACCTATCAATCGGTGGGGGTCCGACACCCGGGACCTTCGCCACTCAGCTAATTGAGAAGGCATACGGGCCCACAGTAGCGCCTCTACCTTCTCTCAGCTTTCCCTAGGTCGAGTGATGTCATCAGTTCATTGGTCACATGGCCTAGACGCAGCTTTAGCATTAACCCTGGGTTCAGACCTGAGCGTTCCAAAAACGCGCGTTTTACGCGCGTTTTTGACGCTGCTTACAATAGGAACGCAGCGTTACATGCACAGCTGTGTCTTGTGATTGACTACTGTGGTGTCAATCACAAAACGCGCGTCAACGCCCAAAAGAAGCTCAAGTACTTGTTTATGCTAGGTGCTTACAGCTGCTCAAACGCGCTGTAAAACGCTCAAGTGTGAACCACTCCCATAGGGATGCATTGGTTTGATCTGTTGAGCGTTTTACAGCGCGTTTGAACGCGCTGTAAAACGCTCAGGTGTGAACCCAGGGTAAAGTGAAAGGGGCTGAGCTGCGACACCAAGCATGGCCACTCTACAATGGATGGCGCTGCGCTTGGTGAGCTGAGAGAAGGCTGCGGCACTACCGCCAGCACTGGTGCCTTCTCAGACAGCTGCCATCTTTGTGGCGGGACCTAAACGGCCCAACACATTTAAAATGACTCCGGTTTTCTGACGCAGGGCTCACGTGAAATCTATTCCAACTCCTAGCTGTCACAGATTTCACATTGTGGCGCACAATTCTGCCAAGAGGTGTGCCGCTGCTAATCATGTTGTTGTGCCTTAGGCTACATGCACATGACAGTTGTTTTTCTCGGCCTCCGTTCCGTTTTTTTTTTGCGGATAGGAAGGGGACCTATTCATTTCAATGGGTCAGCAAAAAAATTCTGTCAGTTCATCCGTTTGTGTTCCACGTTGTCCGTGTTTCCCTTCAGCAAAAAAAATAGTGCGGACAATGATAGGCATTTATTATTATTTATTATTCTGCGCCGGACACGCCAGACTACAAACGCCTACTGCCTGAGGAAGGGCTCACTACTAAGCCCGAAACATCGCCTATAAATCACTATGTCCGGCTGAAATTCAATAAAACACACCAAGCATCATAAAACGCATTGGAGTGCTGTCTGAATTGTACTAGGCATTTATTACAAGGGATCTGTGGAAAAAGACGGATCCTCCCAAAAAAACGGATGCCGCATCCGTATTTTTTTGCGGACACAAAAAACAACTGCCGTGTGCATGTAGCCTAAGGCCTCATGCACACGGCCGTGCGCGGACCGTGGTATCCCGGCCTGGAATCCAGCTGACAGCAGTTTGCTATGACGCCGTGCGCTTCATGCCGCCGCGGGACTACAGTAATACACCCGTACGAGTGTATTACTGTAGTCCAGCGGCAGCATGAAGCGCACGGCGTCATAGCAACCAATGAAGCCGTGCGCTCCTGCTGTCAGCTGGATTCCAGGCCGGGATACCACGGACCGCGTGCATGAGGCCTTAGGCCCCTTTCACACGGGCGAGTTTTCCGCGCGGGTGCAATGCGTGATGTGAACGCATAGCGCCGCACTGAATCCTGACCCATTCATTTCAATGGGTCTGTGTACATGAGCGTTTTTTTTCACGCATCACTTGTGCGTTGCGTGAAAATCGCAGCATGTTCTATATTCTGCATTTTTCACGCAGCTCTAGCCCCATAGAAGTGAATGGGGCTGCGTGAAAAACGCATTGCATCCGCAAACAAGTGCGGGTGCGTTGCGTTTTTCACTGATGGTTGCTAGGAGATGTTGTTTGTAAACCTTCAGTTTTTTATCACGCGCGTGAAAAACGATCAAAACGCATTGCACCCGCGCGGAAAAAACTGAACAACTGAATGCAATCGCAGGCAAAACTGAATGGCTTTGCCTGTGAAATCGCACAGTTTTCACTGAACGCATCCGCAACGCATCCGCACCTAATCCGGACACGCTCGTGTGAAAGAGGCCTTAGACTAACAACATAACAAGACACGTTAGAAACTCCAAGTTTGATAGATCTCCCCCCACCAACCGCACGTAAGGACAGAGCTGGGGACATTTATCAAAACTGGTGTAAAGTAGACCTGGCTTAGTTGCCAATAGCAACCAATCAGATTCCACCTTATTTTCCAATAAAAGTGAAAGACGGAATCTGATTGGCTGCTATGGGCAACTAAGCCAGGTCTACTTGACACCAGTTTGGATAAATCTCCCCCTCAGGGTTCTCTTCTCTTTGTTTGCACCAGTTATAGTAAAGTGGATGCGCTCCCAGGGTTTCGTGGACCCCATTAACATATAAAATGGATGGTGCAGACGGTACACAGTGGTTGTGGAGTCCATCCTGTTTTCATCTTCATTTGTAATTAGCTTTGCTCTCGCATGGGTTTGAGGAGTCCTACCGGTAGGACAACTCTCTGGAGAAGGAACCCATCCCCACCTTTTCTTTGACATGAGATAGTTAACAACTAAACATGGAATGGAGCCGACTTAAAGGGGTTATTCCATGACTGATGTAAAAAATCATCTTTCTAAGGCCTCTTTCTCACAAACGTTTTTTTTTGCGAGTGTACGGGCGATTTTTTTCGTTCTGTATACGGTCCGTATACGGAACCATTCATTTCAATGGATCCGAAAATAAAAAAAAACAGAAGTTACCCCATATGCATTCCCTTTCCGTATTTCCATTAAAAGATAGAACTTGTCCTATTATAGTCTGCATCACGGACAAGGATAGTACTGTTCTATTAGGGGCCAGATGTTCCGTAAAAAACGGAATGCACACGGACGTCATCCGTTTTTTTTACGGACCGCAAAACCATGCGGTCGTGTGAAAGAGGCCTAACAAAGCTAGAACCAGCCCTGTACCTCACATGGATCCAGAGATCTCCACATTCATTGCTCTACTAGATTGTTTTCAGGCTGGCACGGGAGCGTGTCCTTTCTCAGAGGCTGTATCCCCAGCGCTATGTCTGGCAGTCCCATAGAAGTCAGTGGAGTGGTGGTTACGCATGCACACCATTTCATTTTCATGGTGCAGCAGTCATGCCTCCGTCAATGGATAAGTATTGTTCGTGGTAACCCCTTCACCCCCGGAGGGTTTTTTGTTTTTGTGTTTTCCTTTTGACTCCCTGCATTTACGGAGCCATAACTCTTTTATTTTTCCATTCACGTAGCCGGTTGTACATTCTATTGGCTACATATAAAATGGCATGCAATGTAGTGGGAAACTGGAAAAAATTCCAAATGGGGTGGAATTGAAAATAAAAAAGCAATTTCAACAGTTTTATGGGTTTTGTTTCTCCGGCATCCCCTGTGCGGTAAAACGGAAGTGTTACCTTCGTTCTCTGAGTCAGTACAATGGCGACAAAATCACATTTGTATAGTTTTCTTGTAATACTGAAAAAAAAATACCACCTGACATGTATGCCTCTTACCTGATGGCAGAGTCAGGCAGTTAGATTTCACCATCCTCGAGACCTTTATTCTCAGAGAGAGAAGCCACCACCAGAGGGAGCCTCTTTCCATTCAGAACGCACCCACATACGTTCAGCTGAGCATGCAGGTGTATGGGGGGGGGGGGTCAAGAGGTGTAGCTGTCAGCTGACATCTACCTAAAATGTGTGTCCAGTTTTGTTTGTGAAGGTTCTCATGTATCCAAGCCATGTTATATCAGTAGCAATAAGTCAGAGCAACTGGACTTCCCTGTAACAAGAAGTCCAGTCTGTATTTTCTCTTGAAGACATCCGACTGACTTTCTCAATTAGAATGAATTGTACAAGAAATCTCTGGCATTAAATACATATAATACAATACATACATTTAATGCAGGAGATTCCTTGTACAAGTTGCTCTTATTGATAGATAGCACGATTTGCTGGGGATGGCCACTCGCTGCGAACCACACGCGGAGTAACTGCTCCGCAGTTAGAGACACGCAATAGTGTTTGGGGTCTGAGCAGTTCCTCCCATTTAGGCCACGTTTATTTCAGTGATTTTTGCTTTATAGGTATTGAATGTGCCATTGCGTATGGCTGGTAACATTCTGCTACACCCGGGAGCCACATGGTCTGTTGTGGGTGTGGCCTGTAGCCTCATTTGCCTCCCATGGCATTGGTGGTCCTTAAGGCTGCACGATATGGGAATTTTGCGCGATTCCGATTAGGGCCCAAAAAATTGCGATAACGATATGCGATGCATAATTTTAAGGGAGTTGTGCTAGAGGTCTATCTGCTTGGATTTTCAAGGCAAAAGCACACACAGATAATGCTGAAATGTAGTTATGCTTAAAGGGATTCTGTCACCAGATTTAACCCTATTAAGCTAGCTGACATTAGCGATGTGCTAATGTCCGCTAAACCTAACTAGCCTATTCCTACTTTTCTCAGTGCCCCCGTTACACTAACCCTCAGTTCACACTTGCGCGTTTTACAGCGCGTCCGAGCTATGCTGTAAAGCGCATAACCGACTGCAAACCAATGCTTCCCTATGGGACTGGTTCACATTTTACGCGTTTTACAGCGTTCGAGCGCTGAACACGCCGACGCATAAACAAGTACTTGAGCTTTTTTGGGGGCGTTTGTTGCGCATTTTGGCCCATAGACTTCAATGGGAACGCGCAACGCTTGTATTTTGCACGTTTTTGACACTGAAAATGCGCGTTCGAACGTGCGTTTATGAATTTGCAATATGCTGGAAAGGCCAAACCCCAGGTGCTAGGCACAGTTTGGAGAGAAACCAACACTGCAGTCAATCACACAAACATAAAACGCGCGTTTGTTATTGCCAAAAACGTGCACAAAAACGCGCGGAAAATGCGCATCTCAGAAACGCTCAGGTCTGAACCCAGCGTAAAAATCTAACTTATAATATGCTAATTAGCCTCTAGGAGCAGGGGGGGCGTTGTTCCTGCTCCTAGAGGCTCCGTTCTCCCACCTTTGTCGCCTCCCTCCATGTCCTGACTGACAGGGCCAGGCAGCGCTCGCATCCTTCTGCCAGCCCTGTGCTCTGATGAAATCTCGCGCAGTTCTGAACTCAGTGCAGATGCGGTGAGGAAGCTGGCAGCCGACGAGCGTCTTTCCCTCACCGCGCCTGCGCTGAGGTTCAGAAGCGGCGCGAGATTTCATCAGAGCACAGGGCTGGCAGAAGGATGCGGCGCTGCCTGGCCCTGTCAATCAGAACATGGAGGAAGCATTGGAAATGTGAGCCTCTAGAGAGGAACATTCCTTAGTTTTTTAGCGTAACGGGGGCACTGAGAAAAGTAGGAATAGGCTAGTTAGGTTTAGCTGACATTAGCACATCACTAATGTCAGCTAACTTAATAGGGTTAAATCTGGTGACAGAAACCCTTTAACTCAAGAACTGAAATACACAGTGTTTTTCAAAATAAACCATCTTTTACTAAATTAAATAACATATTTGCATTACTGCAATTGGGGATTTGTTGGTGACACTGTTATGGGGGGGATCTGTGGGTGACACTTATGGGGGGGAACTGTGGGTGACCCTGTTATGGGGGGGAACTGTGGGTGATCCTGTTATGGGGAGGATCTGGGGGTGACCCTGTTATGGGGGATCTGGGGGTGACACTTATGGGGGATCTGTAGGTGACACTGTTATGGGGATCTCTGGCTGACACTGTTATGGGGGGGATTTGTGGATGACACATATATAGCATCTTATGCTATGTGTCATCCACAGATCCCCCCCATAACAGTGTCCCTGTAGTGTGAATGACCCCCAATACAGGGGGTGGGAGTCGCATCTGGTATTATAATGTCAGCGGGGCCCGTGCAGTGACTGTATTCTACTACACGGGCCCCGCTCACTGTTTATAATCTTATCTATAATTGTAGGGATTGTTACTATATAAAAACCCTGGGTAATCAGCGCCTGTGTTACTTACAAGCGCTCGTTAGCAGAGAGGAGGGCAGGCCGGGAGGACGGGCGCTGGCAGTGTGAGACACTACGCCATGCGCCCGCGGCGCCTGCTTCATTCATAAAGTGGGCGGCGCAGGCGCATGAAGGGGCTCCGATATGTTCCTGACTGGGAGATATTGGCGAAAGTCTCAGCTTTTAACATCAGATTGAGGGATTAGCCAGTGTTGTTAGGTGCTTATCTTTGTGGTGCACTTTCTTTCAGTGATTTATGTGTTTTATATATTTTCATCCGCACATTGTTTCATTTTGTGTAGGATGTTTGTCTGGTGCATGTGGTTCGCTTCGGCCCCCTCCATTGTATGCAATTTTTGCTGGGGATGGCCGCTAGCTGCGAACCACATGCGGAGGAGCTGCTCCCCCAGTTAGAAACACGCCACAGTGTTAGAGGTTTGAGCAGTTCCACCCATTTAGGCCACGTTTATTTCTGTGATTTTTGACAGATAGCAAGACCCCCCTGAAGAAGCAATCAAGCGAAACGCGCGTCAGGACGTGGGAGGTACAGATCTGACTTACAGGCATAGGCCTCATGCACATGACCGTTGTTTGATTCCGTGTCCGTTGTGCCGTTTTTCGTGATTTTCTGCAGACCCATTGGTTTTCAATGGGTTCGTGGAAAACTCGGCAAATACACCGTTTGTCCTCCGCGTCCGTGGTCTGTGATTCCAGTCCGTCAAAAAAATATAACCTGTCCTATTCTTGTCCGTGAAAAACGGTTCACGGACCCATTCAAGTCAATGGGACCTTGAAAAAATGTGGATGGCCATCCGTGTGTCATCCGCATTCCGCGTCCGTTTTTTTTGCGGATCCCTTGGCAGGCACTTGGCAAAAATTGTCAGCCTGTCTTTTGGTAAAATCTTTTGGGTCATGTCCGCTAAAAAAAACAGAAGACACACGGAAACACAACGGAAGCAAAAACTGACACGGATCACGGAACAACCCGTTTTGCGGACCGCAAAAAAATACTGTAGTGTGCATGAGGCCATATTATGTGACTGTATGCGGCTTTATTAAACGGGGCATTGTTTATTGGTCGGTTCAAAAGCACTTGGCACTTTATGTAATTACTTTACGGCGTGCTATATGGCGTTACACATGCCCCTGTCATTTAATATTGATCCACAATTTTGGCACCTTCATTTTATGTAATCTCCTGTGTGGGCATCGTATTGCCCTATGTGTATTTACACCACCAATGGTTTTTAAAGCTAATGTTTTATTGATTATGTATGAATAAAGATATTTATTATTACCTTCTATCCGGATTGGCCTTTTTGTGTAACTTATTGATAGATTGTAAGCTCTTGCGAGCAGGGCCCTCACCGTCAGTTGTTTCAGTTGCATATCAGCCAGTTATGTTGTGATGTCTTTTCTTTTGTACATGAACCCTCTGAATTTGTAAAGCGCTGTGGAATATGGTGGCGCTATATGAATAAATATTATTATTATTATTGGGAAACCTAGTCGGATGGCAGGCGAAACGTCTTCAAGAGAAAATATAAGGCTACTTTCACATTCGCTTTTTGGGCGGATCCGTCATGGTTCTGCATAAACGGATCCGGTTACAATAATACAACCACATGCATCCGTCATGAACGGATCCGTTTGTATTATCTGTAACATGGCCAAGACGGATCCGTCATGAACTCCATTGACAGTCAATGGGAGACAGATCCGTTTTCTATTGTGTCAGAAAAAACGGATCCGTCCCCATTGACTTATATTGTGTGCCAGTTTGGCTCAGTTTTGTCAGGCGGACAGAAAAGTGCTGCAGGCAGCCTCCAGAGCGGAATGGAGACTGATCGGAGGCAAACTGATGCATTCTGAGCGTGTCCTTTTCGATTTAGAATGCATTAGGGCAAAACTGATCCGTTTTGGACCACTTCTGAGAGCCTTGAACGGATCTCACTAACGGAAAGCCAAAACGCTAGTGTGAAAGTAGCCTAACAAGTCCCGCTTCTTTGACTTATTACCACTGATAGGCATCCAGCAATATTTTCCTATCTTATCTAGGCCTCTGCCAGTTCTATTATTAGACAGGACATATGTCATCTTCTAATAATACATCCCTGTTAAGTACTAGCTAGCCTTTTGAAAATATGGCAGGTGTCTTTCAGAAAAATATGATTTTTTTCATATTCAGTAATTTCCGATTTTTGAAAATATCTCAGCCACCAGGGGTGCAAACATCCAGAAACCCCGGGTATTGAAAAGTTAAAATAAATGGTATGTCGCACTGACCAATGGAGGTGTGAGTGCTGTGACCCTGCTGATCGATAAAACGAGGAGAGACGTGCTCACGCAGAGGGTTTTCCCTCCTCGCTGCTGAAAGGCTCAGTCGGAAGTCTATGAGTCCGTCTTAGGTTCGTCTCTGGCAGCAAAAAGAGACAGCGCCATGTGTGACCTCATTTTAGTAATCAGCGGAGGTCTCAGCACTCCGATCCCCACCGATCAAACCCTACAGATACACTTTAACCGCTTGCCAACCACCCATAGACTTTAAAGAGTCACTGTACTTTCACACAATTTAATTTAATAGAGAATAATATAAATAACAAATTTCTAAATCACTTCATTTAAAAAATATTCATCCACCTGAAAAAAAAATATTTAAATTCATAGCCACTAGGGGCACACTTCCATCTAAGTTGCAGTCCACTGACTGTTGTCGGCAGACGGCTCACATGAAATAGGGGGTGTCAGAGCGAGCAGACATTGTGAGCCTTAAAAATAACTGCTTCTACACAGCTTCTAAACATCACAGGAGCCTCGTCCCTTTCTGTCAGTGTGATTTATCCCTCCTTATCAGCTTTCTGCGCTCCCTAGAAGAAAACAATCAGTGGGAAGTGAGATGGACCATGTGATTGGACCATGTGATGTGACGTCATCACAGGTCCTTTAGTTCTTAGCTGATGCAGGGAAAGAGAGGAGAGATCGCGACTACACGATCAAGTGGCTAAGGTAAGTTACCTTTTATTATTTTTAACCCCTTTCTCTTCATTTTACTATGCATTCTTTATTAAGAATGCTATTATTTCCCCTTATAACCATGTAATAAGGGAAAATAATAAAGATCTGGTCCCGTTGCTAAGCAACCCTGTGGGAAAATCGCACTGCATCCGCACTTGCTTGCGGATGCTTGAGATTTTCCCACAGCCCCATTCACTTCTATGGGGCCTGCGTTGCGTGAAAAACGCACAATATAGAACATGCTGCGATTTTCACGCAACGCAGAAGTGATGCGTGAAAATCACCGCTCATGTGCACAGCCCCATAGAAATGAATGGGTCCGGATTCAGTGCGGGTGCAATGCGTCCTCCCCACGCATTGCACCCGCGCGGAAAACTCACCCGTGTGAAAGGGGCCTTAAAGTTATGATTGTACAAAGAAGCACAGCCATTATGCAAACTTTTTTTGAAAAATCAGGCACACTTGAAACATCCAGGCAGTCAGAATATAACTCAGCAAGAACATTCCTGAACATCCATGCAGAGATTAGCAGAACGCTAATCATGCAGCTGTATTAGCAGGGAGCCCGCTGTCAGTGACAGATAGGTTCCCTCCTTAAGAAATAAAGGGATGGTTTTTTTGTTGTTTTTTCATCCCTGGCTTCTGCACTGTGATATAGAAATCAGCAGGAAAAAAAAACTTTTATATGACTTAATGGGAAGCTTGTAGCCCCTCCCCATTGACCATTCCCTATATCAAAATGTTTTTTAAGGAAAGATGGTGTAATTTAATAAAAGTATTTTAGATGCACATTGTGGAAAAAAGACCATATTTTTTCTTTTTTCTTTTTTTTTTTTTTACATTTTCTTGGATCTGAAAAACCATAACCAAAAATACCAAAATAAAATTGACATAAAAATAAAGGCCCGTGTATCACCAAAAAAAGTGCAAAAATCATTAACATTACCAAAGAGGAACAACAATCTAATGGTTCTCAAAGACACATGTGGTAAAAAAAAAAAAAAACTGAAAATGCGCCTGGTCGGGAAGGAGGGTAAACAATCCAATTTTATTATTCTATAAGGCATTTTATTTCATTTCAATGGAATAATTGGTAAACTTTTCTTTTTTTCCAGTTATACTTTGTTTAGTATTCAGATCAGGTCTTACGATAATAATATAACACTTAGGCAAAAATATGCAACTAAGCAGTCCGGTACTGGAGGCCAACATGGCGAATATTTCAACGGCCGTCATGTATTTACCTTTTGTGCTCAGATACGCCGGAAAAAATGACAACCAGACAGTACAGAAAACTAACATACTGAACGTAATGTGCGAAGCTTCGTTAAAGTTGTCAGGCAGCTTTCTCGCTAAAAATGCAATCACAAAGCTTAGCACCGCTAGCAGTGTCATATAGCCTATGGCAACATAAAATGTCATAGCATAGCCTTGATTGCAGTGCAGCGTCATCCTCAGAGATCTTTCCCGTGTATCAAAGTCTGGAAATGGCGGACTGTACAAAAAGCCCACAAAACAGATTACAATTTCACCAAATGAGCAAATGCAAACTAAATACATCGACACTTGGGAACTCATCCATTTTCTAGTTTTACTTCCAGGCTTCACACTGTTGAAAGCGATGAGGACAGTTACGGTTTTTGCCAGGACGGAAGAGATGGCAATTGTAAAAACAATGCCAAAAGCCGCCTGTTGAAAAAGACAAGTTGTAGTATCTGGACGGCCAATAAACAGTAAAGCACAAAGGAAGGATAAAGTAAGAGAAAGAAGTAGGATGTAACTGAGATCCCGGTTGTTGGCTTTCACTATGGGCGTGTCTTTGTGCTTGAAAAAAATAGCAAAAACTCCTAAAGTAAGAAGAGAAAGTTGGACAGCGAAGAAACATAGTGAAATTCCCAGAGGATCTTCGTAAGAGAGGAAGTCTATGCTTCTGGAAATGCACTTGTCCCTCTTCTCGTTAGACCACTGGTATTCTGAACATTTCAAGCAGTTCGTCATATCTGGTAAAGCAAACAGGAAAAAAAACGTTTCAAATGAAAAATTAGAGATTTTTTTATCAATATAACATTCAAATAAAGTAAAATAAAAATTAAAACGAAGTAGGGAACAGGGGTTTAATGTGGACCCACTGTGCCACTGCTCAGATTTGGCTTTGTGCTACTCCTTCGGGCGTTATCTAAGCGGCCCCCTGGTCTTCACCCCTATACAGGGATCTGGTCTCCGCTGCAGGGGAACCACCAGTCTGCTACTTCTTGGACTACTCTCTGGTCAGTAACAGCGGACAGGTCAAAAGACACCGGTGAATGGCACCAAGTGGGCAAGCAAAGTCAGGGCAGGGTACATTCAATTGGGTAAGGGAGGTGGGACAGGCGGAGCAGGTAAACAAGTAGAGGTTAGGCATGGAGGATCAGACAATGCTTTAAACACCTTTGCAGGGACTAGGAATGCTTTTTGCTCCATCATCCTTCCATAGCGGAAGGTGTCTTAAAAACCCTAAGAAGGCTAGTCATAGGCTGGGGATAAATTAGGACGAGCAGATGCTGGCCCTTTCAGAGCCAGTTAGATTGCACACCCTACGAGTAGAAAGATGACAGAAAGAAATTAGGACAGACAGAGCTAACACAGATCTGGGGGCTATGCTCCTCGGGAAGGAACAGGAAGATACCGACAGGCACAGACCACCAAAAAGCACTAGGACTACTGGACGGGACAGGAAGATGCCGGTGGGCACGGACCGCTAGTCTTAAATTTAATAGGCCCTGTGATGATGTGTTTTCTCCTAATTTGCTGGTTTTACAATCTGCAAATGTATATGTTTTCTTCTAATCTTGACATATTATTCAGATGCTAAATACAGTCGTAGCCAAAAGTTTTGAGAATGACACAAATATTCGTTTTCACAAAGTTTGCTGCTAAACTGCTTTTAGATCTTTGTTTCAGTTGTTTCTGTGATGTAGTGAAATATAATTACACGCACTTCATACGTTTCAAAGGCTTTTATCGACAATTACATGACATTTATGCAAAGAGTCAGTATTTGCAGTGTTGGCCCTTCTTTTTCAGGACCTCTGCAATTCGACTGGGCATGCTCTCAATCAACTTCTGGGCCAATTCCTGACTGATAGCAGCCCATTGTTTCATAATCACTTCTTGGAGTTTGTCAGAATTAGTGGGTTTTTGTTTGTCCACCCGCCTCTTGAGGATTGACCACAAGTTTTCAATGGGATTAAGATCTGGGGAGTTTCCAGGCCATGGACCCAAAATGTCAACGTTTTGGTCCCCGAGCCACTTAGTTATCACTTTTGCCTTATGGCACGGTGCTCCATCGTGCTGGAAAATGCATTGTTCTTCACCAAACTGTAGTTGGATTGTTGGAAGAAGTTGCTGTTAGAGGGTGTTTTGGTTCCATTCTTTCTTCATGGTTGTGTTTAGGGGCAAAATTGTGAGTGAGCCCACTCCCTTGGATGAGAAGCAACCCCACACATGAATGGTCTCAGGATGCTTTATTGTTGGCATGACACAGGACTGATGGTAGTGCTCACCTTTTCTTCTTCGGACAAGCCTTTTTCCAGATGCCCCAAACAATCCGAAAGAGGCTTCATCGGAGAATATGACTTTGCCCCAGTCCTCAGCAGTCCATTCACCAAACTTTCTGCAGAAGATCAATCTGTCCCTGATGTTTTGTTTGGAGAGAAGTGGCTTCTTTGCTGTCCTTCTTGACACCAGGCCATCTTCCAAAAGTCTTCGCCTCACTGTGCGTTCAGATGCGCTCACACCTGCCTGCTCCCATTCCTGAGCAAGCTCTGCACTGGTGGCACTCCGATCCCGCAGCTGAATCCTCTTTAGGAGACGATCCTGGCGCTTGCTGGACTTTCTTGGACGCCCTGAAGCCTTCTTAACAAGAATTGAACCTCTTTCCTTGAAGTTCTTGATGATCCTATAAATTGTTGATTGAGGTACAATCTTAGTAGCCACAATATCCTTGCCATTTTTATGCAACGCCATCTGGCTGCACGCGTTTCTTTGCAGGTCACCATGGTAAACGATGGAAGAACAATGATTTCAAGCATCACCCTCCTTTTAACATGTCAAGTCTGCCATTTTAACCCAATCAGCCTGACATAACGATCTCCAGCCTTGTGCTCGTCAACATTCTCACCTGAGTTAACAAGACGATTACTGAAATGATCTCAGCAGGTCTTTTAATGACAGCAATGAAATGCAGTGGAAAGGTTTTTTTGGGATTAAGTTAATTTTCATGGCAAAGAAGGACTATGCAATTCATCTGATCACTCTTCATAACATTCTGGAGTATATGCAAATTGCTATTATAAAAACTTAAGCAGCAACTTTTCCAATTTCCAATATTTATGTAATTCTCAAAACTTTTGGCCACGACTGTATTATGTGACCCAACAAAAGGGCAATACAGTGGTTGATGTGCCATTATGATCCAATGCACAAAAATAATATTATATTTCCACTAAATCCCTACGCTATCTGCACCTGAGATCAGGAGACAACATGTTCTCTTTAGTGCAGATCAGCCCATGCTGTATGGGCTTCTTTTTAACTTCTTGCGTGACCTGGAAGAGCCTCCTTGCCCACTAGGCTTCTCCAAAGAATCCCTGACAAAGACCTGTCATCCAGTCTGCTCTGCGCTGATGAGGGGCAGTGACCCCAAAACTGGTGTCTGCAGATGATGTACTGCCTCAGTTGTGTCTCAACACCTATTTAAAAGCTCAAACACTGACTTCTAGCATAGCCACCTTCCATATGGTGGCTAGTGATGAGCGGCATAGGCAATATTCGAATCTGCGATATTACACGAATATTCGCCATAAATTCGAGAATTCGTGATCTTCAGTCATTATTTACTTGATTGCGAAAATCGGCAATGTAATATATTCTCGATAAAAATTTGTGATTAGAATATTCGCGATCAACACTAAGGGGTAGGCAACTTTCCTTTTGGTTGCTAGGGATGTTGCTAAGTGCCGATATTCACGATTAAAATTCGCAATTCGAATATTCGCTCTCAACACTATTCGCCAATACGAATATATAGCACTATATTCTAAATATTCGTCAATTTTTGAAGTGCCAATATTCGCGATTAAAATTCGCAATTCGAATATTCGCGCTCAACACTAATGGTGGCACCAGAGGCACATCTCTCTTTTGTTTTTCGGAGAGAGCTAATTTGCATACCTTCTTACATAATAATGTAGTTTGTTAGGCTGGAAAAAGATCATCAATCCAGTCTATTATCCTGCAGGGTTGATCCAGAAAAAGGCAAAAAAAACTTCAACAACCCTGCTTCTCAAATCCAGTAACTATTACTTATATGTTGTTACACTGAAGAAATACAACTCTGTTAGTGAATACAACCTCCACTGGCAAAGAGTTCCATAGTCTGACCGCTCTTAGTTTACCATATGTCCACATGAGGGCTCGGACTGGCCTACAGGGGAACAGGTGAGTCCTCTGGAGGGCCACTGAGCAAGGTGTGCCCCTAGTCCTACATCCCCTGAACAAGTGGCACAGTAGACTGACTGCACTAAATACAGATATAGGCAGTTGATTATTGTAGATGCATCGGTTGGCCGAGATGACTTCTAGGCACAGAGGTAGGCTAGCCAGTATCCTTTTGCTCCATGAGCTGCCTTCTCGAAATTGGACCCCCATAATCAATCATCTTCAGCATGTTGCTGCCGCCGTGTGAACAGATAGTATTTGCATGTAGCTGTACAGCGGGGCCCCACAGAATGAATTTTACTGGTGGGCCCTAGGCACCCTAGGCCAACACTGTCCACACGGTGGATTTTTCATCGGAAAAGCCTTCACAGAATCAGTGGCAGAAATCTGAGGCTCACCCTCCGCTTTCTTCTGCTGCCAATAAATTTAGACTCAGTCAATAGGGCTAATCCACGAGAAGCGCCCCCTGACCCCCGGCATTACCACAGTCAGGGCTGGCTCCAGGTTCATGTGGGCCCCCTGTGGCTCCCACACCATATAATAACCCCCCAGTACCCTCCAGGAAAGTATAGTGGCCCCTATACAGTATAATGACCACTAATGGCCCATCACACAGTATAATGACTCCCCCAATGCCCCCACACACAGTATAATGACTCCCCCAATGCCCCCACACACACAGTATAATGACTACACAGTGACCCTCTATTCAGAATAATGACCCCCAGTGGCCCCTCATTCAGAATAATGGCCCCCACACAGTATAATGACCCCAGTGCCCCCTATTTAGTATAATGATCCCCAATAACCCCCAGAACCTCCATTCAGTATAGTGACCTCCTGTGGCCTCCTCACTGGGGTTCATACTGTATGGAGGGAGCACTAAGGGTCATTATACTGTATTGGGGTTCATTATACTAAATGGGGAGCACTGGGGGTCATTATAATGTTTAAGGGGCCCTCACAGTGTAATGACCTCCCAGTGGCCCCCTCACATACCTATCATTGCTGGAGCGCAGGGGAGCCGGCAGTCCTTTAATTCACTAACTACAGCTCATCTCCATGCGCTCCTTCTCTCCTCTGGCCCGCTGCAGCAGTGAGACATGACGTCACCACTGGGCCCGGCCTGGAGGAGAGAAGGAGCTGCGGTTAGTGAATGAAAGGACCGCCAGCTCCTCTGCGCTCCAGCAATGAGCGCTTTCATCTGTATTGATGGAAGCGCTCATAGCAGCCAGCCCAGCACCCCCCTGAAAGCCTGAACCCAGGATGGAACTACCTTATCTTGGCACACAACTACTTAGTGGACGCCCCAGAACCACCTCCCCAGGAGCAGCGGGGCGGCCCTGACCAAAGTGCAGAACAAAAAACCTCCCAGAAGTGCCAGAAAAATATCACAGTGCAGCACAAAATACCTCCCAGCAGAGCGAAATAATTGCCACAGTGCAGCACAAAATACCTTTTCCCCTCAAAAACCTTTCCAACTCAAATCCCTTCTTTTTTCATTTTTTTCTCTTTTTTTTTTTACTGTTTCTCAATGCATAGAAATGGTGCAATTAAAAGGCAAGAAGGAAAAAAAGAAAACGTCACCACCAAGCTTAATTAAAGGGGTTGTCAGAGTTCAGAGCTCAAACTGGACATATTCTTTTTTTCACCCAGGCAGCCCCTCTGAGATGAGCATCGGAGCATTTTTTCTGCAGATCCAGTGGTGTACTGGGTCTCTGCTAGGTGGTGGCTTCCGCCTAGCAATGAGGCTGGTGACATCACCGGCACTAATGGGCGGGCTTTAGTGCTGCCCTGACCTGTAAAACAGGCTAGGGCAGCGCTAAATCCTGCCCATTAGTGCCGGTGAAGTCACCAGCAACACTGCTAGGCGTACGTCACCACCTAGCAGTGTAAAAATATAAACAAACAGTCCTTGCTCCGATGCTCATCTCAGAGGGGTCTGGGTGAAAAAGGGGACGAATCCGGACAACCCCTTTAATTAAAGCTAATACATCATTAGACCTGATGAGGCTGGTGTGCTTACTTTGATAACAGGCTACATATAAAATTGGCCGTAATGTGTGTATGAATTTGCGAATGAGAAAATTAGACTGCGAACCCCACTGGGAAAAGGACTATTTCAGTGTAAATACAGTATCTTCACAGCCAGTGAAATAAGTCAGCAATATATAAATAAGAAGCATTAAAGGGGTTGTCCTGCCTAAGAGCCAACAACCCTAATTGACAGAACCATGGCTTATTGAAAAAAAAAACTCACCTGTCCACAGCGCCACTGTTCCCGCACCGCTGCTCCGTTCCTGGAAACTCCTGCTCCACTCTGGACCAAAAGTGGCTTGGTCCCATGACCACTGCGGCCAATCACTGACATGTACTTAAACGGTATGTCGCTAGCAGTGATTGGCTGCAGTGGTCACATGACCAAGCCGCTTTCAGTCTAGTAGGCACTAGAAACAGCCAGCAGCGGAGCAGCAGTGAGGGAACAGCGTGGCTGCAGACAGGCGAGGGTACTTTTTTTTAAACTAGTCACCGGTTTCACCCACAGGGGTTGTTGGCTCCTAGGCCAGATGGCCCCTTTAATTAAAAAAGCTGATTGTGGTGATCGAATTAAAAAAGCTGATTGTGGTGATCGATGGACCAATACATTTTCTTCGATTTCCTCATTTATGACCAAAAGTTGTTTTTTTTTCTGTTCTTTTACACTAATCTTTGGGATGAGCTAAGGGATAGGATGTAGGCAGCAATCTTCTTGTCGACACAAGACCTGCCTGTGTTATTGGTGATCTCCCCCTCCGAACACATAACGCAATCATAGCAACATTTTTGCTCTGCTTTTCTAAGAACTTTTCTGTATCCGGGAAGACAGCTGTTACTGCACACCGAATGAGGGACCTAAAAGGAAACGTAATAATCACTGAGTCACAAAGTAAAAGGACAACCAGAAAATTGCATACTTTTAAACACATTAAAAGGGTTTTCCAAAACTTTACTACTGATGACCAAGTATCTGATCGGTGGGGGTCCAACACCTTTGAGAAGGCAGCGGCACTCACAGTTGCACCGCGGCCTTCTTTCAGCTCACCTAGCATAGCGCCGTACATTGTATAGTGGCCGTGTTTGGTATCGCAGCTCAGCCCCATTCACTTCAATGGGGCTGAGCTGTGCCTAGGCCATGTGACAGATGAATGTGACGTCACCTGGCCTAGGGAAGGCGGCTGTGATACTGCGAGTGCCAGTGCCTTCTAAAACGAGGTCCCAGGATAGGTCATCAGTAGTAAAGTCTCAACTTCTCATGTACGGTCTCAACAACTGCTGTACGGTGGATGTTAAAGGGGTTTTCCTGGATTTTTATATTGATTGGTTTTCTTCAGGTTAGGCCATAGATGGGCAAACTAGCTCTCCAGCTGTTGCAAAACTACAACTCCCAGCATGCAAAGACTGCTTTAAAACTATCAGCCTACAGCAGGGCATGGTGGGAATTGTAGTTTTACATCAGCTGGAGAGTCGCAGTTTGCCCATCCCCATCAATATCTGACTGTTGGGGGTCTGACACCCCACACCCCCACAGATCAGCTGTCTCACAGTAGCTCCAGGTGCCAACTATTTGCATCTCCCACACACAATTATTGTACATGGTAGTGTGCTTATGAATGACCTCTTTAAATTTTGTATTCCATTGTATCAAGCCTTCATTAATAATCAGCTGTCGCGCAGGAGGAGCGGATTTCACGTAAGTTCCGATGTGGACAGTCTGGATGGTTTTATTAGGAGTTATAATCCAGTTCAAAATATCGTATTTCCCCGGAGACTCTCCATTCTCAAAATAGAAATTCTCGCCATTACTTGTGTTGAAGTGAATGCTTCCTAGGTATTTATTGAGCTGAAAAATGAACAACAGTAATGTGTCAGTAGGAATCATACATTATAGAGCTAATAGAGTCTAGGAATTAAAGGCTATGTATGCCTTTTGGGGACAATTTTTTTTTTATGATTGCATTATACTCATTTGAGGCTAAAAATTACATTTTTCGATTGGCCTTTATTAAAAATTGTATAAGTGCTGGGATACCTCAGCTGGGTGAGATAACTGAAATCCAGAAAGCTGCAGTGGTTTCAGCAAAGTGTAGTTTGCTGAGACAGTTTTGTCTAGATGTTGTTCTGGGCTGGATTTCATGCGGACTGGGGGATAGGTTTGGTAGTGGGATCTGCCAGTCCACACCCTTCCACTACATGTATTGTCTTTTGCCAGAGGTGATCGCAGGTGAGGCCTGCTGCTGTAATCAAGGAGGGATAAAACAACCCTCTGTGTATGACTTGGGGGCAAAAAGGCTGAGGGAGCCTGTGTGTGGTCTCAGCCAGGAATTTTGGGGGGGCCCAGCGACGCCTACGGAAAGAGGGTCGCACGGTCAGAGTCGGGAGACTTCTGGACCATCTCCCCCCAACAGTGGTGTGGTCACAGCCTGGAGGCTGCTGGACCGTATATGGCTGAGGAAGCCGGATCTAATCCCGTGTGTGAACGGCGCTCTATAGGTGAGGTAGAAACAACACATGTATCAGATAGAGCCCAGACGGGCAGGTGTTTATTTTCAATGTTTGTGTGTGATGGTGCTGAAGTGCCAAAATAAAGCACCTTTTGGACTTGAACCCTGTTGTCAGAGGAGAATTCTGTGATTGTGACCCCCTGAGAGAGAGGTTTTTTCTAGCTGTGTGCATCCTACTTTCACTTTATGCTGGTCATCTAATAACCTGTATCACTAAAATACTAAGAGGTCATCATAAGCACTTATTTAGGCCACATTCTTATCAGTAAGATAAGGATTGCGCGTTGATGTGTTTAAAAAGACTGAGAGCAGAGATAAGGAGCCCATCAGCTCCCTGCCTTATGGAGCAGAGAAAAAATTCAGATCCTGCTAGTAGGGCATCTCAGCTCTATACAGAGAAAAGGACATATTTTTAATAAACACCATTTGAAAAAAAATTATTTTTAGCTCAAAATGAGTACAATGCAGTAATAAAAAAAAATTGCCCCCTAAAAGTGTACATAGCCTTCAACTCTAAGCATAAGATATTGATAACCGCATGTGATAACTTTCTGGTCAAGGGGCTTGTTTTTTTTTGCGGATAGAGTAGTTGTTTTTATTAATGTCACTTTTATTTTTTTAATTTTTTTTATTTGGCATGCTATTTAAAAAAAAAATATATATATATATATAGATATATATATATATATATATATATATATAAATATATAATTTTTTTAATAAAGATTATACATAACGAGTATAGACGTCATGGCATAAATCTGTCTTTCTCTCTCTTTCTCTCTCTTTCTCTCTCTTTCTCTCTCTTTCTCTCTCTTTCTCTCTCTTTCTCTCTCTTTCTCTCTTTTTCTCTCTGTCCATGGTATAGCTATCAGGTTCCTGCCAAAGGCAGGAGGCTGATCAGGCTGTGTAAAGTGACAATACTCTGCGGTACACTATATATTGTACTGCAGTGTATTATAGAGGCATCAGACCCACTGGATTTTCAAGAACCAAGTGGGTCTGGGTTTAAAAAATGCAAAAAAAAAAAAAGAATCTAATTTCTTCTTAGCTGCACATTTATAATTGATTGAATATTAAAAAAATAAAATACACTACACATGTTTGATATCACCACGTCCGTAACGACCTAATCTATGAAAGGGTCATGTTACTTTCCCCGCACTGTGAACGCCATAAAAAAAAAAAGAAAACTATGATGAAATTGAAATTTTGCCCACCTCACTACCAAAAAAAGGTATTAAAAGTGATCAAAAAAGTTGCATGTACCCCTAAATGGTACCAATCAGTCACCTCATCTCGCAAAAAATGAGCCCCTACATGAGATAATCGCCCAAAAAACTAAAAAAAATATGGCTCTGACTATGGAGACAATAAACGTTTTTTTTTGTTTTTTTTCTAAAATGCTTTTATTGTGTTAAAGTGAAATAAATAAATAAAAAGTGTACATATTAGGTATTGACACGTCCGTAACAACCAGCTCTATAAAAATATCACATGACCTAACCCCCCAGGTGAACACCGTAAAAAAGTGTGACAGTCGCCCCAAAAAAATATGGCTTTAAGAATATAGACACTGAAAAAAATATTTTTTTTCAAAAATGTTCTATGTAAAACTGATACAAAGAAACAAAAAAAAATTGTCATTTTTGGTACTGTCGCGTCTAACAGCCTGCTCTAAAAATACCACATGATCCAACCTGTCAAATGAACATTGTAAATAAATACATTGTAAATAATAAAAATAAAAACTGTGCCGAAACAGCTATTTTTTGTTACCTTGCCTCACAAAAAGTGTAATATAGAGCAACCAAAAATCATGTACCCTAAAATAGTACCAACAAAACTGCCACCTTATCCGGTAGTTTCAAAATAGGGTCTCTTTTGGAGTTTCTACTCTATGGGTGCATCAGGGGGTCTTCAAATGTAACATGGCAACTTAAAAAGTTTGTAAAAGTGGTGAGATTGGCGATGAAAGCCAAAAAGTTGCACATTTTAGTACAAAAGGCACTTTTGAGACTTTTTAATGCCAGAAAACCATGTGTCATGCTATTAAAGCCGCTAACGAGCGGTCGTATGGTTGTTCATGCATGCTTAAAAATCATCATTTGCCGGCGGCAGATCGTGCTGTCTAATCACAATCTGCTGCCTGCAAACCACTATACAGCATGGGGGCGAGCAATTGCATAGCGATCGCTCCTCCCCGTGCTGCGGAGAAGATTGCTGCATGTAATAGCAGCAGTTTCCTCTGCTACCGAGCAGGCGATTGCTGTGAGAGAACACAACCCCCCCCCCCCCGCACGGCTTGAACCGCGAATATGAGAGAGCGCGATTGTAACCCATGCCTTATTGGTATATGTATTCTCAATTGATTATATGTTGATATTCTGTTTCCATTTTATTTTATTCTTACAGACATCATCTGTGAATTAAGAACAATGATGGTAACGTGTACGGTTTGCTTGTTTATTTGGCAATGAAACTAAGTTTCTGATTGGTTATTTTTGTTTGTCAATCATTGTCGGCGTCTGACGTCACTTTGTCTATTTAAATGTATTGTGTGCTTATTCCTGTGACCTGCTGAGAAAGGCTACTTGCCGAAACGCGTCCAGGATTGTGTTGTATCTGGTACTTTTGTATTTGATACCTATGGAATAAAATAGCAGTATAAAAAGAACACGTTTGCTGGGATCTATTTTGTATACTGGCACACGTGGGGGGGCACTATGGAGGGGGATGAGCACTATGGGGGCCCTATCTTTTATACTGACACACATTGGGGGCACTAACAAGGGGGAGGAGCACTATGGGACCCTATCTTATATACTGGTACACATGGTGGGCACTATGGAAAAGAGGGGAGAGGAGTACTATGGGGGCATCTTCTGGGGCTCTATTTTATATACTGGCACACATGAGGGGCACTATGGAGGGGGAGGAGCACTATAGGGACCCTATCTTATATATTAGCACACATGGGAGGCACTATGGAGAAGGGGGGGAGCACTATGGGGGCATCCACTGGTGACCCTGTCTTATATACTTGCACACATGGGGACCACTATAGAGAATGGGGGAATAGGAGCACTATCTGGGTCATTATATAGGGCATCAGGGTCATCAAGGGGGCATTTTATACTGGCACATTGTCAGACACCATGGGGACAAGGGGATGTGCACTTTTGTTGCACGATACAGGAGTATTTTATACTGGCGCAAATTATAGGGCACTATGGGGCCCTTGGATCAACAGGGGGCACTAAGAGGGTTTTTTGGGCACACAGTAGGGAGGCATTGGCACACATTATGCGGGTACGATGGGGACATTGGCTCTACAGGGGGCACTAAGAGGAGGTATTTTTTTTATACTGCAACACAAGAGGGCATTTTTATGCACTGGCCACATTATAAGGAGGCACTTTTCTACTGTTACACATTATAAAGAGAATTATTAGTACCAGGGGCTTTATTACAGTTGAAGGACTATGAGCAGATTGAATACTAGTATGAGCACTATGGGAGCATTATTACTTCTGGGACACTGTGGGGACATTATTACTGTAGGGGCACTATTACTACTATGTGTTGTCTGGTAGATAAATATTTCTATTGGTGTGACTTTGGGAAGCACTGTTACTTTGGTGGGCACCCTGGCACGGTATCGGCTTGGCACAATTATTTTTGGGGAACATTATGTTTACACTATTAGTGTTTCCTGGGAGCAGTTATTTTTTTTAGGACACTGTGTGCCAATAATTAGGGGAACTATCTGTGTGTAACTAGTATAGGGAGCACAGCAGGCACAATATTAGAGGAGGCAGGATGATGCAAAACTAGGAAACTAAGATGTCTGTCTGTCAAACTCTGCAGATGGAAGAGATGGCTGAAAGAAATCATCATGGCGGTCTGGTCTGAAAGGAGAAGATGAGGACAGAAATATCTACATCAAAGGAGACGTCACTGGATGTAAGAGGTGTGTGGACCTGTATTAGGCTACCTTCACATCTGAGTTGGTGATTCTGGCAGGCTCTTCCAGCAGAGAACAGCCTGCCGGAATGCTCCAGCACTGCTGGATGCAGACAGAATGCCCGCCAGCCCCATTAACTATAATCGCGTCTGGCAGAGATCCGGACACAATCTGGCAAAAATGCAGAGAATCAGCGGGACACAACTCGACCATGCCTGAGTTTGTGTCCAGCCAATTCCTTGCATTCTCTGCCGGATCAGGTGGCTGGAGCGTAGTGCCGCAGGTGTGAAAGTTCCCTTACCCTGTATGTTTTTGTTTGCTATAAGTAATGTTTGGACGGAATAGGTTATTTTGAGAATTTGGCTTGGGGGCCTAGGCACATTCTTTGCACAGGGACCCTCTGCTGCCTGTGTTCGCCCCTGCATCCATGTATACTGAGGGTACTGAGCTTGGTTATATTTATCTTTTAGGTGGGTGCGGATATTTCCTTTGGCAGTTTTTGACACAACTTTGTAGCCAGAGATTTTATTGAAATTGTTTTGTGTTTTTCACCTCTTGTGAAATGTGAGCAGCTGCAACGTTTCCTGAACATAAAAAACATGCTGCAGATATATACCATTTTATTATATATTTCTGAGCAATTTTTCAAGGACAACTTTTTTTTTTTTTTTTAAGCAAAGGCAACATAGAGCTTTACACATGTAAGGCTACTTTCACACTAAGCGTTGTTTGTGGATCCGTCATGGATCTGCAAAAAACGCTTCCGTTACAATAATACAACCGCATGCATCCGTCATGAACGGATCCGGTTGTATTATGTCTTCTATAGCCATGACGGATCCGTCATGAACACCGTTAAAAGTCAATGAGGGATTGATCCGTTTTCTATTGTGTCAGAGAAAATGGATCCGTCCCCATTGACTTATATTGTGTCAGAATGGTTCCGTCTTGCTCCGCACCACATTGCGGACAGAAAAAGGCTGCTTGCAGCGCTATTCTGTCCGCAATGGGGACGCAACCAAACAGAACGGAACGCATTCTGGTGCACTCCGTTTCGTTCAGTTCAGTTTTGTCCCCATTGACAATGAATGGGGACAAAACTGAAGCGTTTTCTTCCGCTATTGAAATCATATGACGGATCTCAAGAGCGGAATTGAAAACGCAGATGTGAAAGTAGCCTGACATACATTTTTAGTATGAAAAATATTGGCCAGGTCATCATACACAAAGGTATGCTATATGGCATAATTTTGCACACTTTTACACATCATTTAGCATTTTTTTGTTGTCAGATGTTAGTTTATAGTTAAAGGAATTGTCTGGAATTTGAAGAAACATAAGGGAATAATATATAATAAAGAAGTAACTTATACTCACCCGTTAAAGGGGTTCTCCGGGAAATAAGAAAATAAAAATACTTAAATATATAAATATTACTTTATTATAAATATTTAAATATTACTTTATTATGTCTGTGAAGGTTCTCATTTATCCAGGTCATGGTATATCTGTAAAGAATAAATCAAGGCAACTGGACTTGCTGAAGATTTCTTGAAAACGTTTCACTCGTTCTTCCAATGAGCTTTCTCAATTCTGAGTGACTTGTACAAGAATTCTCTGGCAATTGTTGATTCAGTTACATATTTATTCCCAGAGAATTCTTGTACAAGTCACTCAGAATTGAGAAAGCTCGTTGGAAGAACGAGTGAAACGTTTTCAAGAAATCTACAGCAAGTCCAGTTGCCTTGATTTATTCTTTACAGATATTACTTTATTATACATATTAAATATTTATTATAAATCTATTCTCAAATACCTTTCATTATTTATAATTGCTAGTTTTGTCTGGGGAGCAATTATTAGGGGAAACAAAATGCCCGCTGTCCTATTAGTTCACACAAAACCTGTCCTGATCACACATGAGGACAAGTTACTTCACAGCACTGAGGTAAAGAGCTGCCTCATCCTCCTCTCTGCTTGCCAGGGATTATGATCCTGAATACAGATGATAAGAACTTTAGGTGAATCTCTGGTGAATTTAGTTCATGAGGAGACATGGAGGACAGAGAGGACAGACAGGACAGGCTGTGGTAATGGAGACTGTAAACAAGTGCTGCTGCTCATTATCCCCACCATGCTCTCATGTCTCATCTTCTCCATTCCCACAGAGATTCATCTGTATTCAGGATCATGATTCCTGACAAGTACAGCAGAGAGGAGGAGGAGGCAGCTTTTTAGCTCAGTGTTGTGAAGTAACTTGTCCTGCTGTGTGATTATGCAGGCTCGGACTGGCCCACAGGGGTACAGGTAAATCCCCCGGTGGGCCCTTGAGCAAGATGGGCCCCTACTCTCCCTCCCCTGCACAGGTGGCACATAACACAGTAGACTTACTGCACTACATACATATATTCAATGAACAGCACCTCCACCAGCCCATGTTAATATAAAAAACTTGATAGATTTTTGAAAAAACTCCCCAATTTATTATTATAGACACGATCAGAGCTGAGATGACTTCTAGGTATACATAACTCACAGAAAAAAGATGCACCACATGGATAAGCAACTGACAACACTGGCTAATCCCTCACTCTGGTGTTAAAAGCTGAGAGATTCGCCAATATTTCCAATCAGGAACATATCGGAGCCCCTTTAGGCACCACTACACGGTATCTCAGCATGACATGGGGTCCTACCACTAGACTACCTATGGTGTGTGAACAAGGTCTGAACAGGTATTAAGTAGCCTACAGCCCCATCCCACTCACCTGCACTGCAGGACCAACAATGCAATGGGGAACACATGAGGCCGCAAGCTACACCTACAACAGACCATGTGACACCGGCTTCCAGGTGCAACAGAATGTTTACAAGCCATATGCAATGGCACATTCAATACATATAAAACAAGAATCACAAAAATAAACGTGGCCTAAATTGGTGGGACTGCTCCAGACCCCAAACACTGTGGCGTGTTTCTAACTGGGGGGGCAGTTCCTCCGCATGTGGTTCGCAGCGAACGGCTATCCCCAGCAAAAATTGCATACAATGGAGGATGCCGGCGCGAACCACAAGCACCACACAAACATCCTACACAAAATAAAACATGTGCGGATGAAAATATATAAACACATAACTCACAGAAAAAAGATGCACCACATGGATAAGCAACTGACAACACTGGCTAATCCCTCACTCTGGTGTTAAAAGCTGAGAGATTCGCCAATATTTCCAATCAGGAACATATCGGAGGTAGTCTAGTGGTAGGACCCCATGTCATGCTGAGATACCGTGTAGTGGTGCCTAAAGGGGCTCCGATATGTTCCTGATTGGA
Organism: Bufotes viridis; assembly: GCA_033119425.1. Lineage (NCBI taxonomy): Eukaryota > Metazoa > Chordata > Amphibia > Anura > Bufonidae > Bufotes > Bufotes viridis. The sequence goes on along the minus strand of CM065590.1, from coordinate 565,917,299 downwards.
AATATTGGCGAATCTCTCAGCTTTTAACACCAGAGTGAGGGATTAGCCAGTGTTGTCAGTTGCTTATCCATGTGGTGCATCTTTTTTCTGTGAGTTATGTGTTTATATATTTTCATCCGCACATGTTTTATTTTGTGTAGGATGTTTGTGTGGTGCTTGTGGTTTGCGCCGGCATCCTCCATTGTATGCAATTTTTGCTGGGGATAGCCGTTCGCTGCGAACCACATGCGGAGGAACTGCCCCCCCAGTTAGAAACACGCCACAGTGTTTGGGGTCTGGAGCAGTCCCACCCATTTAGGCCACGTTTATTTTTGTGATTCTTGACTTCTAGGTATAGATGAAAGCTAGCCAGTATCCTCCGCAAAGTTGCTGCGACGACCTCCATAGTCAGTCATCTGGTAGCATGTCTTTTGTGTGAGAAGGTAATATTTGAATGTATCCGTATGGTGGGCCCCCAAAATAAATTTTACTGGTGGAGCCCTAGGCAGTCCAGCACTGTGATTAGGACAGGTTTTGTGTGTACTCATAGGACGGCGGCCATTTTATTTCTCCCGATTGCTCCCCAGACAAAACAAGCTATTATAACTAATGAAAGGTATTTGGGAATATATTTATTATAAAATAATATTTAAGTATTTCATTTTTTTAATTCCTCGAACGCCTTTAAATCCTGTGCTGTGGCTCCAGTGCCTACCACCACTCCTGCAGCAAGGATGTCTTACCATACATGCAAGTGTCACTGCGAAGGTCAGTGATTGTTGCAGTCACTTGAGTGACGTTCGTGATGTCATCACTGCACGACTGGTGGTGCTAAATTGGCGAGGGATTTAATGGGCGTATTCCACAGCAGTGCAGTATACAAACTGGCAGAAATCTGAGGGTCAGCCTTGGATTACTGCCACGGGTTCCACAGCAACATGTATTTCTCCAACATGTATTTCCACCTTGTGAACATGCCCACAAAAGTTAATGTCACCAGTTTTAAGGCCCATTTACATGTGACAATTGAACAGGTGATTGTCGGGAAAGAAGCGTTCCTTCCCGACAAGCGCCTGCTTGTCAGTGGAGGAGAATTCTGCATTTACATGAAGCAGTCCCATCCACAGTATAACAGCGGCTCATGTAAAGTGCCCTTAATGCTGTACAATCAGAGGGCAGCATAAACTGGTGACAGAGGCCCTGGACAAAATGCTGGGTCACTTAAATTGACCCATCTGTGCTGGGTGCTTTAGTTCCAGACCAAAACAAAATACTTAGGAGCCATCGGCTCCTAAACTGAACAATTTAGGAGACAAATAAAATTTTTAGTTGTCAAATTTAAAATGCATATAATTATAATAAAAAAAAGACTTGGAGGAGGTGAGACGCAGGTCAGAGTAGTGAGCCAGCTCTACTTACAGCACATACAGGAGAATACAGCATCAAACGCCTCTTACATTCGGTGACGTCTCCTGTCATGTAGATCTTCTCTTTCCTCTTCTCCTCCGTTTGACTCGGACCGCCATGACAAATTTTTTTCAGCCACACCTCGTCTCTGCAGAGTTTCTTACAGACATGTAAGATTTCTCAATTTTTTCATCAACCTCCCCACATTTACAACAAAACCTCCCCTGGTGTCCCAACAATGTCATCCTGCTGTCCCTCCCAATCCTGTGACCACAGTGCTTCTCAATGCCACCAAATACTATACTGCAGAAAAAATAGTGACCCCCAGTATAAGTAGTGTCCCTATGGTTCCTGCAACAATTCTAATGCCCCCTAGAGTGCACCCCAGTAATAATAATGTCAGCTAAAATGCCCCCAGTGATAAGAATAAATATATTGTACTCCCAGTAATAATGCCTGTATAGTGTCCCCAAAAATAATGTCCCCTAATATTCCCCTGTAATAGAAATGCCACTACAGTGCCTCCAGCATTAATATCCCCATTTTACCCCCAGTAAAAATGCCATTATAGTGCCCCCAGTATTAATAATGTCCCCTATAGTGCCCCCAGTAGTAATGCCCCTGTACAAAAAAAATCACACTATAGTGCCCTAGGATTAAAATGTCCCCAGTGCCTCTGGTAATGCCACCTATAGTGCCTCAGTATTTAAAGTCCCCAGTACCACGAACAATGACCCTTATACTAAAGGGCCCCAATAACGCTGCCAGTTATGTCCCGCACAGTGCCCCTTCACCCTGTATTAAATGGGGTTTTCCAGACTTTTAATATTGATGACCTATCCTCAGGATAGGTCATCAATATCAGATTGGCGGGGGTCCGACACCCGGCACTACCATCAATCAGCTGTATGAAGAGAAGGCACATGCCTTGTGCGTGTGCCGTCTCCTCTATCTCTTCCTGCTTGTAATGAACATAGCAGCAGCAAGCAGGAAGAGAGACAGGAGACGGCACACGCACAAGGCATGTGCCTTCTCTTCATACATCAGAACGGTAGGGGGGCCGGGTGTCGGATCCCGCCGATCTGATATTAATGACCTAGCCTGGAAATCCCTTTAATGTCCCCCAGAGTGCCCCTCCATTAGTAATGTCCCCCACAGTGCCCCTCCATTAGTAATGTGCCCCTACATTAGTAATTTCCCCCACAATGCCCCTCCATTAGTAATGTCGCCCGCAGTGCCCCTTCAATAGTAGAGTCCACCACAGTGCCCCTCCATTAGTAATGTCCCCCACGTTGCCCGTGGATTAGTAATGTCCCTCACAGTGCCCCTCCATTAGTAATGTCCCTCACAGTGCCCCTCCATTAGTAATGTCCCTCACAGTGCCCCTCTAGTAGTAATGTTCTCCACAGCACCCCTCCAGTAATGTCCTGCACAGTGCCCGCCCAGTAGCAGTGCCCTGCACCTTTGTCCCTGTGTTCACGAGGCAGGCCAAAACCTCGTCTGGGATGGTGCGACGCAGGCAAAGGCAAGTACATCGGTTCGCTGTCTCCCAACGTGGGCGGGCACGTATGCACCGGCCGTGATGACATCATAACGCACGCCTTCATGGGTATTTTCTACTTCATATGCTCACCTATGAGGGTGAACAGTGGTGGGGCAGAGAACTGTCGGTCTGTGCCCTGCTGCAGTATTTAACATCAGCAAGTCTAGTCGCAAATGGCGACAAGTTCAGGTTATCGAAGAATCCCGTTATGGATTCCAAATTCCGTTATGGTCCATGGTCAGGCTCGGACTGGCCCACAGGGGTACGGGGAATCCCCCGATGGGCCCCTAGTCTCCCATCCCCTGCACAAGTGGCACATAACACAGTAGACTTACTGCACTACATACATATTTACAGTGTACAGCACCTCCACCAGCCTGTGTTCATATAAAAAACTTGTTAGATTATTTATTATATTTTAATGTATCCGTACAGTGGGCCCCCAAAATAAATTTTACTGGTGGGCCCTAGGTACCCCAGTCCGACACTGTCCGTGGTAGTGGAATCCACAACGGGAGTCTTCGATAACCCGAACTTTGGACGCAGAACTTAAAACACAAGTTTGCTCAACACTACTTAGGAGTACTCCTATTCATGAGCACATGGCTCTCCCTGCTCCCCCACCCCCATTGCTGATTGACAGGATTCTTACTGTTGTGATCTGCAGCAGGGGGGCGGAAAGCCAGGAAGCCATGAATATGAGGACACCCGACCTTGTGCCTTTGTATTAGTCAGACTGGGCTGCTGGAGCTGCTCAATACAGATTTTAGCAAACCTAACTTAGAGGTTGTCTCGCTTCAGCAAGTGGCATTTATCATGTAGACAGGGTAATACAAGGCACTTACTAATGTATTGTGATTATCCATATTGCCTCCTTTGCTGGCTGGATTCATTTGTCCATCACATTATACACTGCTCATGTGCAGGGGTTACGACCACAGTGGTCATGCTTACACACTATAGGAAAAAGCGCCGGCCTCTCTGGTGGCCATGACCATGGGAGCACGCATAGGCACACATGTGGAGCTGATCCTGGCCCATAGCGGTGGTCATGACCCCTGAAAATTAGAAGTGTATAAGGCTACATGCACACGACGTATGTGTTTTGCGGTCCGCAAATTGCAGATCCACAAAAAAACGGTTGACATCCGTATGCCATCCGTTGTTTTTTTTTTTTTTTGCGGATCCATTGTAGCAATGCCTAAAACGGACAAGAATAGGACATGTTATATTTTTTTTGCAGAGCTACGGAACGGACATACGGATGCGGATCACACACCATGTGCTGTCCGCATTTTTTGCGGACCCATTGAAATGAATGGATCCGAATCCTATCCGCAAAAAAAACAAAACGGACACGGAAACAAAATACGTTCGTGTGCATGAGGCTTTATGCGATGGAAAAATGAATCCAGCCAGCAAATGAGGCAATATGGACAATCCCAATACATTAGGAAGTGCCTTTATTAACTTTATCTATTTTGCTAAGGTGAGACAACCCCTTTAAGTAAGTGACTCAGGGCAGTATAAAACAGGGGACCAGATTCCCTTCAAAGTAATTTACTTCCTGCTTAAAATGTCTGCTTTGGACTCATATAGAGCATGTACTCTATACTAAAAGAAGGCAACTTTTCTTAGTACAAAAACATCTCATTTTACTTAAAGGGGTTGTCTGTATTTTTAATATTAATGACCTATCCTCAGGATAGGCCATCAATATCAGATTGGTGGGGTTCTGACACCCGGCACCCCCGCCCGATCAGCTGGTTGAAGGGAAAGCAGAGCTCTTCTCTTCTCTGTTTACCTGCTCACCGTCACAATTGCAACTATGCTGTCCCATTCACTTCCTATTCACTTGATAGGATAGGGGATTAATATAAAAAAGGTGTCCTCAGGATAGGTCATCAGTATCCGATCAGAGGGCAGCCATCGGCCCGAGAAACCATACAGTGAATGGAAGGCTCCATCCCCTGTGTCGTTTCCAGGTGCCGGCATACCGCCGTTCAGTTCCCATTCAGTTGTTCGTGCTGAGGTACTGCAGCTCAGCTCCCGACCACCACAGAGTGAATGGAGCGGTGTGCTTCCGCCTCTGTCCACCGTATAATGCCCGACACCAGCATCTGGCCAAAACAGCTGATCGGTGGGGTGCTGGGCGTCAGACCCCCACACATCTTATATTGATGACCTATCCTGAGGATAGATCATCACTATTTAAGTCCTGGAAAACCCCTTTAAGAAAAACTAAAATAATGGTGAAAAGTCAGATGAAGAAAAAAATGTCATGGTCTTCATGTCGATGGGCTGAAATATCTATCAGTCCTGGCCAGGCTGCTCTTTAACCACCTCAGCCCCCCTAGCTTAAACCCCCTAATGACCAGGCCACTTTTTACAATTCCGCACTACGCTACTTTCACCATTTATTGCTCCGTCATACAACTTACCACCCAAATGAATTTTACCTCCTTTTCTTCTCACTAATAGAGCTTTCATTTGGTGGTATTTTATTGTTGCTGACATTTTTATTTTCTTTGCTATTAATAAAAATTTAACGACCTTTTTGCAAAAAAATTTAATTTTTCGCTTTCTGTTGTAAATTAAAAAAAAAAAAACAACATTTCTCTTTAAATTTTTCTCTAAATTTATTGTTCTACATGTCTTTGATAATAAAAAAAAATCCAATAAGTGTATATTTATTGGTTTGGGGTAAAAGTTATAGCGTTTACAACTATGGTGCAAAAAAGTGAATTTCCGCCTTTTGAAGCAGCTCTGACTTTCTGAGCGCCTGTCATGTTTCTTCAGGTGCTAGAATGTCAGGATAGTATAAATACCCCCCAAATCACACCATTTTGAAAAGAAAAAACCCCAAAATATTTGCAGAGGGGCATGGTGAGTTCATGTATCATTTCATTTTTTTTTCACAAGTTAGCGGAAAATGACACTTTCTGAGGAAAAAAAATAATAATAAAGTTTCCATTTCTGCTAACTTCTGGCAAAAAAAAAATAAAATCTCCCATGGACTCACTATGCCCCACAGTGAATACCTTGGGGTGTCTACTTTCTGAAATGGGGTCATTTGTGGGGTGTGTTTACTGTTCTGGCATTTTGGGCGGGGCTAAATTGTGAGCAGCCATGTAAAAGCTAAAGGTACTCATTGGACTTTACGCCCCTTTGCGCATCTTGCCTGCAAAAAAGTGGCACACATGTGGTATCGCCGTACTCAGGAGAAGTGGGGCAATGTGTTTTGGGGTGTATTTTTATATATACCCATACTGTGTGTGAGAAATATCTCTGTAAATTACAACTTTTTAAAAAGTTGTAATTTACAAAGTTGTCAATTTACAGAGATATTTCTCTCACCCAGCATGGGTATATGTAAAAATACACCCCAAAACACATTGCCCTACTTCTCCTGAGTACGGCGATACCACATGTGTGCCACTTTGCAGCCTAGGTGCAAAGGGCCAAATTCAATAAGTACCTTTTAGGAGGGCATTTTTACGCATTTGGATTCCAGACTTCTTCTCACGCTTTAGGGCCCATAAAATGCCAGGGCAGTATAAATACCCCACATGTCTGATATACATGTTTGATTTCATTTATTTAACTTCTACAGCCTGCCAGCGATTATAACTGCAGAGCCGCGCGCCGCTGTGAACGCACAGATGCATCCGGCCGGACGCATCCGTGCGTTAGGCGGTCCTGAGAAGGTTAATGAGGTAGACATATTGTTGGGCATCGTCACCTTCGAGACTCATGAAGTAGTTCTCACCAACAAACCATGGTTGGGTGGCCTACCAGAGCCCCAGTAGATGTCAGAGGGATGGAAAGGAAGCTGTGTCTCCACTTTCAAGACAGGACTGTCATTGTGGTGAACACAGGTTACTTTGATAGTAACATAGTAACATAGTATATAAGACCGAAAAAAGACATTTGTCCATCCAGTTCGGCCTGTTTCCTACAAGTTGATCCAGAGGAAGGCAAAAAACCCCTGTCAACGGAACCAGAGATTCCCAACCAGTCTCCCAAGCTGGTACTTGCCCAGCCTTAAGCTGTTTACTTTCTGCGATCTGACGAGTGCAGGTATGATCAGCTTAGAATAACCGTTGACAATGATGACCACATATATTAACTGTATCATACACTTTCATTGTGACGTTCTAAGTTTAGGGCTACACGGGTTGCGCGACAGCTGTTGCAGCCAGGATCGCTGGGTAGCGGTGATCCAATAAAAATAAATGGGATTGGTGTGACAGTGGCAAGAAATCCAACCGTGTTGGATTTCGTGCGACTGCCTTGGTGATCCCTTGCATTTCTATGGGATCACCGCTGCTCATCAATCTTGGCCACGACTAGTGTAGCCCTAGAGTGTGCCACTGAACATAACAAACCCCACGGTCCTGTCTGCAGTCTTGCTGCTGCTTCATTCCCCGAAGGACCAGGAAAGGGGTTGCTCCCTTGACCACTGTGGCCAATCACAGCCCTTACCGGTCACAGCAGCTTAAATGGTACATCACGTAGCATGCAAGCCGCTGTGACCACGAAGCCTGTAATGGTAGCACCAGTCACAGGACGCTGCTGCTTCCTGGCCCTGCAGGGACTGGTGGGACCATGGACTGGTGACTGGAGTTTGTTATGTTCATGTGCAGAGGTTAGGACCCCAGGGGATGTCTGCTCTAAGGCCAGATAACCCCTTTAACTCAACATGCAGTCAAGTAAATTGGGCCAACATAAGACAAATGGGAAAGACCGAATAGTTGTGACTCCTAGTTTTCTTCTGTGCAGAGATACATAGGGATAAACATATTATTTTGGGGTACATACCTGCTGCCATCTTCATCGGTGAACAATCTTTATGAAAACCTTCCTTCAAGATGAGGTGCGTACAGGGTCTCCTTACCTGAATCCTGCAGCCATATGGAGGTCCACTGTTCACTCTAGTGACTCGTTTAGTTTAGTTTTTTTGCAGACTACAGGAGTGACCACTCTTCAGCAACAGCCAGCTGAAAATGTCAACTTTAGGAGGGTGGAGATTTTCTGTAAGGAGGCTGTATTTAAAAAATCTGCTTGAAAATCTGCATGTCTATCCACACCATAATATGTGTACAGAAATCTGCAATAAAAAAAGCTGCACGGTTTCTGCCGCAGACTCACTGGAGATCCAGGGAGGATTTTTAAGAAGAAAATCCACAACGTGGTACATACCCTTTTTTTAACACTCAAAAAACATACTGGCAAATATGGCATGAAGGGGGGTTTAAAGGGGTCATAGGAACTATTACAAAATCTTCCCTAAATCGCCCTAAAATACGATAAAATTAAAAAAGAACAAATGCCACTTAATCCCAGCGTTGCTGCTCCAGCCTCCATTACAGACCAATGATTGGCGACCTAACCTCTGTAGACTGGGACCACTACCTGTCAGCTGTTTGAAGAGGCCGTGGCACTCCATGAACACTTAGGCCCCTTCCTAGGTCATATGACATCACGTTCATCGGTCACATGGCCTGGGAGCATCTCAGTGCTGTTCAAGCGATCCAATGGACGGCACCGTGCTTGATAAGCTGCAAGGCTATCTAGATGGCTGCATGAGGTATCGGCAGCTCCGAACCGACCTGTGTGTGAATGGCCAAGTCGGATACTCAGATGAGTATAATAGGATCACCGCAGGAAACCGTGCTATCACGTTTCTTTTTTCATAGTATACGGCTGATTTCCCGTACAACATTGAGCTCTGCCATCTACAGAAGAACTCAGATGAGTCAGTGTTAGGTCTCTTTCACACAACCGTATGGTTTTGCGGTCCGCAAAAAAAACGGATGACATCCGTGTGTATTCCGTTTTTTGCGGAACGGAACATCTGGCCCCTAATAGTACAGTGCTATCCTTGTCCGTGATGCGGAAACGAATAGGACAAGTTCTATCTTGGAGCGGAAATATGGAAACGAAATGTACTTTTTTTTTTTTGCGGACCCATTGAAATGAACGGTTCCGTATACGGAACGTAAAAAACAGCCCGTACACTCGCAAAAAAAAAACGTTCGTGTGAAAGAGGCCTTAGTGGGCTGCACCAAGACGTGGTGCGAGTCTGAATACAGGAAGGCGGTGAATGGGTTGGTGGTATTGTGCGCCACAAATGGCTTGGTGCGCAAGGCAATTTCTCCTGCGGATCAATAAAGTTGAATAGTATCGTAAGAGGGTGTGGCACTTACCAGAGCTCCAGTGAGCGGCGTGGTTTCCTCAAACAGCTGATGGGCAGGGGTACCGAGATTTGGACCTCCACTGATCACATACTGATGACCTTATAATACTGATAATTAGTGATGAGCGAAGCAAGCTTTAGATCCTACATCCGAAGTTGCTTCGTTCAAATCTGCGGATTAATGCTGTACAGAGATCCGTCTCCGTACAACATTAAAATGTACAGCCTCCGATGAGGTGAAGTTAGTTATTCGGTATTTAATTTTTCAAAGTGGAAAACCACTTTAAAACTTGGGTCCGAATTCATAACTTCGGCTCATCGGAGGCCGTACATTTTAAGACTGATCTCCGTACAGCACTAAACCGAAGTGTTTTTTGGATCCAGGAACCGAGGCTCGCTTCGCTCATCACTACTGATTATGTCTGCAAAGCGCTGCGGAAAATGTCAGTGCTACATAGGTAGGTTACTGTTCTTTAGGTATTATGTGCATGTCTTTGTTACATTACATTGTATAGCTGTTTGTAGAGATGTTCCATGTACAATCCATTATGTGAAATATTTACGGAAACAATAAATTTATGTCCTGTACTGAGCTTTTGGCTTCACGCACAGTATGTGACAGAATTGATCTGGGCTGAGCCAGGATATGGAGCCTAATGGAGTGTGGGCTTGTATGGAGTAGTCTCACATAGATGAGGAGGGGACACGAGAACACCGTACCAAGGGAGTAGGCAGAAATCGAGGCAATCGGTCAGGTCAAAGGTCAGGATAGATGGCAAACGAGGTCAAATATATACAACCAGTATCAGAGAAAACACTTTTGCAGACAGCAATCATAATTGATGTTATCGATCAGCTATTGAGGCATGGCGTAAGGGCAGTGCCGGCGCATCCTATAAGCCGGCTAAGCAGCCGCGTAGAGCGCCCCTTGGGAAGAGGCGCCGCCAGGAGTGCCGGCCCCCCTCATGCTGCAGCCGCCCGAGCGCTATATATTGAGCCTCTGGCAGCTGCTGCACTGCCCGGGCTGGCGCGTCCATGAGGGCGCACTGCCCGGGCACCGCCAGAGGTGAGGGGCTGACAGGAGGGAAGCGCTGTCATTCCCCCATTGTAGCGTGGCCGAGCCCTGTATGGTCCGTGGGTACAGGGAGCATCTGTCTCCTGTACCTGGCCGGACACACACACTGTCCGCCGACAGTCAGCATCTGATCGGCGGGAGTCCGACACCTGGGACGCCCGCCGATCAGCTGTTTGAGAAGGCAGCGGCGCTGGCAGTAGCGCCTCAGCCTTATCACTGTTTTCTGCAGGCGCAGTGATGTCACGACTAGAAAAGTAAAATGAAAAGTGACATCAAGAAAAATTCTTTAAAAACACATTTAACATAAAATCTTCACTTAAACGATATGTCATTGTTTCTAATGACACATTCCCTTTAATTGTTTTTTTTTTCTTCTGCTGATCCAAACATATGCAAATGTATACCGTTACATCTGCCCTTTACTTCCAATCTAATGTGTTTTATGTGGAAGTCTAGAGATTTAGTACAGTCTGGGTCCAGATCTATAATGCCAACTGCAAGTACAAATGTAGTACAAATCGCACCTTTAGTAATCCATGAGGCAAAAATGTATGTTCAGTTTTTTTATTTTTTTTAAATAAAATGATCATACCTTAGATGCCTGGAAAGCTTTTTGGAAATAAGATTTGTAATCGGGTCGTGAATCGCTGTTTGACGTAATTAACCAGTTGTGTAATCCATGGGCAATAGCATACGCGGCTCGGTAAACAGCGTAAGTTAGTCTAAAATTCTTCACATCAAAGACGGACTGATATTTTGCGAATGTTTCTTTTCCAGTGCAATTCCTAGTGGAACCCAGGAGAGTTCGGAAAGTGGTCTCGTTGGCCGGTAAACAGAGAAATGCATCCCGCCACACCGATGCAGTAAATACATCATCTGGAATGGAGGTGGGGTTGGCTCTGTCGATAAATTCTTTGAAGCCTGGAATTTCCCCTTTTTGGGTCGTGAACATCAGAGAGCCATGAACTGTATTTAAATAGGTCTCCTGAGCAACGATAGAAAGGGTAGCCGGCAAAATCCAGACTCTTCCAGGCAAGTTTCGCGCCTCAATCGTATACATTAAATTAAGAAACGTGTCTGAAGTACAGAAAAAAAGAACCACGTTGGCAGACGACTTTTGGATTGTCGTAACAGTTCTAGTGTAACTGGTGTAATACGAATTCGAAATAATTTCAAAAAATGCAACACAAATTTCATTCTGAAGGAGGTAGTTTCTAAAGTCCTGACTAGCTTGAAAATTACTTACATCGTCGTTAGCGACAATTCCAACCCATGTCCAGCCGAAGCGGTTGAGCAGCTGCAGAAAGCCACCATACTGACTATGCTCATTTGGAACAGTCTGGAATAAAGATGGAAAAGCTGTTCTGTCTCTTAGATCTAGATCTTGAGCTCCATAACTCACCTAAAAAATAAAAATCCCATTAAGGAGCACGATATTACAGTTTTTAGGTTTATTATTAGGAATGACTTACCTTTAGTATAATAGTTTTACAATAAGAAAAATGACCAACATATTGAATGTATGTACCGGGTATGTGAGCATCAGAACTGGACTTTGGAGCAATGGAAGAAGGTGGTCTGACGGACTGGCCATAGATTCTACAGGGAAATTTCCTGGTGGGCCGATGCTCATGGGGCCACTTGTGGCCTTCTCATGTCCACCAGCTAGGTAAGCAATGATCTGTCGTTCCCAGAGTTAATGCTGGGAGCGTTAAGCAGTTATGTATCTCCACTGTATTGCCATCCCGAGGCAACTGGAGTAGGACAGAACATGGCAGCTGCCACCACCTACCTAAACATTGTACAGATAAATAAAACCCTTTGTGGCAGTGGTGCCATCTTTTAGCAGGACAATGCCCCAGCTACACTGAAAAAAAATTCCAAGAACACTGCAGAGCTCACAGTGATTACTTGGCCTCCAAATTTCCAAGATCTCACTCGGATTAAGCATCTGTGGGATGTTCTGTAAAAATAAAGTACGATTCTTAGAAGCCCCACCTCAAAGAGGACTTCTGCATCTGACACATGTGCATAGATGAAACCAAGGCCAGAACACCTTTCTTTATACTAGATGTGCTGTGCACTAGATGCCATTGGAGATGGTTTGTGATGACGGACCAGGCCTTTGGGGTGTCAGTGAAGCCACGATGGGCACCAGCCAAAATAACGATTCTGGAGAGCGGCTCTATCCTGTGACTCTTTACAGGCATTTCAACACAAGATTCAAAGTTCTTTTCCTGCGTTGTGCTCAATCCGCCGGAATATAGAAAAACCTCACTCACTAGGAAAATGTCAGCATCCTGGTTCACAGGTTGGTGGAATTGTGAGGGCCTGAATCCTCAAGACAGATTTCCCCTACAAAGCCCTATCCAATTTGGTATTGTCCTACATTTCTTTTCTAACTCGTAAATGTCACCCCTGCTCTGCTAATGACAAGCTTCTCTCAATCACAGTAATCCGGCATAGACATGCAACCTCTGCAGTACTTTCGGATAATTATCAAGAGACTGTGCTATTGGCTGAGCCATATTCTGGGGGTGTTCCAGGGATGGACAAATGATGAGTTATGTGCATGACTTTTAGGTAAGACTTTCATGTATATGCTGCCCTCTCTTTCTACCTCTTTCTTTTTAGTTACGTTTGTGATTTAGTTAGACTTCTTTTGATTCATGCATATTCATCTTAACCGCTTCAGCCCCCCTAGCTTAAACACCCTTAATGACCAGGCCACTTTTTACAATTCTGCACTACACTACTTTCACCGTTTATTGCTCCGTCATACAACTTACCACCCAAATGAATTTTACCTCCTTTTCTTCTCACTAATAGAGCTTTTATTTGGTGGTATTTCATTGCTGCTGACATTTTTACTTTTTTTGCTAATAATAAAAATTTAACGTCATTTTTGTACATTTCTATATACATTTTTCTATAAATTTATTGTTCTACATGTCTTTGATAAAAAAAAAATCCAATAAGTGTATATTTATTGGTTTGGGTAAAAGTTATAGCGTTTACAAACTATGGTGCAAAAAAGTGAATTTCGGCATTTTGAAGCAGCTCTGACTTTCTGAGCACCTGTCATGTTTCTTCAGGTGCTAGAATGTCAGGAAAGTATAAATACCCCCCAAATGACACCATTTTAGAAAGAAGACACACCAAAGTATGCGTCGAGCCAGAGTAAGAGGACCGTCCGCCGGACGCATCCGTGCGTTAGGATGGTGGTTAAAAATAAAAAAAACCCTATTAAAAGGGTTCACCCATCTCAGATGGTGGCATATCGCTAGGACTCTGTGACCTGCACCTGTCTCTAAAACGAAGCCCATAAAGTGAAGGAGAGCAGAATGCGCATGCGCGGCTGCGCTCCAATCATTTCTGTGGGTGTGCCGCTTGGATTTTTTCCAAAGAAATGAACAGGTAGTGCACTGCGCAAGAGCGGTCACCTTTCAATTCACTTCTATGGGGCTGACGGAAATAACCTAGCCAGTAATCAGTTATGTTTGGCAGTACCATAGAAATGAATGCAGAGCAGCCGCGCATGTGCGGTGCACTCTCCTTCACTTTGTGGGCTCCATTTCAGAGATGGGTGTGGGTGCCAAAGGTGGCACCCACACCTATCAGATATCGTGGCATATCCTAGCGATATGTCACCAATGTTTGAGATAGGCCAACCCCTTTAAGGCCCTAATATACATTAGTATTCTGTCAGCCGAACAGCGGGTTTGGGTGACACTCTAATGTGTATGGGGAGCTCTTGCCTCTCCCCCAACAGATGATGTCAGAAGTGAGAAGAATTGGGTGAAAATGAATATTTTCGTCCAGTCCTTTTGTTCTCCAGGGAGATAAGCAGCCAGCAGAAATGTCTGGCAGTAGCTTTCTTGGTTCTGCCCATAGAATATATACACGTTTGACCGTTAGATGTATCGCGGAATTGTTATGACGAGATAGCTGTCCGACAGCTATTGAATGTGTAGGCCCGGCTTTGGTCATCCAGGTACTTTTATCCATTAGGCTACATTCATATGAATTCTTGTAACAGCTGTCACTCAGCAGTTTTTAGAACATATTGAAGTTAATAGGGCTATTCACATGGCTGTTTTTTTTTTTTGTTTTTTTTAAAGTGAATAGCGGCCGTCAAAAAAGTAGAACATGTTCTATTTTTGGCCATTTTCGTGGCCAGATGGACCCTATTGAAATCAATGGGACTGTTTTTAACAGCTGGTAAACAGGAGTGAACCCGTCTAACAACCGTTAAAAATGGGTAGACTATTGCAAATTGGCTTTAGTGGGGTCCAGTGTGGGGGACACTATTACAGCTGGGGGGGCCAGTATGGGGGACATTATTACTTCTGGGGTCCAGTATGGGGGTCATTCTTACTACTAGGGTCCATTATGGGGGACATTATTACTTCTGGGGTCCAGTATGGGGGACATTATTACTTCTGGGGTCCAGTATGGGGGACATTATTACTACTGGGGTCCAATATGGAGCACATTATTACAGCTTCCCCCCCCCCCCCCTTTACATGTACATGTTCTCAATAGGGAGAAGGAAATAATCCACTGCAAGACTCCTCAGGTAGCAGCTTATCTCCCTGAGAACAAAAGGCATGTCAAAATCCAACAGCCCAATCCTTATCTTCACTGACATTACCCAGTGGGGAAGAGTTGGGAGGCCCCATACACCTTACATGGTCGGCAGGCTCCCACAGAAATATGCCTTTAAATCTAAAGATTGCGTTTTCTATTCACATAGACATTTGTAATTACGTTAGATTAACCAACTATGGGTTCATTTTACATAATACACGACATCTATGTAAAATCACTATTGTTCCCAAATTACTTGCTGATCACTATTAGGCCACATTCACAGGAACGTATTTTGTTTCTGTGTCCGTTCCATTTTTTTTTTTGCGGATTGGATGAGGACTTGGGGGTGTTCAGCCAAGAGTCTAATGTGTATGGGAAGCGTCTAATTCTTTTTATACGGATAATATTGGGGGAGAGAAGGAAAATAATAATTTCGTCCAATTCTTTTGTTCTCCCTAAAGATAAGCCATCACCAGTAGTGTCTGGCAGCAGCTTCCTTCCCATTGAATACACATACACGTTCAGACGAACCGACCGTGTATGAGGGAGTCAGGAGAAATAGACGCTATTGAATGTGTGTGGCCGCCTTTAGCAAGTGTAGAACGGACAGCGCACGGACTGAGCACTGACACATTAAAGTCAAAGGACCAATTCACACGTCAGACTTTCTCCATAGTCTGTGCAGAGGACACCACAGCATGCACTAGTTTGGTCTGATTTTCACTCTAGATTCGCCCTGTCAATAGATCCATATAAAAAAATTAAAAAAGACCGCACAGAGACCCCATACACAGGGTGGGCCTTCTGATTTTTTGATGGACATGAAAACTACTGTTTCCATACAGATGGAAAAAATGGACAAATGGAACGCAGAGATAAAACGGATCCAACATGGAGAAATGTCCAGAAACTGGTCAATATTTGCATTGCTCACCTAAATGAGCCCTCAGTAGTCTGCATTAAACTCTGCAAAGACACGCATAATAATCATGCAAAGCTAGCTGTTAGCTGCGGCACAGGCCACCATGCAGCTGTAGGCGGACAGACTGCCTGTCAGTGACTGCCAGAAGGCAGAAGTGATTTCTAACTGTTCTTGCCATAATTGTTAGAGGAACGACACTGAGTGTATAAGACACAGGAGGCGGCAGTGCTGCGATCCAGTGAAACTACACATATCATACATAAAAATCAGAACCAGCAGCAGGACTAGTGTTCAAGGACATATAGAGGGGAGTTTATCGAGCCCTGCACTCCAGAATTCTGGCTTAAAAAAAAAGGCCTCATGACATTTTAAGCTTATTTGATATTTTGGCCCAGATTGACAATTGTGTCTGACACCAAAAGAGCTTTCTGTCTGAATGAGATTACCTTGTCGTGGTGGATGGGCACAAATTATTTTGATCAAAATATATTTGGCAAGAATCTCACATTTATATAATGAGCATAGAATTAGTACTAGTATATATTTTATATAGTGACTATGGCAATACTTCATATATTCTATGTTTGCAGGGTGCTGTTGTTTAATGTTGAGCGCGAATATTCGAATCACAAATTTTAATTGCGAATATCGGCACTTAGACAATTCGCGAATATTTGGAATGTAGTGCTATATATTCGTATTCGCATCTAGTGTTTATCGTAAATATTCTAATCGCGAATATCGGCACTTAGCAACATCCCTAGCAACCAATAGGAAAGTTGCCTACCCCTTAGTATTGATCGGGAATATTCTAATCGCAAATTTTTTATCGCAAATATATTACATTGCTGATTTTCGCAATCAAGTAAATAATGACTGGAGATCACTAAGTCTCGAATTTGCGAATTTATGGCGAATATTTGGCCAAAAATTTGCAGAATATCGCAAATTCGAATATTGCCTATGCTGCTCATCACTACTGTTTGATTTTGTATTTTCAGCCGTGGAGACACACACCGCATTAGGATGTGCTGACCAATTTATTTTTTTCTATCTTGCAGTCTGCATTCTGTGCTTATCCCCATTTTGGTTTTGCAGTCCTGACTAAAATGGTGATTTTTCACTAGTGTTATTATTTTTGTAGACTGTTTACGCCCTTTATTTTTTTGGTGGCTGTGATTGTGGCTGTCCCTGCAGCCGCCCCCCGTGGTCTGTCCTCTCTCTCCCTGTCTATTTTTTACCTGCTGCTTTGTACATTGTATATTATTACAAATTATGTAATTTGCTATGGAGTTGTTCAAGTGTTTTGTTGCTATTCTGACTAAGCTCCCTTTTTTCTCCTAGCTCATATAGATTTTGCTATTTAGCCTGAGTATTCCTTATTGGTGAGTTTTTAAAAAATAATTTGCAAACCCTATCGAATGATAAATGTATAGTGCTAACCCATATAGGGTTACTCTTAACAGTTTATACACTTACCTGTGGGTATCTATAGACTCCTGTGAGCTTGGCCATGGTCTTGGTGGGGGAGGAAGCTATATGTCCGATGATTCCGACCAAGGTCCCTTTATTTTTACACTGGTAGTTTGGGATGGTATTTTGGTCACCCGTCAGTAACTTCATAGTGCTCTCTAAGGCTCTGCTCTCATAGGCACAGGAATCATAAATCTCCAATCCCATCGTAACATTTGGAAGAAGTACATGACTTTCATTTATTTCCTGAATGGCAAAGAGAATTGCTAGAAAATGTCTATAGTAACGGAGAGTTATTCTGCAAGTCAAATAACATTTGTATATTAGGGGCAGAGAAAAGAGAACATAGACTATTTTTAGTACTGGTGTACTAATCGAAAGTTGCCTGGTTATTCTCATCTCCACAGAAAATGCCAGAAATGCCCTCCACCCATCTCAAGAAACGGGGGCACGGGGTTCCTGGTCTCTCCATTCACTTCTATGGGATTTCAGAAAATAGCTGCACTTAGAGCACTTACTTGGCTATTTTCGGAACTCTAGTAGAATTGAATGGAGAGAGCTGTGCGTGTCGGGCGGCTCCCGTTCTTGAGCAAGGCGTGGGTCCTCTTGGCCTGTGGATATGTCTTAAATCTCCAGACGGATTTGCCCTTCATTCAGTTAATTATTATATATTTTTATTTTTTTGTCTGGTAATTCCACAGTATACAAGACTGTAACATCATAATAGGCTGTGGTGCAAATGATCAAACTGTAGCAATACCTCCCACCTAAAGCCGCACAGAATAACGTTGTATACCTTCACGGATATTGAAAATGTCATCAATTTTTTAATGAAAAAAACTACAATGCCTTCCCAACCCGAAAGGGGTTGTCCATGATTTTTATATTGATGGCCTATCCTATATGTGATCGATGGGCGTCCAACACTCAGATGTCCCAAAGTAACTAGCGCCGTAACTACACAGCACCGTCCATTCTGTAGTGCAGTGCTGCTCCCATTGAAATGAATGGTAACCGGCTTCGTCAATACACACTGGAGGGAACTGTGTAGGTCCAGAGCTACTTCAGAATGGCTAATCGGCAGGGGTGAGGGGTATGGGACCCCCACCGGTCAAATTATAATGGCCTATTCTAAGGATCGACCATCAATATAGAAATCCTTGACAACCCCTTAAAGCTTACATTAGTCGAGGGGTAATGTCAGTGTAGTTTCAAATCCAATCAGGTATATTTTTATACGTATGTGAACACCTGACTATGTACCTTCATATACCATTCAGATGTATAAATGAAATCTGCCCTGTACGTTTTCATTGGAAATCAATGGAGAGATTTGGACTAGCGCATAAGACGTAAAACAAAACATTTTCTATTAAAAGTTCAAGTTCGTTTTTGATAATTTTTTAGTGGATAGCATACCGAAACTATATAGCAGTTGCTACCAGTATGTCAAACCCTGTCTGTGCATTTTGGGCATCCAAAGAACCCCATGTTGGTCTGTGTTTTTATATGGTGGGGTGAACAAAGCCTGATGCCTCATTCACATATCAGTGTTTGGTCAGTAATTTACATGAGAGCGAAAACCAGGTCAGCCCGGTATCCGTGTTTTGCGGATCTGGAATTTGCGGACCGGAAAACCCCTTTACGGCCGCCGTCTGAATGAGCCCTTACTGATGGAAATCACTGACCAAAACACTGACGTGAGAATGAAGCATAACACCCCTGGAAAATGTGCTCTCCTCTGCTTGGTATATAAGGGTCATGAGCAAGCTGCCAGCAAAAACGAAGAAAAAAACATTGCCCCAATACGTCCCAATAGGACCATGGTATCACGAGGCTTCCGTGATTCAGTCATCCTTCCAGACATATTTTAGCCATGGTTAGATCAGCATAATCATTAAAGGGGCATTCCTATCTAGGATAGGTTAGGCACCCACCTCTGAGACTGTCTGCTGTCTCTAGAATGGGGCCCCCGCTTTTTAGTGCAGATTTTATTATTCCAGATGTTAGCTGAAAGTCTATAAGAAATATGAAACCCAGGACACAAAAACATTTTTTTGCTACTGTTATTTTTGTTAATTAGATGATGTTTTTTGGGTCTGTGGTGCTTTTTTGAAAAATGCAGTATGCTGAATATTTTGCCTTTTTTCTGGCATTTTGACATCTCTTTATGGGAAAAATGTCAGAAAGAAAAATGTGATTCACACAATTGTTAGGACAAAAAACACCATAAAAAAACTGCATGCAGTATCAAATTAAATGCGTGTGGTTTGTATGGCGTTTTTTAAGCGGTGGACAAATGCCAGATCAAATACAAGTGTGCAATGTCGGGTCATAGTGCAGAGCTGGCTGGTAGAAGACCAGGGAGTGGTGACTGCAGGAGAGACCACTGGATCTGCAGAGTACAGGAGAGGTAAGTTTATTTATTTTAGCTCTGATTGGGATCTGAGGTCTAATGGGGTCGGATCAGAGGTTCGATATGGGGTCTGATATGGGAGTCTGATGGGGATCTGATCTGAGGTCTGATGGGGGTCTGATCTGAGGTTTAATATGTGGGTCTGATCTGATGTCTGATATAGGGGTCTTATCTGAGCTCTGATGGGTGTCTGATCTGAGGTTAAGGCCCCATGCACACGACCGTTGTTTGTTTCCGCGTCCGTTCCGTTTTTTTTCACGGATAGGAT
Source organism: Bufotes viridis (assembly GCA_033119425.1). Lineage (NCBI taxonomy): Eukaryota > Metazoa > Chordata > Amphibia > Anura > Bufonidae > Bufotes > Bufotes viridis. Next base: position 565,897,424 of record CM065590.1, on the reverse strand, counting down.
GCTTCCCCATTCATTTCAATGGGTCCGTCAAAAAATGCGGATGGTCAACCGTTTTTGTTCCGCATCCGTGATCCGTGTTTTCATTCCGTCAAAAAAATAGTGCATGTCCTATTTTTTTCACGTTTGCGGACAAGGATAGGCATTTTTACAATGGATCTGCCATAAAAATCGGATCCGTCAAAAAAAAATGGTCCGTCATCCATTTTTTTTGACGGACGCAAAATTTCAAGGAGGAGCGGACGCAGGCAACGGTCGTGTGCATGTAGCCTTAATATGGTATTCTAATCTGTGGTTTGATGAAAGCTGCTTCTTTGCCATACACATAGAAGCAGCAGGAAGAGAGACGGGAGTCCGCACGTGCACATTGTGCATGTCGTCTCCTCATACAACTGATCAGCGGGGGTGCCGGTTGTCTGACCCCCGCCAATCTGATATTAATGACCTAAGAGCGCCCAGAGAACCCCTTTAATATTTTTCTTTCAGTAAGGGCTCATGCACTCGACTATAGGCTGTTTTGCAATCCTCAAATTGCGGATCTGCAAAACACGGATACCGGCATGTGCTCTCTGCATTTTGCGGAACCGAACGTCCAGCCTATAATGGAACAGTCCTATCCTTGTCCATAATGCGGACAAGATTAGGACATGTTCTGTATTGTTGCGGGTGGCATGGAGCGGACAGTGTTCTGTCTGCATCTTTTGCAATCCCATTGAAATGAATGGGTACACATCTGATCTGCAAAAAATGCAGATTGGATGCAGACAAAAAAATAAGTTTGTATGCAAGAGTCCTAAAGAACATGGTTGATAGTAAATGCAAGAACTGCAATTTTTAACAAAAAGTCTCCTATTACTTACCCCAGGCATGGTGGAAACACGGGTGGCTTGGTAAAGGTGTATTTCCGCAGGAGAGGAAAACTGTGTAGCGTCATTACCGCCCCGAGAATAAAGTCTCCATCTCTTGCTAAGGTGTTGAACTTGGAGTTGCTCAGTACACAGCTGGCACGGGAGTCACTGGTGGCATCAGAAAAGTATAGGACTTGTGATAATAAAAGAAGACGCCGCACGTAGGAAATCATCATTAGATGGAGCTGTGCAAATATTAATCTAATCTTCCAGAGGAATTCACATTTTATGTATTTTTCAATAAAATATATATGTTCAGTTATTGAATATAAAAATAGTGATTGGAAGGATGATATTTTTATCTGTTCTTCAATAATAGCACCGCTGTGTGCATCTGCCTTTGTCATTTAAGTGTTTGTGCGTATATATACACATATATATATATATATATATATATCTACTGTGCAAAATGTCAAGATAAAGTACTAGTTTCAGAGGAATAATAATGGTTTAGTGTAATGCTGACTATTCTCTTAAGGAAGGCCAGGACAGAAAACATCTAATTACAGCTAATTACGAAAATCCTATCATTTACAATGGCACCTGGTGCTCTATATCATGAATAGAATCATTCGAAGCAATGTCAAACAAATAAAATGTTCATATTTTTAGTAATATTAAATAATATTAAAATAAGCAACAGAAAAATGAACTACAAATATAAAAGCATAGACACATAGTACACTTGAAAAATAAGACATGCGTCCATCTGGATTCACCAGAGGAAAATATCACACAATATAGAAAGTATGCTAACCAGTGAAGATATACCAGTGAGGATATATCAAATACTTTACATTTTGTTGCAATGCAGTTTATATTGGTAGGTAACATGAACATGGTGTTATTCATTGATATTGAACGTGCGCACAAGGGTAATCTAGAATCAAGATCCATGATTAAAATCTACATAGACCTGTTCCTTATGAACTATTCAACATACGTGTATGCAGTACCCAGAATCGGTTACTTGCAAACTGTTCTTGTTATGTCATTTTATTTAGTATGTTAATGTATTGCACCTGCACAGTTTTATATGGATTAGTCGGGGTAAGTGATCCAGACTCTGCCACTTTAGGAATTTAGGAGATGGACTTACATCCGCCCCTGGCTCAGTGAGTAGTATGTTAGTGGAAGAAGTGAGAAGAGTGCTCACTCCTCAAAGAAATAGGCCTTCACCACAGAGAACCGCTGACTCTGAGAGATCCACGGAGAGAAACCCATCTCTACTTCACAGTTCTCCAGAAAGAAAGAACTAGAAGGTCCAGAATATGCAAGGATGAGCACTGGAGTCAGTCAGTAAGGTATTCGCTGTTTAAGGCTGATAGACTTTACTGCTGTGAGAGGGACATTGCTGATACACCCTTCACACTTGGACTTGGCCTGGCCCACCATATATTAATCCTGTACCCCTCAGCCTGGGAACTACAGCCATCATTGCAAGAATAATATTGTCAGCCTTAGATTCTGAAAGAGAAAGACTTTGGAGAGAGAAGGAAGGGGTACTACAGCCCCCATCCTGGCTTATATCCATACATTGCTATCTAGGAAGATTTGCACTGAGAATTGTTTGGAACTGTGTTTTGATACCATTGGATGTACTACAACTCCCATTTACAGCTTAGTAGAGACTTGTCTATTTTCTACAACTGGCCTGATTACTGACTCTAGCACCATGCGCTAGCCACAGCACCTACATCTCCTGCCTTGCACCCGTACAACACTCATAACACCAAGGGCATGCCAACTACCATTAGGCAGAAGCCCCAACATCATGGTGTGCCCTGCTTGAAGAAAGGGAGCACCCTCCTGTTATTGCCTGGTCCTAGGGAGCAGCAGTGTGAGGATTGCCACTCTGAATAATTATTGCAACCAGAGCAACTATCACGTTCGTGCCAGTACCTACTGCTCTCCACTTTCTAGCTGCAGCTTCACACAGGAATTAGATGGAAGTGCCTGCACCGCCAGTAACCGGCCTCAGTGATTGGCTGAGCAGGCATTTCCATCTGTTTCCTGTGTGTCAAGCTGGGACCAGAAACAACAGTTTTGTTCCCCGACTGTCTAAAAGTTATGTCACATTATATCTTATGACAGATGTAGTGACCAAAATCTCTACCTCAGGATAAAAATTTGATGTAGACAAAAATTGCTAAATAATTGATAAAATTATTTTTTTACAGGTTTTTAGTAACTGAAACATAAGGCAAGGGCCATAATAGTACTGGCCTATCCTAACTTTGGCATCCCCTTCCCACTCAGCTGCTTGAAGGGACCAGGCGCTCATGCAGGCTCGGCAGCCTCTTCATTTAAAAAGAGAGCCCGTCTACCAGCAGACTATCTACTTAGTAGTGAAGGAGCAGGATACTGTAGCTTCCTTCTGTTCAGTTCACTCGGGCAAAGCTGAAATATCCGGCATCATCACCACTAAGTAGATGGCACGCAGGTAGACAATGAACAGGCCACAGCACTTGTATCAGCATCATGGTCTCTTCAAACCACTGCTCGGGGGGAGGGTGGTGCTGAGAGTCCAACCCTCACCAATCTCCTTGTAATCGTATGTCCTGAGGATAGGTCAAATATAACTTGGACAACCCCTTTAATGGTTTGGCATCGAGGCAGATTTTAATTTTTGCATTTTGGATTTTTCCTCCCCACATTCCAATAACCCTAACTTTTTTATTTTAGCTATATGAGGGCTTATTTTTTGTAGGACAAGATGCATCTTTTAATGCCATCATTTAATTTACCATATCTCATATTGGAAAACGGGAAAAAAATTCTTGTGTGGCAAAATGGAAAAAAACAAACAAAACAGAATTCCGCCAAGGTTTTTGGGGTTTTGACATCACAGCGTTCACTGTGCACTAAAAATGACCTGACGTCCTTATTCTGCGGCTCAATGCGAATGCGTTGATACCAAACTTGTATAGGTTTTTTTGTTTTACTACTTTTAAAACAATCAAAACCTTTGGAAAAAAATCTAAGTTTTCTTTGAAATGCCATATTCTGACAGCCATAACTTTTTATATTTTAGTTTACAGAGCTGTAAGAGGGCTTATTTTTTGCGTAAAGAACTGTATTTTATTGGTACAATTTTTTGTGGTATATACATCTTTTTAATCACTGTTATTAAATTTTTTAGAGGAACAAGATGACAAAAAAAATGGCGAATCGTGTGTTTTTCATTTTTTTCATTAACTGTACAGGAATTAAAAAAAAATGTTTTTAAAATAGTTCAGACATTTTCGGACACGTTGATACCTAATTTGTTTATTTTATTTTAAAGGGGTGTCATTTAAACTTTAAATATATTGGATTTTCTTTTATTTCTTTTTTTACTTTTTTTCCCTTTTTTTTTTATAACTATTAGCTGCCTAGTATATGGGATCTTTTGATCCCCGCTCCTATTCACCCTAATAGATCAATATCAGGGTGAACAGGATTTTCACACAGTCCAATCTGAGCTTTGCCTCGTGCATAGCTCAGCATGGAGAATGCCATGGCAGGCTTCAGCAGCGTCCAGGCTGCCATGTCAACCGATTGGAGCCCCACGATTTCAATGCGGGGGCTCTGATCGGAAGGCCAATAGCAGGATGTGACTGAGCCTCCGTAGCATTGCTGGTGACCCTAGAGAGGCTCGTTCCCATCGCAGCCTGCTATTGGCTGCCCCCCCCAATCGACGGATGCTTTGATCCGCGCGGCGCGGAGGTGCAGCGTCAGCCATGAGGGCAACGGGAGCGATGCAGGTGCCAGGTAGCAAGGTAAGTATTACCTGTGTGAGGGGCCCGGGCATTATCATGGTTGTATAATAAAAACCAGGTAAACAAGGCACAATGACTTGTAGGTCTAGCTCAGCTGAATGTAATGATACCTTTTACTTAGCAATCCGTTGCTTCATTCTGGAGGAAAAAAAAAATACTTTCAATGAAAATGAGCAGTTAAGTGCACCAAGGGCGGGCCAAAGCCACTCTGTGCACCCTTGCTACTCCTGCTACCTCTGGCAGCCCCTCCCTCTCCTCCTTTGACAAAGCCAGATTCCTGCATAGTCATCTCACCTGACCCTGTCAATCAAGAAAGAGAAGGAGGACCAAGGGTGCACAGAGTGGTCGGGGCTCACCCTTGGGGCAATTAACTGCTCATTTGCATATGGACTAAAAGTACTTTTGTTCTCCAGAATGAAGCCACAGATCACTAAGTGAAAGGTATCATTACATTCAGCTGAGCTAGCCCTACAGGACACTGTGCCTGGTTTACCAGTACATTATTTGATGGTTGGCTCCCTTTTTGGTCTGAATGGCCAAAAATTGGTCAGCTATATCTGAGTGTAAAGGCAGCTGGTCATACATTACTAAATTAATGTCGGTTGGGCAAGACCAGTTCACTTGGACTGGCAGACCATCTAATGTGTATGGGGGTTTTCTAACTCTCCACCAATGGCAGTTGTCAGGGGAGAGAAGGATTGTGCTGTTGCATCTCAACATGCCCTATCATTTTTCTTATGGTACTTTCACACTTGCATTGCTGGCAATCTGTATGCAAATGGACAGCATTTGTAGACAGATCCGGATCCGTCTCACAAATACACTGCAATACCGGATCCGTCTCTCCGGTTGTCATCCGGAAAAACGGATCCGGTATTTATTCTTTTCACATTTTTAAAGGTCTGCGCATGCGCAGACCGCAAGACTGGTTCTGTCTATGCAGTAATTTTAATGCCGGCACTAATACATTTCAATGGAAATTAATGTCGTGTCCCGGAATTTTGGACAGAGATAAAACTGCAGCATGTTGCAGTATTTTCTCCGTCCAAAAACCGTACAGTGACTGAACTGAAGACATCCTGAACAGATTTCTCTCCATTCAGAATGCATTAGGATAAAACTGATCAGTTTTATTCCGGTATTGAGCCCCTAGGACGGAACTCAATACCGGAAAAGTTTAATGCAGGTATGAAAGTACCCTTAGGCCCCTTTCACACGAGCAAGTTATCCGCGCGGGTGCAATGCGTGACGTGAACGCATAGCACCCGCACTGAATCCTGACCCATTCATTTAAATTGGTCTGTGTACATGAGCGTTGTTTTTCACGCATCACTTATGCGTTGCATGAAAAACGCAGCATGTTCTATATTCAGCGTTTTTCACGCAGCCCTGGCCCCATAGAAGTAAATGGGGCTTAAGTGAAAAACGGCTGAGTAGGAGATGTTGTTTGTAAACCTTCAGTTTTTTTATCACGCGCGTGATAAATGCATCAAAACCCATTGCACCTGCGCGGAAAAAACTGAATGCAATCGCAGGCAAAACTGACTGAACTTGCTTGCAAAATGGTGCGAGTTTCACTGAACGCATCCGGAGCCTATCCGTCGCGCTCGTGTGAAAGGGGCCTTAGGGGATATAAGCCATCACCGGAGGATTCCGGCAGCGGTATTCTACCTTTTATGCACGCTCTGCTCTATGTATATGGGGGGTTGTTCAGGAAAGACAGATGTTAGCCGAAAGCTCCAGCTATCTCAAGTGTAGGAGCAGCTTTACTGTTTGCTTTAGGACACCCACAGTGCCATAGAAACAGGTTGTCAGTAGATTGTCGCCCTGCTTTTTCCTCTCCATCCTCCAGGGTCTCCATGGAGCATGCTCAGATGCTGCTAGCAGTGCTGACCCGGAAGCAGTAGAAGTCAGTTTCTGGTGCTTCTGGTTCAGAGCTGAAGTATCTCTTGAAGAGAGGGAGAGGTCTCCATATAGAGAGGACCCTGCAACCATCTGATCAGAAGAAGGGGACAGAAGGGCTGCAAACAGCACAGCCGAGGAGAAGTAAAGGGGGAGATAAGGGCTGCACCCAGAGTAGAGGACTCGGCAGCCAGCAGAGGGGGTGGGAAGGGCTGGACAGTGCTGTGCACAGAGGAGATGACTCCCAAGACGGCAGTGAGCTGAGAAGGAGAGGGGGAGGGAAGGGCGGCAGAGGAGAGGATTTCAACCCCCCCTGGAACAGAAGTGAATGTAAGTTATAATGCAGGAACGTTGCTAGAATTCTGAAAGATCAGGGGACAAAGCCCCAGGGCATTTGTTTTGCACCGTCATCCACCCCTTAAAAAAAAAAATGTATTGAAAGCATAGCTGACAACTTTTAGAACATATGACGGGGCTAGGTATACCAGCTCGGCAGTACGCTGTCCGTAGATATTACTTTATAATGAAAATCAAACAGATGCACCAGCCCTGCCCCGGCAAATAACTTGTCCTATCGTAAACATTCATATCTACAGGACAGTAGACCTTGGAATAATTCTGCCATGCACTTACCAAGTAATGCCCCCATACCATGACCACATATAACCACGACAAAGATCATATAACCATACAGCCATCATAGGCTTGCTGTGAATACAGTGCAGTGAATACGGTGACCCCCGGGTGAAACGTTCCCTGAGTGTAGTCTACATTATTTTTTATTTTTCACCTGGCCCAGACCAACATAATGACTTCTCCGGGCACGACTCATCTCTGCAGAGTGCAGAAAATAATATGCCCCTGAAAATAATAGTGCCGTAAAAAAGAAGAGACCTGAGTCGTCTCAAAAGCTCGCAGTTTTGTCATCATCTTTTCAGTTAGCCATTAAATAGGGTGTCAACCACTAAGCAGTGGCAGACATAGAGAAGTAAGGGGCCCCCCACACAGGACAGAAGGCTTTCTGCCTAAACCCTTCTTAATCACCTTTGGGCCATTTTATCATCTGCTTCATTTGCTAAAAGTTGTGCCTTTAGAGCAGGGATGCTCAACCTGCGGCCCTCCAGCTGTTGCAAATCTACAACTCCCAGCATGCCCAGTCAGCCTACAGCTATCAGCAGGGCATGGTGGAAGTTGTAGTTTTACAACAGCTGGAGGGCCACAGGTTGAGCATCCCTGCTTTAGACGGTAGAGTCCTGACCAAGTAGAAGAGGGGATGATCCCTGGGCCCCATAGCAGTCGGATGGTCTGCCACTATGGTAGTTATGCCCCTGCCACTACTTATATTTAGTACCAGAGATACTAATAGTGCCCATCCAGTACATGCTCCTTAAATGCCCCACAAATTAATTGTGATTTCCTTTAATCCTGCATAAAAATAGTGCCCCACCGTGTAATGTTGTCCCCTTTGTGCACCCCACTTAGTAACAGTGCACCTGAATAGTGCCCCCACACAGTCATAATGCCCTTGAAAATAATGATTAATACTCATGAAGCTCAGTTCCTTGATGAACAGAGCAAGTTAGGCTACCACCCTCTTGCCACTCATGACCCGTTCCTGCAGGTGGCATCACTTTATTGTGCTAGGTTGCACTGGTGCCTATTCTGGTGTCTTGTTGGCTACGGGCACTGGCTCCCACCTTTGGCTTACTAGTCAGCTTGAAACACATCCAAGAGACATGATTAAAGCAGTAGATGGCGCTTACCTGGGGATTTGGGGCTCCAAGCGAAAAATTTGAAGCTTGTGCCCCAGATGCTCAGTGCTGTTATCGTGCCTACCTATTTTATACAGATTGTATTGCTAATAAAAGCTGCTTATTATATTACAATTACATTACTATACTGCCTGGACTGAATTTATTATCCACTCATTATGACCTAAATAGATATGGATCCAACCTTGTTTATTGCTGAATATATGCAATACATATGCAAATTGGTCACCTGCAGAGGGCTTTGTACTGGCTGCTGTGGAACAACAACTCCCAATATGCAGTATAAGGCCTAATTCACATGTCCGTAGTGTGTTGCGGATACGCAACACACCTTGCCACCAGCCCTATAGAGATGCCTATACTTGTCCGCAATTGCGGGCAAGAATTGGACATGCTCTATATTATTGCGGAGCCGCCGGCCGGAAGATCGGTGGCGCGTTCCTCGGATGCGGAGAGCACAGTATGTGCTCTCCGCATCCATCACGTCCCCATTCAAAATGAATGGGTCCGCACCCGTTCCGCAGATTTGCGGAATGGGTGCAGACAAACATTGCGGACGTGTAAATAGGGCCTAAGGACTCAGACCGTATGTATTTTAAAGTCTGCAAAAAACGCATCCGCAAAAAATACCGATGGTGTCCGTGTGCATTCCGTATTATGCGGAACGGAACAACTGGCCCCTAATAGAACAGTCCTGTCCTTGTCTGTAATGCGGACAATAATAGGACATGTTCTATTTTTTTGTGGAACTGACATGCGGACACATGGAAACAGAATAGACACGGAGTAGCTTCCGTTTTTTTGTGGACCCATTGAAATGAATGGTTCCGCATATGGTCCGCCAAAAAATGGAACGGACACGGAAAGAAAATACATTACACTGAGTAGTAGGCTGCAAAAAAGTTGTCAGCTGTACCTTCCTAGCAGATACAGCGCCCCTGCTGCCGAGGGACAACCGCTCCCAGCATGCGGTACAACCCTGGGTAATAGGCTGCAAAAAAGTACTGAACTGTACTTACCTAGTAGTTACATCACCACTGCCGCAGTCCACCTGGCCAGGCTCGGTTTAACCAGCGGTGACATCACATCGACACCACGTGACCATTGCAGCCAATCAGAGGTTCAATGAACAGGCCAGTGATTGGCTGCAGCGGCTACCTGTTGTCAACGAGACGCGACTGCTGCAGTCAAGTAAACAGAGCCTGGCCAAGAGAACCAGCGTGGCAGCGCTGGATCCGTCTGGTAAGTACAACTTACAGCCCATTTCCCAGTGTTGTTTGGTTTTATACTGAAACCAGACAACCCTTAAAGGGGTTGTCCTGCAATGTACAACTTAGCAAATTTTGCGCCAGTGCATCAAAAATAAAAAATGAGACAACTTTGCAAATAGTCTTGATCCAAAATATCCCACCATTGTGTGTGTACGGCACCTATGCACACCTGCCTATTTAATAAATTAGCAAAAAAGTAGTGCACAGATGGAAGGAAGTACCGTAAGGACTGTAACCATTGAGACGTAGATCTGCTTAGTAGCTGTAGAAACGTATATCGTAGAATATATTAAATCAAAACTATTTTTGAAGTTGCTTCATTTTTTATTTTTAATGCATTGGAGCAATACCATGGTCACACAAAAGACGACACGTGAATCCAGAAAATAACCCTTTTTATCTTTTCCATTTTTAGGAAAGCGGGCACGTATGACATGGAAGCTAATGCAGGAGATGAAGGGATTCACTTTCAAAGCTACCCTTTCGATTTCCTAGAATTTCTCAATCATCAGCGCTTTGAACCTATGGAATTCTACAACCACCATGACCACGGCAAGCCTGCAGCTGTTGTCCCATGCGCATCGCCTTCATATGAATGCAGCCCTCAAAACCACACCAGTAATATCCAGCCTACTACAGACAATACTCCGAAACCTAAAGAATTCAAATTACAAGTTCCATCTTCCATCTCTACGCCTAAAAAGTCGGAATCTGTACATATACAATGCAGCAATCATCCTTCCGCACCCAGCACTCAGGCTATCTTTGATGGAGCATTGAATACACAACAGTGGGGAATAGTAGGTCTTTCTAGCCACCAGCTTCTATTCAATAACATAAAGCGTTCCCTTCCAGCGACTCAAGAAGTGCCAGACGAAAAAGACTCTAAAGATGATAAAAACTATTTCCGACGCTTGAAGTATCTACTCGATCGCCGCTTTCCTTGTACGGTATGCCAAAAATCTTTTAAACAGTCCTCACACCTAATGCAGCACATGCTCGTGCATACCGGAGAGAGACCGTATGAATGTAATGTTTGTGGTCGCTCGTATAATCATATATCTAGTCTGATAAGACACAGACGCTGCCATAAAGAGGGCACAGAGGTTGAAAGTGCCAGTACAGTATTACCAACGGATGCTGAAACAGCGGCAGCGACAGCAGTAGTGGCAGCGGCAATGTCAGAGTCGCACATAAATTCTGGCGACATGCCTGTAGCTGAGGTAGAAGCAAACATAACAGTACGACAAGATGGTCCATTCACATGCAACATGTGTTGGAAAGTATTCAAGAAGCAAAGTCACCTCCATCAGCAC